>JAQPPZ010004166.1:8161666-8773333 GCA_028583015.1 Wollemia nobilis
TGTGAACCTGTGACATTGACCTATTAGGCTCCTTAGTTAGCGGATTTTTCCTTATATAGAATTCTATCAAGGTGTTCCAGTTAGGAAGGATTCCTAGAGGACCCGTGGGTGCCTCCCTAATAGGGCTATCTCAAAGGTTAGACCTATGGATGTTATTGATTCTATGATAAGACATGGGATGCCATTCAAGGATGGCCATGTCCTCTAGACTAATCTGAATATGTTCAGTGGTCATGGAACCTGATTCCCTCTCTAGATTGGAGGTCTTGCTCACCATGGGAGGTCCCCGAGCCATATAATTTTTTTTGGCTTCCTAAAAAATGTAATAAGTGTTATATATAAAAATGATCATTGTGATGAGCTTATCACAATGAGATATAACTCAAAAATGTGATTTTTGGGTCAAAATTTTGTATTTTTGAAATAACTGGCCAACCCGGGCTCATGGGGAAATAGCCACTTTTAGGATTTTTTGGGATATTTTGAGCCATGAATATTTAGGACCCAAAATTTCTATGAGAGGTGCACAATGGTAAAACTAAGACAGCAAAACAAATTTGGTAAGTTTTGGAGTTGTCTATACCATTTTATGACAGTTTTAGTGTAGTTTTTCTCAATTTTCGGCTTCGAAAATAGAGTAATCATAAAACCAAAATAAAATATTCGTTATAGCTCTGATTTACATTATTCTCAAACAATTGGATGCAAAATCAAAAAGTAGATTTTAAATTCAAAAAAAATTATTATTATTAGGATTAGGGTTTGGCCCTAGATCAAGGATCTTATGTTGATTACCCAAATAATAATAAGAACACACAAAATAGACAATATCATTATCTCTTTTAAGAATTAAATGTGTGTCCTAAAACTAGTTTAGTGCATTTGATTTGTTGTGAATATACTCTAAACTCTTATCATGTTTTTCAAAATTTGATGTTATACTCGATTTGTTCAAAGGTTTTCACCTATATACTCGCACAAGTCGAATATGGTAGTGAAGTCCATACTCAAAGAGGTAGCATAGGTACTACCAACCCTCACCCAACACACCGTGTGCAGTGATACACTCTTTCAAATATGAGTGCATGCTATTTTGCATGGATAGGACAGTTCTTGGGTTAGCCTTGGCCATGAGCGGGTCCCGATAATATAATTTCAAATGAGCCAACCAAGTGGTAATGACATCCATTGTTGGTCTCAATCAAATGGGTTGGATGTGAGAGCCCAACACCACTAATGTTTAAATGAAATGTGGTGTGTGTGGTTTCTTTTAATGTACATAAAATAAATGCATCATATAACACACATGCTCATTTTCTAAATGCTATACAAGTGAAAGACATTTCAAATTCATAAAATGCAAGCTACTCTAGATGCTCTTTAAGACTATGCACATTTCAATTCTAAATGGCAATTAATCAGGCCTCACACATGAAAACCATCAACACATCTCTATCAAGCATGTTGTAGCCTAGGTCAGACTACAATCAGAGGTCTGATGTTCCCAGCAACACCTTTCTATTAAAATCAAATTATGAAAGCAAACTAGGACAATTGATTTACCATTTTTTTAGTTCTTTTCCTAATTTACATTTAAAATAGACCTACTGTAAAAACAAATAGAATAGAAAAGTGATTGAGTTCTAAAAATAGGACCTACCTCAAGTCCTGCACTATTTGATATTCTGAATTTGGTTTTCTGTGTTGTCAGTAGGAAATTGTAGGTCTGCCCTACGGTTTTGACTATAAACCGCACCTTATACCTACAGTTTAGTTGTTGGGCTCTAGCTGATAGCTGTGGTCTGTACCTACAGATGTAAAAACCAACAAAGCACAATCAGATCCTAAAAATATAGGGTACCACTATGATCACCTCTGTAACCACCAAAAATGGTCACACCCGATGGCATATCCTATTGCAATGAATGATAAAATATAACATGCATACAAGAAAACAAAATTGACAACAAATGAAACAAAAAATAAAACACTTTATTCCATTGTATTCAAAGCCAAAATCCAATTACAAGTACATCCCTCTTAGGGATATTCATTTTGATACAATATTACAATAGGAGTGCACAATTATTTTCCCTCTTAAGGGTAGGTGTGATTTTCAAATGCCTTTTAGAATGGCACGAACTGCTCTAGGGTGGAGATGCCCTCTTCTTTGTGATGGGGAAGGAACTTGATAGTTTGCTCTCCTTTGAAACTATTCCCTATGGTCAAGAAACAACATAAGAATGTCAAAAATATAGGGAGCCTCTCATGATGAGGCCCTTTTAGGTAAATTGCATAATGACACCATTAACATGTATAATCAAGAAAACGTAAATAATGCTTATAAGCTATGCAAAGTGAATCAATATTCATGTAATAATGTAAAGGAAAGTAGCATCTACACTATGCATGGATCAGATATGAAAAATGAAGCATAAACATGCATAAAGAAAGCATTTAAGTCCTAATTGAAGCATAAACACAAAGAAGCTAAACTAACCTAAATCTATGGTCATAAGTCTGCTAAACTACCATTAAAATATGAAAACAACTAATCTAACCTAATTATCTAGACATAAATGAATATAGGAAGGTGGTTATACCTCTGCTACAAAATGCAGCTCTAGTGCACAGTCTACACTATAAATCATGGTTGACAGCCATGATTAGCACTTTTATAGGCTTACCCTCAATTCCAAGGGCAGTGGGCTTGACCTCCTTGTCTAATTGATGTTCAAGGGTTGCCTTTGGTGTCCTTCTGATAGGTTTGGAAGTCGAATCACTATGATGGGCCTTCATTTGCCCAAATTTGCATTTCTTGATCCTCCTAGGCTCCTAGAACTTCCATGGCAAATTGATCATTGGATAAATAGCAAAGTGGCATTTGAATGCATGAATTTAGTATGCAATATGACAAGGTTTCACTGCTCGCTTGATCAATTCACACTCTCTCGATAATTTGTCAGTGCTTCGCTATAAAAATCATCTATATCTTTCTCCCCATTTGGAGCGGGTATTTATAGGATGCCCTAGGACTTGGGATGGCTTCTTGGAGAAGCCAATATCAAGAAGAGGTGGTTAGGATAGTTGGAATGGAATCCTCTAGAATCTTCCGTCCATTAATTGCCTTCTTCTAGATCAAATGGTCGTTCCAACCGATTTGGCTCATATTGAAGGCTAACTAAACTCCAGTTAAGACTACAAGTCATAGTTGTTGTCTAGACTATAAACCATAGGTCTCAGCCATGGTTCAGTCGTAAACCATAGGTCTAGGTTGTGGTTCAGACTGGTTAGGCCAAGGAGCCCAAATTGAGTTGTTAGAACCACTGCTCTATCTTGGAGTCTATCCAAGATCTTCCATATGGTCTTGTAAAATTTCCATATGAGTAGTCACCCTCGACATGATGCATTTTAGGTGTCTACACTATCATAAGCTTACCCTTCTACTGGGGAAAAAAACAAATATGATTGTTAGTTTGTAGCTCTCTTCCTTTTGGTTATATAGGCCTAACTCCTATTTTAGCACCAAAGCTACTCGAATGTCTAATGATGAGTGCAATATATTTCAAAATTAAGCCTTCCATCCAGATGGAAGCAGTGTTTCTAGGATACACGTCCTCTTTTGCAAGACCTGGGGCATCTAATGTTGATCAGACTAATGATCATCATGCAACCTATGACATCATTTTAGGAGATCTATTTTTGCTCAGCGTTGTTTGATCTCACAATGCATCTCAAAAGGGGCATCTATAGACACCTAAAATGTGTCATGCCAAGGTGACTACTCATATGGGACATGCTAAAAGACCATATGGAAGACCTTGGATAGATACCAAGGTATAGCAGTGGTTTTTACCACTCAATTTGGGCACCTTTTCCTAGTCAGTGCTATCCACTATTAACACATGAAGTTAGCAAAGCTGACTATGCCTGTCAACCATGATCAGTACTCAAAATTAGTTGGCCTTCATCTGACCCAAAATTAGTTGCAACGTCCAATTGGTTGTATATTGGAGTGGTTTGAGCAAGGAAGTTTCTGGATCCTTCCATTCAACAAACTCAATTTCCAAATATTATTCTTGGCTTTCTCATGAAGCTACCCCTAGCCCTAGGAAAATGCTATTTAACCCCCCTTTAAATTAGGGAAATATATAGACGCATCTTGAATTGAAATGCAACAAAGCCCTATCGAATTGCATACTCACCTAGGTGCACTGAGAGGAACACTTTGGCTGCCCAATAGGAGATCACATGACATTTGGATTCAAGGAGGCTATGGAGGGTTAGTAAGAATCAAGAAAACCAATTGAGCCCATTTCATCATCAAACTAAGTAATTCAACTACCAAATATATTAAAGGACATAGAGGTGACCCTTGAACATCAATTTGACAGGGATATTCAAAGATTCAACCCCTAAATTGGAGTACAAACTCACTTCAAGCTTCGTCGTGGCTATTAGTTGTGGCTAATAGTGCTCACCATGCTTCAAAGCCATGGTCAAGGTAGTATCATTGATTTCCCTATTTTCTAGCCATAGGATTTACTTAATGTCATTATATTAGCTTTATCTTGTGTCAATTTGCTTCAATAGGGAATTTGACCGATGCAATTAGAGTGTTTAGTCATTTTCCTTCCTTTTTGCAATTATGATGATAATGGTTCTTTTTCATGCTTTCATGCTTTCAATTTCATAAGTAAGCCATTAGATAGATGCAATTGCTTTTCCTTAACATGTTGTATGCCATTATTTCATGCTTAACATAGGTTTAATATGTTTCTTGCACTTTCTTGATTTCATGCTAGTTACATTACCTTTTATGCAATATCCTCCTAAAAAGCCTCATCAAGAGAGGCCTCCTTTGTAGCTAATTGCTTCTTGTTGTTTATTGCATGCAATATCAACAGGGTTTTGGGATGCAAGGCAACAAATGCCTCTAATCATGGAGAAGAAGTTCTAAAATCTTGGAGTAGTTCATGTCTTTGTGGAAGACATTTGGATTACACCTACCCTAGAGGGAAATTTATCATGTTGTAATTGTTGTATAAAAATGGTATCCCTAAGAGGGATGGATATGTAATTTGGATTGATTCAAAATATTAATAAGAGAAGCATTTATTTTATTGTTATGTCATTTCTTATCAATTCATATGTGCATACCTAATTTTACATAATGTTCAATGATTATAGCATTAGGTGTTAGTATTTTGCATGGTACACATAACTTCATAAATTAAATGCATACAAGTAAAGTAGATTAAACATGCATTTAACATCTAAATTACATCCACATATGCATACATCAGAGTAGTCTATCTACACATCTAGATCACAATATCTAGTCACACATCCATCATCTAGCTAGTGCATGTCATCCATACATCACATCATATAGCATAAAATAAATATAACATATAAGCATTGCATCCATATGCATATTATGAACATAAAAATAAAAATATACACATATAATGAGTCTCATAAATTCAGATCATATATATATGTGTGTGTGTGTGTGTGTGTGCATTAAAAAGAGTACATAGGTATATGTCCAAAATTATCATAGGCTATAATTGTGTAGGTCCTCAGACTTTACACTAAAAAATGGTACAAATATCTATCAATATCTATACTAAGCAGGGCCTACACCCCCAGCTTGTGTGTCTCCTCCACCAGTACCACCCTCCATGTGAGTTCACCTAGAGCTAGTGCCTGAGTATCTCTCTATCCGGTGAGTCTTGTGGCTAGAGCGAGTTGAGGAATGCCCTATATCCCATATTATAGTCTATCAATACTTTGCAATTTTAGGTCACTCTATCACCTCACCACCTAGTAGTCTGATATCTCCTGCTAGGAGAGATATGTAAGCCGCATCTACTGACTATTATGTATTACCCTCCTAGACGAGGGCATGTAGTCTATGGATATCTACACCTACATACAAATATGTTAATACCAATATATCTAGAGTGACAAGAGCAACCTAATAAGTCAAAGGACCTCCCCTCACAACTTGGAGAAAGTCTCTCTCCATGGTGATAGCATCAAGCAGAGCCTAGAGAAGATCAGGTTGTCTAGTGACCTTATTTATCTCTATGCTGGTAGTGGCAATCTATGCCTAAAGAGCTACCCTATCCTCCTCAAATCCCTACCATTGACCTTGTCCCTATATCAACTAATCCTGTGCTACCCTCAACTGTGCCTGTAGAGTCACCACAGAAGTATCCCTCTCTAGGATGTGAATCCCTACTATTTGTAGTCATGACTCTAAGCTAGCCACCAGGGCCCAGAGCTATGATACCTCATCATCGATATACTCCTTAACCTCCTCTACATGGAGCTCCTCCTCATCTACAACCTTACTCCATCCACCATCAGTCCTCTAGCACACTTGTTTCCCTCTAGGATCTGTTGCATCTACATCTACTCCATCCCTAGCGTTGTCTAATGGGCTACCACCCTACCATAACTTGGTAGTCCACCAGGCATCATAGTCTATTATGGTAATACGATATGCAAGCCCTGAGTCCTACCAAGCATCATACTCATCCCCAAGTGGAGTCACAGTAGGCTATGCTAATTCCTTTTTTACCTTAAGATGGTGGTAAACAGCTGGCTCATACGAGATATCCTTATAGATCCCAAATTGCCTGGCAATGCATGAGTAGTAGAAGAACTCACATATATTGGGCTTATGTCTGAGGAGCCATATTTTGTATCATGCCCATCTAATATAACAGTATACCTCCTCCCATGTAGGATAGTCCATGTAAGGTCAAAAGCGTATATGCTTTATCTAAAGTTTGGTCAGCTGATCTAGGTTGTATTGGAGATCATCTTATCAAGTCCTACTCCTTAAGCCCTTAGCCTCCCTAGACTAGTGGGTAGTATAGCACTAGTGCTCCTCACTAATATCTTTGATCTCTAGTGGTAGTCCTCTAGGGTGATCAATGGTAATGTTCTCCCATACCCATATCTTGAGTAGTATACTACATCCAACCCCAATGCGGCTCTATTGTGTAATCCGATATAGCTCATCATAGAGCTATGCAAGTAGAGCACTCTCTTAGGATAGAATCATAAGCTCCTATGTAGTGCTAGTAAGTAAATCTTGTATTCTGGTGAGGATATTCCAAGGGAACCTCATCTTAGAAGTGTTAGGTTGTACAATCTATATGATTAGCTACATTAGTACAGTAGCTCTCTGAGAGAAGACATTTTGGTAGTATTAGTACTCGATATGAAAACCACCATGGTCAGAGTCCACCTGTGCTACATCGCTCTTGATGTCAAATATCCACTCAAAGACATAATCCTTAACCATAGTGGGTGAAGATGTGATGGCCTCACCATCAATGGGGATATGAAAGATGTAGTATACATCATCCAAGGTCATAGTAATCTCACCTATTGGTAGGTGAAAGGTGTTGGTCCGCGTGTTCCAGAGGTGGGCCAAGGTAATCATATAGGCCTAGTCAACTTGGATAGATGCTAATCATAACACATAGTCAAATCATATAGATTTTAACCACTCTCACTCAACAACATTCAAGCCATCACAGATTTGGTGAAGGATATCAGACTCCTTCGCTCTAGCAGTCAATATCTGAAGGGAGCAATAATAAATTCAATCAAACATAAAAAAACATACTAAAAATACAAACAAATTCAAAAAAATCCTTCAAAGAGGTAAATACAAGCATAAGTATACAAAACATTCACAAACATCAAAGCCTCACTTCAAAAAAAGTCAAAAAAATCAATTAAATCAAATAAAACAACAAAAAAATTGAAAAATCAAAAAAAAAATTCTAAGGTTGCTCAACTATGGCTATGACCCAGGATCGGTGCAAATGATTAAATTTCTAACCATTTGGATTTGAATCCCATTGCAACTTACAACCATGAATCCCAATATGCTAATTGGGGACCATGGCTGCCACCTGTGGCTATGGGAAAGACCTTTTTTAGGGTCATTTCCTATCCAATGCAACCCCAAAAAACCAAAAATAAAACCCTCCTCTAATCTAACCTAGACTAATCATAACTAGGGTGAGGTTATTTATCGGTAGTTTAGTGCGTTTCATTAAACTCGTTAATTAATGAGGTTTATTTTGAGTTGGTAACCAAATAAGTGAGGTTGGAATGTTACCTTTGTAGCACCAGCTCCACAACTGGAAGATGCCTCTGGTAGGTCAACCATTTCAGTTTGGGTGTGCGTTTTGTGATAGTGTTTCACATAAAATATCTATTTGCACCTCTTAAAGCTCTCTAGACAGATACAATGAATTGGAAAATAATGAATTGAAAATCACAAATTTTTCTTTTATATTTTCAATTTTACCCTCAACTGTGGCTAGTAACTACGAGCATAGAATTAGGTTTTTTCAACCATGGGTATCAATCATGGCTAAGGAATCTACAAAAATTAGCTACATTTGATAACCGCAGTTAGAATATAGACATAGATACCCTTAAAATTTCATCATGAGAGTCTTCAAAATGCAAAATCAAAGATATCTAATGGTTCATAACCTTCAAAATTTTTAGAAAAATAACAAAAACATTCAAATAATTCAATAATTCAAATGTACCTCATATTTTTTAGGAGGAAAAACTGAAGGGGATATATTATTCATAAAATGAGTTACATATATAGGTAGAAGGCCTATATGATAAACTGACAAGTGTCAAAATAGAGGCATAGTGCACTTTAACTCTAACATTCCCCCTTAAAGTGCACTATCCTAACTAAAGAATAAAAAACAAGTCAACATTAGGTAACATTCCCCCTTAATGTTGACTTCTCTAAAACAACCTATCATCCTCGCTTATTGCTGATTTGGTCTAGGCTTGTGCTCTTTGCGCTTGGCTCTCCAACTGTGAATAATGCTAGATTCACTATGTATACTTCTCGATATTTTGCCTCAGGGTCAGCCACTTCCATGGGTCTGTTGCCACTGGGTCAGCCGTCTAAGTGCCTCAGGGTCAGCCACTTCTGGGTCTGCTGCCTCTGTAGGTCATCCTCAGAGGATGTTGCCTCTCGTAGGTCACTGACTAGATTCACCATGAGTATGAAATTCCTCCTCATGGTGAACTCAATCTAGAAGGTGTCGGTCTCTACCGAAAATGCACCTAATACAAAGGAAAAACGAGCCATAAATGAGTGTCGGTCTCTGTCGAAAATGCACTCAATACAATAAAATGAGCCATAGATCAAAATAGGAGGAGAGAAGAAGAAAAGAAGAGAATCTTCTGAAGTGTCTTCATCTGTAGTCTTCAGAAGTAGATCCGAAAAAAACCTTGGATAGAGTCTAGGGTGTCTTTGTTTGTAGTCCCTAGTATAAGTGTCCTTATGGTGACCATGTCATCCCATCGAAATGCATGGGTAACCAACCGCTGCATTTGCCAAGTGTATAGAGAAGATCACTAGGTACAAGGATCACAAATAAAATTACCTTGGGAGTGTCGGGTACAACCGAGAGTGCACTCCAAGGTAGAAAAATTTTGAGGCTTAAAAAATGCAAATGAAACAACCTCAGAATGACAAATGGACACCACCATTGTGTCCGTCGTGGAAAAACGTTTCCAACAACTATAAATACCCCTATATTCCACCATCAAAGGGGCCTTCAACATGTGGAAACCAATACCATGCCTATCTAGGCAGTAAATAGACAACATCGCTCAATAGCGGCATCGCTCTCAGGCGGAATAAAACCAGTCTTAAAATTTCCCTTGCAGGGGAATTACAAAACAAATAGGGCCATGTGGGCATTCCACTTTTGAAATTACAATAAAGTAGGCCATGTAGGCCTTCAGCTCCCACTTCCACTCTCCATGTGGAAAGAGATTAAAAAAAATACCAATAAGGCCTGGTCGGCCAATACTAACCAGCATTACAATTCTTGTTTCCAATAAAGTGGTACCCCCACTTTTAAAAAATGCCCCTTACTTTTCAAGAAATAAAAAGGCCTCCCATTTCACTTCTTATGAAATAAATTACGTAAAATGTAAAATGTAACTTGGACTGCAGGGAAAACTATTTCCATGTGGGAAAAAAAATATTTTAAAGATGGTCATACTGTCGGTCAAATAGTCATGGGCAGTCCACTATCAATGTGGAAAATTAAAAAAAAATGACCAATGATATTTTTGAGCTCCGTCGGGATTCCGTCGGAGTGGCTGTTGTAGTGGCCGACGTATCCCCTATATTCCTGCAATGCCATTGAGGAATCCATCCAATGTGTGATAGCTTCATCGAGCCACCTCAATCCCACTCTCCATGTGGGGCCCGTATTGATGTTGCAGATCCTTCACTTTGTTACGAAGATCTCGGTGCCTTCCTTATAATATTTACTCCGTTGGTGGCTTTGACGGCTCCGCCCTTGACTGGCGGGGCGCCATCTCAGTCGATGTCGCCCATGCCCTGGCTCACCTCCATGCCAACTTGGACTCGCATGGCTCAACCACGGTAGCCACCAACATGGACTACAGAAGCGAGGTGGGATGACAAATCTTGGGAGAGAAATATCCATCAATGTGTAGCATTATCAACTGGGAGAATAATCAGTGCGCAACACCTCCACTTTGTTCTACATTTGAAACAAGCAGATCCACTATCTGCAATGCTATCGTTGGTGGGATTCGAGCGTTGAAATGCTTTTCGATGCATCGCCTTAAACAGTGCGCCTTATTACGAACTCCCAACTGTCTTCTGAAATAGCAATCTGTTCTCCAAATGAACCTCCCTATAGAATCAAACCCGCACTGGTTGCACTCCTCTCATTGCAATGTGAGGAATTCTCTCCCATGTCCGCCGAGCATCATAGCAATATTTTCATATTTTTGGCTGCAATGGTCCATTAGATCAGAAGCCCTCAAAACAAAAGAGGCTTCGTATTAACAACCTGCAAAACACTACATCACCATATAGAGAGCTCGAGCTGGAATAGTTCCCATGAGTGATGTTCCGAAGCCTCTGTACATACCAGCAAAGCCCTGTAATAGTTCCAGCAGGCACAGTATAGATGAACACTAGCACGCAGTAGCCCCAGGAGACCGAGACCTTCTAGCGGTGTCGTTGATCATAGCAGATGCTCTGCTACATCTTAAACTGGTGACACACATTTCTAGTTATTTAACAATTGAAACTGTCATCTTTCACTGGTGCAAGAAAGAGATTCTCACACAAAAGAATCGTGCCACCAAATTGCAAAAAGAATTCCTTGTGCCCATGAAATTTGTAAAAACAAACAGGTAACCCGTCTGCAATCTCCACTGTTGTCCGTAGTCTCCACATCTACGAGGATCAATGCATGCTAAAAAAATTTCATTTGAGACCTCCTTACTATAGCAGCAGCTACACCAGTCTGCTTTCCAGCCCACATACGAAGACGAACGATTGAACACGCCGACACCCGCGTTCACATGCACTTGCAACATAAATCCATGGTTTCCTCTGCTGTCGCCGCCTATTAAAATTTTCATCTTGATTAAAAATCTCCTCCCGCAAAAAATAGATTTTATGTCATCTACTTCAGCACCAGGCTTATTCACATCAAAAGATCTGATTACAATCATATTTGGTGGATCAATAAAATTACGCTCTGGAATAGGAATCTTTTTCACTATGTATTGACATACAACATCAGGCGTCATAGTATCTGGCCAATCTGGGGCAAAAAATGAATGCCAAATTTGGCGGCAGCAACACAACGCTTTTCCACAACCCGTTTCGACAGTTCCCCAGGTTTGGCGCATCCAAAGTCATGTTCTGGCAGATGTCATGGCTGCATCACGTCCCATCTTCAAATTATAATAACCCCACCATAACTAGCCGGTGCACCCTCGAGGCGGAGCCGCATTTCTCTGGAGGCGATGGTAACGCTCGGTTGCAGCATCATAGCTCAGGCAATGCCAGCTGTGGTCCCTGACAACTATGTCTGCAGAAAAATCAAACATTTTGTATCCAAATTCCCAGTGATTTGACAATCCAGCCCACTCGTCGAAAAAAACTAAAATGAACGCCACCAGCTGTAGTTCGATCACTCGCAGAGACCCCATAACGCCGCCCATGACTAACAAATTCAAAATCACGGGCCAAATTTACAGGACCGACCGACAAGGACGGGAACTCGACTTTCGTCGAGACAAATTTTGCCAAATAATTATTATATTTCCCTCCATCGTGGTCGATCTTCGAGTTTTGTTGATACGGAAAAAAAATATCCCGCCACCATCGAAAGCAAATCGTCGCTCCTCTCAGCCACAAAACATGCCCATCATGAATTAATGAAGCCATAAAAAATCAACCGTTGAAAAAAAATACAGCCAGATGTTCTCCACCACCACGGAGCAAATCAGCACAGTCCCGAATGTAGCCATGATGCCTGCTGAGATTTCAGGGTTGGATTCAATGGCAGAGTACTGGTGCAGCAGACCTTCGAAGCTCTGCTCCGCCTCCATGTAATTCATATTCATGTTTCTGAAAAAACCCCTTCACAACACCGGCTCCACAGATGGCTCCCAAGCATTGGTAGATCATGTAGAGCAGAGCTCGGGGAAGTGAAAGCTTCCTGGCTAGGAATAGCCCAAGAAGTATACATAGTGAATCTAGCATTATTCATAGTTGGAGAGCCAAGCACAAATAACAAACTGACAACTGACAAAATAACAAGTGTCAAACTGGCATAGTGCACATTACATTAACTCTAACATTCCCCCTTAATGTGCACTATCCTAACTAAAGAAGAAAAAAACAAGTCAACATTAGGTAACATTCCCCCTTAATGTTGACTTCTCTAAAAAAACCTATCATTCTCTCTTATTGCTGATTTGCTCTAGGCTCGTGCTCTTTGCGCTTGGCTCTCCAACTGTGAATAATGCTAGATTCACTATGTATACATCTCGGTCTGTTGCCTCAGGGTTAGCCACTTCCATGGGTCTGTTGCCACTGGGTCAGCCGTCTAAGTGCCTCGGGGTCATCATGGGTGCCTTAGGGTCAGCCACTTCTGGGTATGTTGCCTCTATAGGTCATCCTAAGAGGATGTTGCCTCTCATAGGTCACTGACTAGATTCACCATGAGTATGAAATCCCTCCTCATGGTGAACGCAATCTAGAAGGTGTCGGTCTCTGCCGAAAATGCACCTAATTGAAGGAAAAACGAGCCATATAAGAGTGTCGGTCTCTTCCGAAAATGCACTCAATACAATAAAATAAGCCATAGATCCAAATAGGAGGAGAGAAGAAAAAAAGAAGAGAATCTTATGAAGTGTCTTCGTCTATATTCTTCAGAAGTAGATCTGAAAAAACCTTGGATAGAGTCTAGGGTGTCTTTGTCTATAGTCCCTAGTATAAGTGTCCTTATGGTGACCATGTCATCCCACCGAAATGCATGGGTAACCAGCCATTGCATTCGCCAAGTGTATAGAAAATATCACTAGTTACAAGGATCACATATAAAATTACCTTGGGAGTTTCGGGTACAACCGAGAGTGCACTCCAAGGTAGAAAAACTTTGAGGCTTATAAACTGAAGTGAAACAGCCTCAAAATTACAATATGACACCTCCATTGTGTCCGTCATGGAAAACCATTTCCAACGACTATAAATACCCCTATACTCCACCATCAAAGGGGCCTTCATCATGTGGAAAACATTACCATGCCTATCTAGGCAGTAAATAAACCTCAGGAATAAAATATTCCTGGCATCGCACTCGACAGAATTAAAAAATAGTAGACTTCCACTCTCCATGTGGAAAAACATTAACAATGGTCAAAAAAGGACCATATTGTTTGTCATAAAACATCCACGATGTTTGAAAAATATTCCCCTCCACGGCATGTGGGAAAAAAGAAAAATCCCCACTCTAAAAAATACTTTGTTAGAAAAGTATTTCACATAGTCCATCCATGTGGCATAGTGGTCCACCCAGTATTTAGAAAATAACCCCCATACTTTTAAATAGCCCTCATTATTTTAAAAGTTTATATTTCTTTTCCTATTGCCCATGCTGCATATGAGAGTGCTGTGGGCCACAAAAAAAATATCAAGGAGCATTAGCAAAGAATGAGCATTAGCAAACAACGGCCAAAAACATGAGCACCATTGAAACCATAATAGCCTGCTTCAACATCTCTGACACTGGCTCGCGCAGTCTCCATCCTTACATGGATCGATAGACAACACACAGTCACAACCCCAAAAAAAACATCTTCATGTATAAAAAATATGTAAAGTCTCGTATTGGTGCTGCATCGTGACTTCTGCACCCTCAGAATGCTTTCTGTATCATTTATCACCAGTTTATCTGCTGTTGTGTGCCAAATCAATGGATAGTGCCACATAACTATAGCTCGCACATCGCCACTGCTGCTGATGACTAGTCTTACCCAGAAGAGACTCCAGTTTACACCATTAATTATAGCACTTCTAGCACCGTAGCATATAGATAACCTAAAATTATGGCCATCATCATGGATCTCCAATGGGCTGTCTTGGCAGACTTCAGGGATACTTGAATGGGCTCGACAATGCATAGGGTTAATTAAAAAAATGTCTGAGTTGGCGCACGATCCTCCTAAAATTGTCTTTTCTGGCAGTTTTCTTACAGTTTGCATGATCCGGACAGTAGTTTCACTCGCGGATATCAACAGGAGTAGTAGGCGGCTACAGTGGCCAGAAACCGGCTGCATGATCACGTCCATGAGGAAACCTACACTTTCTCCGCATCTGATTTCAGCGAAGAGCACGACCATGGAGACGATGCTAATGACACTAACAATGGCACCCAGTCTGTTTTGTCCCCAAATTTGGCGAAGGGGGAAGTCGCTAATCGCTCTTCTAAAAAAGCACACAAAAAATTGCCAAGGCCCGACACCCCCGCTAGTTTGGTGTTTTCGATGACAAGGGTGAGGCATCTCATTAAAAGTGAGGAGGAATTTCGGACAAATATGGAAGCGATGTTTCTCATTAACAAAGCCATGAAATGATTTTTTGGAACAATTGCTGGATGACTCATTTGAATATGTTCAGGAAGAAAACAGAAATATCCTAAGCTACAAACAGTTGTCTTCAACCGTGGCTAACCAAAAGAGATATGAGTTTCTTGCAGACTTTATCCCACAAGCTCCATCTTTCGACTATGATGGCACTTTTTCGACAACCTTCCTAGTCTCTGACGGCTTCTCATTGTTTGCAGGTTCAACGAACAACGACAAAAGAAATACCGACAAGTTCTGTTCCTGAAACTGCGTCAGACTTTCCTCTGCAACTTTGCAGATGTTTCCATCTAGTGACTGTGCGTTAAGAAGAATCTGGGTTATCTCCATAGGCATTTTGCAATGGATCTTCTACACAACAATATCCTATCATAGGGCATTTCACCAGATTGTAGAATCCTGGCACATCGGAGTCGTCTCTACCGTTGCGGGGCGATCCCATGCTGTAGCACCTATTGGAGGTCGACGATGGTGATGAAGACTTTGGTTGACCTCCCACCTACGTCGCTGCTACCTGAATCGTAGCAGTGCTCGAGTGTGCCATGCTTGGCCTCCTCCCTTGCAACGATCCATACTCCATATTCCATAATCAAGAGGAATTTTGTCGTCACATCCATGAGGAAACCTACATTCACTTCTCACCCATAGATCGGTCGAAGATCAAAGACTGGAACCATGAAACTCTTTCGTCTCTTCCACCATGTCGGCATTATGGCATGCATGGAGGCTCGAACATGTGACCACTGCGCATCATCATCAACATTCTCGATTCCTTTCGGGATTGCCTTTCCGTATAATGCTTGGCGCACAAAGGGACACCTCGAACGGCTCCATGGGTTAATGGTAGCTATCACTGAAGGTATTGCACCAAGCAAAAGAAATAGACCCATGCCGCAAAACATGTAAACCCCATGAGAAAGCTGAACAACAACAAAAAATTTCAACTGGATCTTAAAAAAAATTAAACCTCCCACGAAGATCTCACTCCAAAAAAATTTCAGCCATTAATTTTAAAAGCTTCTGGTTTCTGATCCATCACATGGATGGAGAGCATACTCCCTAGCTTGAAAGAAAAATGGGAGAAAAATGAAAAAATGAAAAATGAGGGGGAGGGAGGATTTCCATGAGGGAAATCCCCCTCAAGCTCAAAGGGCAGAGAAATCCTGGAGCGTTGATACCAAATGTTAGGAGGGAAAAACTGAAGGGGATATATTATTCATAAAATGAGTTACATATATAGGCAGAAGGCCTATATGATAAACTGACAAGTGTTAGTATAAACTGACAAGTGTCAAAACAGAGGCATAGTGCACTTTAACTCTAACAATATTTAGTCATTTATTCTATACACTTGGTAGTTGTAACGACTTGTGATACATACAATCTGATAAGATGAATAAATAACCATAAAGACATTTGGGCCACAACCAGTCATTGGTGGAATGGAGATGCTCCAGTCGAGGACATCATTCCACATGCACATAAAATCATTCTGGGAGAACCGCGAAGTCATCACACCTCATAGCATTAAAACTTTGACAAAAGGAAGTTTACATTTTGATACAACACAAGATTGAACATAATTGTTATGATCTTGATTCCCTAATAAGGCCATTCCGACTAGACTGCTCCACTGGATAGAGATGTACAATTACTATTAACAGGTTTTGATCATGGCTAAAGTAGGCCTTGCCAAGAGTATTTTTTTTTTTTTTGAAAAAATGAAAAACTTGTATTAATACAAAGAGCTGTTACAAACGGGAGAAAGCACATCCCAGCCAAGAGCAAACACCAAGACAACAAGAGCAGAGCGAAAAATCTGCACAAACCAACAAAGAGCACAAAAGCCAACAGGGCACGAAAAAGCGACATGTCGCGAAAACGCGACATGTCGCGAAATCACGACAATCAGCCCCGTCTCGACCGCCGCGGTGCCCCTAGTCGCGAAAACGTGACATGTCACGAAATCGTGACAACCAGAGCCCTCGGCAGCCGACCGCCAAAAAGGTCACGAAATCGCGACGGCACCTCCCTCCGGCGCTCCAGCAACAAAGGTGTCGCGAAATCGCGACCAAAAATCCAAAGAGCTCCCGAACTCCAGAAAGGTCGCGAAAGCGCAACAAGATTTCTCCAAATCGCCCATCCAGCATGAGTGTCGCGAAATCGCGATGAATTATCCATTTGGTGCCCAAGCCGTAGAAGGGTCGCGATATCGCGACGTTTTTCCAAAAGCCTCTTAAGTGCCAAAAGTGTCGCGAAATCGCGACAAGAATTCCTTTCGGCACCCAACCACAAAAAGTGTCGCGAAATCGTGACCAATTTTCCATTTTGCATCCAGTCGGCAAAAGAGTCGCGATATCGCGACAGGTTTTCCTTATGACGCCAGTTTGCCCAAAGTGTCGCGATATCGCGACAAGTTTTCCTTTTAGCTCCCAAACCTCAAAACGTCGCGATATCGCGACGAGTTTTCCACATTGCACCTAGTCTTCAAAAGTGTCGCGATATCGCGACAAGTTTTCCAGATAGTGCCCGTTCGCCAAAACTGTCGCGATATCATGACAAGTTTTCCTTGCAACTCCCAAACCTCAAAACTGTCGCGATATCGCGACGAGTTTTTCACATTGCACCCAGTCTTCAAAAGTGTCGCGATATCGCGACAAGTTTTCCGGAAAGTGCCCGTTCGCCAAAACTGTCGCGATATCGCGACAAGTTTTCCTTGCAACTCCCAAACCTCAAAACTGTCGCGATATCGCGACGAGTTTTTCACATTGCACCCAGTCTTCAAAAGTGTCGCGATATCGCGACAAGTTTTCTAGATGGCGCCAGTTCGCCAAAGCTGTCGCGATATCACGACGGTTTTTCCTTGCATCCTCCAAACAGCAAAAAGGTCACGAAATCACGACGGAATATGCACTGTGCTCCAATTCCCAAAAATTGTCGCGATATCGCGACGGTTTTCCTCCTTGCCGACCCTTCGCCAAAAACGTCGTGAAATCGCTGCATCTGCCAGCCAAAGGCCGTGTTGGCTCACCAAGTCACGAAATCGCGACATCTTACCAGCGGAGGTCGCGACAGCGCAACAAGTCACGAAATCGTGACAAAAACCAACCTTAGCCATTTTTTTACTCATTGACGCAGGGATCGTTCCAAACCTACCCGAATCACTTCATCAATCAGAGGCATGTCACTTGTGCAGCTGCACTCCTACCTCTTTCTCAGCGCCCATCTTTGCAAGAAAGTCAGCCACCTTGTTCAAATTTCGTCTCACATAAACCGGGATCACATCATCTAACTCCCTCCATAAATCCTTGATTTGGGAAATCAAAATCCGTAGCCTCCAAGCTTTCGAGGAGAAGTTTCGCATGCAGTCAAGAGCGCCGACCAGAACTTGTGAATCAGATTCAATAATTATCCTCCTATGACCCTGCTTAATAGCCCAAATAGAAGCGGACTTGATCGCAATGGCTTCTGCTTCGTTGTTTGTAGCTCTGCCCAAACCCTGCAGTTCCCAGTAGAGCACCGAACCAACATGATCCCGGCAGACAACACCAATACCCGCATTGCCCGGGTTGCCTTTTGCAGCCCCATCCGTATTGATCTTGATCCAGCCTACTGGGGGAGGTTTCCAGCATTCTCTATCTTGTCTCTCTGGACCCTCTACCCCCTCCTCTGAAAGCCCAAGACCAACTTTGATTCTCCTCATCAGCATTGATGGCCACAGTTTTTGTAACTTTGCTCCAAATGACCTGCCAGACGCCGTCTGTCGAGGAGAAAGTTTCTCTAAAGATCCGGGCATTTCTCTCCAGCCAAACTTGCCACCAAATGAAGAGAAAGCCGAGCTCCCATCCAATACGGAGAGCTGTAGATTTAAATCTGCCCCTTTTCCATATTTCCCAAATTTTGGCACGATTTAATTCACCATTTGCCTAAAATTTATATTGAGAGAACCAACGCTTCCATATCTGATGCGTAAAAGGGCACTCGAACATCAGGTGATCAGCAGTTTCCTCATGTTTATGACACAGAGCACACTGAGAGGGACCGATGATTCCTCTACTTCTGAGCTTGTCAAAGGTGAGAACTCCATTGTGCATGAGCTGCCAGGCAAAGAAATTCACTTTCGGCCAGCCCTTGGGATGCCAAATCCTTCTCCAATCCTGGACCGAAAATGAATGCGGGGGAGGCTCAGGGAGGATCTGCTCATAACCATCCTTTACTGAATAGACCCCAAGGCTCCCATAGCCCCCAGGCTAATTCATCCTCATAATCCCTCCCTGTAAGGAACCTTTCAGACAAGATTTTGTTCAAGATGGGTGCCGGCTCCGGAGGGATTGTTATTAGCCACTCCTCCCACCTCTTAAACTTTTTAAATTTATACTCCCCCAATTGGCTGGTGTTAAAATAGCTTTCAATGAGGATCCATCCCTAGGCTTCTATGGCAAACTTGATTGGCTGTAATTCAGGAAACATAGGAATGATGGGTGGGTGCTGGTCCCAAGAATCGGTCCAGAAACGAGCCTTATCCCCTCTTCCCACTTTCCAAAAAAGCTGGTCTTTTATGACTCGAGATCCAAGCTTGAGAGTCCGCCACACTAAGGAACCGAGTGCCATCCGAGGGAAGCGACCCACTTCGGTAAGGGTGGACAGGGCCCAAATATTTGTTGGATAGGAGTCGACTGAATAGGGAGGTTGGCTGGGAAATCCACCTCCAATACAATTTTCCAGCCAAGGCTCTGTTATTAAGCATGGAGCTTCTCAGGCCCAGCCCTCCTTTATCCTTAGGCTGGGTAACTTTATCCCACCCAACCAGAGCCCATTTTTTCTCCCCGTTTGCACCTTCCCATAGAAATCTTCTAGCCATTTTGTCCAGCTCTTTCCAGATGGATTGAGGGGCAGCCAGGATAGAGAATTTATAGATTGGCATAGCCTGAATAACTGACTGCAGGAAGGTTAATCTACCCCCATAGCTTAACCATTTGTGGGACCAGTGATTCATTCTATCTTTGATACCTTCTATTAGATCCTTCCAGATATCTAATTTTAGTTTTTTGAAATGCAGGGGAACGCCCAAGTAAACTATTGGAAGAGAAGTCCTTGTGAATCCCAGGATCTCAATAATCCTATCCTGCAGCCTTTGGTCAAGATTGAAAAAGACCACTTTAGACTTCCTGTCATTGAGGACCTGGTTTGAGGCCCTAAGGTAAACATTAAGAGTATCTCTGATTCCTATGGCTTCCCTGAGACCGGCCACACCAACCAATCCAGTATCGTCCACAAACTGCAAATGGGTCAAGGTTTCCTCCCCAACCTTGACACCAGTTAGCAGGCCTTGTTGCCTTCTCCTCAAGAAGAGTCTGCCTAATCCTTCAGCCAGAATGAGGAAAAGATAGGGAGAGCAGGGATCTCCTTGACGAAGGCCACGAGAGGCTCCGAAAGGGAGCGAGGGAAGACCCTTGATAAGAACAGAATAAGAAGGTGTAGACACACGGCTCATGATCCAATCAATCCAGTCCTGGGAGAAGCCAAAGGCTGCCATAATTTTTGACAAGAAGCTCCACTCCACCCGGTCATAAGCCTTGGACATATCCAATTTAATAAACATTCCTTTATTACCCAATTTTTGCATAGTATGGATAGCCTCCTGGGCAAGAATCACCCCATCCAAGATTTGTCTTCCCTCAACGAAGCCCCCTTGTTAAGGAGAGATGATGTTATGGAGAAGTGGTTTAAGCCGCTCAGCCATTGTCTTGGTGATTATTTTGTAAATCACGTTACATAAAGCAATAGGTCTGAAATTCAAGATCTGAGTTCCCTCCTCCCCTTTTGGAATTAAAGAAATGAAGGTATGATTAATAGCTCTGAGCATTCTTTTATTGATTATGGATTCCTCTATCACAGCCAAAACATCCTCCCCCAAAGTATCCCAAAAGGCTTGAAAAAACTCAATAGGAAAGCCATCTGGGCCGGGAGATTTACCAGTACTCATACCAAAGACCACATTTCTCGGTTCATTTCTCTCAATGGGTCTAAGCGGGGCCTGATTTTCTTCTTCAGAGATGATAGCAGGAATGACATTAAGAACTTCAAACTGAGCCTCAGCATCCTGTTCCATACTTTCAGTAAAAAGTTTAGAAAAGTAATCAATTGAGTGTTGGTGCATATCAGGAAGGGTATCAAAGGTATGACCATTCTCATCTTTAAGGGCTTCCATATTGTTCAGCTGTCTCCTAGCACAAGCTGATCGGTGAAAAAATTTGGTATTTTTGTCCCCTTCTAGTAACCAAGTATTTCTTGCCCTCTGTTTCCAGTATGTCTCTTCTTGGTTATCAATGGCCTCAACCGCTTTACGCAAGGCATCATCTTCAGATTTGAGTTGCTCAGTAATTGTTCCTTCCCTAAAGAGTTTCTGAACCTCCTCCCATCTGGCCATCAAGGGGGCCCTTTGGAGCTGAAAATCTGACTTATTTTCTTTCCTCCATTGTTTCGGTTGAAGTTTAACATAGTGAAGTTGTTTATGAAATTTGAACATTGCTTGTCCCAAAAGGAGGACGGCTCGCTTCCCACCATTGTGGAATTTTTTGACGAAGATCCTCCTTTTGCAACCAAAAATTCTCAAATTTAAAAGGCATGTGATGTTGTTCTATTAAAGTCCCTCCCTCCAGCAAAATGGGAGAATGATGAGAAACAGGGCTCTCCAAAATCTGAAACTTAGTATTCCATTTTACAAAAGCTTCCTCAGAGACCAGAAACCGATCTAACTTGACCTTCCTGCTGTGTGGTTCCTGCCTCTTGTTTGTCCAAGTGAAATAGGATCCAGGGCCTTGAACATCAACTAATTGAAAGGCTTGGACTTGGGCAATCAGAAGCCGGTCCCCAGGATCCAAAATTGGGGAGCCACCTTCCTGGTCACGAGCAGATAACTTTGCATTAAAATCCCCTGCAATAATCCAGTCTAGGTATTCTCTAGATGACCTCATATTATGAACAACTTTCCATTGAAGCCTCTGACCATCAAGGTCTTGGGCCCCATAAAAGTTAGTGATTAAGACATGTTCTGCTGTGAAGTTATTTCTGAAGTGAGATGTAAGGACACCCCTCCAAGCTATATGTTCTACTGCAGTCCAGTCCAAAGGATTCCAGAGAGTGACAATCCCCCCTGAAGCTCCTTGGGCAGCCACATCCATATGGCCAGCGCCCCGCCAGATTCTATTAACTATTTTACTCATAATATCTAAAGACATTTTTGTTTCCTGAATAAGCAAAAAGTCTGTTTTACATTTTCCTAAGAGTCTTTGAACAACAGATTGATGGGTTCTACTTGTTTAAACCCCTAACATTCCAAGATTGTATGATCATTGAAAACCTTGAGAGCAGTAAGAATCAATAGTCCTCACCGATCCTCCATTGATCAGTTTATCCCCTTGAGCTGCAATCAGATCCTTATTTGACTTTCTGCCCGCTCCTTGAGTGTTGCAGTTTTTGGATCTCTTTTCTACCTGAGAGATACCCAGGGCTGGCCTTTCTCTATTTTTTTCTGCAATTCCCATGCTAACGTCATTAATTACTGGCGGCGCTTGGGAGTGCACTATCAGTGTCCCTGCATTTTTTGGCGGCAATACCTCAGAGGGCACAAACACCTGTTCTAAAACAGGAGGAGATGAAGGAGAGACATGAGTTTGTAGGTTATGGGTCTCAATATTCCCATCTACACCTTCCATATTCTGATCCTCCTGATCCACTAATGACTTAAAGATTTCATATCTGTTAGTTGGCTTAGATTGAAATTGCTCCTTACCATTTTTCTTCGGCTTTCTCCTTCGCTTGGCCTGTTCAAAGCCATCTTTATGACCCTCATTGCCCTGAGGAGTATTAGATGTTTCTTTAGCAGAAGAAGACTTTTCCTCTCTGGAGCGATTTGGCATACCATTATGGGCTTCCGTTTTGGAGTTCAAGAGGTTTGGACAAAACCGGGCCAAGTGCCCATGTTTATGGCAGACTCTGCATCTGAAAGGCAGTGCCTCATAGTCTAACTGTTGGATCCAGGATACCTCTGCCGGTTCCAGTTCCACCTCTGCTGGTAGAGGTTGGCTGATGTCCATTTCCACACAGATTCTGGCATAGACACCAGAGATACCTTCTATAGTATCCCTTGAAATGCCCAGGTATCTACCCAGGGAGTTACCTATCATTTCCAAGACCGGCTCCCCCCAAAACTCCATTGGCAGAGCGTACAGCCGAATCCAGACCGGGACAGCCGTGGGTTCAATGCGGGGATCGAATCCCACTCTCCAGGGTTGGACAAATAACCCTGCCGGGCCGTGGTTTCTCTTCTCCGATTCAAACGCTCTGTTTCTATCAGCTAAGGAAGAGAAGCTAACGATGAAATACCCGTTCTTTGATAAACCAAAGGGAATACTCACCATGGGGTTACCAGTTCTGTCTGACCCAAGTGTGCAAGAAATTCTGGGTTGGTCGTATACCCATGAATTTGCAAATCAAATCATGATTAGCTTTGTATAAAATTGTGTCTTCTACCAACTTTGGTTCGATTACAATCTTAGGTCTTGAAGCAGATTGTGGAAGGCAACCATTGACACGATGTGCCGCGAAACCCTTACCAGCATTCTTGAGCATCATATTCAAAGTGTTTCTCTGTGCTTCGCCATTAGATGACGAAGGATTGTCCTTAAGCATTTCAGCATAGGAGCTCTTTCTCCCAGAAAGAGGACTTGGAGGAGACCCCATTGGGCCCTCCTGAAGCGGCACACGATCCTTCAAAACCACAGAAATAGAACAACACAGAAAACTACCTGAAGGCCTGGATTATCCTACGCTTCGGGAGTCCAAGAACATCGCCTGTCGCCTGCACAGAGAGTTTCCCGCCAAAATGCCAAATCGCCAGAGCTCAAAATCCCATCCCGAAATCAGCTTGCTTAATTGGATAGTTCGCCTTGCCAAGAGTATTAAAGTGCAAAAACCTTTAAATTTTTAGATCCATCTATTGGCAATTTTGGGTATGTTTCCTAGCTTCATGTTTTTGAGTTGTCATTGACGTCAAAAGGATTTTGTGTTGATGTCAAAAGGAATTTGTGCTGATGTCAAAAAGAGTTTCATGACAAAAAGATATTGAAAGTTCTATGATGGTTTTTTACGAGTTTTTGATTAAAACCATGGTGACAAGGTTAAAGGTTTTTCTTAAAACCATCTGGACTCATTAAGGGTTTTTATTAAAACCATATTGGCTTAATGAAATGGTTTTTGCTCCTTGAAAACCTTAAAAGTCCATTTTGATTATTAATAAATAAATTAACTCAAACCTTTGAAAAGGTTTTAAGTTAAGTTTATTATTAATAAAATAATAATTATTATTGAAAGGGTTTCTAAACCCTTAGCGGTGCTCATGTGGAAGACTTACAGCATCGACGTCAACTTGCATGGGATGCAAAAGACTATTAAAGGGTATTATTTCCTAAGGTTTTAAGCACCTTCGATTTGCGTGATTACCTTCGAATTCGTATTGCTCTATGACCTTTGATTTTAGATTATGCTATGATTTTTGAGTCTCATTTTGCTCTGTGTTAATTTTTTATTTTGTGTGCCAGTGAGGAAGACAAATCTGGTCTATGTTAAATTTTGATTTCGTGCATAGTGAGGAAGACAAATCTGGTCTGTGTTAAATTCTGATTTTGTGCACAGTGAGGAAGACAAATCTGGTCTGTGTTAAATTCAGATTTTGTGCGCCTGTGAGGAAGGAAATTTTGGTTGTCTTTTAGGAGAAAAGGGAAGGTAAAAAAATGAGTAACACTTGAGAGTTTCATTGGGCATTTGTGCTCCAACAGTGGAGGTAGTGGAGCAAAGATGCTTGCTAAGCAGAGGTGCTGAGTTCGATTCGTGACACACGTGTTTCCGTTTTTCTTGGTCACGGTTATTGTGCGCGTGGTATGGTGGTTTCTTTGGGCCACGAGTTTGGAGGAGGAAGCACTTTGGCGCTTATGTTGGTGTCTCCACACTTCTCTTAAGGTTGGAGAATTTATTTTTGGCCAAGGCAGATCTTTTTTTGATAATGTGGAATATTTGATTTAACTTGGCAATTATTGTTGGTAATTGGATGGAAGTATAAGGTTAAATAGAAATATTGCTTTGACATTGTTATTATTGATGCTTAATTTTTATGTGGTAAATGCATTTAGAAGTAAATGTATTTTAGGAGTTATAAGGGTTTAAGGAATAATTGTGCTTAATGTCATATTAGGGTTAGATTTTATCCACTCATGTAGAGGAGTTGGAGAGCAAGTGGGTAGTTAAAAATCTCAAGTTATCGAGAGGCTCAGGTTCAAATATCTCCCCTCACATGTTGCGGATATGTTGTATATAAAAGGTTCATCATAAAAAAATAATAATAATAATATATTTTTTCCCCTCACATGCTGCGAATATGCTATGTACAGGAAATTACAAATTTAACTATAATATATCCAACCCAAAAACCATCCTCAACAGGATTATTGTCTTTGCGAAAGAAAAACTTAGCACCTTAGTGGATGAGAACCACTCAATTCTTCCCCAAGAAAAACAATTATCTCGGGCCTTAGGTATTGAGGACAAACCTTCCATTCCTTTGCCCAATTCCAAAAATAGGATTTCTTGGGAGCCACCCCCCCAGGGTTGGTTTAAACTAAATTTTTATGGTGCAGCCAAGGAGAACCCGGGAAGAGCTGGAGCTGGAGGAATAATCAGGGATCATCAAGGAAATTTGGTCAAGGCCTTCACTGAACCATTGGGAATCATAATTAATATCGAAGCAGAAGCTAGAGCCCTTTGGAGAGGGTTGCAAGTAACCCAAGCAACTCAAGGTAACTTGATGATTGAAGGTGATTCTATGAACATCATCAACCTATTAACCAATGGAAAAAAAACTCCATGGATAATTGAGGGAGTCATCCATGAAGTGAGGATCCTTTTTGCAGCAATACAGAATAGGAGGGCTCGTCACGTGTACCGTGAAGCCAACAGGTCAACTGACAAATTAGCCAACATAGGTGTTGATGTTGGTAGTTTGGTGACATGGACACAAGGTGTGCCACGTGAAGTGGAAAACATTATTAGTCATGAAAAGAAACCTACCCATTAAGGAGAAATATGAATGGGTGTTCTTTCCCCATGGAGCTGGTAATAACTATGGGGTTTCCCTCTAAATCATACCAAATTGGAAATGAAGGTAACAAGGTGTAAGCCTTGGAATATTTTGACAGAGAATAGGAAATGGGCAAGCAATAGGTTTCACAAGTGCAAAGTTCCAAACTTCAATTCCTGTCAATGTAAGTAATGTTTACAGTTATTTTTAGGTATGGGTGTGCTTTGTGAGTAAGGTGTTGTAGGGGATTCAACACAATTTATGGTAAGAAAGTTTCAAGGATGACTAGGATCTACAATCTCAGCAGAAGGCTGGATATTGTAATAGTTTTTGGGTTAACCTGCAAAACCCGGTAATTAATGAAGACTTTTATTTACCAAAAAAAAATATTGGGGTTAGGGAGCCTTTGGAGTTATTTAGTGGATATTCTCTTGTAATTATTTTTTGAGGTTGAAGTTATTTTGTGATATATTAAGTAGGAGTTATAAGGTGTAAAGGAATATTTTTTATATGTATATTTGTGATTTTTGATTATTGATGAGTTGGAGTGATAAGGTGTTATTAGGACTCTTATCATTGTGCATTATTCCATTGTTGCTAACTCTAATTTGTGGCAAATTGAGAGTTAGTGTTGCGATAGATTTTGAGTTATCCTTCTTCATCAAAGTAAAGGTATGGGCACATTCTTCCATGGTTATTATTAATTGATGGTTTTCTAAAAATAAGTTTGGAGTGAAAAGGATTAAATTAAGTTTCCTTATTTGGAGTGGATATTATTTTCTGAAAATGGAAGTATTGATTATGATTATAATATTATGATGATTTTATGAGTTATTGCATAATTCTAGTTTATGAGAGTGGAAGCATTTGAATTTTGCTTTAGGGTTTTTGAGTGAGAAGCGTATGCCATTGCTATATGTTGTTGAAACCCTAAATGGGTTGTTTGGTTGTTGAGAGTTTGGTTTTGAGATTGCTTCCATTGAGATTGAGTTGATCAAGTTATGCTTTACTTGATACATGAGTTGGGCTTGATCCTTTGAGATTTGATTTTATCAAGTTGTACTTTGCTTGATAAACTTGGTTGTGTGGTTAAGTTGAGCATTCCCATTTGAGAGAAGTTGGAAATATCTTGAACCCATTTTTGATGCTTAGAGAGAGATTGCTTTGAGTTCTTGAAAACTAACTTGGCTAGGGTTTGATAGTAATTTATGGTTCTATGTTGGAGGAGTTGATTCCTTGATATTGTATTATTGGAAATTGTTGGGTTGTGGTTCAATATCTTGTAAAATTATACTACTTCTATGAGATTTATTTGAGTTGAGATTGAGAGTTGAAGGATAGAACATATTGAGTCTCTAAAAATTCTCTTTATGCTTCTATGAGATTGATTTGATATTATTGGATGAAACACATTGGGTCTATAACAATTCTCTTTATGTGTTCACATTGGGCAAGTTTCTTGGTAAACTTGCTTGAGCTAATTTGGGCAAGTTCTTGGTGAGCTTGCTAGGATAGATTTGGACAGGTTCTTGTGGAGAACTTGTGGACTGATTTGGATAGGTTCTTATGGAGAACTTGTGGACTGATTTGGACATGTTCTTATGGAGAACTTTTGGACTTATTTGGACAGGTTCTTGTGGAGAACTTGTGGACTAATTTGGATAGGTTCTTGTTGAATAAATTGTGGAAATATTTGATGAAGTCTTGGTTAAGACTTGTGAGTAGTTGTGATTGATTTTTTAAAGATTTTGGCTTAATATTGGGATAGATTTGATAGATATTTGAAAGTAGATTTGTGTTGGACCAAAGGACTGAGTTTTGTATAAATTTGTGATAGAGTTTGAGAGAACTTGTGCTGGACCGACTAATTATGTTTAGTACAGGTGTTGATGAGCAGCTGTAGAGGTGATTAGTGAGGACATAAGTTTCTAGAGCCAGAGCAAGGAGGACAGGACATCTTCTATGGAAAGGAGTTCCACCTGCTAGTGGTAGAAGATGCAGTGATCTTCTGAAGTATCATTTCTAGAGATTTAGGGGATAGGACATCTCCTTTGGGTAGGAGGCTCATGAATACTTCTTTGGGGGATAGGACATCTCCTTTGGGCAGGAGGCTCATAAATATTTGATTAGGGGAAGGATTCTCATTTGGACAGTAATTCCATAAACATTGTAATTGAGAAGGATTCCCAAAGGATTTGATTAAGAAAATTTAGTGAAATATTTTCTCTGTGGAGTAGCCTACCTTGGGTGAACCATGTTATATTGGTGTCTCAATTGTGTGATGACTTGTACACTGGTTTGATTACTACTTTGATTACTGCTTTGATTTTGCTATTGGTTAATTGCATTGCTTTCTAAAGTAAAAGAAAAAAGTTAAAAATTGATCTTATACTGTTCACCCCCCCTCTCAGTATAAGCTTGTGTTCTTCAATTGGTATAAGAGCAGGTTCCTTCGAAAG
The DNA here is from genome assembly GCA_028583015.1 of Wollemia nobilis. Classification (NCBI taxonomy): domain Eukaryota; kingdom Viridiplantae; phylum Streptophyta; class Pinopsida; order Araucariales; family Araucariaceae; genus Wollemia; species Wollemia nobilis. The sequence goes on from JAQPPZ010004166.1 coordinate 8,190,266, forward strand.
AGTTTCATAGCTTGAAGTAAAAGCATGAAAAGAACACAATGGACTTTACAAGTGGTAATTCAGCACCTATAGGACAAATTTTGGTCTATGGAGCATAAATATGAAGGTTCATCTAATGGCTCTTGGAAATGAAGTTTGGGAAGCAATTGAGTTTGGGTACACTATTCCAAATCTTCCTCCTACTATAGCAGATGAGAAACTTCTACATCACAATAATTCAAGGGCAATGAATGCAATTCTGAAAGGTCTACAAAAGGTAGATCTTACAAAGGTGATTCATTAGAATACAACAAAGGAAATGTGGGATCAATTGCAAGTGGTTCATACAGGTGATGTAAATTTCAGAAAAGCAAAATTGATATATTACAAAGGTATGTTTGAACAACTCAAGATGAATGATGAAGAAAATATTAGTGACTATATGCTTCATATGGATGAGATTATTAATTCTATGAAGGAACTAGGTCTTGAGCTTTCTAAAAATTATGTTTGTGATAAGATTTTGAGGTCTCTTCCAAATATATTTAGTGAAAATATTTCAGCTATTGAGGAAGCCAATGATTTGGATAAATTGAAAAAGGATGAGCTTCATAGTCTACTTGCAGCTTTTGAGTTAAGAACTAAAGTGGTACCTGATCCTAAGAAGGAGGCAACTTTCAAACCTACCAAGAATTCCAAGGGTAAACAACAAGAAGATAGTGATGAGTCTTCTAGTGATGAAGAAGCAAACTACAGCAGGAAAGGCAAGTTCTCAAGAAAGCACAAAGGTATGAAATATGTTAAATGTTTTAATTGTGGAAAGTTTGGTCACTATGCTATTGACTGTCCAAAACCCAAGGATGATTGTGATGAAGAAAAATAGGATTATAAGCATAGGGAATCTAAGAAGCATAGGTATCAAAGGAAGAACATAAATGAGCAAAATAGTCAAGGGAAGAGGTACTTCCAAAAACACAAGAAAATTTTATACACAAAAAAAGCAAGTAAGTGTTCTAGTAGTGATGATAAAAGTTCTTCAAGTGATGATAGAAATGAGATGTTGTTTCTAATAGAAAAGGAAGGAAAATAAAATAGGAATAGATTTGTTGTGCTTAAGTGCTTTAGATGTGGAAATTTTGGTCACCTTGAGGATGATTGTACAAATGATGGTTTGAATTCTAGTAATACTATGTATGAGGATGCTTCAAAAAATTATGAGGAAGATATTCTTATGACTTTAGATGAAGGTAGCACCTCTAGTGGTAAGAAATCATAAAAGGATATTGATGTTTCAAAAGGCAAACAAATAGAGGATGTTTCATAAAAGGGAGAAGTAGATCTTGAGGCTGAACTTGTTAATGCTCTTGATGTGTTAAAGAAAGAAAGAAAGAAATATGCTAGACTCATTGATAGGTTTGATGAATTTCATTATGAAAGAGATGAGCTTATAGGGAATCTTGATATCTCTATAGCAAATATACAGGAACTCAAAGAAGAGTTTGCAGCTAGGTCTCTTGAGTGTAAAGAGTTAAAACATGAAGTAGCTTCCTTGAAAAAGGAAACTAAAGAGTACAAGGATAAGCTTTATAGGTTTGATGAAAGTTCCAAGAAGGTAAAATCAATCATCAAGGATCAAATAAGGACAACTGATAAATAGGTCTTGGTTTTGGAAAGAAACAAAAAAAATAGGTTGAGGAATCTAGTATGAGCTCCCAAGAAGAAGATGGTTCAGATGAAGAGAGTAATTCAACGAGTAAGTTTTCATATGGTGATTCAAATAGCACAGAATAAGAAAATATGAATCAGCATAAGGGGAGAAATACTAAAGGACTTGTGAGGTCAAGGCAAGGAAAGTTCAATGGAAGATGTTTTGCATATCATAGGTTTGGACACGTGGCTTCATAGTGCAAGGCTCAAGCAAGAAAGGTTAATGGAAATTTCAGAAATGGTAATTTATTTCAAGGGTATTGCTACTCTTGTAATCAGTTTGGGCACAAGGCAGTTAATTGCAGGGTTAATAATAGGAACAGGTTTGGTCCAACAGAGAAGATTCAAAAAATAGATACATTTGAAAGGAATAATATTGTCAAATGTTATAAGTGCAATAATGAAGGACATACAACCAGATGGTGTAGAGCAGAAGTTCCAAGGTACAGGTTTAGGGCTATGAAAAGGAACAGGAATAATGACAAGAACAAGAATAATGACAGGAATAGGAATAATGGCTTGGACAAAAATAGGGATGATAACATGAACAGGAACATGATTTTGAATAGGAAAAAGAACAAGGATATGAACAAGAACAGGAATAGGAACATGGACAAGGATATCAAGAAAAATCATGGAAAGGCAACTATGGACACTGATGATGATCAAAGCCTAATCGGAGTTTTACTCCCACCCCAGAATTAATCACCTCAATAGGAGGTGGGGGGGGCTACGCTAAGAGGCTCATTCTTAGCCTTGAGTCCCAAAGGTGACCCTTTGCCATTGATGACAAAGGGGGAGAGATTTGAGTAAGGGGGAAAGCCTTGAATTAGGGGGAGCAAAGCTTTAGAGGATGGTTTTTAGTTGGTTTCAGATTTGATAGTTGGCAGTTGTTTGAAAGTTTTTTTTTCAGTAGTAGTTTCAGTAGTGGTTTGCCATCAATGACAAAGGGGGAGATTGTTGGCAATTTTGGGTATGTTGCCTAGCTTCATGTTTGTGAGTTAACATTGTTGTCAAAAGGAGTTTGTGTTGATGTCAAAAGGAATTTGTGCTGATGTCAAAAAGAGGTTGGTGACAAAAAGGTCTTAAAAGTTCCATGATGTTTGTTTATGGGTTTTTAATTAAAACCATGATGACAAGGTTAAAGGTTTTTCTTAAAACCATATGGACTCATTAAGGGTTTTTATTAAAACCATATTGGATTAATGAAAATGTTTTTGCTCTTTGAAAAAACCTTAAAAGTCCATTTTGATTATTAATAAATAAATTAACTTAAACCTTTGAAAAGGTTTCAAGTTAAGTTTATTATTAATAAAATAATAATTATTAATTTAATAATTATTATTGAAAGGGTTTCTAAACCCTTAGCGGCGCTCATGTGGAAGACTTACAGTGCCGACGTCAACTTGCATGGGATGCAAAAGACTATTAAAGGGCATTATTTCCTAAGGTTTTAAGCACCTTCGATTTGTGCAATTACCTTCGAATTCGTATTGCTCTATGAACCTTGATTTTATATTGCACTATGATTTTCAAGTCTCATTTTGCTCTGTGTTAATTTTTGATTTTGTGCACCAGTGAGGAAGACAAATTTGGTCTGTGTTAAATTTTGATTTCGTGTGTAGTGAGGAAGACAAATCTGGTCTGTGTTAAATTTGGATTTCATGCGCCTATGAGGAAGAAAATTCTGGTTGTCTTTTACGAGCAAAGGGAAGGTAAAACAACAAGTAGCACTTGAGATTTTTTTTGGGTACTTATGCTCCAACGGCGGAGGTAGTGGAGTGAAGGCACTCGCTAAGCAGAGGTTCTGAGTTCAATTTATGATAGACATGTTTTAGTTTTTCTTGGTCCCGGTTATTGTGCACATGGTACGCCGATTGCTTTGGGCCACGAGTTTGGAGGAGGAAGCACTTTGGTGCTTATGTTGGTGTCTCCACACTTCTCCTAAGGTTGGAGAATTGATTTTTGGCCAAGGTAGATCTTTTGTTGATAATGTGGAATATTTGATTTGACTTGGCAATTATTGTTGGTAATTGGATGGAGGTATAAGGTTAAATAGAAATATTGCTTTGACATTGTTATTATTGATGCTTATTGTTTATGTGGTAAATGCATTTAGAAGTAAATGTATTTTAGGAGTTATAAGGGTTTAAGTAATAATTGTGCTTAATGTCATATTGGGGTTAGAGATCCTTTGGAGTTATTGAGTGGATATTCTCTTGTAATTATTTTTTGAGGTTGAAGTTATTTTGTGATATATTAAGTAGGAGTTATAAGGTGTAAAGGAATATTGTTGATATGTATATTTGTGAGTTTTTATTATTGATGAGTTGGAGTGATAAGGTGTTATTAGGACTCTTATCATTGTGCATTATTCCATTGTTGCTAACTCTAATTTATGGCAAATTGAGAGTTAGTGTTGTGACAGATTTTGAGTTCTCCTTCTTCATCAAAGTAAAGGTATGGGCACATTCTTCCATGGTTATTATTTATTGATGGTTTTCTGAAAATAAGTTCAGAGTGAAAATGATTAAATTAAGTTCCCTTATTTGGAGTGGATCTTATTTTCTGAAAGTGGAAGTATTGATTATGCATTATGAGATCACGATGAGTTTATGAGTTATTGCATAATTCTGGTTTATGAGAGTGGAAGCATTTGAAGTTTGCTTTAGGGTTTTTGAGTGAGAAGTGTATGCTATTGCTATAAGTTGTTGAAACCCTAATTGAGTTGTTTGGTTGTTGAGAGTTTTGTTTTGATATTACTTCCATTGAGATTGATTTGATCAAGTTATGCTTTACTTGATACATGAGTTGGGCTTGCTCCTTTGAGATTTGATTTTATTAAGTTGTACTTTGCTTGATAAACTTGGTTGTGTAGCTAAGTTGAGCATTCCCATTTGAGAGAAGTTGGAAATATCTTGAAACTCTTTTTGATGCTTAGAGAGATATTGCTTTGAGTTCTTGAAAACTAACTTGGCTAGGGTTTGATAACAAGTTATGGTTATATGTTAAAGGAGATTCCTTGATATTGCATTATTGGCAATTGTTGTATTTTGGTTCAAGATCTTACGAAAGGATACTACTTCTGAGATTGATTTGAGTTGAGATTGAGAGTTGAAGGATAGAACATATTTAGTCTCTAACAATTCTCTTTATGCTTCTATGAGATTGATTTGATATGATTGGATGAAACACATTGGGTCTCTAACAATTCTCTTTGTGTGTTCACATTGGGCAAGTTTCTTGGTAAACTTGCTTGAGCTGATTTGGGCAAGTTCTTGGTGAGCTTGCTAGGATAGATTTGGACAGGTTCTTGTGGAGAACTTGTGGACTTATTTGGACAAGTTCTTGTGGAGAACTTGTGGACTGATTTGGACAGGTTCTTGTTGAAGAACTTGTGGACAGATTTTATGAAGTCTTGGTGAAGACTTGTGAGTAGTTGTGATTGATTTATTAAATATTTTGGCTTAATATTGGGACAGATCTGACAAATATTTGAGAGCAAATTTGTGTTGGACAAGAGGACTGAGTTTGGTGTAGATTTGTGATAGAGTTTGAGAGGACTTGTGCTGGACCAATTGACTATGTTTAGTACAAATGTTGATGAGCAGCTGTGGAGGTGATTAGTGAGTACAGAAGTCTCTAAATCCAGATCAAGGAAGATAGGACGTCTTATGTGGAAAGGAGTTCCACCTGTTAGTGGTAGAAGAGGCAATGATCTTTTGAAGTATCATTTCCAGATCTTTGGGGGATAGGACATCTCATTTGGGCAAGAGGCTCATAAATACTTCTTTGGGGGATAAGATATCTCCTTTGGGCAGGAGGCTCATAAATATTTGATTAGGGTAAGGATTCTCCTTTGGACAGGAATTCCATAAACATTGTAATTGGGAAGGATTCCCAAAGGATTTGATTGTGAAAATTTAGTGAAATATTTTCTCTGTGGAGTATCCCACCTTGGGTCAACCACATTATATTGGTGTCTCAATTGTGTGATGACTTGTACATTGGTTTTATTACTAATTTGATTTTGCTATTGGTTCATTGCATTGCTTTCTGAAGTAAAAGAAAAAAGTTAAAAAGTGGTCTTATACTGTTCACCCCCCCTCTCAGTATAAGCTTGTGTTCTTCACCATCGTGTTGGTCAAGTGACTCATAATTTCATTCATTATCATTACCCTTATCGACTTGTTGCTTGAGGGGGTAGTCATAATATCAAAATAATAATAAAATTTAATAGGATATCACTCGGTCTTGTCAAATTGCACTCATCTTATGAATCATTACCAACAACTAGCATAAGCTTACCCTTTGCAAGGTAAAAAAGCAACTATGACAGTTAATTTAGTAGCTCTCCACCTATCGATACTATTGTAGCATTGAAGCTACCCGATCATCATTGGATCTTGCAAAATATTTGTAAATTTAAGCCTTCCCTCAGTTGGAAGCAATATTCTAAGATGTGTGTCCTTTGGCAAGACTGGGCATCTAATGTTGATAAGATCAATTATCATCATTCAACCTATGACATGGTTTTAGGAGGTCTATTTTTTCTCAGCATTGTTAATTCTCATAATGCATCCCAAAAGGGGTATCTGTAGACACCTAAAATGCGTCATGAAGAGGTGACTACTCATATGAGATATGCTAATAGACCATATGAAAGATCTTGGACAACTCCAAGGTGAAATAGTGGTTTTAACCACTCAATTTGGGTAGAGTTGGCTAACTCAACCTTAGACATAGCTGACACCCATGGCTAATAGAGCTATTTATGCCTTAGAGCTACGACTAGCCCTAAAAATATTTTGAATCCCAGGTCAAGCCAAATTTAGTTACAACGGTCTAGGTAGCAAAAATTCAAACAGTTTTGGGTGGGAAAGTTTTGAGAGTTTTCCTCCCAACTGATCCAACCTCCTAGATATTGATCTTGGCTTCCCAAGAAAGCCAATATTAGGTATTAGGAGTCCTATAAGACCCCCCTCCAAATTGGGGAGAATTATGGAAGAGTTTTTAATTGATCAAAGCAAAGCTTTGTCAAATTGTTGACTTAATTGCAACCTTTGAGGAGAGTTAACTTACTACAAATTGGGAAATTATGATTGTATCCAAAGCTATGGAGGATTCAAGAGACTAAGGAGGAAAAGAATCCATAATTTGGCCTCTTCCATAGCCAATTTAGATATTTTACATCATCAATCTATTAGAGGACATCAAGGTGACCATTGAACATCAATTCAACGAAGGGAATTGAAGATCTGAGCCTTTTTTACAAGAGGAAGAGCATTTTCACCTCAGTCATGACTGTTAACTGTGGATAACAATACCAACTGCACCTTAGACCTGTGGTGAGGGTTTGATCTTTGATTTAATATATTTTAGCCATAGATTCTACCTTTCAAACATATTTGTAGGTAGATCTGACTTAGCTTAATTTTCTTTTATGCAATTGTATGGTAAAATTCAGGATTAGAGGTAGATTTATTTCTATTTTCCTTGCATTGGTCAATCTATATTAGTTTTATTGTGTTTGAGGTATTTCAAGTTTCTAATGGCTAATTAGGTTTCTTATTTGCTAGATTCCATGCTTTCTTTACCTGCTTTGCAGTAATTTATTGATTTCTTACATATCTTCATAGATTTACATGCTTTAAGGCCTTCTTTATTATTAATTTATGCAAGTGTCTCAAAAGCCTCATCAAGAGAGGCCTCTTTTGTTACTAACCCCTTTCATGTTATTTCTTGAACGTAGGGTTTACAGGACATAATAAATTTCAAGGCATTCAAGGCAGCATATACCTCCAACCAAAGGAAAATAAGGCTATCATTGGCCTTAAATAGTTTATGTACATCCGTGAAGAGTCTACGGATTATACCACCCCCTTGTTTAGAGGGTTTTAAATATTTTATTTATTGTATCATGAATTTGTTTATCCCTAATAGGGACGTATATGTAATTGATTTACATTCTATTAATACAAATAAATTCCTCTCTCTTGTCAAATTCATGTTATTGTGGTTTAATGCTTTAAATTTGTACTTAATTGGTACAATAGCTTAGGTATATTCTTTTCACAATGATACACTCAATCAGAAGGCTTACCTATGGTGAAATTTGGTAAGTATCAGCCCTATGCTAGGATATGGGCAGTGGCCGAGGAGGTATAACCAAGTTGGCTAGTGTGGATGAGTCAGTGGTATCAGGAGTTATGGGCTCGATTGATATCCACACAAGTGATATGGAGGCCATAGCAGGATTGCAGGTGGACTAGAGATGAATAGAACTTGCGATGAGTGAAGTAAGCTCAGTGGGTGGTTGGGAGACATCAGAGTGAGGTTGAGTACTTTCAGTTCTCTCATGAGTCCTCCAATATTTTGGGCTAAGGTAGGATGTCCCAAATGAGTTGATGCATTATAGGAGATATTAGGAGGATATATGGCTACCATGCATAGAGCCATGGAGGGTGGCCTACGAGGATGATGAGGAGATGGATATCATAGATGTAGGTGATGCAGGGATGACCATGAAGTACGATGTATGGTTTCTTATGTAGCTAGTATGGGAACTGCCTCACGAAGTGTCTAATGAGGGTGGTGAGGAGTAGGCTGGAGATGATGGGACCTAGGAGGCCCCCAAGTGGTAGTGGTGCCTTCAATTAGATAGTCAAAGGATGAGGTCTAAGGGTGTATTGAGGCAGACTCCCAAGATTGGGAGAGATCATACGGAGGAGGTTCTGTATGGACCTCTAGTTTTGAGTGAGAAGGATTGGGTGAGGCTAGAGAAGTAGGTGGTGGAGCAGGATGCAAGGATCATGAGGCTATAGGTAGAGCTAGTAGAGAGGGAGCACTGGCATAATATTTACATAGCACATCTTCAATCTCATCACAAATATATCAAGGTATTGGAGGATAGGTTTATGGAACATCATAATCTACTTCTAGATCCTCCAAACTCATCTATATCTAGGGGTACTAGGTGTAGTGATTCTAGGCATAGCTCTAGGTCTAGGTCTCCTCCTAGGTCACAAGGTTCCTCTTGGAGGACATAGCTAGTGCTTAGATGCACTTTTTGTATATGAGACTTGGTGCTCCATTGTATGTAGCCTTTTGGAACTCATTGTACATGCAATATTTATACATATATATACATGCCTTTTTACCTTTTGTGTTATATGTTTTTGTGTGAATGCATTTTATGGAATAATTTTGTTTAATGCATGTTTAGATGGATGATAAATGCAAGGTAGAATGTATGGATGATTAATGCAAGGTATGATGTATGGATGATTAATGCAAGGTGGCATGTATGGATGATTAATGCAAGGTTTGGAATGTATGGAATGCAAATGTGCTAATGATCCTTTATATTTTAGATCTTGCTTGTCCATGTTCTAGCATTGTTGTTTAATCAAGGGCACCAAACTTTGTGGTATGTGGGATGAATGACTCATGAAATAACATGGATTTTGACATGGAAGAAGATATAGATGTTGATAAGGAAGAAGATATGGATGTTGATATGGAAGAAGATATGGATGTTGATATGGAAGAAGATATGGATGTTAATATGGAAAATTGCCTATTTTGCAGAGACTCAAGCATACTAGTGGCATCAAAAAAACTCACTAACACTGCCTAATCTCTCTACGACCAAATGTGTGTGAAGTGAATTCATTTACCAAATCAAGAGCATCATAATAATTCGAGGCAATCAAGAACTAATGTGTGTGCAAGTGAGTTCATTAACCCATCTTGAGTAAATTGGGTAAACCTGTTATGGATGAAACCAAGACGCTAGCTTGTCCGTATGAGTGATCAAAGGTCTCTTTTAAAGAGATGGGTCACCATGCATGAGCGTACTCCACTACCAGTCAAGCATCTATAGCTCAGGTGGAGGCTAACTCCATAGTCCATGATTTTTATTTTTATTGAATATTTTATACCCAAACTTATTCTAGATTAATAAAATAGAATTAAATAACTCATAAGAAAATAACAACTCATAATAAATCATGCACATAGAACACATGAGATTTACCCTGGTTCACCCAATATGGGCTACTCTAGAAAACAAGAGCCACACCTCCTTTGATATTATTATTCACACCTTTCCAAAAATGGGACATTACAATCAATATAAAGGAAACTCTTCCAATCCTAAACCACAATGTGGTATTAGAATACTGTGGGCACAATACCATGGGCTAAAAACACCCATACCCACCTATAGACACCAAATCCCAACCACTTGTCCTCCATACTACCACCCACTTGTCCACCACACACCTTTCCTACCTTCAAAAGGCCCACTTTAGCCCTTTCCTGCCACTTTTCGACCCCTTTGGACTTAATTTATATTTATTTTATATTATTTATATTTAATATAATATTTTATTATTATATTTTAATATGTTTATTATAAAATATATATATTTATGTAACCACAAAAAAGGCTCACACCTAAAGTATCCTATTGCAAGAATTGATAAAAGCATAACATGGGTACAAGAACAAGAAATTGACAACAAATGAATCAATAAGAAATACGTTTTATTCCATTATATTCGAAGCCAAACTCAAATTACAGGTACATCCCTCTTAGGGATAATCAGCTTGATACAATTGTTATAATAGGATGTAATTGTTTCCCTCTCAAGGGTAGGTGTGATAATCCAAGTGCCTTTCAAGGGTGACACGAACTACTCTAGGGTGTCAATGACCCTCTTCTTTGCATTGAGGAAGGAATTGTATGCTTTGAATGACATGACCCTATTAATCCTACATGCAAGAAACAACAAGAAGCAATTAGTAACAAAGGAGGCCTCTCTTGATGAGGCTTTGAAAGGAATCTTGCACAAAGAATAGCATAAAATCAAGAAAGCATGTAAAACTATCAATCTATGCAAGAAATGAGTAAATTGTAATATATCACGTAAAGAAAGCCTGAAATCTAGCTTAGGAAACATCCTAATTAACCATTAGAAATTGAAAAGCATGAAACTAATCTAGATTAACAAATGCAAGGAAAGGTGAAGCAAATATACCTCTAATTCCTAAATTGAACCGGTCAAATGTCTACTAAAATGTAGATCTATGCTAGATTAAGCTAATTGCATGATTAAAAATGGAAAACTACTACTAAAATGGAGGAAGGAGAGCATCAAACCCTAGCCGTAGGTCTGAGGTGTGGTTGGCACTATTAACCATGGCTCACAACCACGATTAAGATGAAAGTGTCCTTTCTCTTGCAACCAAGGCCAGAAACTCTCAAATCCTCCAAGGAATTGATGTTCAAGGGTCACCTATGTTTTCTAAAATATATTGGTGATTGAATTCAATGGAATTAGAAATGGAGGTGTGTCAATTTTCAAGCTTGCTCCTCAAGCTCTTGAGATCTCCATTATTGCATGCATAGTTGTCATTGATCAATTGGACAACACCTCATTACTCCTCAAGGCGATATGAAATTGCTCTCCAATCCGACAGGGCTCCAATATGCAATTTAGTTATTCTTCAGGATGGTTGCTCTCTAAAATTGAGGTCTTAAGTAGACTCCCAAAATCCTTGCTCTAGCTTCATGGAGAAGCCAAGAACAAGAATTGGCAGTTGGGAGGAAGCTTTTGGATGCTTCCTAGCCCAAACCACTCTAAAAATCGTTACAAATGACTATTGCAACTAATTTGACTTGGCTCTAGTCACTCAAGTTTGTTACAGTGCTAATCCTAGGTGTCATTCATGGTCCCCAATTGGTAGATTGGGGGCCATAGCTGTCAGCCACGGTCAACACTTCTAACTATGGGTGTCATCCATGGCTAGCACTGACTAGGCAAAGATGCCCAATTGAGTGGTAAAAACCACTGCTATACCTTGGATTTGTCCAAAGGTCTTCCATATGGTCTTCTAGCATGTCCCATATGAGTAGTCACCATCGACATGATGTATTTTAGGTGTCTACAAATGCCCCTTTTGTGATGCGTTGTGATATCGAACAATGCATGAGCAAAAATAGACCTCCTAAAATGATGTCAAAGTTTGCATGATGATCATTAGTATGATCAAAATTAGATGCCCCAATCATGAAAATAGCATGCATCATTGAATCATTACCTTCGATGAGTTGAAGAACTTGATTCTGGAAAGCTTAAGTCAAAATCCTAGCCTTTGTGGCAATTAGGAGACAAGCTTAAGTCAAATCCTAGCCTTAATGGCAATTAGGAGATAATATTAAGTCAAATCCTAGCCTTAGTGGCAATAGGAGACAAGCTTAAGTCCAATCCTAAATTAGGAGACTAGCTGCCCAATTTGCTTGAATTTGATCTTGATATTTTGATTATTTACCCCAAGCAAGGAGGGTGCATGATTATCTTTGAAAATGATTCTTGAGCGAATGCACTTAACAATTATTAAGCATTTAATTGTTTATTTTTATTATGAATTTGATTATTATGACTACCCCCTCAAGTGATGAGTCGATGAGGGTAATGACAATTAAACAAAGCGATGAGGTCGCTTGACCACTATGAATGATCTAGAACATATTAAGATTTAGCATTTGAATTCTTGGCAAGGCCTAATCAGCTATGATTGCAACTATTAATAGTAATTGTATATTTCTATCCCATGGAGCGGTCCAGCCACGAAGGCCTTCTTAGGGAATCGAGATGATAACAATTCCAATTATGCTTGTGTTGAATCACTATGTTCGATGATTTGCTGAATCGTGGTGATTTTTTATTTATTTAATTTTTTTGTTAGTTTTGAGATTTTTGAAATTTTGGACCTGTAGATATGCTTTAATGTCCAATTTAAAACTCCCTATGGTGAGTAAATATGTGCATTTAGGACTTGAATGAAAAGACCAAATATTTAGACTTCTTTGGAGCTTTTGGGGATCGATACTGATAATGCCCCATTTGATGCTTACAAATGTTTTTGTTTTGATTTTATGTTTATGAGATGCACGTGGATGCAATGCTTATTGTTAAATGCATGTTTAATTTGATTTACTTGTATGCATTTAATTTATGATGATACCGCGATATGGTTATGCAATGTATGTAATGCATTATTTACATGATGATAATCGAATGTAAATGAACCTGTATGCTTTAATCACTTAAAACATAAGGAATGAATGTGATATGAGTTTAACAATCTAATGGATGACACCACCGAATGTGTAAAAATCATGAATGTAATTGAAAATCCTCATTACAAGAATTTAATCAATTAATCACCCATATATGAAATGCAATGGTATGAAACGGTATGATGTGAATGATATGATATGTCACTCTATATTTCTTTTTGCAATTTTGAAAAATATATGCACAATATAGTCAGTGGTCATCTAGATATCATTTCTGATATCCATCTGGTATCTATCCTATATCTTGATTGTGCTTTATGTAATGATGTATCATAGATTTGATACTTTGCAATTTGATGATTTGAATGACTTTATTTTATATGGTTTGTGATATTTGGTATTTTGTTGCTATTAGAGAAACTTTTGAGGTTTTCCATGAGACTCAAACACCCTAGTAGACTTCTCAAACATCACATACTAACTGTACAAGGCTTTTGTTGGACAAGGCTTTCATCATGAATGACCCAACTATTCATTACCCCTATGTGTGCATGTGAGTATTTTTAGATAGATCATAGGCATACCCCAGATGTCAGTCGGGACTCTTCCAACCCATATGTGAGATCAGGTTCCTCCTATGTTCATATCATCCTTATTTCAGACTTGATTGGACTATAATGCTAGACAACCCTAGGTACCCAGAGCTAGCTCATCTTGCAAATTGATCAGGACTACCCCTCCAAAAATAGTCGGGACTCTTTCAACCCATTGCTATGTTTGGGGATCACCCAATAGAACTACTACTCTGAAAGTAAGGCGAGACTCTTCAAACCCATTGCTACAATTAGGGTTCATTCTATGGCTTTGAATGGTGAACAATTCAAGGATTCAAGTTCTCACCTTTCTTTTCTTTCTATTCATGGGGATACTTGCTCATGTGTAGTGATAAAAATAATTGTTTTTCATGTTTTACTTTGAGTGATAAAAATCACTATTTATTCCCATTTTTCTTGAGCAAGGGATTTATATAGTGCTTTTGATTCACTATGTCATTTTAGATTTGACTTTGAACTTGATTTTTGATCTTCATTTGATCTTTTATTTGAATTTTTGGGGGTTTTGACTTTTGAGATGTCAATTTGGGATATCGATTTTAGGATATCGATGTGGGGTATCAACCTTTGATGTTGATATAGGATGTTACTCTGGGATATTGCTCCTTTATTTGTAAGCAAGGGGATGTATGGGTAGGGGAAATATTGTCCTTTTTCCAAGGTTCACCATTCTAGACCAAACTATTTGCAAGATAAGCAGGTAACAAAACCCATATCTCTAAATACCCAGGACCACTTTCACAGCTTTCATCCTCCCTTACCTTAGCAGGATTTTAAATGTTTCCATTAGTGATGGGATCCTGATATGCCAAGTACTATCACAACTAGTGACCTCATCTACAAAAGCAAAGCAAGATTTCTACGATGTCTGAGAAACCCACTAGGTATGGTTGAGTGACTAGAAAACTTTGGTATACACACATATCTCATAGCAACATGTGTTGTGTATGAATGCAATGGATTATGATAAATGCAAAGGTGCATGATTAAAACACAAACGTGGCATCATTTGTAAGACTAACAAACACAATCCATTCTACTATGGAATGCAATGGATGAAAAATTCCTATATGCAATGTAAAGGCAATGAATGAAAGTGAATGATGCAAATGATTATGTCAATGAAAATGTTTTTGAATTTTGATATTTTCCATATTTTTTTGAATTTTATTATTTTACAAATTGTTTTTGATATCTTTGGAGCTTTTATATGGATGACCAAAGAGATGAGTACATGCCTTTGGAGCCTTTATGAGGTGACCAAAGTGGCTTTTCAAAAACCCTCTGGAGCCTTTTTTGGATTGACCAAAGGGCTTACAGACACCTTTGGAGCTTTTTAATTGACCAAGCGATTTTTTAGAAAATCCTTGGGGCTTTTAGGTTGACCAAAGGGATTTTGAGCACCTTTGGAGCTTTTAGGGATTTGACCAAAGGGCTTACAGATGCCTTTGGAGACTTTTACTGAATGACCAAAGGGCTTACAAATGCCTTTGGGGCCTTTTGATGGATGACCAAAGGGCTTATGATGCCTTTGGAGCTTTTTGTGCATTTTTATGGATTTTGATATTTTCCATATTTTTTTGATGTTTTGATATTTGAATTGTTTTTTAAATTTAAATGTTTTGAATGTTTTTGAAATTTTGATATTTTATGATTTTTTTTCTTATTTTTATGCTTTTAAAGGGGAAGGTACGCTACCTTAGGTACCCCCTAGTGTGTGTGCCACTCAACGAAAGTGAGGAAGGTGTGATACCTTTAGAAGTCTCACTTTGCTTCATTGATCGTGATGTGGATGATGGGGAAGGTGTGACACCTTGAAGACCCCCAATGTGCATTGTGCTTGATGTGCCATGATTGGATTGACTAGGAGGAGTAGTAGAAACTGAACCCCCCTATTGTGATATGCAATTTTTTATAGTGCCAATGTCCCACTGAGACGAGACAAGCGAAGGTGAAACATTATATGATGCCACAAGTTTCTTTGATGAATTTTGATATTCCTATTTCTTTGTTACAACACTAATCATTCCCACAAACTCTTGGGGAGGTTTATTGATATGCACCTAATTAGATTGTTCAACTTGATTGGCAGGTGCTATGTTTGCTTCATGTGCAGGCAAGGGATCATGTAAGACTCCTATCTAAAGTTCTTACCTCTCAATCATATCCTGCACTAAATATCTAAAGGGATAACATGTCTGGATGTCATGACCCCTTTGTCGATGGTAAAAACAATATATATTTTCCCTGTGCACCTTTGATCTACGCTTATTAGGTTTCAAAGGATGGATCTCTAGAATATTGATTCTTCGTGCCTCATATAATCGATCAAAGAGCGATGCTAATGTCTCTAGAAAATAAGTATATTATCATTGTGGCCGACGTTGTTGGCCTTGTATCTGATTCTATTGTGTATGATTTTGGGCTAGAGGAAACTGAACTTGGTAATTATGCTGCACTGGTATAGGCGGTGCACCCTGCTTTGAGGATTTAGGAATACTCAAAACAACTTGATTGATTGGGGTCACCTTTTGTTGCATGTTGCCACTTATAATATTATTGTTTGGCCATTCATTTTTATGGAGTTGAATATCACCCTCCTGTATCTTGATGTCTTCAATGACCTGGGCATGTGCTAAGGCCTCCTCGAATGTTTGATACTATTGTAGTTGCAAGAGAAGCGAGATATGTTTCAAACAACTTCTTGTAAACATTCGAATGAGCTCTATTGTGGGTAAGGTGAAAGGTAATTTTGACATCACCTTCCTCCATTTATTACCATACTCAATGATTGGCTCATCGTCTAGTTGACAAAGGCTAACCAAGTCAGTCAAATTTGTCGTTTCCTTAGCACTAGAGGTAAAACATTGCAGGAATGCATCGACTAATTTCTCAAAGGTGTATATGCTATGATGTGGTAGATGATTATACCACTCTAAAGCATCCTCGGCTAATGTTGTCATGAAGGTTCTCAACATCAAGGGGTCATTATCTTGAAAATAAAAGCACATATGGATAAAGCTTATCATATGCTCTCGTGCATCTTCATCCTCTTTGAACTTTTCAAGTGTAGGCATCTTGAAATTTGATGGGTACATCGATGATGACATCGAGGGATGCAAAGGCTGATTTCTAAGCTTCTTCAGTGTGGGTTTTTGATAAACCAATCTTTGATTTTATTTTTTTAATGCATTTATCCGATTAACTAGCACTTTGTATGCCCCTGACAAAATGATATGATCTTCATCTCTTCACCCTTGGTTAGGCCGAGGAGGTCACTTTTGATGTTGAGGTGGATGATAAGTATAATCCTTAGGTACCTCATCATAACTGGATTCAAGGTAAGCATCTACTTCTTCCTGATGTTCCCATTGGGAATCTACATATGATTCCTCATCGTATTGATCTTGGTACTATTGAGGAGTATGAGGTTCATTATGATACCCAGATAATGGCCTATGATGTTGAACACGATTTTTGCATGGCCACGATGAAATATTTTGAGATTGCACTGGGCACCTTATGCATTTTTGCATCCTCTTGGGTGCTAGGCATAAGCACCACTTTACGCAATGCATTTTGCACTTGCTATTGTTGTATATTTTGTTGTTCTTGTATCTTTCATTGATACAACCTTTTTAGGTGTGCTCATGGTGAGTCCACCCATTGTTGATTTAATTGTTGTTGATCCAACTGGAGTTGATCCGTATGTTGTTGGTCAAGTTGTGGCCTCAATGCCTGATGTGTATGATCCTATTGTTCAGTTGTATGGGGGCTATGTACCCTCGTATTTGAAATATGAATGGGTTTATCATGTCTTTTCCCCCTAGTAGGATCTATCACTTGTTTTCCACACTCCTTAAAGGTTGCATTGACCTGATATTTTGAGTCATGAGTGGGCTCTGTATAGTTTGACGATGTAGAGCCACAACGTGGTTGCCCCACGTACTCTTCACAAGGAATAGGAGGATGACTTGGGTCCTCTTCCTCATCTATGAGAAATGATGCATACTCAGGCTCAAATGTAATCTCTGTATATTTAGGTTGCATAGAAGGCTCCCTATGAGGAGTAGGGGGGTGACTTGCTCGACCCGATGGGGTGGTTTGCTCACCCAAGCTAGGCCATGGTGTATGTTCATGATCACTTTTTGATTGATGTATAGAGAAATTTGGGATGTGAACCTGTGACATTGACCTATTAGGCTCCTCATTTGGTGGATTGTTCCTTATATAGAATTCTATCAAGGTGTTCCAGTCAGGAAGGCTTCCTAGAGGACCCGTGGGTGCCTCCCTAATAGGGCTATCTCGAAGGTTAGACCTCCTATGGATGTTATTGATGCTATGATAAGACCTGGGATGCCATTCAGGGATGGCCATGTCCTCTGGACTAATCTGAATATGTTCAGTGGTCATGGAACCTGATTCCCTCTCTATATTGGAGGTCTTGCTCACCATGGGAGGTCCCCCAGCCATATAAAATTTTTTGGCTTCCAAAAAATGTTATAAGTGTTATATATCAAAATGATCAGTGCGATGAGCTGATCAAAATGAGCTATAACACAAAAATATGATTTTTGGGTCAAAATTTTGTATTTTTGGAATAATTGGCCAACCGGGGCTCGTGGGGAAATGACCACTTTTAGGAATTTTTGGGATATTTTGAACCATGAAGATTTAGGAACCAAAATTTCTTTGAGATGTGCACAATGGTAAAACTAAGACAACAAAATAAATTTGGCAAGTTTTGGAGTTGTCTAGACCATTTTATGACCGTTTTAGTGCAGTTTTTCTCAGTTTTTGGCTTCGAAAATAGAGTAATCATAAAACCAAAATAAAATATTTGTTATAGCTCCGATTTACATGATTCTCGAACCATTGGATGCAGAATAAAAAAGTAGATTTTTAATTAAAAATATATATTTATTATTAGGGTTAAAATTTGGCCCCAGATCAAGGATCTTATGTTGATTACCCCAATAATAAAGAAACACACAAAGTAGACAATATGATTATCTCTTTTAATGATTAAATGTGTGTCCTAAAACTAGTTTAGTGTATTTGATTTGTTGTGAATATACTTTGAAATCTTATCATGTTTTTCAAAAGTTGATGTTATACTCAATTTGTTTAAAGGTTTTCACCTATATACTCGCACAAGCCGAATATGGGAGTGAAGTCCATACTCAACGAGGTAGCATAGGTACTACCAACCCTCACCCAACACACTGTGCATAATGATACACTCTTCCAAAGATGAGTGTGTGCTATTTTGCATGGATAGAATAGTTCTTGGGTCAGCCTTGGCCACAAGTGGGTTTCGATAATACAATTTCAAATGAGCCAACCAAGTGGTAATGACATCCAATGTTGGTCTCAATCAAATGGTTTGGATGTGAGAGCCCAATGCCACTCATGTTTGAATGAAACGTGGTGTGTGTGGTTCATTTTAATGTACATTAAATAAATTCATCATATAAAACTCATGCTCATTTTCTATATGCTATGCAAATGAAAGAACGTTTCAAATTCAAAAAATGCAAGCTATTCTAGATGTTCTTTTAGACAATGCATATTACGATGATAATGGCCACTACTTAGGCCTCACACATGCACACCAAACACACAATTTTTAATATAGCACATTGTATACTAGGGCGGACTACAATCAGAGATCCGTTGTTCCTAGCAGCGCCTATCAAAAACTAAGAAAGAGAAACCTAAGGACCTAATCCATTTTCAGTTCATTTTAGCCTTAGTAAATTTATGTTTCAATTTTTGTTCTCTAGAAAATATGGACAAAAAATAAAAAACATGGAGGTTGAAAATGGGGCCTACCTTAGGTCCTCATCCAATATACACCCTATTTTATGTTATCTGCTCTATCAGATGTAAACCATAGGTCTTATCTATGGTTTAGACTGTAAATCGTGTGTTGTACCTACGGTTCAATTGTTGGCCCATAGTTGATAGCTATAGTCTATACCTGTAATTCCAAAACACAAAAAATATAGTCAGATGTCTATTTTTACGGGGTGCCACCATGATTACCTTTTGTAACCACCAAAAAGTCTCACACCTAAAGTATACTATTGCAATACTTGATAAAATAATAACATGGGTACAAGAACAAGAAATTAACAACAAATGAATCAAGAAAAAATATGTTGTATTCCATTATATTCAAATTCAAACTCAAATTATAGGTACATCCCTCTTAGGGATAATAACTTTGATACAATATTACAATAGGAGTGTGTAATTGTTTCCCTCTCAAGGGTAGGTGTGATAATCCAAGTGCCTTTTAGGATGACACGAACTACTCCAAGGTGTTGATGACCTTCTTCTCCATGATTAGAGGCATTTGCTATGTTGAATGGCATGACCTTGTTAATCCTGCATTCAAGAAACAACAAGAAGCATCAGTAATAAATGAGGCCTCTCTTGATGAGGCTTTATGAGGAATCTTGCATAAGACATGTTATGAAATCAATAAATCTTGTAAAACTATCAATCTATGCAAGAAATGGTGAAATTGTAATAAAGCATATAAAGAAGCCTGAAATCTAGCAATTAGGAAGCCTAATTAACCACAAGAACTTGAAAAGCATGAAACTAGTCTAGATTAATAATTGCAAGGAAAAGAGAATAAAACTACCTCTAAATCCTAATTTGAACTAGTCAAATGTCTGCTAAAATATTGATCTATGCTAGACTAAGCTAATTACATAACTAGAAATGGAAATATACTACTAAAATGGAGGAAAGGGAGCATCAAACCCTAGCCGTAGGTCTGAGGTGTGGTTGGCACTGTTAACCATAGCTAATAGCCACGGTTAAGATGAAAGTGTCATTTCTCTTGTAACCAAGGCTAGAAACTCTCAAATCCTCCAAGGAATTGATGGTTAAGGGTTGCCTGTGTTTTCTGGAATAGATTGATGGTTGAATTCAATGGAATTAGCAATGGAGATGTGTCAATTATCAATATTTCTCCTCAAGATCTTGAGATATCCATTATTGCATGCACAATTATCAATGATCAATTGGACAACACTTTGTTACTCCTCAAGGGGATATGAAATTGCTCTCCAATCCAATAGGGCTCCGCTATGCAATTGAGCTATTCTTCATTATGGTTACTCTCTAAAATTGGGATCTTAAGTAGACTCCTAAAATCCTTGCTCTAGCTTCATGGAGAAGCCAAGAACAAGAATTGGCAGTTGAGAGGAAGCTTCTGGATGCTTCCCAACCCGAAATGCTCTAAAAACTGTTGTAAATGGCTGTTGCAACTGATTTGACTTGGCTCTGGTCGCTCGATTTTGTTACAGTGCTAACCGTAGGTGTTAGACATAGTTCCCAATTGGTATATTGGGGGTCATGACTATCATCCACAATCAAAACTTCTAACCATGGGTGTCATCCACGGCTAGCACTGACTAGGAAAATATGCTCAATTGAGTGGTAAAAACCATTGCTATATCTTGGATTTGTCCAAATGTCTTCCATATGGTCTTCTAGCATGTCCCATATGAGTAGTCACCATCGACATGACATATTTTAGGTGTCTACAATTTAAACCCAATTAACCTCAACCATTGGATTTAATCTAATCTCAGCCATCCATCTTCATAAATCCATGTCACACTTAAAGTACAATATTAGCCTTAGGATTTGATTTAATCTTAGCCACACAATAAAAAGTGTTAAGCTAAAATCCTAAGAAAACCCTAGGTTGGATTATAAATAAGAGCATTTGCAAATGCTCAAACCTTGGAATGTTCTTGCCTTTGGAGAGATTGTTGAATAAGCCCTTGTGATTCAAAAGTTTGTAGAGCCCTAAATATCCCATCAGTCGAATCTACTTATGAGAGCAAACTCAAAACCTAGCTTTCCATATGACTTCCATCATTCAGACCACTTCCATATCCATTATCTGTCATCACCATTGTCGCCCATCCACCGTATCCTTTGTACCCCCGCAATCTGCTTCTATAGATTAAAACCTCACCTACAGGTGCCTTCCAAAGATTTATAGGTTCGATGTAGAGTATTACAAGCACTCGGTAGAGCCTACCATATCTTGTAGGTGCATTCTAGAGCCTACCAAGCTCATGCTAGAGCCTGCCAAACACCCGCTCACACCTGTCATCATCATCAACATGAACCAGAGCTTTTCGAATCAAATCATCAAGTGTCGTTAGGGCACCCTACCACAAAATTTGCAATGAAGCAATGGATCATCACCATCAATAGTAAGGTAAATATTTATTTTTTTATTATCTAGTGTTGTTTATTTCTACACATTCTATTTACATAGATCTAGGGTTTTAGTCTGCATCTCTGAGGGTTCACACTATGGAACCCTCATTTTTTTTACTAACAATCTTGTTGTTTGATGTGTGTGTAGGGTTGAATAACATCAATCAAGAGATCATTGGATAGTTGTTGAAGCTAGAGTGGCCCAAAATTGGATATCTCACAAGCCCACTCATTATATTGGGAGCGAAGTGTAGTTGAAGACACTCATATTTGTATATCTAGGGTTTTAGAGAACCCTAGCAATTGTATCAATTGTATAAAATTAACTCTGTTAAGGCAGAATAATTATAACAAGTAGTTGTTAGCTCCCCCCATTTATTGAAATATATTCTATTTTGTGTATTTATCTCTCTTTGATTTGGTTTCTTTATTACTTTCATAGTGTCACATTTTTTATCTCTACACCACCAATCATGGGAGTCCTGGAAATAGCTCCGCAAATCACTTCAAAAATGGGAAAATTTTCAATATTTAGATCTTCAAATATTTTCTTATGATTTTGCAATTTTGCCATCTTGACCTTTTTATCTCCCTCATAAATAGTCTTCAATTTTTCCCAAATATCTTTTGCTAATGTGCAATGCATAACTTTTACAAACTCTAATTTACATAAACCAATTATGATTCCATTCATTGTATTTGGATTATTAAGTTGTAGGAGCTTACCATATTTATCAGTAGGTGGAGTAGCTGGCAGTGTGTACCCATCCTCAACTGCTTGCCATATATCATTTCCTTGTGCCATTAGGTAAATATTTATTCTTACACTCCAAAATTTATAATTATTCCCATCAAACAATGGTGCCTTATTTGCTAAAGATCCACTCTAATAATCCATCTATGTTCTTGTATGTTTTTTCTTCAAAATTTTAAACTCTTCTGAAGGAACTAGCTCTGATACCAATTGAAGAACACAAGCTTATACTAAGAGGGGAGGTGAACAGTATAAGATCAACTTTTAATTTTATTTCTCAAACAATATTATCCAATATATAAATGGCAACATCAATAACAATAATAAAATCAATGCACAAATCATCACACACAATAGAGACACCAATTTAACATGGTTCACCCAATGTGGGATACTCCATGGATAAAATATTTTGTTAAATTCTCATAACAAATATCTTGGGAATCCTTCCCTATTATAATATTTATGGACCCCTATCCATAGGAGACACCAAACCCATAATCAAGTTCATGTATCTCTATCCATAGGAGAACTATTTTTCCTCTGCTGGTTCATGGATCTCTATCACAAGAGAACTTCTTCTCCTCTACTCTGGTTGGTGATCTTCTAGAAGACTACTACCTCCACTACACTATCTTGTGGATATATCTCCACTGAAGACCTCTGTCCTCACTCAAAAGACCTCTATTATCACTGCCCTAGATAATAGATCTCTATCCACTAGAGACTATTATCATCTACTCTATCACCTCCAAAGCTTACTCTCAACTCTGCTCTATTTCTATATCAAATCTACACTAAACACTATTCTCGGTCTAGCATAAATCTGCTCACAAGTCTATCTCTGGTCTGGCACAAATCTACCCTCAAATTTGCACCAAACTCTATCCTCAAATATATCCTCAAGACTTAACACAAAGATTGATCCAATCATAAATCAACTCTTCTTAGATCTACTCCAAGCATTAACACAAATCTTAAATAAATCAATCAATCAACTCTACTCTCAAGTCTTCTCAAAGACTTACCTCAAATCTGTCCACAAGTCCTCTCAAGAACTTGCTCAATCTACACAACAAGTCTTCACCAATACTTACCTCAAATCTATCCAAAAATTCATCTCTAGAACTTGTTCAGTCTATTCAACAAGTCTTCACCAAGACTTACCTCAAATCTATCCAATAAGTCATCTCTATAACTTGTCCAATCTCCTCAACAAGTCTTCATCAAGACTTACCTCAAATATACTCTATAAGTCTTCACCAATAATTGCCTCAAATATTCTTGTAAGCTTCCATAAAATCTCACACAAATCTATCCTTAAGTTCCCTCTAGTACTTAATCACATCTACTCACAGGATTTCACAAAAGCTTTCTTAACTCTGTCCTTAAGTCCCCTATAGGACTTACTCAAATATGTTCACAAGCTTTCACTAAAAGCTTATTCAAATCATACAAAACTCAACTTAATATCTTTCAAAAAACCTCTTCAATACGACAAAATTTTTTCACTTAGAATCTTGTTTAACCACTGAAACATATAGATAACAGTTAGAGACTCAATATGTTTCACACTCACAAATCACTCTATCACTTTCAAACTCACTTTTAAATAAATTTAGAAATAAGATATAATTTGTTTCATAAAAATTGAACTATCACTCCAATACTTTCAATCAATAATATTCAATCCACTTCACTCAACCAATCACTAAATGAAACACAAATTGCTTACAAACCCTAACCAAGTGTTTCACTACACTTCCAACAACTCATACTATGAATCTCAAACCTTGAATCAAGATGCTTCCAAATTCACATAATAATGATATTCATGTTCTTTCACAAACCCTAGCTCAAGATAGTTTTTAATCTCACATAACAATGATACTCATGTTATTTCACAAACCCTAGTTCAATATAGTTCCCAATCTCACATAACAATGATACTCATGATCTTTCAAACATAAATTATGTATATGAAAATTCACTCAATATTTCCAACAATACTCATCAATCCTTTTCACTCCAAATTTGCATTTCACAACATTCATTCCAACAATATTTCACTCACAAGGAATATGTGCCCATACCTTTTTTTTTATGGAGATATGTCTTCAAAACCTGTCTCAATCACAATCAAATCCTCTTTGCCAATTTCAAGGTTAGATAGAAATAATCTATCTCAAAATCTCCTCAAATATTTTCCTCAATAATTATTTCACCATACAAAAATATTAACTCTCAAGTACACCTTATAATATCCAAACTTCACAAAAATAATATTCAATTCATAAACAATCAAACTCCTTTGATAACACTTTATAAACCCAATCTTCACACAATAACATTCAACACAATTAATTCCCTTTCTAACACCTTATATCTCCAATATTTATTTATAATTAAAAATTAAAATATTAAACAACCTTGAATCCCTATCTTAGCAAATATAAACACGTGGCCTCAAGTGCCTTCAAAACTATCACATGGCCTCTAGCACTATTCAAAAACCTTGACAAAAATTAAATCAAGTGCTTACCTTATGCAATGGCCCACATAAAAAATTATGCCCTCAATGAATGTGCCCAAACTCAAACCTAAAACCTGCCACCATCGTAGCACCCTAGCCCAAGGCTAGGCTAAAATTGGACTACATGCCCAAAAAAAAACTCAAGGTGCAAGAACTACACTTTATCCCTTGCTTTCGGCAATTTCAACAAAATACTTTGTTGTGTTCAAAATGAAGGGGATGCAAATCGAATTCCTAACCTGCCTTGCACGAACACCTTAACCAGCCCTCGATCACCGCTTGCACTACCAAGTTCTTTGGAAATTGTTTGGCACTCCTTTTGAATTATCACAAAGTCTGCCATTTTAATTTTTAACACATGCAAATTCCTTTCTCTTCTCTTAATGCAGCGCATGAATTTATTTTCCACTTTTAGAATTCGAATTTGCATGGATGATTTAAAATAAAATCATTACCTCCTTTTATACCTTGTCTTTGCACTCAAACACATTGGCTTTAACAAATTTGATTTTTAATTCGAATTTATCATTTAAATCTTTTGGTGCCTTAATATTTATTTAAATTAAAATTTTAACCTATGGTTAAAATATTTTAATTTAAATAAATTAAATAATAACCTTTAAAATTTCTCAATGGGTCTTTTCAAGGATTTATTTTTTAATGACTCCTTGGACCTCATTTTTATTCACCTCAACCTTTTTCCTAGAATATTATAATATTAAATATTATATGTAGATACTAAAATCATGTCAATATGATTAGGCGACTGAAAGCATTGGTTAATTGGCATCATATGACCCCCTTAGGAAACCCTTAGAGGTTTTACAGTGGTCCTAACAACTTTTGGAAGGCTCTACCCTACTTTTGGGAGGTTTTGGGCCACATAAGCATGATCGTCCCACCATAGGATGGTCATAGTTCATGGTCTTACCACCTAGGGATGGTGGCAAAGTGACCATTCTTGGGTGGGATGACCACAAGGTTTGACTCCCAAAAAGTCAAATTTGGACAAATGACACCCAAAAACTACCATTTATCCTACCTATGTGAGCATGCATGACCTGAGGGCACAAAATCCTTATGATATGTAGGAAAATGGAGGCCAAAATGGGAGATTATCTTCCCCTTCCAATGCATGCTCAGTTTTAGACAAGTGGCGCCTCTTGCCCTGCATGCCCTTGCATGTCTATTTTCCCAAAGGCCCCCTTTGGCTATAAAGTGGATCCATTTTCCACACAAGATATAGAGAGGAGTTTTGAGACAGCAACGAAGTGCAACCAAGATTTCCTCTCATCTTTTCGTGCCATTTTCCCTTGAAATATCTACCTAGCGAAGGAGGTTTGCGAGTGATTCAAGATGGGAAATCTACTTATAAAACTGAATAATATGAGTGAATTTCAACACCAAATTTGATTAAAAAACTATTGAGAAGGTCCCCAACCAATTCACAGAGGAATTTATGGTAAAATAAGAGCATAATTGGTGGTCGTCCCACCCTAGGATGGTCCCCATTCTATGACAATCAACCATCCTACCCAAGGATAGTGGAATATCTGTGAATGATTTATTTACTATTTTTTATAGTAATATTCTAGGGTAGTATATTAACCCCCTATCCAAATTTCATTCAATTTGGAGTTATACTGAGTGAGATATTGTATTTTAAAGTTTTTACAGGCTTTCAGTGTGTATTTCAATATGCATATGAAACTGTGATGGATTCTAAAAATCAGACTATATGGGTTCTCTTAAAATCTCATTTTATGTATATTTTCCAATTTTTGTTTGATTTGGAGGTGTTTTGATCCAGAAATTGCTTATTTTAGGTTTTGTAGTCTTTGTAGGAAAACTATGAATGCACCACATCATCGGATGTAATTTATATATTTTTTGTGATTAGATCTTCCTAAAATCATCTATTACACATATCTCTACAATTTTAGATCATTTGGAGTTGTTTTAGATAGGCACATTGCATATGTAAACTTTTTTTCTTATAGTTGTGTAGACACCTAAATCATGTAAATCGGATAAGACTATCAGTGCATTACATATGCCCTCTTATCGACAACATATGGCCTTATTAGGCACCCCTCTAGGCTAGCAAAAGGTTTCCAAAAGCCTCCAAAACTCAGTTTGGAGGGTTCCTAGCAGTCTGGGGCAGTTTTGGGGCTCCTACTGGTGGTCGTCCCACCCAGGGATGACCATAGTTGGTGACCGTCCCACCCAGGGATGGCCATCAGCAACCATCCCTGGGTGGGATGACCCCTAAGCTGGACCATTGAAAAAGTCAAAGGATGCGCTAAATGGCAATCCAAGACTACCATTAGTGTGTCCAATCACCCCAAATTTATTGGGGACCTATTGATGGATAGTAGGGTAGTTTATTGGGAGCACCCAAATGGGCAACCTTCTCCCAATCATGCCATGACATGATTAGGACACATGGCATCACCTGCCTCGCATGGAAAAGATGCCATTTTTCCCTAAGTGCCCTCTTGGGCTATAAAAGGAGCTCCAAACTCCCATTTTAAAAAGAGGAGGAGAATTGTAGCATATTGGAGCAATGAAGTGCTGCCCAATGAATCATACTCCCACACATTTTGTGCAAACCAAAACTCATGCCTTTGCCTTGGCCTTGAAACCCTCTTCATTCGAAGGCGATTTTAGGGGCAAATAGGCTCAATCCACCAAACCCAAAACCAGCCAAATTGGAGTATTCTTTGGCCCCATCTATCGACAACACTCCCATACCACTTTTGGACCAATTCCCATGGCCATAGGTGACAAAACTAAGGTAGTTTTGTGACCGTCCCACCTGGGGACGACTAGTAGTCTGCCCATGGCACACCCTAGGGATGACCACAAAATAGGGTGGAATTTTAGATAAATTCCTCCATAGTCCCCTTAGGAATGTCCTAAGGAACCTATGGCCCAAATTTGAGGTAGTTTGGAGGAGTTTTGATGCAGGTTTGGTGATCCCCAATGTTGTAGGTCTATCTGGCTCACCCCGGGATGGCCAATAGTTAAGCATAGTTTCACCTTTAATATTGCCTCCAAAGTTGCTTATTTGTATTTAAATCATATTAATATATGCATATGCTTATTGTAGATCAGTTTTTATATATGTAGATCACTTTGTTTAGTTGTAGTATATGCCTCTTTTGCTATGTTTTCAAGGCTTTCTTCATCTTATGAAACAGGTGCTATTAACCCCATTTTAGTCCCTTGTGTGTAGGTGCAGGTAGTTCTACATAGAATGAAGGAGCTAAGAAGACCAGAAGAATAGGTTGAAGGATAGCTCTCAATCGTGGGATGCGAGATTTACATCAATAACCATAGTTTACACCACTTTGAGGCCCCTTTCAAGGGACTAGATCCCTTGAAACATTGTAATGGAAGTTGTATCAATTTGTAAAAGCCCTCAAATGGGATATTTGTAATCTCATATTTGAAGCTATACATTGATTAAATAGAAGGAGAAATCCACCATTTGGTTATACATTTGCTTCAATTTGATAGATTACAAGTTTATGTGATATTTCCTTTGAATGTCTTATAAATGCTTTACATTGCAATGGAATGCCCTTAAGGCGGTGTAGTAAATTTCACGTCTTCAGTGGTGATCATGGTATCCAAGATGTATTTTTAAGTCTCCCCCTCTAGATGATGCTAATTTGGACCTCTTTTTTTGGTTTTCTCTATTGTAGGTATAGACCGCTCTGAGCAAAAATGACCTCTCTGCTGCTCCATGGAACTGGGTGGGAATGCCCTAAATATATGACCATACCTACCTAGGATGGCCATAAAACTAGAGGGTTTCTACAAAAATTTGTAGAAACAACAAGTTTTAGGTTCATTTTTACACCTTTCTGCACTTTCAATTTGCAAATTTATTATTCAAAATAGTTAAAATTTACATTTTCTTGTCTTCTCTATGCATAGAAAGGTTAGATATCCTCTTTCCAAAATTGTGCATTAATTAGATCATAAGAAATAAGGAAAATAATAGTAGACTTTCTACTTTTTGTCTGGTTTGACTACTTGCCACTTGCCCAAAAAGGGTTAAGTTCATATAGGTGTTTAATTTTAGTGCTTTCCTTTTTATGCTACTAATATTTCTAAAAGAAAAATGCACTTTCATGCATTTAGTCAAAAATCATTGAGTGCTTTATTGTTTTCTTTCAAATATTTTAAAAGGAACACACACACACCATGATCCACTTAAACATTGGTGAGTTGGACTTCATTCCCAACCACTGATAGAGTTCAATGATGGTGGGTTTCATCTCCATCCATTGACTCAAATCCTATGAACCTTGTTCTATTGGCCAATACCGACTCCAAGATCTGTCCTAACCATGCAAAATAGCATGCATTCCTCTTCGAAGGGGTGTATCACTGCACACGGGGTGCTAGGTGAGGATCGGTAGGACCTATGCTCCCTGATCGGGTATGGATTTCATCTCCATACTTTGGTTGGTTCACGTGACCAAAATTTCACTCCCGATTATCGAGCTACGAGTATATAGGTGAAAACCACTTAAAATTTGAGAATATCATTCAATGAAATATCAAACATGAGAAAAGTATTTTCTTTACAAAGCAACACATATTGAAACACAACAAATAGTTTAGGATTCACATCTAAAAAATTTAAAATGAGATAATCACTTTTATGCTTGTGTGTCTCTATTGTTTGTTTGTTTCAAATTCATATAAATTGTAAAGAAGATAAACACATAGTAGTTAGAGTATATAGCTATGGTACGTACCCATAGCCAAGCCCATTCAGGGGTAGAAGCTATGGGCAATAGAGAAGAGGATATAGAACATCCTCGTGTTGAGCCTAGGGATAGGATCATTCCTCCCTAGAAATCAGCTACTCTTCCTAGTCGTAGACCGACTGATGAGTGGATGGTTACTCCTAGAGAGTCAACTAGAGGATCTAGCTTATAGGGGACCCCTTCACAGGGTACTCCTATAGGTCATAGTCCTAGTTTGGGAAAGTATCTCCCTAATTCATATGCTACAAACACCTTCTTTCGAGAAGAGTCACCATGCAATGAGGTGCCTCCACATAGAGCAATACCATGCATTTGCATGCCTACTCGATCCTCTACTCCTGATCATATATAGGAGCAAGAGCTCACACCTCGAGTAGGGTTGAATGATCATCTCAAGATTTCAAGTCACCCTACTCCAAGGTATCAAAATCACAATGAGTATGATACTCATCAAATTAGGTGACCTTATTCCACCTTACCTTACCTTGTTTACGAGGGAAGACCTGAGGAACATCCAGATTATCCTCATGAAAATGTGTCAATGAAAGCACGTTGTGCCTCTACACCAGTAGTCTTTCAAAAATATTTGTTTAGGAGAGAACCTCAAGTCAATGTGACTACCCTCGATCGAGGGAAGCACGTAATTGATCTCACAGATCCTCCTGAATAGGATAGACAACAAGGCAATCATGCTAAGGTACGTAGACCTAATACAGCTGATCAAATTAATAATTTGGTCTAGAGATATGTTGACCGCCAAGCTGAGTGCTTAGATATCTTAGAGCAATGACAGAAAATAGAGAAAGAAAATCTTGAATGACAAATTCAAGAAACTTTGCATCATGGAGCTGTCACTCCAAGTACGCGTAGACAAGAGGCTCACCCGAGGCAACCAAATTTCCAACAAGATAGGTCTCCTAGACCTAATCCTATGTTGCCTCCTAGACCTCGTAGGCCTAAACAGAATGCATATGATAGGCCAAACATAGATCACCTTCAACAGGCGTTAGTTCCTCCTTGTAGGCCCATACCTAAAACACCTTATGGGGCTTACGATGATTTGGAACAAGATGAGGATTATGTAGAAGCACCTTATGGAGGTGTGGCTGATGTCAATCAACCACCCCAACCTAGGCTTAATATTCCTCATCCACCTCTACGAGTTCAAAACAAGGAAGAGGAGATTAAATCCTTGGATGCGTATCAAGCTTTGCTTGCATGCTTAGAAACTATAGAAGGTAAGACAACTGGCAATGGGCTTCAAAAGCCTACTTTGCATCAGCTAAAGAACCAACCATTACACCCATCCATTCCTTCCTTGGTCTATCCTGAGCATTTCAAAATGCCCAAATTTGATAGATTCAAGGGTGAAGAAGATGCTCAAGAGCATGTTACTAGATTTCTAAATATGTGCTTCAACATACAGGACAATGATGCATTGCTCCTAAGAACTTTCTTGAGTACCCTCATTGGTCCTGCCATTGAGTGGTTCAACCAACTTCCAAAACATAGCATCTACACATTTGAACAATTTGTTGATGCATTTTTGGAATGTTTCACCTTTAACACCAAAATAAAGGTGACATTAACCGACCTCACAGGAATGAAACAAACCGAGGATGAGATGATCACTGACTATGGAAATAGGTGGCGAACGCTTTTGGCTAAGCTACCCTATCTATTGCCAGTGATTGAATTAACTCATTTGTTCTCAAAGAGTTGCTTGAAACCCATCTCTTTGACATTGCAATTACAACAATACCCTACCTTGGAAGAAGCTCTAGCATAGGCTAGAAACATAGAAGAAATCAAAATCCAAGAGGGAGAAATAACAAAACCTCACAAGAAGGAGTGGACAAAGAATCCTAAGAATAGCTCAACACCTACAAAGCTAGCTATGGTCAATCAAGTGGCCATAAATGTTCCTACGCCTCCTCAAGTTATGCCTCCCCAAAAGGTGAACTATCAAGCTCAACCTCCTCCTATGAATTATAACAATAATGGTACAATGAACCAGGGACAAAAACAACGTCACCCTCAGTGACAATTTACTCCCATCACTGAATCCATGGATTCTATTTTCGATCGATTGTGGGCTACAAATATGGTTAATTTACCAGATATCAAACCCAACGATCCAGAAATAGGTAAACCCAAGCTTATGGGACATCGAGAGGATCAATATTGTAAGTTTCATCGACAAGGTGGCCATGATTTACAATCATGCTATGGTTTTAAACATGTAGTACAAGACATGATTGAGAGGAATGAGCTTATAGTAGATGCTCCAGTAGCTCCTACCAATCAACAAATGGGTATTTTCAAAGACCCTTTACCAACTCATGAGGTACAGGCAATGCCTGCTAAACCAATGAATGAGGTGAACCAAAAACACCCTGTTCAAGGGTATGTTGGGATGGTGAGTATTGTGACCAGGAACAAGAGATATCCAAGTCAAGTCGCATAGCCTATGGCTTCAAATGATGTTCCAACTACATCACAAACTACACCACCTATAGTACAGGGCCTTCCTTCTAGGCCAATAGTGACAATTAAGAGCAAGCTTGCACAAAGCTTGAGGACCACATCAACATGATTGTCCATCTATGAGTTGATCCAACAATCACCTCCACATCGGGATGCCTTGATGGACATTTTAAAATCCATAGAGTTGCAACCGTAGGAGTCCAACTCCTTCATAGATTTTGTGGGACATGTGCAATAGTGCAAAGAACTAGTCATACAATTTCATGAGCATGAGCTAAAAGAAATAGCTAACGATGTGGTAGACCCTCCTTTACACATCATTGCATGTATAAATGAGATACCATACAAGAGAGTGCTTATAGACACTGGGTCCTCAAGTAACATCATAACAACTAAAGCACTAAAGCATCTTAAATTGCCAGCATCTCATGTTGTGGCATCAACTTACACTCTTCATGCTTTCAATGACACAATATGCTCTACTATCGGTACCATAGTTTTACCCATTCAGGTGGGACAAAATATTATACCGACATTGTGCCATGTGCTAGAGGGTGAGATGGCTTACAACATTTTTCTCGGAAGACCTTGGATACGGGATATGAAGTGTGTCCCCTCCATCATGCATCAATGTCTTAAATACACTCATGAAGGGCAAGTACATGTAGTATCTGCCGATCTAGAGCCCTTCAAATACTACAACATGTTGCAGTAGATGCCAGAGTCGACATTACCTTCGACTCACGTAGACTTCCGATTAAATACACCTGGTTAGAGTCTACCCATTCCACCACCTTCATCATCATCTACTCCATCCTCATCATCACCACCTTCAGAGAAAGCTTCGACATCATCAAACCCTCCATCGAGGAACACGTCGAAGAGGCCTATTGATGAGAGCCCACCATTAGTTTCTACCATATCCATGGAGGAGGTTCCTTGTGTCATTAATGAGGAATTACCTCTAGAGGTGAACATTGAATCACCTCAAACCTCCATTCCATCTCATCCATCTTCGCCATCCCAGGTCACAGTCCAGATGTCTAGCACAGGGATAGGGGAATACTTGGTGAGAAATATCATGATAGTTCCATCACTGGAGATAGTGCAAGACATGGGAAGACCTCATATTCCCATAGGTAGCATTGTACCTCTTGGTATACCTCCTAATAAAATGAATTTCATATATGGAGGTATAGAGTATGGAGCTCTGCCCATTCCTCAGATAGAAGATGATGATGAACCCTTTTCTGAGGATGTAAATTATTTTTCAAATCTAGACTATGCATTGAGATACTTAGACCACTATAATTGGCATGGGTTTGGTCTTGGCCTATATGAGTAGGGTAACCGTGTTCCATGTCAACCCCAATATCAACTTTCGTATGATAGATCTAGGTTGGGAAATAATAAACTAGTACCATTGGATGTCCTCATCGAGAGTCTCGAACACCTATGCCTAAGTCATCAGGCTAAGCTCACCCATGATCCATATGCTAATCTGAATCATGTTCATTCCTTGGGAGATAATTTCCCCATAGAAATGATAGATCAAGGTCTTTCTAGTGATGTCGCCCAACCCCATGAAGTGGGGGAGAGCTCACACACCTTGCAATATGATAGTGAGGAACAAGACCAAGGTCCTCCTCATGAATGGATGAGTGATGATGAAGATGATTATGGCATCGCACCCATTAACTACCATAGCTCAGATGATGAATACGAGTGCGTGTTCCCTTTGGATGATGAGGATGAATATTATCTTCATATGTTATTCCCCATCCAAGGACCCATCTGATGCCAGTTGTTGCCTCATGAAGAGTAGGCTCGCCCTCTTTCACATAGGCCACCACCAGTTATCCCACTTCCACCCGAGCCACACCCATGAGTTATGAGACAACATCAGGTCTCTAGACCCACTCACCCTAGAGCAGGAGATCATGTATCCATCAACATGATTTCCATAGATTTAATGACACCATTGGTGAATCCGAATAACCCATCCAAGCAATTGCATCTTGATTTAGAGGCAATTGACTTTGATCGGGGAGATTCTTCTCCATCGCCCTCAGAGTATTGGCCTTGTGAGGAAATGTTACAACCATTTAACTTTTCTTCAAGAACTACTCAGGATGTTTTTCAAGCTGAGGTTGACCCTAAATTTCCTATGGAAGAAGCAAACCTAGCTGATGACATTCACTTAATTCCCACCCCACATCAGTTGGAGGATGGGTCTCACATGTCGATTGAGCCAAAAATTGACAAGGATATCGGTATAGATCTTGATAATCCCCATACCATTAAATTAGGGGAAGGTCTCTCCCTAAGTGAACAAGATGATTTCATAACTGCATTGAAAGCAAGGATTAAAGCTTTTGCTTGGTCGTATAAATATATGCCAGGACTAGACCCAAATATAGTCATGCATAATCTTACATTAGACCCCAAGATCAAACCTGTTAAGCAAAAGTTAAGAAAAATGCACCCAACAATAGCCTTAATGGTGAAAGATGAATTACAAAAGTTGTTGGATGCTGATATCATCATCTCAGTAGATTATCCACCATGGGTTTCAAACATGGTTCCCATCAAAAATCTTGATGGGAGGATTCACATTTGCACCGACTTTCGAGATCTTAACAAAGCGAGTCCTAAGGATGAATTTCCCTTACCTAACATTGATGCGTTGGTAGATGCAATAACAGGACATGAAATGCTATCCCTAATGGATGGATTTTCTGGATATAATCAGATTCATATTAATCTAGAAGACCAAATCAAAATGGCGTTCACAATGCCTTGGGGGACATTCTATTACAAGGTCATGCCTTTTGGCCTTAAGAACGTTGGTGCTACCTACCAACGAGCCATGACATATATCTTCCATGACTACATGCACAAGATTTTGGAAGATTACATGGATGATTTATTGGCAAAATATTTATTACGCCATGAACATCTCGATGTACTGTGTAAGATCCTAGATCGCCTCATAGAGCACAATGTTAGACTTAATCCCAAAAAGTGTGTCTTCGGTGTCACATCTGGTAAAATTTTGGGATTCATAGTCTCCAAGAGAGGCATAGAGGTAGATCCCAACAAGGTCAAGGTAATATTAGAAATGCCTCCCCCAACAACCATTAAGCAACTACGCAGTTTGCAAGGAAAGGTCGCATCCATAAAATGCTTCATAGCGTAGTTATCGGATAAGTGTCGACCCATGAATAAGTTGCTACACAAGGGGGTCTCATTTCATTGGGATGAAGAATGTCAAAATGCCTTTGATGAGATAAAACAATACTTGGCTTCACCACCTGTATTGGCTCCACCATGACCAGGAGTGTCATTCTATTTATATATCTCAGCTACTGAGTTAGCTTTGGGTACCATGTTGTCCCAAAAGAATGAATTTCACAAAGAACAGGCTACCTATTACATCAGCCGCACACTGGTCAGCTATGAAGTTAGATACACATATGTTGAGAAGCTATGCTTAGCAGTGGTCTTTGCCACCAAAAATCTATGCCATTATATGTTAAATCACACCACATATGTTGTATCTAAAGAAAATCCATTGCGCTACATGATGAGCAGAACATATCATAATAGTCGCACGACGAAGTGGATAATGTTGTTGATGGAATTTGACCTAGAGTTCATTGGATAGAAATCTATCAAAGGATAGGTCATAGCCGATCAACTAGAAGAGGCTCCTCTATAGGATGATCAACCTCTAAATATAGAACTTCCCGATGATGGAGTATTTCAAATTTTAGAATCACCTGATTCTACAGAGCCTGAGTCACAAGTGGACATAACTCTATTCTTCGATGGTTCCAAGTGCGAGCGAGGTGGTGGTGCAGGTATCATGTTTTTCACACCACAAGGGGCTCCCATACCTCTTTCATTTAAACTCGATTTTCCTTGTACCAACAACAATGTCGAGTATGAAGCTCTCATCATAGGACTTCAGATGACAATCGCCATGAAAATAACAAAGTTAAACATTTTTGGTGATTCCTTGCTCATAGTTAATCAGGTAAAAGGGATTTTCTAGTGTCGATGTCCCATATTGCAAGCCTACAAAGCCCTAGTGGACAAACTCCTAGTCAAATTTGAATGGTATGATATAGAGGCACTCCCTCATTCATCTAATCATTTTGTGGATACAATGGCTTCCTTAGGGTCGCTAATCCCGCATGACCCTTCAGATGATATCACAACTATCCAAGTAAAAATGCTAGCACAAGTTGTGACTGAGCGTGAAGAGCATAAGGCTATACCAGTTGTTCACATGATTCAGATTGAGCCTTCTCATGAAAGGTTCTCTCAACTACACCAATATTTGAATAATGTTAACTGGGGGACTTTGTTCCCTCATAATCCTTTTGATACTAGCACAATGCTATATCTCCAAGTTCACTCTCAATCAGCATTCGCATGAGACAAACATCAAAGGGATAGCATGATTCATAATATTGAGGCTTCTTCAAAGCAATATTGGGCCATCCAGATTAAATATTATCTTAAATTAGGTAATATTCCACCTGGATTGTCACATGCTGCAAAGCGAGCATTCAAAAAAAAGGTGGCAAAATATGTCTTAATAGGAGACATAATGTATCATCGGAGTTATGAAGGTATCCTCCTTCACTTCTTAGACTCACAGGAGTCAGCTTGGGCCATCACCCAAGCACACGATGGTACATGTGGTGGCCACTTTAGCGGCATGGCCATCACCAAGTGCATTCTTTGCATGGGCTATTATTGGCCAACTTTAGAGCAATATTGTTGTGCTTATGTTAAGAAGTGCATGAAGTGTCAACACCATGCAAATTTAACACACGTACCTTCATAGGCCTTACAACCGATTCAATCGGTCTGGCCATTTGCACAATGGGGGTTTGATTTAATTGGGAAAATCTCACCTACCTCATCGGGCCATCACACATTTATCATAATGACAACCGAATATTTCACAAAATGGGTGGAAGCAATTCCCCTTACCACAATGACTGGACCTCGCATTGTGGAGTTCATACTACATAACATTATATGTCATTTTGGTATTCCATCCAAAATAGTATCGGATAATGGAACACCCTTTAAAAATAAGGATGTGCGTGCATTAACAACAAAGTATAACATAAAGCATAGCTTTTCCATGCCCTATTATCCATAGGCCAATGGGCAAGTAGAGGCATCAAATAAAATAGTAGTAGCCATCTTGAAGAAAACCGTTCAGGAAAATCATAAATATTGGCATAATCAATTACCTCTTGCCCTTTGGGCCTATCGCACTAGCATTCGGATGCCCACTAGGGCAACTCCATTTTCACTAGTGTATGGTGCTGAAGCCATCATGCCTCTGGAGTTAGAGATTTTATCACTATGCATTTCCATGCAGGAATTCATCGATGATGATACAACTAGGCAAGCTCGGTTAGATCAGTTAACGTTGCTTGATGAATGACGTGTGAATGCCCTCGAGCATCTACGTGTTTATCAAGAGCATCTTAAGAGAGCTTACAACTTGAAAGTACATCAGAGAGACTTTCAAGTAGGTGATTTAGTTCTAAAGGAAAACCAGCAAAACTCAAATTTGCCCTCCAATTTGTGAGACAAATTTGCAGCAAACTGGCTAGGTCCATTCATCATTACACATCATATTGGACCTGGAACTTATCACCTAGCATCCATCGAAGGAAATGAAGAGCCTGAACCCATGAATATAAGTCATTTGTGACCATTTCATGCTTAGAGCACCAATAAAATACCCCTAGGCAGTCGTAGACACTTTCTAAGTGTCGTTGCCCACCTAGGTCACCCTAAAGGCTCCTAGCAGTTTTTGACCATCTAGGTCACATAAAAATTCCCTAGACTATCTACGATCATCTAGGTCAACCTTAAATTCTCCAAAGGCATCCATAAGCCCTTTGGTCACAACCAAATACCCCTAGGTAGTCATAGACACTTTCTAAGTGTCATTACTCACCTAGGTCACCCTAAAGGCTCCTAGCAGTTTTTGACCATCTAGGTCACATAAAAAACTCCTAGACTATCTACGATCATCTAGGTCAACCTTAAATTCTCCAAAGGCATCCATAAGCCCTTTTGTCACAACCAAATACCCCTAGGTAGTCGTAGACACTTTCTAAGTGTCGTTACCCACCTAGGTCACCCTAAAGGCTCCTAGCAATTTTTGACCATCTAGGTCACATAAAAAAGCTCCTAGACTATCTACGATCATCTAGGTCAACCTTAAATGCTCCAAAGGCATCCATAAGCCCTTTTGTCACAACCAAATACCCCTAGGTAGTCATAGACACTTTCTAAGTGTCATTACCCACCTAGGTCACCCTAAAGGCTCCTAGCGGTTTTTGACCATCTAGGTCACATAAAAATCTCCTAGACTATCTACGATCATCTAGGTCAACCTTAAATGCTCCAAAGGCATCCATAAGCCCTTTGGTCACAACCAAATACCCCTAGGTAGTCGTAGACACTTTCTAAGTGTCATTGCCCACCTAGGTCACCCTAAAGGCTCCTAGCAGTTTTTGACCATCTAGGTCACATAAAAAACTCCTAGACTATCTACGATCATCTAGGTCAACCTTAAATGCTCCAAAGGCATCCATAAGCCCTTTGGTCACAACCAAAATACCCCTAGGTAGTCGTAGACACTTTCTAAGTGTCATTACCCACCTAGGTCACCCAAAATGCTCCTAGTAGTTTTTCACCATCTAGGTCAAATAAAAAAGCTCCTAGACTATCTACGATCATCTAGGTCAATCCTAAAAGCTCCAAAGGCATCTATAAGCCCTTTGGTCACCTTAAAATGCTCCTAGGTAGTCCATGATTATTTAGGTCAACCCAAAATGCCCCTATGGAGTCTATCACCATCTAGGTCAAGCTAAAATGCTCCTAGGCAGTTTACAACTATCTAGGTCAAACCTAAATGCTCCAAAGGCATCTATAAGCCCTTTGGTCACCCAAAAAGCTCCAATGGCATTCATTAAGCCCATTGGTCAACTTGTACATATATATATATATATCAAAAATTACAAAAAAATCATGAAAATCATCAAAATACAAAAATATTGCATTGTATTGCATTTCTCATCACTTGCATTATAATCATAGTTGCATTAGGCATACTCATCATTGCATTATGCATCATTCCAAATTGATCATATATGTCTAGCACCAGGTCTGTACATTAGGCATCTGTTAAAATCATTGTTATTATAAGTTAATATTACCACCTGTGTATAATACAGTATATTACATATACCATTTACATTATATGTTTGTTTTCCATCACTTAGCCATTATTGATAAACATAGTTAAAGTTTTCGGTCACTCAACCATATCTAGTTGTCTTCTCAGATTTTGTAGAAAGCTAGCATGATTTTTAGAAGGTAGAATCCTACTTAGATAATTCTTGGTATACATCAAAATCCCAACACAATTTTCACATTAATAAATCCAAGTCTAGCACAAGGAAAGATGAAAACTATGAAGTAGTCTAGGTTACTTTCAAGCGAAAAGGTTATCTTGCTCATCCCCCTATGTGAATGGTTCAAATATGCTAAGAATTGACAAAAGGACAAGTTCCTCCTTACCCAAAATCCCTTACCCTACACTAGGGTAAGTATCCCAAAGAAAGAAAATCAGTAATGATTATTATCCCCCCAGTATTGAAAACATACATTTCCCTACATTGGGGCAAGTATCTCAAAGAAATATTCCAAAGAAAATAGTGATTATTATCACTCCCAAATATGCATAAAGAAACAGTGATTATTATCACTAGGAAAAGCAAAAAAGAAATAGTGGTTCTCACCACTATTAAAATCCCTTGCTCAACAAATCAAAATGAGCAAATTCCCTTGAGAAAGTCAAAGAAAGGTAGGGACTCCGAAACTTGAATCCCTAGAATTCTCAG
This sequence comes from Wollemia nobilis, assembly GCA_028583015.1. Lineage (NCBI taxonomy): Eukaryota > Viridiplantae > Streptophyta > Pinopsida > Araucariales > Araucariaceae > Wollemia > Wollemia nobilis. The sequence continues at coordinate 8,230,421 of JAQPPZ010004166.1, forward strand.
CATTAGAGAACCATAAGGTGATCCTCATTACAGGTTTGGTGGATAGCCTACTTGTCAATGGTGGTAGCCTCCCGCATGATGATATGTCTATCACTTAAGCAACTTGTTTAGGTATAGACCAATGTTTGAATGTGGATGAGCTAGCTTGTTGTAACCTAGGTTATATAGTGGTCTAATCCAACTAAGTATGAAACTCAGGATAATGAGACTCGTAGAATGATCTCTAGTGTCGATGGGCTGAATAAATCCCATTTGCACTAGGGTAATCTTATGTGTTATCATGGCAATGAACTCACATGCACACACAAGGATATTGATTATCTTGGTTATCTTAGTAGGTGCATACTTTGTCAAAATATCTTGTATAGTTAGTATATGACTTTTGATTAGGTAACTAGAGTGTTTGAGTCTCTTAAAAACTATCAAATAAAATCATATCACATTACATTATCCATTCCATTTTACATCATGTTGTCACATGTTTGTCAAAATTACAATGTCCATCAAATAAAGTGTTATAATAACATGAAAATAATCAAGATACATTTTGTATAGTCTATGGTGCTAGCATATAATGCGTCAAATAGTCATTGTAAATCCATCATACAAAAATTAAATCTAATCAATCATTACTTTCAATAATACACATTTAAAACTTTTGTTTATTAAGTGGTATTCATGATCTAGGATAGATACCGATTAAATATTAGCAATAATATTTAGATGACCACTGACTATATTATGCATACCTTTTAATTTACAAAAGCATATAAAATGAAACATCCACATCTACATATCATCAAATCACATCATCGGATAAATACATGCATCCATGTTAGAAATCTATCATAACATCATATAGCAAATATAAAATTGCATTCATATCATAAAGTAGTCAAATGACATAATGATCAAAGCTAAGTCATATATATATATATATATATCCAAAAGCAACATCATAGTCCATAAACTGCCCATAGGCTACAATAAAAGTGAGTCATCCGACTTCGCAATCCAAAAAACCAAAAAGAACCATCAGAGTCCGCTGACCATGGTCACGTAGGACCGGTACCTTGACTCTCTCCTCTGCTCTTAGTATGAGTCCATCGTGAGCTCCTTGGCCTAATTCCCCCTAATATACTATCTCCAAATAAATCCATCCTTCGAGAAGTACTCAGAGCCCTCATCCAAGCAGATGAGTGTCCCATCCTGTTCCCCTAGCTACGTTGTGATCCAATAGCTAATGCATGATCTGGTATGCACCCCTTACAGTGCACTATCTCATCCTCCATCATATCCATGTAGGTACGCTCCTCTTGACACCTAGTCTGATAGGTCACTACCAAACCCTGGAGATGTGCTATCTCCTCCTACATCCTAGCTAGCTCACCACTACTAGACTCCCCATGGCTAGGGCCCTATCTACCGACCTATGCCTAAAATGTAGCTATCACTACTGCCTACCTCTCCATATCCTCCTATGCACTCTACACCTATGCCTATAGTAAAGCCCAATCACTCTATAGCTCTATGATCCTAGCATCTCATGCTACTAACTCTACCTATAGACCCTGATCTCCCAAGTCTCCCTCATCAAAGCCAACTAGATCCTATACATCTATCAGCTCCACCCTATCCACTGACACATGTTGATGCACAACTCGCTCACCTATGTCTACCTCCTCATCATCTAGAGACTCACCAAAACCCTCCTCATCTAGAGCACCCCTAGCTACATCCACTACCCTCATAGCTACATCCCCTCCTAGTGGTCCCTCCCCTCACCACTACCACATGACCCACCATGCATCATACTCCTCTATAGTACCCACATCATCTGAGTCTAAGACTACCACCTCAAAATCTGACTCATCTCCCAACTCCTCTACCACAGGCCATGCTAGAGTCCTCTCATCCCCATGATGATGATAGACCATCAGCTCACTAAGAAATCCCTAGCGTAGCCTAAACTATCATAGCACATGATCATAAGAGAAGTACTCTCACTCTATGCCATGTCACCCTATCAACCACCTACCTCACCGAACTCGATGTAGATGTGTCGAAGCCTCATCCTAGGTAGGACAATCCCTATAGGGTCTCCACTCAATATCCACTACCTTAAGCCATGCAAAAGCCTCTGCATAGTGCTCTACCTCCCCAACATAGCATCGGCTATACCCTGACTCATGTGACCTCATCCATAGCTCTCCATAGCCAATCTCCCTATCCGATAGCTCTGCTCGAGTGGTCCATGGTAGTCCCCATGGTCTCTCCATCATAATATGCTACCAAGCCCAAGACTATAGTAGAAATCTATAGCCCAAACCCTTCTACCCATGAGAGTGGATCTCATATAGCTCACCATATAACTATGCCAATAAATTAGGACCCCAAGCCATCACTATCGGCTCCTCCTCTGTGCAGTCAACTAGAGTAAATACCAACTCTATTAGGTTCCATGGGAACCTAGCTCCTGAAGAGTCGGGTAGCAGCATGTTGCTGATCAAGGTCATCAAAAAAGTGTGCCTAATGCCAAGCGCACCCTCCTGGTACCATCTAGACACTAAAATCCCTCCACTAATCATATCAGTCAGGACATCCTCCCAGCACGCGTCGAAGTACCTCCGCACTATGACCTCCCATCGCTCCATCGGAGAAGATACTATCTAGAACCCCTCTATCAGAATACATAGTATCCGATAGACATCCTCTAGTGTCACTATCATCTCCCCCATAGCTAAATGGAAAGTGTTAGTGTGAGGGTCCCATAGGTCTATCAAAGCAATCAGATAGGCATGGTCTCCCACCATGGGATCTAACCGCGTAACTTGCTTCAGACCGATGGCATCAAGCCAATGCTAGTATACAGTATTAAAATGGTCTCTAGTGACCTGAAAGAGACTTGGTACCCTGTACCGACTCCTAACTATCTGCTCATGCAAATCAGGGTGTCAAACAGGCCCTAAAAATGCAAAATTTTGCTATAAAAACACTAAAAAAACACATAAAAAAGGGCCTTTTTTGGCCCAATTTTTGGCCGTCCCACCTAGGGACGGCCCCTAATTTGGTAGCCATCCCACCAAGGTATGGCCACCAGTAACCATCCCTCACAGGGACGGTCCCCAAATAGGGGTAAAATAGGGTCAATTTGACCCTTAAAAATGCCCTAAAAACCTTTAAAAAACATAAAAAAATTGATTTTTAACCCTAATTTTTTGCAAATAAAGCATTCATAAGGTTAAATTTTATGTATTTCAGTCCTCCTAGGGTTTCTTAAATCATGGGTGTGGCTGTAGTCATGAAATTAGAGCAGAAATTGCAAAAATTCAATAAAATAGGGCAGAGGAAGCATGTAATCCATACCCGTTTTGCACTGGCTCCACCGCCCGATGCATCCATTGGTTGGATCATGTTGTGGGTTGATATTTTAGTAGTACTCCACTTCATAAAACTCTCTCCTACCTCCTCTCCTCTCCAACTTCTCCAAGCAAGTTGCACAAATGAGCTAAAATGGCCCTTTTTGGCCTTTTATAGCTCCAAAAGAAGTTGACCACTCCTGGGTGGGATGAGCACACTTTTGGCTGGATGTACCACCATGGGACATTCAAAAATACTTCCCTCATCCCCCCTAGGATGGTCATAAGAAAATTGCACTTAAAAACATCAAAAATATCAAAAAATGGGCCAAAAACCCACCAAAAACAAGGCAGATTGGGCAAGAAAATGAGAGGGATCTAGACTAAACCTATAATAATTTTGGATGCATAAAAAGACTCTATTTTAGTCCCCAAGAAGGCCTCCATGGATGGACCACCCCAAAGGAATGATATTTTGGGCCTTTTGCTTCCAAAACTATTCATCAAAATAGTCAAAAATCACCTCCGAACAGGTATATAGTACCATGGGTAAAATAAAGAGTTACCCTAATTAAGTCATATGTGTCAAGTGACTCATCACTTTAGAATTTTTCATACCCTCATAGAATCATCACTTGAGGGGGTAGTCATCATAATGAAGTCATAAATCAAATCAACATTAAAACATTCAGAAGTGTAAATTCCATGCATTCAAAAGAATCTTGGCTAGAGATAAATTTGCAAGCCCATGTTGGGGCAAAGAAATAACATAAGAAGCAAATTAAATAGGCTTGACCTCCTTGAAACCTCGAGAATTGACCCATGTAAAGGTTTACAAGAATACAAGGCACCAAGACCTAGTATGCCCTAAGCCCCATAAGATTGTTACTACAACATGATTGAAAGGTATACCTGCAATCGATCCTTCGACTATGTCAATAGAAAGGATTCCAAGAATGTATGATTTTCCATAATGAAGGCATCCAGAGTTGATTAGGTTAATGAAAAACCTTGATCATTCGATGATTTAGTGATCTATTTTTTCTCAACACTTTGTTTCACATCATGCATCCCAAAAATGGGGCATCTATAGACACCTAAATCACGTAAATCAGATAAGACTATCAGTGCATTACATATGCCCTCTTATCGACAACATATGGCCTTATTAGGCACCCCTCTAGGCTAGAAAAAGGTTTCCAAAAGCCTCCAAAACTTAGTTTGGAGGGTTCCTAGTAGTCTGGGGCAGTTTTGGGGCTCCTACTGGTGGTCGTCCCACCCAGGGATGACCACAGTTGGTGACCATCCCACCCAGGGATGGCCATCAGCAACCATCCCTGGGTGGGATGGCCCCTAACTGGACCAAAGAAAAAGTCAAAGGATGCACTAAATGGTAATCCAAGACTACCATTAGTGCATCCAATCACCCCAAATTGATTGGGGACCTACTGATGGATAGTAGGATAGTTGATTGGGAGCACCCAAATGGGCAACCTTCTCCCAATCATGCCATGACGCGATTAGGACACATGGCGTCACCTGCCTCGCATGGCAAAGATGCCATTTTTCCCTAAGTGCCCTCTTGGGCTATAAAAGGAGCTCCAAACTCCCATTTTTAGGAGAGGAGAATTTGGAGAATAGAGCAATGAAGTGCTGCCCAAATATATCCCCAACATTTTGCAAACCAAACACACCTTTGCCTTGGCCTTGAAACCCTCTTCATCCGAAGGCGATTTTAGGGGAAAATAGGCTCAAACCACCAAACCCAAACCAGCCAAATTGGAATATTCTTTGGCCCCATCTATCGAAAACACCCCATACCACTTTTGGACCAATTCCCATGGCCATAGGTGACAAAACTAAGGTAGTTTTGTGACCGCCCCACCTGGGGATGACCAGTAGTCTGCCCATGGCACACCTAGGGATGACCACAAAATAGGGTGGAATTTTAGAGAAATTCCTCCATAGTCCCCTTAGGAATGTCTAGAGGAACCTATGGCCCAAATTTGAGGTAGTTTGGAGGAGTTTTGATGCAGGTTTGGTGATCCCCAATGTTGCAGGTCTATCTGGCTCACCCCGGGATGGCCAACAGTTAAGCATAGTTTCACCTTTAATATTGCCTCCAAAGTTGCTTATTTGTGTTTAAATCATATTTATATATGCATATGCTTATTGTAGATCAGTTTTTGTATATGTAGATCACTTTGTTTGGTCGTAGTATATGCCTCTTTTGCTATGTTTTCAAGGCTTTCATCATCTTATGAAACAGGTGCTATTAACCCCATTTTAGTCCCTTGTGTGTAGGTCCAGGTAGTTCTACGTAGAAGGAAGGAGCTAAGAAGACCAGAATAATAGGTTGAAGGATAGCTCTCAATCGTGGGATGCGATATTTACATCAACAACCATAGTTTACACCGCTTTGAGGCCCCTTTCAAGGGACTAGATCCCTTGAACATTGTAATGGAAGTTGTATCAATTTGTAAAAGCCCTCAAGGGGATATTTGTAATCACATATTTGAAGCTATACATTGATTAAATATAAGGATAAATCCACCATTTGGTTATTCATTTGCTTCATTTTGATAGATTACAAGTTTATGTGTTATTTCCTTTGAATGCTTCATAAATGCTTTACATTGCAATGGAATGCCCTTAAGGCGGTGTAGTAAATTTCATGTCTTCAAGTTGCATGTATGGATTTTGCATATTTCACATTCTACGCACTTGATAATTTAAAAATCCGGTTTCCTTGTGTGTAGGTGCAAGTCTTACAGTGCATGAGGAAGGAATACAAGATAAGAACAATTAAAAACAAAGTGGTGGCATCATAGGTTCACCCATCTCAATTGTGGGTACGAGGAAGAACATTGGAAGTGCACACAAGCTTGTTTGAAAGGACTTGATCCTTGGGCACCCATAATTTTGTAAATAATTGTATCACACTAAGAGCCCTCAAGGGACATATATGCAATCATTGTTATTATTTACAAAATTAAATAAATAGAAACACCTTTTCTTGCAATTATTTGGATTTTATGGTTGCTTAAATTTATCCTTTTGCAATGCTTCATTAATACAGATATAGATGCATATTTTTTAACACTCTTAGGTGCACCATTTTCCCAAAATTTAGTGGCAATCATAGTAGTACCCTATCTCTATTACTTTAATTGAAGGTTTAACCATGTTTTTTCTTGATTTCTGTTGTAGGTACTAGCCATTCTGGCCTGAAACAATCTCTGGACTACTGATCGTCCCACCCTGGGATGACAACACAATCATCCCACCCTGGGATGGCCATAAAATTTGCCACCATCCCACCCTAGGATAGTCACAAAACTAGAGCTTTTCTTCTCCAAATTCCAAGAAATGTAGGCTTATAGGCCATTGAGGTAGGTATAAAAACCCTATGTTTTCATTTTCGCTGTTCAAAATTGCTTAAATCTATTTTTTCTTACCTCTTGTGATTGCTTGAAAAGTAGAAGATAGGTTTTGTTTTTCTATAATTGAAAAAAACAACAAAAATAAGAATAAAAACTGAAAAGGAACTAAGTAGAAATGCATCTCCATGGTTTGCTTTCTTATAGCCTACCCAATGGTTAGGTTCTCATTTAGGATTTATCTCTTGTAGGTTACTTTTTATCTAGATTTTTTTTTAAGTAAAATGTCATTTCTTTGCATTTAGTGAAATATCATTGAATGCTTCATTTTTTACTTATTTGGGCTTAAAAAGAACCACACACGCCACTTTCCACTTGAATTCTAGTGAGTTGGATTTCATCACCAACCACTGGTAGAGGTCAGCGATGGTGATTTTCATCTCCACCCATTGCCTCAACTCCCATGAACCCTTGTTCTTTGCCAAGGCTAGCTCCAAGATCCGACGTAGCTTGGAAAATTTGCATGTACTTCTCTTTAGAGGGTATAATACTGACCAAGTGAGTACTGGGTGAGGACTGGTAGGACCTGTGCTCCCTAACTAGGTATGGGTTTCATCTCCATACTTTGGTGGGTTTACGTGACCATGAATTTCATTTCTAGTTGTTGAGCTGCGTGCATACAGGTGAAATATAATTAAACACAAGATTATCATTCAATGAAATTCAAAACACATGACATGAGGTCTTCTTTAAAAACAACACATTTGAAACACACAAACCAATTTAGGGATTCACATATAAAACTTAAAAGAGATAATCACTTGTCTTATTGAGTGTTTCATTTCTTGTGTACTATCTTATTAATAATTTGTAAAGGATATAATCATCTAGGATTTGGTAGAGAGTAACAATGGTGTGCACCCATAGCCAAGCCCAATCATGGGTGAAAGCTATGGAGGTTAGACTAGGAGATACTAGTCATCTCCACTTTAGCCCCAGGTATTTGGTCATACCTCCTTAGTGAGCCTCTACTCACCCAAGTCATAGAATAGTGGGACATTAAAAACACCTACAAAGGATCCCTATGCAGGACACCCCTATGGGTGGTGGACCTTATATAGGAGAGTGTTCCTGGTATGTAGACACATCACATGCCTTCTTTGATGAAAGGTAATAGCACATTGAGACACAAGTAGATAGGGTGGTGCCATGCATCCACTTGCTCAATAGGTCTAATACACCTATTCATGGGCTAAAGTATGACTTCACACACTGAGTAGAGTAGAATGATCATACTTTACCTTTGCATCACCCTGATAGGATACAACAACCTAGACAATAGGACGAGTATAATACTCGTCACTCAGGGTAAGAAAAATTTGCCCTTACCTTTCTCATCCATGAAGGAAGGCATGAGGAAATTCTAGATTATCCTCAAGAGTAGTATACCATGCAAGAAAGATGTGCCTATGTACCCACTGAGTATAATGAGCATATGCCTAGGCCCAAACCTCAAGTAAATGTGGCTACTCTCAATCGAGGAAAGTGTGTGATGGATATCATAGATTATTTTGAATGAGGTTGACCTCAAGGAAATACTCTTAGGCATCTTAGGCCCTACATAGTGGAATATATTAATCAAGTGGTTGCAAGATATGTAAAACACCAAGTGCAATTCAAGCAGCTTCAGTGAGATAAAAAGAAACTAGACCGCTTGCATCAACTTGAGAAAGAAAGAATCGAACGACAAACCAATGAGTTGTTCCAAAAAAAAATTCATGAGAGGGTCCCTACCCCTAGAACATATAGATAGAAAGTCCATATAAGGCAACACATTCTTATTCAATATAGGTCTCCTAGATATTATCCAATGTTACATCTATGACCTCCTAGGTTGAATCAAAACTTGCCTCCCAGGCCAAACATAGGGTGCACACCTCAAGAAGTACCCCTCTTTGTATACCGACTTAGGAGATGCCCTATGGGACCTACACCAAGCATGATCCTGATGTGGAATATTTAGAAATACCTTATCAAGGTAGGAGGGTGACATGCCACCACCCCAAAATAGGCCTGAAGTTCCTTGACCTCTGTCATAGGACAAGAGCAATAATTAGGAGATCAAATCCTCTAATGCATATAAGGTGCTACTAGAGCACTTAGAGTTAGTAGATAACAAGACATTTGGATCTATATCTCAAAATCCCACTTTATACCAATTACATAAGCATCCCCTTCATCCTTCGATGCCTACCACTTCCTATCTAGAGCAGTTTAAGATGCCTTGTTTGACTACCTTTAATGGAGAAGAAGATGCACAGGAGCATGTTACCAAATTCTTAAGCCAATGTTTTGGCATCTAGGATAATGATGCTTTTATTTTGTAGATATTCATGACTACCCTCTTTGGCCTAGCCACGAAATGGTTTAACCAACTCTCAAAGCATAGCATCCATAATTTGGATCAACTCATAGACGTGTTCCTAGAATTCTTCACCTTAGATACCAAGAGGAAGGTGACATTGGTATATCTTGTTGGGTTGAAATAATATGATTATGAGTCAATATCAAATTATGGTAATAGGTGGTGAGAATTGCTCACCAAGCTACCATATCTACTCCCCATGTTGGAGTTGAATCAGATGTTTGCCAAGAGCTGCCTGAAGCTAATCTCCTTATTGTTGCAGCTACAATAATATATGACTCTTGAAGATGCCCTAGTGCAAGATAGAATAATTGAAGACATCAAGATTCAAGAGGGATAAATTGTAAAGCCTCACAAGGAGTGGAACAGAACTAATGCAACCTAAGCCAACAACAATAAATCAGGTTACCATTAGCATCTCAGGACTAGCGTAGACTATGCCAACTCAAAAGATAAATTATCAGGCTATACCTGGGAACTATAACAAAGATAACCAAAATAATCAATGGGAAAAGCAATAGTGTCACCCCAAGATATTGTTCACAACCATTACAGAGTATATGGACTCTTTTTTTGAGTGCCTCTTAGTGGCTAATTCGATCAATCTAACTAAGAGTCGACCTATCGACCTGAATGCACTGAATCCCAAAGGGTATCGAGAAGACCTATATTATAAGTTTCATAGGTAAAACATGCATGATGTGAATATGTGTTATAATTTCAATCACTTGATACAAGACATAATCTATAGAAATGCCCTTCATGTAGATAACCCTATCACACAAAAAAACCAATAGATGGGTGTTTTTAAAGATCCATTGCCTACGCACATGGAGCAAGCCAAGCCAGTACCCTAGGTGAATGAGGTTCATCATGCATCCTATAAGCAAGGGTATGTCGTCATGATCAGTATTATAATGAGGAATAGGTGGTACCCAAGTCTAGTTGCACCACCTGCAACTCAAAGTGATTTTCCTTCAACATCGTAGCCTCTACCACCTTTAGTGTCGAGCCTTCCACCTAGGATTGTGGTCACAATAAAGAGAAATCTCACTTAGAGCTTTAGAATTACATCTACCTAGCTCTCCATCTATGAATTCATTCAACAATATCCACCTCATAGATAAGCTCTAATAGAGATCCTCAAGGCAATCAAGCTATAGCCCCAGGAGTCTAACTCCAACAGTTTCATGGGGCATGTTCGAAAATGTATGAAATTGATGATTACATTTTGAGAGGATGAACTTAAAATGGTTCCAAATAATATGGTAGATCCTCCCTTACACATAATTGCATGTGTAAATGGAACACCATACAAGAGAGTGTTGGTAGACACTGGCTCTTCTAGCAACATAATCACTACAATAGCTCTGAAGTATCTAAATCTCCTAGTATCTCTTATTGTCACATCTACATATACCCTTCAAGCATTCAATAGCACCATATGCTCCATAGTTGGCATGATAGTCCTACCCATTCAGGTAGGGCAAAAGACCATACCAACACTATGTCACATCTTGGAGGGTGATATGGCTTACAATATCCTACTGGGTAGACCATGGATTAGGGACATGAAGTGTGTCCCTTCCATCACTCACTAGTGCCTCAAGTACACCTATGAAGGGCAAGTTCATGTTGTCTCTATAGACCTAGAGCTCTACAAGTACTACAACATGATGTAGCAGATCCCTGAGTCCACCTTGCTATCCACCCATCTGGATTTTTAGTCGAATAAATCCAACTAAGATATGACTCCATCACCATCACCTTCATTCAATATATCATCATCTCATGCCATACCATATAAATATTTAGCATCCCCAGACATGCCTTCATCATTGGTGAATCCTTCATTGAGGGACATAGGGAAGAGGCATTTTGATGAGTCCTAGCCAATCGTATCCACCATCTCCACTGGAGAGAACCCTAGACCCGTAGATGAGGAGATATCTCATGAGGCCAACATTGAACCAATTCAAACCTCACTCCTATCCTCCCCTTCTCCATAGAAATATATCATAGCATACCTAGCTACCACTAGTTTAGGAGAATACATGGTTAGGAATGTCACAACCATCCCTACTATAAATTTGGTGCAAGATATGGGTTGACCTTGTCTTCCCATAGGTATGATTGTGCCTCTTGGCCTTCCTCATAATCAAATAAATTTCATTTATGTGGGTCTTGTCTATGGAATCGAGCCTTATCAATAGTAGGAAGAGCATGAAGAACCCTTTTCTAAGGACATCAATTACATGTCCAACCCTGAATTCACCATGAGGTATCTTCACCTCTATAATTGGTATGGTTTTGGGTTGGGCTTGTATGAGAAGGACACTCATGTTCCTTACCATACATAATACCAAATGCCTTATTACAAGTCTAGCCTAGGACTCAACAATATTGTGCCCCTTGGCATCCTCACAAATAGTCTAGAGTGTATGACTCTGGAATTTTGGGATAAGCTGGAACATGATCCTTGCACCAAGCCTAGACAAATATATTCATTTGGAGACTATTTCCCCACACCCATGGGTGATCAAGATACACCTTTTGATATCCCTTAATCCTATAAATGGGGTGAAATTTTACATACCCTTCCACACAACAATGAGGAATAAGATCAGGGGTCTCCCTATAAGTGGACATCTGATGATCAGACTATGAGGTAGAATCCATTGGATCCTCTAGTCCACATGTTGAGTACATGTGGATTGTCCCATTGGATTATGAGAATGAGGGTTACTTGCACATGCTCCCCTTGAATGCATATCTAGCACTAGTTCCTCCTTGTATAAAGGTAAGTCCACCCACAACCACATCGACCACATCTAGTCATTCGGCCTCTACCACAACCACCTCCATAGGTCCTATGACATCTTGATGTTGATAGACACCACCAACCACATAGGGGAAATAATTCATCCATAAAAATTATTTCCATAGACATTTTTTATCCCATGCAAGATCTGGATAACCCATCAAAGTTGCTATACCTTGAATTAGAGGTAATTTACTTTGATCAGGAAGATTATCCCCCATCATATTCTGAGTATTGGCCTTGTGATGAGATGCTACATCCATTTAATTTCTCTCCAAGACCTACTCATGATGTATTCCATGCTGAGGAGGAACTTGAGGTTCCAATTGATGATCTCAACCTAGAATATGACATCCACCTGATCCCTACTCCCCACAAATTTTAGAAAGGGTTGCAAATGTCAATCGAGCCAATGATTGACAAAGATATCATCTTAGATCCTGAGAATACTCAATGTATCATGTTAGGGGAAAACTTTTACCCCACTGAGCAGGCCGATTACATAGACCTTATCACAGATAAGAAGAAAGCCTTTGCATGGACCTACAAAGACATGTCGAGACTATATCTAAATATAGTCATACATAATCTGATGCTTGACTCCAAGGCCAAGCCAGTTAAGAAAAAGATGAGAAAGATGCATTCAATAGTAGCCTTAATGGTTAATTATGATCTAAAAAAGTGTTTGGATGCCAAGTTCATCATATCAGTGGACTATCCACCATGGTTGTCCAACATGGTTCCTATCAAGAAGCCTGATGAGAGGATTCACATTTGCATTGAATTTCGAGACCTAAATAAAGTGAGTCTTAAGGATGATTTTCCTTTTTCAAGCATCAAAACCCTGGTAGATGCCATAGAAGGCCTTGAAATGTTATACCTCATGGATGGTTTCTCTAGATACAACCAGATTCATATCAATCCAAAATATCAGCTCAAAATGGCGTTCATAATGCCTTAGGGAATATTTTTCTATAAGGTCATGCTATTTGGCCTTAAAAATTCTGATGCTTCCTACCAGCGTGCCATGACATACATATTCCATGATTACATGTATAATATTTAGGAATATTACATGGATGACTTACTATCCAAATAATTATTACACTATGAGCATCTCAATGTCTTGCACAAAGTCCTTAATCATCTTATTGAGCATAACATGAGATTGAAACCCAAGAAGTGCATCTTCAATGTCACATTTGGAAAGTTCTTGAGATTTATCATATCTAAATGAGGCATCGAAGTGGACCCTAACAAGGTCAAGAAAATCCTTGAGATGCTCCTCCCAACTACAATTAAGCAACTCTGGAGGTTGTAGGGTAAGGTTGCATCCATCAAGTGCTTCATAGCACAATTATCAGATAAGTGTCAATCCATGAACAAGCTATTACACAAGGGGGTTGCATTCCATTGGGATAATGAGTGTCAGGCTACCTTCGATGCAATAAAACAATATTTGGATTCACTACCAGTATTGGCTCCACCCTGACCAGGAGTGTCATTCCGCTTATACATCTCAACTATTGAGATTGCATTGGTCATCATGTTGGCCCAAAATAATGAATTGCTTAAGGAACAGGCTACTTACTACCTTATCCACACTTTTATCAGCTATGAAATTAAGTGCACATGCATTGAAAAGCTATGCCTAGCAGTGGTTTTTGTCACTAAGAAGCTACGCCATTACATGCTTAGTCATACCATGTATGTTGTATCAAAAGAGAATCCATTGCAATACATGATGAGTTGTACTTATCATAATAGTCACACAACAAAATGGATAATGTTTTTGATGGAGTTTGACATAGAATTTATTAGACAAAAATCAATTGAGTGCTAGGTCATCACCAATAAACTCGTAGAGAATCCTCTCCAAGATGATCAGCCTCTTATCATGGATCTTCTTGATGATAGAGTCTTCCAAATATCAGAATCACTTGATTCTGATGAGCTTGAGTCATAGTCCAATTTGAATTTTTTATTTTATTTCTCCAAGTGAGAGCAAGGGGGTGGTGCTAGAATCATGTTTTACACACCTCAATGGGATCCCATTCCCCTATTGTTTAAACTCAATTTCCCATTCACTAATAACAATTTCGATTATGAAACCTTGCTCATAGGTCTTCAAATGGCTATCACCATGAAAAAAACCAAGCTCAATATTTTTGGTGACTCCTTGCTCATTGTAAACTAGGTCAAAGGGATTTTCTAATGCAAGTGCCCAGTTTTGCAAGCCTATAAAGCCCTTATGGACAAAATCCAGGCAAATTTCAAATGGTATGATATTGAGGCACTCCCTTGATCATCTAATAATTTTTGTGGATACAATGGCATCCCTAGGGTCCTTGATACCATAGAACCCTGCTAATGATATGACAACCATTCAGGTCAAAATGCTATCACAATCTATGGTTAAGCATGAGAACACTTAGTCCATGCAAAAAGTCCACTTGATTCAAATTGAACCTCATCAAGACAAGTTCTCACAAATTCATGAGCACCTGAATCATACCATTTGGGGGACTCTGTTACCTTAAACACCTTTTGATAGAATCACAATGCTATTATTACAAGTTCTCTCCCACTCAGTATTCACTTGATATGAAATTCAAAAGGGATATTCAATTCATGCAATCGAGGCTTCCTCACAATAGGATTGGTCTAATCAAATCAAGGATTACCTAAAGCTTGGTAATATTCCTTTTGGGTTGTCGCATACCATCAAAAAAATATTTAAACAAAAAGTGACAAATTATTTCTTGCTAGGAGATATTTTTTTATTTTTAGAGCTACGAAGGTATCCTCCTTCATTGTTTAGAGCATCAAGAGTTAGTTTGGGTAATCGCCCAAGTACATAATGGTACTTGTGGTAGCAATTTTAGCAGTATGGCCATCGCAAAGTGCATTATTCACATGAGCTATTTTTGGGCAACATTAGAGTGATATTGTTGTACTTATGTTAAGAAGTGTGTAAAGTGTCAATATTATGCTAACTTGACACGCGTACCTTCTCATGCCTTACAACCAATTCAATTGGATTGGCCATTCTCACAATGGGGGTTTGATTTAATTGGGAAAATATCACTTGCCTCATTAGGCCATCACGCTTTCATCATTATGGCTACCAAGTATTTCAAAAAATGGGTGAAAGCAATTCCTCTTACCACTATGACAAGACCTCACATAGTGGATTGCATATTGCACAATATCGTTTGTCATTTTGGTATTCCATCCAAGATCATTTTTGATAATGGGATATCATTCAAGAATAAATATGTACATGCTTTGATAGCAAATTATAACATCCAGTATAGCTTTTTGATGCCCTATTATCCACAAGCAAATTAGTAAGCAGAGGAATTGAACAAAATATTGATTTCCATTCTAAAAAAAATAGTTAAAGCAAATCATACTGATTGGCACATGCAAATTCCCCTTGCTCTATGGGCCTACCACACTAGCATTTGAATACCCACTGGGGCCACTCCATTTTTACTAGTGTATGGCGCTGATGTAGTCATGCCTCTAGAGCTAGAAATCCCATCGTTGTGCATATCCATGTAATAATTCATCAATGATGATACCGTGCGGCAGGCTCACTTAGACCAATTGACGTTACTTTATGAACAATTCATCAATTCCCTCGAGAATGTATGTATTTATCAAGATAAAATTAAGAGATATTATAACATGAAAGTACATCATAGAGAATTTCAATTTGGTGACCTCATTCTAAAAGAGAACCAATAGAATTATAATTTTCCACCCCATCTATGGGACAAGTTTGCGGTAAACTGGTTAGACCCTTTCGTCATCACTAGTTATATTGGACCTAGAACTTACTGCCTAGCCTCCCTTGAAGGAATCAAGGAGCCTAAACCCTTGAACATTATTCATATGTGGCCTTTACATACTTAGAGTGTTGTGGCCTACCCCAAAATACTCCAAAGGTATCTACATACCACTTGGTCAACCCAAAATGATCCTAGGTG
This sequence comes from Wollemia nobilis, assembly GCA_028583015.1. NCBI lineage: Eukaryota > Viridiplantae > Streptophyta > Pinopsida > Araucariales > Araucariaceae > Wollemia > Wollemia nobilis. The sequence goes on from JAQPPZ010004166.1 coordinate 8,246,401, forward strand.
GTCTATGACCATCTAGGTCACCCCAAAATGCTCCAGGGGTATCTACATACTACTTAATCAACCCAAAATATTCCTAGGTGGTCTATGACCATCTAGGTCACACAAAAATGTTCCAAGGGTATCTACGTACCGCTTGGTCAACCCAAAATACTCCTAGGTTGTCTATGACCATCTAGGTCACCCCAAAATGCTCCAAGGGTATCTACGTACTACTTGGTCAATCCAAAATGCTCCTAGGTGGTTTATGACCATCTAGGTCACCCCAAAATGCTCTAGGGGTATCTATGTACCTTTTGGTAAATCCAAAATGCTCCTAGATGGTTTATGACCATCTAGGTCACCCCAAAATGCTCCAAGGGTATCTAAATAGCACTTGGTCAACCCAAAACACTCTTAGACTATCTATGACCATCTACGTCACCCTAAAATGCTCCAAGGGTATCTACGTACCACTTGGTCAATCCAAAATACTCCTAGGTGGTCTATGACCATCCAGGTCACCCCAAAATGCTCCAAGAGTATCTACATACTACTTGGTCAATCCAAAATTCTACTAGGTGGTCTATGACCATATAGGTCATCCCAAAATGCTCCAAGGTTATATATGTACCGATTGGTCAACCCAAAATACTCCTAGATAGTCTATGACCATCTAGGTCACCCCAAAATGCTCCAAGGGTATCTACGTACCGCTTGGTCAACCCAAAATGATCCTAGGTAGTCTATGACCATCTAGGTCACCCCAAAATGCTCTAAGGGTATCTACATACCACTTGGTCAACCCAAAATTATCCTAGGTGGTCTATGACCATATAGATCACCCCAAAATACTCCAAGGGTATCTACGTGCCATTGGGTCAGCCCAAAATGCTCCTATGCAGCCTACGACTATCTAGATAATCCAAAAATACCCCAAAGGCATTTATAAGTCCTTTGATCACCCAAAATGTCCCAATGGCATTCCTTAATCCCATTTTTCAAACTATACGTACACATATATCAAAACTCAAAAACATCATTAAAACATCAAAAATACAAAAATATTGCATCACATCACATTGCTTACCATTACATTTCCTCATCACCTGCATTACACATGCTCAATGTTACACTTTGAATTTTGGAGTTTCCCATACATGTCTAGCACTAAGATTATACATTAGTCATCATTCAAAATCAATTGTGTCAAAGTCATCATCTACATCATTCCATATTTCACTTATCATGTTCACTTGCATTTCCCACTTTTCATATTTGTGTTCATTCCCTTCACCTAGCCATTTGTTCTAGAATATCATTAGGGTTTTTGATCACTCAACAATCTCTAATTTTATTTTTAGATTTTGTAGAAAGCTAGCCTAATTTTTAGGAGGTAGAGTCTTGCTTATATTGTACCTTGTATATTTCAAAATCTCAACACATTTTCAATCTAATAAATCCTAGTTTTGCACAAAGAAATATGAAACCTACAAAGTGGTCTAGGTTACTGTAGGCCCAAAATGGCCACATACTTAGTATAATTTTATATAATTTTGACTAAGTGATAGAATCATCATTCCACAAACCTTGTAGTACACTTTGAAGCGGAACCGGGTTAGAAGATATGAATCCGCTCAATAGTTAGTGAATTTTTCATGTTTGAAGCAATTCTGGGTGATTTCCCTCCAGCTCTAGAATGATGGCAGATCTCAAATACATAAAATTTCCTAAGAGATGATGATTTCAGTGGTAGAAAAGTGTGGAATGGCATCTTTGCAAATGACTAAGTATGTTGAATACCCGATTCTGGGGAGATTTTTTTGTTTTCGGCTTCGAATTAGTGCTACCCTCAAATCTACAAAAGTTTCAAGGATATGATGACGTCAGTGGAAAATAAGTGCAGATTGGTGATTTAGAGAATGAACAGGTGTTTCCTATATTGAAGAAAATACGGGAAAATAGAGTAATGAAAGTGTAGATTCACAACAGAAGAGTTATGTGACTAGATCCAGACCTGGATTGGCAATTATAACACAATGCACTTGTTCTGTCCGAAATGAAATCTGAAAAAGCTATAAGAAAGAGGTGATGTCATCAATATTCTAATGTGTATTGAAGAAGATAATGCTGAGTATGATAGATCCTAGAGCAGATTTGATGTTCATATATCAGAGATCCAAATTGGAGATTTCGCTACTTTTGATAAGAGAGATGACGTCATCAATTTGAAAGCGAAATGACATTTAGCTTATGTCAGATTGAATATGAATCATGCGATGAAGAGAATCAATAATGGAGGTTACGCTACCAAATATTGGTTGTTTAAAAGATATTTCTGCATCAGAATTGTAATAATCAGCTAAAATATGAAGCATCAAAGGTTTTCCAAAAGATCAAATTAGAGGTGGTTACAGATTGACAGTGGTAATTCACTCCCAAGAAGGATCAACAGAAATGCATGATATTTAATGGCCTGAACTTCAGTTCTACTGAGTGATCAACAAGTTGCAGAGACCCCGAGCTGCCATGGTTGACTTTCTTTTAATGGAATTCCCGAAGGACAGACCAATGAGCTAATGCCAGCTAAATATCTTTGTTGTGTTGTTAAAACAAGATCTTTTGTATTGCTTATTGATTATTGTAATTTAAAAAACTATAAGTAGATGTCAAACCCTTATTTTTAAGGGTTGGCTCTAGCATATTTTGATTATTGTAATTTAAAAAACTATAAGTAGATGTCAAACCCTTATTTTTAAGGGTTGGCTCTAGCATGTTTTCCTATGCCATTGTAAATATTCTTAAAAAGCTAATAAAAGGAGAAATACATTGATCTTCGCCTCAAGTTTGCATTCTCATTATTGATGTCATAGGTTTAGATTATTTAGTTGCATTTTTGTAAATACTTTGATGGTTAGTTTGTGCCTAATTTTTTATTACTAGTTGTTATAAGTAATTTAAATATACTTTTGAGTTCGTTCTATGTTGTTAGGAAGTACATTTCTATGAAATATAGGTATTTGGTGAATTTTGTTATTTGGATTATCATTCCCTAGATATTGAAATTGCTTGCTACAACATTTATTTGTTGTGCTTTAATATATGAAACAATTTGACTTGAGATAAATGTTGATCTGAGTATGAGTCTTTAGTATAGTTTCTTGGGAGCTTTTTATGGTAGTGCAATGTTGTTAACCTATTCATACACTATTATCTACATCTATCTAACCCTACCTTCTATTACCCTAAAATCCAAACCCTATGTGAGCATAATTGTGTCAACAACTTGCTAAGTTGATAAGGAACCAGCCTACTCTAGAGGTTGGATCAAAAACCCTTATTTTGGTCCATCCAATGTTGATTTCTGAGCTATAGCTATCAAGTGCAAGCCTAGATAAAAAGTAGGAAAATAAATAGCTGCAGTTCGAGTGAAAACTTGGTGCAATTTAGTGCCCAATGATTTTTGGCACACTCGATGGGACAAATTCACAAGGAACACAAAACCCATCTAAAGAGTTATTGTTATATCAACCTGAAGGAATCAAGATTTGGTGAATTTTCTTGATCTTATTAGCAAATAAAATAATGTTCACATGGTGACTCCCTGGTCAGAAGACCTTAAAAAAGTATTGTAGACCAATACCCTTTCATGTATATCAGGTATTTCAAGAGTAACAATCCTAATTATTTCTTTTATTGTGAGTTACCTCAAAGAGGAGTTGTTGTTACCAAAATTTTAGATCAATATTTTATGAAGAAGAAGAGCTTCTAGAAGAAAACCCAATAGTTTCCCCAAGAAGACCTGCAGCTAGAAATATGACACAAATGTGGCTCCTAATTAGCCACTACATAAATACCCTAACTAGGATTCAATTGGGCCCCTTCGATTATCCCAAATTGATGCCATCCCCCAAGTTGTATCTAAGGCAATCCCCACATATGATGGATTTGGGAAAATAGCTTATGAGCACTACCAAGATAACTTGAATCTAGCAACAATCCACAACATAAATGAAGAAAATATTATTGTCAGAATTCTAGCCCTGTCCTTTCGTGGAAAGATATTGCATTGGTTTAGAACTCTGGAAGATAATTCTATCGCTTCATGGAAATCATTGGCTAAACCATTCATAGAAGAATTTAATGAATCTACTAATCCCTTTTATCTATTGAATCAAGTTATAGCCATGCAAAAAACCCAGCAAGAAACTATCTTAGATTTTAATTTGAGTTTTAGTAGAGCATGGAAGTGAATTCCCCCCACTGCTAGACCAGCTACATGTTTGGCTTATATGTATTATATTCAAGATTTGGGATTGGATCTAGGTATGCAAAAACAACAATCTGGAGTAGAAACCTTCCTCTAAGTTTATAATGTAGCTATCCATGCTAAAAATATCTTGATCAATGTAGGAAGAATTCCCCTCAAAATTGTGTTGCCCTATAACTCAAAAACCAATAGTAGCCAGGATCAATCCATAAAGCCCTCTTACATGGTCCTCATTTATTTACCATATCCATATCTACAAATGAATTTGATTCCTCAATCTAAATCTGTATTATCTGCACCTCCTTTTCCTCCCCTTCCTTCTCAACCTTCTCAAGAATTATCTGATATTTTGGATATAAAAAATACCTTGGAAACTTTGAGTAACATAATGAATTCAATGGAAAAGAGAGATCAAGAAAGGTCACAATAGAGGATATTCCCATATGTGAACAAAGATCAAAGGCCTGGTCCTAGTAATAGTACTAGGGTTAGGGTGAATGTAGAATATGAGGAGTCAGAGTGTTCTGCAGATACCACTCTTGCAAATGTTTGGCTTTTGGTATGCAATGACCCCCATGAATCACAGTCTTGTGTGATGTATCAACACCATGTTCAAAAATCCATGGATCAATCTGAAAGGAATTAGAAGGGGAGGGTTAATATGTTAAGGCACCCTGATCAGATCATGGTCGAAAAGGAGTTAGAGGAAAAAAGTCCAATTGTTGTTATGACAAGGTCTGGAAAGAAACCTATACAAGTAGACCCCAAAAATATGGGACAATTCTAGGTATCTTCTCAAAATAAAGTTGACTCCCCCCTCAAAGTAGTGACACTTTTCCTATTCCTTGAGCTAGAGGGAAGGAGAAGACAAATAGTCCCCCTAAAAATACAGAAAGAGAAACAAAAGGAGATAGAATTAGTTCCAAATGTGAGGATCAAGAAAGGCTCAGGTTCACCTCTATTACCAAAAGATAAATATTAGAGGCAACCCAACAATACAAAAGGAAATATGGTGAGCCAGATAGAGGACTAAAAAAACTATCCCTGACCAAATCTGAGTACAACATTTTTGAAGAGATGAAAAGGATTCCATCAAAAGCTAGCCTATATAATATTATTTTCATTCTGGGCCAGATTGACCTACTTAAAGCTTTCCTAAAAAAAAATCCCTAGAATAGACCGGACACTACCATCCTTAGTATTCCATCAGAAAAGAAAGAAATGACACATATTGTTCTAAAGAACAAACCTCCCCCTTTCTACATATCCTTAAGAATGGAAGGATGGGTAGTTCAAAATTGTATGATTGATTCAGGAGCATCAACCATAGTTATACCTAAGGTGGCCTGTGAAGATATGGGTATGGAGTATACCTGATCTTGTATTGGAGTGTTACAACTAGATGGGAAACATGTCAAGATAGTTGGGGTTATCAAAGATGTACTGATGAGGTTGCACAGAGCTCCCAAGGTAACAGTGGTACAAGAAATAGTGGTGGTGGACTTAGAACCCTATTTTAGATTATGCCTCTTAAGATATTTTACTGTAAAGCTAGGGGGATGTATGTACATGGATTATTCCAACATGGTAATCCCTTTCAAAGGAAAAAGGATAAGGATAACACCTAAGAAACTAGTTGCTTATCATATTGAAAATATTAAAGAAGATAGGTATGCACTTTGATGGTGTTAAATGTAGAAATGATGCAGGGGCTGGTGTGGTCCTACAATCACAGTAAAAAGGGATAAAGAATTTTACTTAAATACTGACATGGTCATGTATTAATAATGCTACAAAATATGAGGCTTTGTACCTTAGATTGATGCAAGCAAAAAAAATGGGCATCAATATTTTGAACATATATGGTGATTCTAAGTTTATAGTCCATCAGGTAAGGAATAAGTGTAGTAGTAAGCACCATTACTTAAAAGCTTACAAAAATAGGGTATGGGACCTAATGGATTCATTTGATGCCCTAAATCTAAGCTTTGTGCCTAGAGAAGAGAATATCCTGGCGGATTCATTGGCAACTAAGGGAGCTAATTTCAACCCTCCTGTATATTTTGGAACTAAGAAGACCAAGGGAATTAAAATGGTTTTTAGACCTACAGTGTCGGACAAGCAGATATTCTGGTAGGTTTTTGAAAGTGATGAACAAGTTCTAGATTTTTTTATAATAGAAGCATACCTCTCAACTGTCCAAGAGGAATACTTGGAGGAAATAGATCAGAAATACTTTATCCAACTAAGAAAAAATAATATTCCAAGGGGGTTGGTCACCCTTGAAAGTTTATTCGATAATGGAGATAGAAAGAAGGTTGGAGCCATGAAGGTCGGTGAAAATATCTATAAATAAGTGGAGTTTAGAAGAGGAAAGAAGCTCAATATTGGGATCCAATGTTCACCTAAGGAAGTAGAAGAGATTAAAAATTTATGCTTAAATACCAAGACATTGTGGCTTAGTCATATGAAGACCTTAAGGTATATAAAAAAAGGATTATCTAGCATACTATTGAGTTAGAGCCTAATGCTAAACCATTCCGACAAAAATAGAGGTCTGTAAATCCAAGTATATAAGCCATTATGAGAGAGGAACTCTTAAAGTTTTTAAAGTCTAGGATAATATATCCAATAAAACATTCCACTTGGGTAGCCAATTTGGTACCTATAATAAATAAGAATGGAGATATACGCCTATGCATAGATTTTAGAAATTTGAATCAAGCATCCCTCAAGGATCACTACCCCCTCCCTTAGATTGATCAGATATTATAAGTAGTAGCAGGAGCAAAAATATTCTCGCTATTGGATGGTTACTCTGGATATAACCAAATTTGGATAAAAGACGAAGACCAATACAAAATAACATTCACCACAAAATGAGGTACATTTGCCTATAAGAGAATGCCCTTTGGGATGTTTAATGCAGGAGCTACATTTTAGAGGGACATGGACTATGCCTTTGGTACACGTATAAACAAAGTTATTTTGATTTACCTAGATGACATGACAGTGTTTTCTCATGATAAAAATGATCATCTATCTCATTTGGCATAGGTTTTTCAAAATTCCAGAGAATTTGGTATTTCACTGAATCCTAAGAAGTCATTTTTTGTAGTTGATGAGGGAAACTATTAGGCCATGTGGTCTCAAAATAAGGTATGGCCATAGATACATATAGAATTAGAGAAATTATAGCTATTTCTTTGCCTACTAATTAGAAGATCTTGTAGTCTTTCCTAGGTCAAATCAATTTCATCAGAAAATTAATTTCTGATTTTGCACAGAAAGTGAGGCCTATATCTGAACTACTAAAGAAAAAGGTAGAGTTCAAGTGGATTGAGGTTAGGAAGTGAGCTTTTGAGGTCATCAAGAAATACATTACAACAATCCCAGTCTTGATAAATCTTGATTTTAGTAAAGATTTTATTCTCTATGCTTATGGAGCTGAAGAGAATTATGCCTCGGTACTCACCCAAAAATAATCAAGGGGATGAATACCCTGTGTTCTTTTGGAGTCAGATTTTACATGATTATCAAGTAAAATATAAATTTATTAAAATAAAAGTGTTTGCTATGATGAAGTCACTAAAGAAGTTCAGACAATATATGATACAGAGCAAAACCTTGGTGTATGTGGTTCATCCAAATGTAAGAAGTTTTATCTTACAGGGTGACCTAGGTGATCAAAGGGCTGGTTGGATTACTAATATCCATGAATATTATGTAGAAATACATCCCACCAAGCTGATAATAGGTATAGCCTTGTTCAAAGGATTGATAGATGCTTCAGCATTGGCCGAAATGACAACTTGTCAGATAATAGAAGAGGATCAAATAGAGATTATACACACTACAGAATCTGATTGTATCAACCAAATGACCAAGTATTTCCAAACTAGGATCTACCCACATGATCTGAATCCTTCTCAAATAAGGAGATATAGACTTCATGCTCTAAAATATGCATTACTACTTGAAGGGTTGTTCAAAATAAACTTGGATGGTATTCTCCTAAAATGTTTGAAGGAGGACCAACAAAAAAAATTCATAGAAGAATTTCATGGAGGGTCAGCAGATGGTCATAGCTCGAGTAGAGTTACATATTTGAAGATAATAAGAGTAGACTATTATTGGCCTACTGTGTTCAATGATGATTTTAAAGTTACCTAGGATTGTGACAAATGTCATAGGTACGTTGGAAGAACCAGAAATGCTTCATCTCCCTTGAATCCTATTCAAGATGAGGAGCCTTTTCAACAATGGGTATTAGATTTCATAGGAGTTATAAATCCTAATTCCTTAGTAGAGCATAAGTTTATCTTGATAGCTACATATTATCTTACCAGATGGGTGGAGGCCATTCCTACAAATAAGGCGGACCAGGAAGTTGTGATCAACTTTATGGAGAATTTGATTTCCATATTTGGAGTCCTGAAAGCTTTGGTGAGTGATAATGGCCCTACTTTCATAGGAGCCAACTACGTTGAGTTTTCCAAGAAGTATGGCATCACTCTTAAAAATACTTCAAATTATTACCTACAAGGTAATGGACTTACATAATCTACCAACAAAAACCTATTAAGGATTTTGAAAAAATATTTGGAAGGTAACAAAAGGAGTTGGCACCTATTACTCGACCATGCTCTGTGGGCAGACAGGATTACTATTACAAAGTCCATCAAAACTTCTTATTATGCACTGGTATATGGAAAAGAGGTAGTATTACCAATTTACTTAGAGATCTCAACGCTTAAGCTTGTCAATACAGAAGAAGAATTAGAGAAGGATCCAGTAAACACTAGTTTGACACACTTGCTGTAATTGGAAGAGAGCAGAACTCAAGCATATGATCATTTTCAAAAGCATTCGTCAGACATTAAAGCATGGTTTGATAAAAAATATAGGTTCAAAAAACTCCAAGTTGGAGACTCAGTTCTCATATGGAATGTAGATAGGGCAAAGCCAGGCAAGCATGAAAATTTTGATTCCTTTTGGGATGGTCCCTTCAAAATAGTGAAAGCCAAAGAGTCTAATGTATTTCAGCTGGAGGATCCAAAAGGAAACATACAACCAATTACGGTGAATGGTTTTCACCTCAAGATCTACTATATGTAAGAAGTGAGCTCATTGTAACATATGTATATACATTGTATAAATATTTCCCCTTCTTTTCTGCACTTTGTAATTGGTTCTTTTCAAAGAATTCTAAAAAAAGAAGAGAAGAAAATTTTCAATAAATGACTAAGTATTGGCCAAACAGTGCTATGTAAAACTCTTCAAAACAGTGGAGTGAACCTGCAAGTTAGTGACTTGAAAAGAACCGAATCACTGTTAAAAATGCAAGGAAGTCCAAGCAATGTTTATAGATATAATAGTATATTTGATTGATGATTATTGTGAAGCTTTGAATGGGTAATTTATACCCATTCAAAGGGTATTATTGGCCAAGGGGTATGACCCTTGGCTATATGAATTTAAATAATAAAATTATGTGTGATGAGGGTCTTAACATGCCACCCCCCTTAAAAGAGCTTTGTCCTCAAAGCTGGAATTTTGGAAATTGCTGTTGGATATCGTGAAGAGTTTCCCACGTCGTGTCTTCTAAAGGTAGACCTTTCCAATGGATTAAAACTTTCGTGATATCGCGAGTACGAAGGTGACGAGAGCGACGATCCAAGATAGCTTCTGGTTCGACTAGAAGTACTCCATCATCAAAAAATTTAGGAAGAGTAGTTTGTGTCATGATATGGGCTCCAACTGTGAGCTTAAGGCAAGATACATGAAATACGGGGTGAAGTTTGGAAGAGGGAGGAAGCTCAAGTTTGTAAGCAATGGTCCCAATACGTTGGAGAACTTTATACGGCCCATAAAATTTGGGTGCTAACTTTTGAGAACCCTTTTGTTTAAGAGAGGATTGACGGTAAGGTTGGAGTCATAAGAAAACCATATCACCCTCGTGGAAACTACGTTCACTTCTATGTTGATCGGCTTGCTGCTTCATGCGATGTTGAGCGGTGTGTAGGTTCTCTTTTAGGATCCGTAGTATGTCATCTCGAGTAGCGAGTTTCGTTTCCACCGCATGGACTTTTGTAGTCCCTGGAATATAGGAAGTGAGGGATGGTGGTGTTTGGCCATATAATGCTTCATAAGGAGTCATTTTGATGGACGTATGGTATGAAGTGTTATACCACCATTCCGCTAGTGAAAGCCATTTTACCCAATGGAGTGGTTGAGTAGAAACAAAACATCGAAGGTATGTTTCCAAGCATTTATTTACAACTTCTGTTTGGCCATCGGTTTGAGGATGGTAAGCGGAGCTCATACGAAGTTGAGTACCTTGTAATTTGAACAATTCCTTCCAAAAAGTGCTAGTGAAAGTTGGGTCACGGTCACTAACAATTGTGGAGGGCATACCATGTAATTTAAAGATGTTATCTAGGAAGAGGTGGGCTATAGTGCTAGCGGTATAAGGATGAGCCACGGGACAAAAATGGGCATATTTAGATAAGCGATCAACGACTACGAAAATGGTTGTTTTTCCTCCTGATTTTGGTAGTCCTTCAATAAAGTCCATAGAAATATCTGCCCATGTTTTGGTGGGTATAGGAAGAGGTTGAAGTAATCCCGGAGTAGCAAGGGTCTCCCCTTTTTGTCTTTGGCAAACTTCACATTCTTTTACAAAATTTTTGATGTAATTTTTCATTCCTACCCAATAGAAGGAGGTAGTGGCTCTTTTATAGGTTTTTAAGAAACCAGAGTGGCCTGTAGTGGGTGAGGTATGTAACTCATGAAGAAGTTTTTCATGATAAGTTGAATTCGGGGTGAGGACCATCATTCCTTTGTATCTTAATATATTGTCCTCCCAAGTGTATGGAGGTTTGCTACTAGGATTATGTTGAAGTTGTTGAATTAAGGCGTGGATAGTAGGATCATTTATCCATTCTTCATGCACCTCATCTACCCATTTAGGAATAAGGGAGGAAAGAGCATGGACTTGAGGCATATCTTCAAATTTTCTAGAAAGTGCATCGGCTGCCATGTTGTCCTTTCCCTTTTTATATGTAATTTCATAATCATAGCCAAGAAGTTTAGTAACCCACTTTTGTTGTTTCGGGGTATTAGTCCTTTGTTCCAAAAAATATTTCAAGCTATGATGGTCAGTGCGTATAATGAAATGTTGGCCAATAAGGTAAGGCCTCCAATGTTGAATAGCGTGGACAATCGCCAACATCTCTTTTTCATACGTAGAGCGAGCTAGATTCTTAGGAGAAAATGCTTTGCTTATAAAAGCTAGAGGCCTTTCATCCTGCATGAGTACGGCTCCCATTCCTATTCCTGAAGCATCACTTTCAATGACGAATGGTTTAGAAAAGTTGGGCATGGCTAGAACAGGGGTGGTACACATTGCAGTTTTCAAGGTGATAAAGGCCTCATCCACTTTAGATGACCATTTGAAAGCATTTTTCTTAAGTAATGTTGTTAGAGGGGCAGCGATTTTACCATAATTTTGGACAAATTTTCTATAATATCCCGTTAGTCCAAGAAACCCACGTAGACCTTTTAAGGTTTTTGGAATAGGCCAATTTTTCACCTCCTCAATTTTGCGAGGATCTACCATAACTCCTTCCTTTGAGACAATATGCCCTAAGTATTCAATTTCTTGTTTTCCAAAGGAACACTTTGATATTTTTGCATAAAGTTGATTTTCCTTCAAGATTTGTAATGCTTGTCTAACATGGTCCAAATGTTCTTCCCATGTTTTGCTATAAATCAAAATGTCATCAAAGAAAACTAAGATAAATTTACGAAGGAAAGGGTGAAATACCTTATTCATTAGACTTTGAAAGGTAGAAGGAGCATTGGTGAGGCCAAATGGCATCACCAAGAATTCGTAGTGCCCTTCGTGAGTGCGAAAGGCCGTCTTAGGAATATCCTTTTCGTTGACTCGTATTTGGTGGTAGCCCGATCGTAAGTCTAACTTGGAAAAATAAGCAGCCCCATGGAGTTCATCTAATAGCTCGTCTATGACCAGAATAGGAAATTTATCCTTGATGGTCATTTTATTAAGCGCTCAAAAATCGACACATAAATGCCACGATCCATCCTTCTTTCTAACTAAAATAATTGGAGAGGAGTAAGGGCTTCTGCTAGGTCTAATGACTCCTGCCTTAAGAAGCTCTTGTACTAATTTCTCTATCTCGGTCTTTTGGAGGTATGGATAATGATAGGGTCTAATATTAGGGGGTTGATGCCCTGGAAGTAGTGGAATAGTGTGATCATGACTTCGTTGTGGAGGTAGTCCTTTTGGTTCATTGAATACCGCTTTATGGTGGTCTAAAATATTTTGTAACTCTGGTGCCTCTTCTTCCTTGTGACTAGGTTGAATTGAAAATAATTGGGCGACCATTCCTTTGTTTCCTTTTCGGATAATTTTCTCCATTCTATGCGAGCTTACGATTTGGGAGGGTCCTGATTTTAGGCCTTTGATAATATAGGTTTGGTTCTTTGCTGTGAACTTCATCCATAGTTCATCAAATTCCCATTGGACTATGCCCAAAGTTCATAACCATTGTACGCCTAGTACAATGTCGCAACCACCTAGGGGTAGGACGTACATGTCGCCTTTCATGTTATAATCCCCCATAGTTAGTTTTATATTTTTGCATTTACCTTTGCATGCAATTTTTCTGCCGTTTCCAATCATCACTTTGAAGTTATTGCAAGGGTATATAAAACAATTTGCTTGCTTAGCCACCTTTGGATCGATAAAATTGTGCGTGCTACCAGAATCTAGGAGCACAGTAAGGTTTTGTTTCTTAAAATACCCTTTAACTCGCATTGTTTGAGGGGCAAAAAATTTGGCAAGGGCGTTGAAGGAAACCTTTGGTGCATTTTCTTCGTCACTTTCAAGTGTATCGGATAATACCTCTACTTCGAGTTCAGGTTCCTCTTCGGTAGAATTCCCCCCATCTATGGCATCTAGAATATATAATTTCCGTGAGGCGCATTTATGATTTCTATCAAATTTCTCGTCGCAATGGTAGCAAAGACCCTTAGCTTGTCTTTCCTTCATTTCCTCGAAACTCAGACGCTTAATTGGTAGAGCGGGGTTAATTTTGGGGGTTGTGTAGGAGTTTTGGGTTCTTCCATTTTGCATTGGTTTGGGATTGGTATAAGTGTTTGATGGTTTCCCCAAGGTTGGTTTTGTGAACCGATTCCGTGCCTTGATTTTGTCTTCCGCTAATTTTGCCAAGCCGATGGTCTCTAACATGTTTGTAGGGTTATACATTTGCACCTCAATTCGAATTTCTTCTTTTAATCCACTGACAAAACATTCTTGAAATAAGGCAGCATCTAATCCGGATGTTCGATTAGCTAGCCTTTCAAATTCTGCTTGGTATTCGCTTACCGAAGTGGTTTGGCATAATTTAGTGAGGGCCCCTGTAAAGCTTTGAAACTTGCTAGGGCCGAATCGCACTAATAGATTCTGTGTAAAGGTTGACCACGTCGGAGTGTCGTTGGTTTTCTCGAACCATTGGTACCATTGGATGGCATCATTTTCCAAGTGGAAGGAGGCGATATGCACTTTTTGTATTTCCGAAATTTGATTTAGAGAGAAATATTGCTCTGCTCGGTAGATCCAGTTTGTAGGGTCACCGCCTTCAAATTTTGGGAAGTCTAATTTGGTTGTTCATGGTAAAATGGAAGTTTGTGGACCTCCTAACAATGCTCGGTTTGATGACCCATTGTTGGTTGCATTTGAATGTGTTGTTGCCTGATTTTGACTGATAGCGTCAAGTTTAACATCCATTGCGAATATTTTCTCGAAGAGTTCTCTTGTGTTATGGGCATTCTCCTCTCTTTCCTGTTTAACTTCTTCGGTGAGCCTTTCGTGTTTCTCATGAATGGAATCCAGTGATCGACGTCCGTCGGCCATAGCAGTTGGTTAGATGAGAAAAAATAGTGCAAATTTGGTATAGAAAAAGTTGTCACAAAGTTGTAGCAACTTTTTGCAAAAATTTGTTGCTATTTGTTTTTCCACTTTATAGGGCTTACTTCCCTATTACTGTTAATTATTTCTTATTTTTATTTATAATGACAGGCAGGTTTCGGCAAGGCACAGTAGGGCTCGACAAAGGCTCGGCAGGGAACACGGCAAGGGCACAACTCGAGGCGACAATGTCAGTCAAGCAGAGGGTGGTACAAGGGAGGAGGCAAATTAGTCGAGTGGTAGAGTGGAGGGTGGCTCAAAGGCAGTCGAGTAGAGGGTGTGTTGGTTCGACTTTTATACACACCCTGTGAAGAATGAGCATAAAATACCGATAACACTTATACGGGATAAATCCCACTCACTTTAGGATCTTGGCTGGATATCCAAGGTGTGAGTTACGGAGTTGGGTCGAATGTCTATTCACTCTTTTCCGCTTCTGGAATAGTTTCAAGTGGACTGTCTCGTTACCTTACAACGGGCTCGGGACTTCGGTTCAAGTAATGTTTTTGGAGTTGGTTATCTTTGTGGATAATCAGATTTACAATCAGTTCTTTGATCTAGCTCTTTATGCTTTAGCAGATTTAAATAAAAGACAAATTTAAAGAAAGATAAAAATGGATCATTTCACGGTGGAACAGAGAGAGTAGGGTAGGGCAGAAAAGAGAAGTTTATCTAACTTAGCTGCAAAACCAAAACTGCCAATTTTAGTTATACCGGTTAGCTTCACAATAGAACAAATCAAAGAGGAAAGTGTCCAGCTTTCTAAGATCACTTTCAACTAAGAGCATAAGACAAAGATGAAACAGATCTAACAAAAAATTATAAACAGAAGGGAAGTCGGTTAAAATTGGTATCTCTCACCAGCAACCTAGCTCGCACGGTGAGGACAGAGCAATTAGAACAGGCCTGAACCTTAAATCTGTAATTTTCCCTAACATACAATAAAGAAAATGAAGCCTAACAACATATCCAATCCTGGTAACACAGATCTACAACATAAATTAAATAAACCTTAATGAAACGAAAACAAAAGAAGATGAACTTATCACAATCTGAAAGAGATTAGGCTCCTGGCCACGCTATCACAGAAAAAGAAAAATCACACCAACTCTAAGTCCAGAACAAAGCATTCAAACAAGATTTGCAGGAAATTGCTCCAATAGCTTCTATTTCTAAGTTTTCGCCTCTCGTGATTTACATTCAGAAGAAGTATTTATAGACCCAGGATAGACCCTGATCTTTTTAGGAATATCTTCTTCTCAAACCCTAAATTTTATCCTCTTAACCTTACTACCGGGTTTTACAATATAAGCCCCTTTAAAAATAGAGTTTTGAATAAACCCTAACCACTCTGCAAATCTGAGTGTAGTTACTTGCCATAAATGGAAAAGGCATGATCTGATGTTATTCTCATCCATCTCAGTAACGCAAGTAAATATCTTCATCTTTTTGGTGCACTTGCCGGGAGGGTCTCATTAATTCCTCAGAGAAATTCGGATGAGTCACCGGTTTCTCTGACACTTTATCTTCGTAGAGCCACTTCTGAGTTGAAATTCTCCGCATGCCATTACTTTCACCATAAATTCTTCTGTTAAATGCGTCCATCGGCAAATTTCGGTAACTGTGTGTAGATATTTTCATTTTTCGGTCAATTGCCGACATACTCCATTAAATGGGCAGCTGCTTAGTCACCGTAAAGTCTCTTTGCGGCCAGATCTGTAAAATCTGGATGAACCAGCAATTCTCGGCATCTCCAATTTCCATCTGACGGCCTTCATTTAATCCGTGCTTATTTTGTCTTTCCCGCCATTACTTCCGTTAGTATGCAACTACCAGATGGCTTTCTGCAAAAGACATGCAAGGATTAGTACTTTAATATTATTAAATCAAAACCTTAATGTTCATTATATGTCGGCTTTATTTGCTTTTGACACGTGTCGTGATAACACGATGCTTTCCTCTAGCTATTTTTCATTTTGGCCTCTTTGTCTCTTTTGTCATGAAATTGTGACATGTCACGAAATCGTGACGTCCCCAGTGCCTGGCACTTCTTTGCTTTGTCTATCGCGAAACCGTGACATGTCGCGATTTCATGACATGTCACGAAATCGTGACATTCCCTCGACTGGGCACTTCTTTGTTCTTGCCATGTCACGATTTCGTGACACCTATCTTTGCCTCGGCACTTCCTTTAAACCGTGTCACGATTTCGCAACACCCCCTTGGCTTTGGCACTTCCTTTCTTTGTCATGTCACGATTTCATGACACGGCCATACCTTAGGCATTTATTTTTTGTTTGCGTCGCGATTTCGTGACGTCGTCACGATTTCACGACGCTCTATACCCTTGGCCTTTCTCTTTTGTTTGCGTCATGATTTTGCGACGTCGCAAAATCGTGACGTCGCGATTTCGCGACGCTCTATACCCTTGGCCTCTCTTCTCAAACCGTGTCACGATTTCGTGACGTCGTGAAATCGCGACGTCGTAATTCACGACACCTCCATGCCTTAGACTTTCTTTCAAAAACCTGTCGCGATATCGTGACATTTTCACTACTTGGCACTTTCTTTCCAAATATGTCGCGATATCGCGACATTTTCACTACTTGGCACTTTCTTTCCAAATACGTCACGAAATCGCGACATTTTCATCAAGTTTGGATTTCGACTCAAACCTGTCGCGATTTTGCGACGTCACGATTTCGTGACATTTCCAAAAATGGAAAGTGTCGCGATATCGTGAATTTTCCAAAAATGGAAGTGTCGCGATATCGCGACATTTCCAAGACTTAGCCAATTCTTCCAAGACCCGTCGCGATTTCGTGACATTTCCAAAAATGGAAAGTGTCGCGATATCGTGACTTTTCCAAAAATGGAAGTGTCGCGATATCGCGACGTTTCCAGCACTTAGCAAAATTTCCAGAAATTGTAGGTTGACTCTAATGAATTCATTCATCTGTATTTTGCATTTTTACATATCTGTGAAAGATCTTCTTTACTCAGAATGTTTCTAACTTTTAAAGAAGTGAATTCTAAATTGAAATTAAAGTCACATGCAAGACTACTTAGATACTTTGATATAGGCAAAACTTGAAGAAGAAGGAGGCAAGCAAAATTTGGAATAAAAACCTGGAAAACATCAAGAGGGTCCCTACTAGCAAAATGAAAGCTAAATATTTTCAAAGGATGGAAATTCATTTTTTTAGTGGGGGTGTGTTGCTTCTCAACAAATGGCGATATCTGCGGGTAAAATAGTAGCACTATTTTAGAATCCAGGACTCTAGTTTCAAAACAACATAGACCATGTACCATGCCTTGCCACAAATATTCTTCAAAATAATTTAACTACTACCTGATAGTTGTTAAAATTTCCCAAGGACATACTAGGTTGAATCACTTAAGGAAGATTTCTGATGTGCAATTATAAGCGTATAAAACTTTCTTCAAGAATGACTGGGCCTTCGAATGTTGTACTCTGGATTGATCAACTTTTCTAGAAAGGGGAAACCGAGTTGTGAAAGGGGAAACCGAGTAGGGCTCTGTTTACTAGTTTAGCCTTTTACAGACCCGACAGAGTTACTCTTTAGATTTTCACGACCCTGATCCACAACTGTGAGGTAGTATCTACAACTTGGTAAAAGAAAACATCTTCTGAAGCCTTGGCTATCTCTTTCATTACATAACTTTTTCTCTTTTTTTTTTTTTATAGGAAATAACAGAGTGCCAGTTTTATGCTGTCTTGCTCAACTTTCACCTTCTCTCTCTCTCCTTTGAAATATACCGAAATCCGAAAAGCCTTAAAAAAGAACAATTTTTTTTTTTTTTAATATTTCATCAATCTGGAACTGCTTCAGCCTGGGTACTGATAGCCTCTATGGATACTCAAATAATTTCACGAATCAGAGTCCCCTCTTACGACCAACTTTTCTTGGATTCCCTGGGAGTTTCTCCAGCCAAACAAGTATAGCAGTTTCTTTATAATTAAAATAATTGTGGCAAGCAAGACACAAAATCCAATCATCTTTCTACTGTTGTTCCGAATAACAAAATAGTTCCACTATTCGGTTTAAGCGAGACTATCTCTCAATTAGAATAATGAACACTGGATTTTGAACTCGAGAATAAAACAATTTTAGAAGGCTGACTTTTTCTTTGCTGCCCAGGCAAAACTAAACTAAAAAAAAAAAGAATTTTTAAAAGCTAAAGAAATTTGTACAGATCCCAAAGGATAAAACACAGAACTTTAAAATCAAACAAAATAAAATAAAACAAACTACTTTGTATAGACCCCAAAGGATAAAACACAGACCTTTAAAATCAAACAAAATAAAATAAAACAAACTACTTCAAAGCTTATTTACAATGTATACACATGTTACAACGTCTTTGTGATTTATTCAATCGATGTATTGGATGGAAAAGCTGAGAAATAATGCTTTAGATATTGACCATTAATAAGAAGGTTCAAAAAATTACCCTCCAGGTCCTGTAGAAAAAATGCATTATTACCCAGGGTTTTGGCAATCTGGTATGGCCCTGTCCATAAAGGTTGCGGCTTGGTGTTTTTACGCTTCTTTTCATGGGCTTTGTCCCACAGAAACACCAGGTCTGCAAGTTTGAAAGCCTTCGAATTGGCCCTCTCGTCAAGCCAGCGCTTGACTGTCTCTTGGTGCCGACTAAAATGCTCCACAGCTTGAAGTCGTCCACCCTGCAAATCAAACAAGTCCAACATACGGGTTTTCGTATCTGCATGATCAAAGTAATGTAAAGCAAATTTTAATCCTGGTACTAATGCTTCATATTCTACCAAATTATTTGTGCAGGGAAACTGCAAGCGATAAGACATAAAATCGGTTTGATTTTTTGGTCTTTTAAGAACAACCCCTGTACCATAACCTTGCTCAGACTTAGCTGCATCAATATGAAGTATCCCAACTTCATTATCGTGATTAAGGTGAGCTTTAACCGGTTTCTCCTTTTGAGTAGTTGTTAAATTATAAACCCCGATATAATAGCCCTCAACAAGATTAGGAGTCTCATTCTTGGCATTATACTCTGTAACCATGAGTTTATATCTTGGTTCTCTGTTGATTCTTAATTGATTTGCAAAACCATTCCAGGGTAACCACATATGCGAGAAATCAGTAGCCAAATACCCATTCAATGATTTTGACCAATCCCTGCTCAGAAGCATTCCATACCCTACAGGAATATCCACCACCTGAATATCAATTATGTGTTGCGCTCTTGGCTCAGATGCTAGCTGGATATGTATATTCTGAAGTTCACCTACCACTTTAACCTCTGATTTATCTAATTGGACGACTCTCATCTCGGAGTTCATTGGGGTTAAACCCAACTGTTGACAAATGGCCAAAGGCATAACATTAGCTGAAGCACCCGAATCTACCAGACAGTTGTGTAAGTTTTTCCCAAATATTCGGACAGTCAGTAGAAAAGGTGGAACTTCAGTCTTCTCTTTATACATGGCCACATTTGCATTTGCCATCTTCTTTCCCTTTTCCAAAGGTTTGGTAGTAGGTTCAGAATATGTTTTGATCAAGTTATCCCTCTGTTCAGAAATTTGGGCCAGCTCATGAAGAGTGATGTTGGCTTTGATTTTTTTCATGTCCTCCACTATATTATATCCTTTATTGAGTGGAGGGACAAATGCATCTGGTCCTCTCGGATTTCCTCCCTTGGGTGGGGATGGGTTATTGCTTGAAGATGGATCTGGAGGAACACTATGGGAGTTGTCCGGAGGGGTAGATGTAGTGTTGGGCTTCGGATTTCTATTTTTGAGGTTGTAGTTGTCCCTCCTGTACTGTTGAAAAGCTTGTACTTCATCCATGGGTAGCTCCACAACATTCTCCGATTCTTCTGAGAAAGTGAAAGAATCTAAGACCATAGTTGCACTTGTGGTTGGATGAACTTGGGGCATCCATAGTCCTTTGTTGTTCGAAATAAACCAACTCGCCGAGAAAGAGCTTCAAAGGCATTACAAAATTCCAAACAATCCAACTCCCCGTGTTGAGATGTTCCATGAATCCTGCACCAGTTAGGCAAGGCTAAATCACAAATATTTACATCATGCCCTTTACCTTTATAATCCTTATTGGGCTCGTATGGGGGCCGAGTGAATCTATTCTGCTGATAAGAAAACCTGTTCGGGTTTTCGCCGGTGGACACTTGCCTTTTGAAAGTCAAAAAGTCATTTGCCAACTTTTGGACTACCCTTGAAACTTCTTCAACTCTTGTGTTATCAGCTTCTTTACCTGGATTCTGTACATTTTCAACAGGTGCTACAGCCAATGGATTTCCTGATGGTGGAGTTTGACATACCGGCAACATCATCTGATGTGGTATGGGATTGAAAACAGGGGTACCTTGTGTGACCAAAGGAATTTGATGAGCATTTAAAGGTTGGGGTCCCAACTGTCTTTCCAGAACCAAAGCTTCTTTGTAAGCCTCTGTTAAATTGGTAATAGAGGGATCTCTTTTCAAGAAAACAGAAGTCATTGGATCTAGAGAATTTCTAAAAATCTCTAATGCCAGGTCTGCATTTGGCACATAATAACCAGTCAGTCTACCATAAGCCTTCTGAAATCTAACATTGTAAGATCTGATAGATTCATTTATTTCTCTTTTAATACCAAAAAAATGCTGATATAATACACTGGGATCTATTACCTCACCAAACTGTGATACAAAAACCTTTTCCAAGTCATTCCAACTGGTAATAGAATCGTTAGTGAGATTTAGAAACCAATCGTAAGCTCCCTCCTGGAGAGTGAACGGGAACAATCTGCAAGCTACATCTTCATGCTTGTACATTTAACAATTTTAGAGCATTCTTGAATGCTACTAGATGTTCTTCTCGCTGTCCTAGTTCCATCATGCTTGTATCCGGGAAGATATCTCTCGAGATTTTTGGGCAGGTCATGGGCTGCACCCGGGATATTTAAGGCGAGTGGAACCTAACCGGTTTGCCATTATTACTTGATTGACAATGATATTTTCAGTTGCAGTTGGAGTAACTACAAGTGGTGACAAAACTATTTCAGACAAGGACTTGGCCCTTCTGAGGCTGCTTCTTCTGGGAGTTTCTAACTCAGGCACAAGGAGCTCTCCAACTCTAGAGTGGGACCTTGTTACTCTATAATTAGAATCCAACTTTTCACCAGCACTTACAACCTTACAATCCTTAACAGACTACTGAACTTCAGGTCCTCTTTTCTAGCAATTTTAAATGTTGGTGTTGAGTTCCGTTGTTTAGGCAAAAACTCAAACAAACAAGTTTAAAAAGAGCTAAAGAGGAGGGAAAAGGATTCAAAAGATAAAACACCAGACTCTGCACAGACAACTTACAATACTGAACGGAGTTCAGTGGGCCCTCCTTCTAGCGCCAATTTTAAATGTTGGTTCGACTTTTATACACACCCTATGAAGAATGAGCATAAAATACCGATAACACTTATACGGGATAAATCCCACTCACTTTAGGATCTTGCTGGATATCCAAGGTGTGAGTTACGGAGTTGGGTCGAATGTCTATTCACTCTTTTCCACTTCTGGAATAGTTTCAAGTGGACTGTCTGTTACCTTACAACGGGCTCGGGACTTCAATTCAGTAATGTTTTTGGAGTTGGTTATCTTTATGGATAATTAGATTTACAATCAGTTCTTTGATCTAGCTCTTTATGCTTTAGCAGATTTAAATAAAAGACAAATTTAAAGAAAGATAAAAATGGATCATTTCACGGTGGAACAGAGAGAGTAGGGTAGGGCAGAAAGAGAAGTTTATCTAACTTAGCTGCAAAACCAAAACTGCCAATTTTTAGTTATATCGGTTAGCTTCACAATAGAACAAATCAAAGAGGAAAGTGTCCAGCTTTCTAAGATCACTTTCAACTAAGAGCATAAGACAAAGATGAAACAGATCTAACAGAAAATTATAAACAGAAGGGAAGTCGGTTAAAATTGGTATCTCTCACTAGCAGCCTAGCTCGCACAGTGAGGACAGAGCAATTAGAACAGGCCTGAACCTTAAATCTGTAATTTTCCCTAACATACAATAAAGAAAATGAAGCCTAACAGCATATCCAATCCCGGTAACACAGATCTACAACATAAATTAAATAAACCTTAATGAAACGAAAACAAAAGAAGATGAACTTATCACAATCTGAAAGAGATTAGGCTCCTGGCCATGCTATCATAGAAAAAGGAAAAATCACACCAACTCTAAGTCCAGAACAAAGCATTCAAACAAGATTTGCAAGAAATTGCTCCAATAGCTTCTATTTCTAAGTTTTCGCCTCTCGTGATTTACATTCAGAAGAAGTATTTATAGACTCAGGACAGACCCTGATCTTTTTAGAAATATCTTCTTCTCAAACCCTAAATTTTATCCTCTTAACCTTACTACCCGGGTTTTACAATATAAGGCCCTTTAAAAATAGAGTTTTTATAAACCCTAACCACTCTGCAAATCTTAGTGCAGTTACTTGCCATAAATGGAAAAGGCATGATCTGATGTTATTCTCATCCATCTATAACTGCAAGTAAATATCTTCATCTTTCTGGTGCACTTGTTGGGAGGGTCTCATTAATTCCTCAGAGAAATTCGGATGAGTCACCGGTTTCTCTGACACTTTATCTTCGCAGAGCCACTTCTGAGTTGAAATTCTTCGCATGCCATTACTTTCACCATAAATTCTTCTATTAAATGCGTCCATCGGCAAATTCCGATAACTGTGTGTAGATATTTTCATTTTTCGATCAATTGCCGACATACTCCATTAAATGGGCAGCTGCTTAGTCACCGTAAAGTCTCTTTGCGGCCAGATCTATAAAATCTGGATGAACCAACAATTCTCGGCATCTCCAATTTCCATCTGACGGCCTTCATTTAATCCGTGCTTATTTTGTCTTTCCTGCCATTACTTCCGTTAGTATGCAACTGCCAGATGGCTTTCTGCAAAAGACATGCAAGGATTAGTACTTTAATATTATTAAATCAAAACCTTAATGTTCATTATATGTCGGCTTTATTTGCTTTTGACACGTGTCGTGATAACACGACGCTTTCCTCCAGCTATTTTTCATTTTGGCCTCTTTGTCTCTTTTGCCACGAAACCGCGACATGTCACGATTTCGTGACATGTCGCAAAATCGTGACGTCCCCAGCGCCTGGCACTTCTTTACTTTGTCTGCCACGAAACCGCAACATGTCACGATTTTGCAACATGTCACGAAATCGTGACATTCCCCCGACTGGACACTTCTTTGTTCTTGCTGTGTCGCGATTTCACGACATCGCGATTTTGCGACACCTATATTTGCCTCGGCACTTCCTTTAAACCGTGTCGCGATTTTGCGACACCCCCTTGGCTTTGGCACTTCCTTGCTTTGCCATGTCGCGATTTCGTGACACGGCCATTCCTTAGGCATTTCTTTTTTGTTTGCGTCACGATTTTGCGACGTCGTGAAATCGCGATGTCGCGATTTCGTGACGCTCTATACCCTTGGCCTTTTTCTTTTGTTTGCGTCGCGATTTCACGACGTCGCAAAATCGCAACGTCGCGATTTCACGACGCTCTATACCCTTGGCCTTTCTTCTCGAACCGTGTCGCGATTTCGCGACACCTCCATGCCTTAGACTTTCTTTCAAAAACCTGTCACGATATCGTGACATTTTCACTACTTGGCACTTTCTTTCCAAATATGTCGCGATATCGCGACATTTTCACTACTTGGCACTTTCTTTCCAAATATGTCGTGATATCGCGACGTTTTCATCAAGTTTGGCTTCCGACTCAAACCTGTCGCGATTTCGCGACATTTCCAAAAATGGAAAGTGTCGCGATATCGTGACTTTTCCAAAAATGGAAGTGTCGCGATATCGCGACATTTCCAGGACTTAGCCAATTCTTCCAAGACCCGTCGTGATTTCGCGACATTTCCAAAAATGGAAAGTGTCGCGATATCGTGACTTTTCCAAAAATGGAAGTGTCGCGATATCGCGACGTTTCCAGCACTTAGCAAAATTTCCAGAAATTGTAGGTTGACTCTAATGAATTCATTCATCTGTATTTTGCATTTTTACATATCTGTGAAAGATCTTTTTACTCAGAATGTTTCTAACTTTAAAGAAGTGAATTCTAAATTGAAATTAAAGTCACATGCAAGACTACTTAGATACTTTGATATAGGCAAAACTTGAAGAAGAAGGAGGCAAGCAAAATTTGGAATAAAAACCTGGAAAACATCAAGAGGGTCCCTACTGGCAAAATGAAAGCTAAATATTTTCAAAGGATGGAAATTCATTTTTTTAGTGGGGGTGTGTTGCTTCTCAACGAGGGTGGCACAAGGGAGGAGGTGGAGCAGTCGAGCGGTAGAGTGGAGGGTGGATCAGGGGCAGAGCAGCGAGTCAATTGTGAGTCAACGACGGTCCAAAATGTGACAAGTGTCGTATAGCGAGTGGGGTTCCTATCGCGCGAGGGAAGAAATAACATGTGACCGAAGTCACGATCACTTGTGTGTGATGTTGCTCTTTTAAACTTGGATTCACCCAATGTTTGCTTCGATGTGGGATAAAGATTTATGAATTTTTTAAAACCTTTTCACATGCCTTGTCGTCGATCAGAAATTTTGTGGCGATGTTGGAAATTTTTTTATAAATACCTTAGGTTAAGGTAAATTTTTTATAATGTTAGTCATCGGACTTTTAACCCACCTGCCAGAAAAATGTCACAGGCATGAAAAAATTTGATTTTGCTTCATTTTTCAATTCTTTTGCAGTTCAAAATGTTTTTAGACTTCGAGTAATGCTTGATATTTAATTTCACACCGTAATTGCAGGTATTTGGACGTCATTTTTTTTTTATATAACTCGTCGTTGTTTCACAGAGTGCCCGTACCAAGTCGTTCACAGTCTCTATTTTATGGACGTCAATGAGTGAAAGTGTAAGGGGCCGAATTCTTCTGTAATCGGTTTGGGATGGCAGTGCAATTACAAATGGCAGCTTCGACTTTATGACAACAAGGTGTATTTATTTTTGGGAAAAAAAATTATAACAATGGCGATGGATTGTAATGGCTCTGATCCAAATGGAGTGAACCTGCAAGTTAGTGACTTGAAAAGAACAGAATCACTGTTAAAAATGCAAGGAAGTCCAAGCAATATTTATAGATATAATAGTATATTTGATTGATGATTATTGTGAAGCTTTGAATGGGTAATTTATACCCATTCAAAGGGTATTATTGGCCAAGGGTTATAGCCCTTGGCTATATGAATTTAAATAATAAAATTATGTATGATGAGGGTCTTAACAAACAACCTTTTGCCCTGAAATATGCATTGGAAAATCTAGATATCCGTAAAGTGGTCTATCAGTTTCTATCTCGTATAAAGGACAAATAACGGTGCTAATCTAGGAACCTCTCAAAGTTGGAGATAGCCAAAGATAAATCGATGTAGAGTGTTGTGCATGCAAGCTTCAAGTACCAAGCAGAATCGAAAGGTTCTTAAGCCATAAGAGTAGAATCAAGCCAAAGCCAAACAAAAAGTTACAATTTGACATGTGGAGGCTAAAGAGTGCTCCCGTATTCAATTATAACCAACTCATGCATGGATCGAAGAGTAGATGAAGGGATTTGATGATCTAGTAGCGCAGTTTGAAAATTTTACCAATAAGAATATAGGATGCCACCTTTGAGCCATCAAAGTAAATAATAGAAAGGATGGTAAAGTGTGTCAGCAGAGGTATCGCACATCGTCTGCAATTATGGTGGGTGATACACACGTTCCAAGAGATAAAAACTAATGAAGTCATGCACGAGGTTCATTTAGTAACCATGAGGCTATTAAGAAGCATAGCAACATTCTAAAGTTCTCCCCACTTATTACAGTGCACAAAGTCCTACTGCTACAATATGGATCCTAAGAAATCACCCATTGAGGCTGCAGAAGATATTCTAGAGTCTGAAACTCTGGACAACAAGATGTTTGCGCCTTACCTTGATAAAGTTGAGGCTATAGCAGACATGGAGATGACCATAATCAAAAGGATGGGGCTAAGAAAGAGCATGAATGACAGATACAAGAAGAAGGTTGCTTTATCAGTAGAAGGTAGATGCTCCATCCTTTATTATCTATTCTTTTATATTTGTGATTTTGTTCACCCATGTCCTAAGTTAATAACTACAATAGTGAAATTCTACGATCCATTGTCCAAGGCAGTAAATAACCGTGAGAGCGAGATCCTTTTTAGCATAACTACCTCTTTCTATCATGAGCTCTTTTCCTTAGGGTCCAACATGCCAGTAGCACCAAAACCCTTTAAGGTTGTTGAACAAACTGGGTTTTATACCACAAAGAAGCGGGCCAATGATGGTGAGTCATTTAAGAATTGGGTTTATAATAAGCTTAATACCAAACCCCATGAAGATTTTCTTGAAGTCCCCATCTCCATTGACAAGTTTGTAAACCTCGTTTTGTTCCCTATGTTGGCTTGCATGGAGGGTTTGGACTCTGAAAAATGGTTCATGGTTGGCAAATCACCACTTCATACTATATCTCTAACGAGAGAATGTATGAAAAATATGTGACAAAGAAAGGGAAAAGGGTGATTTATTTCTACTGCCCAACCTTTATCGCCCAAAGAATACATGAACAACTAGTAAGCATGAAGAGGGGCATTGCTACTCCTAGTTTTAGGTATTGCTCAAACTTGGTATGGATGCTTTATGCCGTTGTTAAAGATATAATGTCATGGATTCCAGTCAAGGATAAGACCGATAAGTAAGAACCTATGTCGGTTTACTATTAGAAAAATCACTTAAGAAGCAATGAGTCTTATTATAGATTCAATTTAGAATTTCTTGGACTAGCCCTCAAAATTATGTATGATAAGTTTCCTAGACTACCACCCCTAGCCAAGGAGATTTTGAGGACTAAATATGCATACGAAGGAGACTGGTATTTGTTAACTGAAGGCACAACCATCAGATTATATGGTTTCATGGGTAAACCTTTCCTTTTGCCCCACTTTTTCACATAGAGACTTTTCGCCTTGGAATATTTGAGGCAAGCAGAGTACATTGATGTGAACTATGGTTCAGGGAGAAAAAGGAAGTGTTTGCTTACCCACCACACTTTGAGCGATATCACCATCACCAAGAAGGGGGCAGAGTCAAAAAATTGACCGATACCTTGATAGGTTAGGTCTATTTTATATTCCTCAGAGATGGAGTTATGATCCTAATGATATTTTCACTATAAGAAATAAAACCCTAAACGGAGATAAGGCCTACAAGTTTGAGAAAAGGCCCAAGGCTAATTTTGAACAGGGAAGAAACAATGATGAGACTACTCTTTTGGAGTGGAATATCTCCAATATGGATCAGTTACCTCCATGGTTGGATTTTTATGAGTAGATTGAAGATTTTTATCCTAACCACAAGCCTAGTCATCAGATTACCGAGGATATAATTGACAAGATTAAAGCAAAAACTACAAAGAAAAGCGGTTACTCCTCCAAGACAAAGTCAAAAAAGAAAAATAAATGTTACCTAAGAAGGAAGTTGCAGAAGAAGAAGAGGAGGATTATAAAGGGCCATGGGATGAAGCCAAGATTATGGATTGGTGGTGTATGAGAGTTGAAATTGGAAAAACTAAATCTAAATTTGGAATGAAAATTGATAAGGACTTTTCAAAAATATATAATGATAATATTGATACTTGGAGACTGAAGGACGTGAGGCACATAGTATTAACAATTGAAAAGCCCCAGGGTGATTCTAAATCTCTCCAGTCTCCTAAAGATAAAAAAGCTTCTTTAACAACCATTGGAGTGTTGAAAAAATTTAGTCCTACTTTTGAGTAGGTGGAGAAGTTCCCTAAAGGGGCTAAGTTGATGAGAAAAATGAGGTATTCTAAAGAAAATACTATCAGTACCCCTGTTATTGAAACAAAATGTAGGCCTCCATGTTTAGCTCTAGGGGGACAACCTCAAGACACAAATATTAATTGGAAGAAGGATGAGAGTTTTAGGTTTAGGCCACTTTATTTTGCTCCTATAGCATCAACTAAATCACAATCCATTACCGAGCAATCATTACTTCTTGGGGTAGTGCAAGGAGATTTATCAGAGGAAGATTTTAAAGATGAGATGGATGTTTTTTGATTAGTTTGTAAAAGGACTAAGAGAGCCCCAAAAATAGAAGAGAGAGAGGTTTCCAAGAAGCAAAAAATGAATATGGAAGAAATTGCTGAAGAGGTGGCTATTTTTACTACAGAAGGGTTAATTGAGCAAGAGCAACAGTTGGAGATAGAAGCTGAACAAGAACACCCTACATGTGTAGGTAAAGTTATGGTTTCTAATCCCTCTTCTCCTTTTCATCTCCATGAATTCCCAAAATAATTTTCCTCCCTTTCTAGTAAAGAAGATGTAGCAAATATACCTCCTCCACCTCATAGTTCATCCCTTGTCTCATCAGTAGCTATGGAGGTACAAGTCAGTTATATTGTGTCACAACCTCCTCAAAACCCACCTTCCATTTCTAAGATATGCACTTCAATGTACACCATCATTGCACCCTCATCTCTTTCATTACCACCATAAATGGGACACTACATTTTGAGTTCATCCATCCCTTCTACTGTCAGTTATGTACTTGTTTCTCTAAATTTACCTTTATCAACAGTAGCAGTAGTCACAAAGTCTACCATTGTAATAGAGGTTGTTGTCAATATATCTTCACCCCCACCAATAGCAAGTTAGTCCACCCTTATGTTCCATTATCTCCTTTAGCTACTGATTTTTAAAAATCTATTACTGTATCAAAAGAACAGGTAGCCACTTAGAGCATAAATGACAATTGGGTAGAGAAACTTACTAGGCCTTCCAACAGGATGGATATGACAATAAAAAGTATGTATGTTAACCCTATCACTAGGCAAAGGGTTTCAAGGTCTATGATTCTATAAGTGATCAAACGTAAAAATGAAATGACTACTCAATATTATAGAGCGGAGGAGATCATAGAAGATGTTCACAAGCTTCCTGCTAAGGATGAGTTGGGGATAGCCAAGGCTCACTTAGATACCTTTTATGTGAAAGATGATATAGCCAAATATAAGGTAGATAAGCTGAAACAACAAGTTGAAAAGATTAAGAAGAGCCTCAATGATAAAAAAAGAAGTAGAGAAAGCTTTGAGAAAAGAAGCTAAGGGTTAGCAAGAAAAGTTTCAACAAGCTAATGAGTTGAAAGATCAGTTAGAAGGACAAAATAAGCTAAATGAGGTTCATGAAAAAGAAATTTAAATTTTAAAGCATCAAATTTAGATTGAGAAAGCCAAGTCCTTAGGTTTTTCAAAAGATAATTTGAAAAAGATAAAGCAGGATTTACTTTCTGAAGTTCAAGTAAAATGTTCAGGTCTCCAACTCATAATTGAGTATCTATAAGATGCCAGCCAATTGCTCTCCACCATTCAAAAGGATTTGGATCAAATAACTGGAGAGTTACAACCTATGGTGATTTTGGCAAAAAAAATGTACAGGCTAGTTGGTAGTAGGCTCAGTGATGCTGCTAAACCAATTTACAATAAGGAATGGAATCTGGTCGAGGTAGCTGTCAAAATAGTGGTGAAAAAGCACAGGGCAGTTTAGAGAGCCTAGTTTTTGTTTGATAGGATAGACAGGCTAATTAAATACATCATTGAAATAAATGAGGAAATGGTTCACGTTGGTTTCAAAGGACTCTAGAATGAGTATCATAGCTTGTTATCTATGGAATAAGCCTAGAAAAGCATCAAGGATAACTTACAGGATGAGGCTGAAATTGATTCATTGGAAGAGCCACTATCCCAAGAACAAGCTGCCAAATTAATTATGGATTACATCCGCTTAAGAGATCTCATGGAAGATCTAGTGACTAGAGGGAATGCTTCTAATTATGATGATGTTGAGGAACTACAATATGTTTATAAGCAACTTAAAGATACATCAAATCCCTTTGAGGAATCCTAGAAAAAGGCTCTTCAATATTTGGAATCAATGGTCCAGTTGTTTGGAGACACCTCCAGTGAGGATAATCAGAGAGTACATGATCCAAAAGAACATAGATAAGAAGAATAAGGAGAAGATGAGAATGAAGAGGCTATAGAAGAATTAGAATAATATTAAGCAGTTATAGGCCCAGGAGGGGCTCACGCTTAAGTCATTTCATTTTTGTTTGTACATATACATAAGTTTTGTACTTCTATACATTAGTTTTGTATTTCTATTTTTACTCTGACAATTGTCAGAAATAAGCAATAAAGGCATGAAGCCTACAACACAACATATTTTGTGTGAAGGAATTATTTGAAATAAAGCCTTATAAAGGAGGTAGAGTTGTGTATAGTTTTTGAAGGCAGTAGTCATACTGATATTATGGACACAATATCTAATTGAATGGGTGAGTTCTATGATGTTTTTGGCATGGTTTCCATATGAACCTTTACCCTCTAGGGAAAATTTGAGTTTTCAGAGGGTATTTTTTATATGGAAATTATTCCTTAAAACATATTTTCAAATATAAGTATTGTTTTTGACTCCTAAGGCCCAATGGATAAGACTCTGGATTCGATTGGCTTTGTAAGAAAATCCACCCAGGAGGCACCAGAATGTAGGCCCAAAATGGCCACATAATTAGTAAAATTTTGTATAATTTTGACTAAGTGATAGAATCATCATTCTACAAACCTTGCAGTACACTTTGAAGTGGAACCTGGTCAAAAGATATGAATCCATTCAACTGTTAGTGAAGTTTTCATGTTTGAAGTGATTTCGAGTGATTTTCCTCCAGTTCCAGAATGATGGCAGATCTCAAATCCATAAAAGTTCCTAAGAGACGATGACATCAGTGGTGGAAAAGTGTAGAATGGCATATTTGCAAATGACTAAGTATGTTGAATACCTGATTCTAGGAAGATTATTTTGTTTCCATCTCTGGATTAGCGCTACCCTCAAATCCACAAAAGTTTCAAGGAGATGATGACATCAGTGGCAAAGAAGTACGGATTGGTGATTCGTAGAATGAACAAGTGTTTCCTTTCTATAATAAAGACAAGATGGGACAATGGAGTAATGAAAGTGTAGATTCATGCTAGAAGAGTTATGTGACTAGCTTAAAATCCGGATTGGTGATTATAACACAATGCACTTGTTCTATCCAGAATGAAATCCACAAAAGCTATAATAAAGAGGTGATGTCATCAATATTCTAATGTGGATTGAAGAAGATAATATTGAGTATGATAGATCTTAGAGTGGATTCAATTTTTAGATATCAGAGATCCGGATTGAAGATTTCATTGCTTCTGATAAGATAGATGACATCATCAATTTTAAAGTGGAATGGCGTTTAGCTTATGCCAAATTGAATCTGAATCATGCAATGAAGAGAATCAATGGTGGAGGTTAGGCTACCAAATCTTGGTTGTTTAAAATATATTACTACGTCAAAATTGTAATAGTCAGATGGAATACAAAGCGTTGAAGGTTTTCCAAAAGATCAAACCAGAGGCGATTATAGATTGATAGTGGTAATTCACTCCCAAGAAGGATCGACAGAAATGCATGATATTTAATGGCCTGAACTTCAGTTCCACTAAGCGATCAACAAGTTACAGAGACCCTGAGCTGCCATGACAGAATTTATTTTAGTGGAATTCCTGAAGGATGGACCAATGAGTTAATGCCAGCTAAATATCTTTGTTGTGCTATTAAAACAAGATCTTTTGTATTGCTTCTTGATTATTGTAATTTCAAAAACTATAAGTAGAGGTTGAACCCTCATTTTTAAGGGTCGGCTCTAGCGTGTTTGCCTGTGCCATTTTCAATATTCCTGAAAAGCTAATGAAAGGAGCAATACATTGATCTTCGTCTCAAGTTCGCGTTCTCATGTTTGATGTCAAAGGTTCAGATTATTTATTTGCATTTCTGTAAATACTTTTATGGTTAGTTTGTACCTAATTTTGAATTACTAGCTATTATAAGCAATTAAAATCTGCTTTTGATTTTTTTCTATGTTGTTAGGAAGTACATTTATGTGAAATTTAGGTATTTGGTGAATTATGTTATTTGAATTATCATTCCCTGGATATTGAAATTGCTTGCTACAATATTTCTCTGTTGTGCTTTAATATATGAAACAATATAATTTGAGATAAATTTTGATCTGAGTATGCATATTTAGTATGGTTTTTTTGGAGCTTTTTATGGTAGTGCAATGTCGTTAACCTTGTTGAGCAAGGTGCAACGACGATATTGTCATTGTTGTCAACACAGTCAGATAGATCGGTTGATGCAGTGGATAGGAGTTCAGAGATTATTTAGAGTATGTACAGTGATGTTAAATTCTTATGAGGATGTTTTTGATGTTTGGGTGAAGTTGTTACAGGTTGTTTGTGCAAATTTGCAAAAGTTGAAAAAATCGTTAGAAAGTTGTCAAAGCAGCAAAATAGTCAAAAAGTTGCAAAAGTCACCACGGGCACAGTTGGATAGGATGGATCAGTTTGGAACATGCTAGCATGTTAGTAAATAATCCATAACAGCATTGGAGATGTCAGCACAGTGTTTGGAGTGATCAGTGGTGTTTCCGATATCTTGGCGGATGATTTGGCAAGTGGTTGTACAGGCTAAAAAAGTGCAGGTTTTGTCAGAAGCACTGCGAACAAACCGTAAGGATTTATGCAAAAAATTTTGAACTGGAGGTGGTCGTTATCTTCAATAACGTGTTTTCCAAATTTCAACAAAAACGTATAAACGAGGTGAATTTTACAAGCGTTGCAAGACTGTCACAAAAACGCTCTTTTTTGAAAAAGTGTGTCAGTAGCAGTTTTTGTGGAAGTGGTACAGGTGAATCGTAAGGATTTAGGAAATGAGTTTTTTTTTGGACATAGTCAGTGTTACAAATATTCTACATTTCAAATTTCATAGAAAACCAAGTTACGAGGTGAGATTTATGATTTTTGCAAAAACATTACAGGTCTCTTTTATGTCAATTTGTGCCACTTGGGCAAAATCCTTTAGTTGGCCGTTTCGACCTTGAAGAGTCACCAGAGTTTCAGTTTCAGTGTTGTTACACCTTCAAGGCATCAAATAGATCATATTTTGTTTTTGGTTTGAGTTGTCACGTGGCTCCGAAGTATGAGAACGAGTAAGGTGTCAATTCTTTGCATGTGACGTGTTTGACGAAATGTCTTCTCAATATAAAAAAAGGGAGTTATATTATTTTAAGGAGTTTCATTAAATAAATATCTTTGGAGAAAGTGAAAAGTGAAAAGGAATGCAAGTTTATGCATTTAAGTGAGAAGTGTTTTATTGAAGAGAGTGATTTTATTTTGTGCGGAGAGAAGAGTGTGTAGAGAAAAATAAAGAGTGAAAATCCGTGTTTTTGGTAAAAAGGTGAAAAATGTCACTTTAGTATTTTGGGAATAAATTTCTCATACAATATTAGTTTTGGCTGAAATTTTAAGAGAAGGTCATAGACAGAGTTCTACACAATACCCAGAAAGCATTTAGAAATTGACAAAACGAGCTAAGAGAATGGTCAATTTTTATGTGAGAAGAGAAGATTCATATATGTCATTTTATTATCAATATAAAAATCAAGTGGGTGCTCGGTAGAGGGGTTGGTGCTCCTTTATGTTGGTGCAGATAAATTAGGGATTGGTGCTCCTTTCTATTGGTGCAGATAAATCAGGGATTGGTGCTCCTTTCTGTTGGTGCAGATAAATCAGGGGTTGGTACTCCTTCTAGTGGGTGCTGGTAAATTGATTGTAAAGTTGGTGCTTTGCAAAGGCTGGATTTGTATGGAAGTCCAAACAATCATTTTGAGGATGTAGCAAAATTGATGAACCTCGATACATATTGTGTTGTGTGATGTTCTCTTGTTATACTTGCTTTATTTGGTTTCAAGTTTTCATTGTTTCAGCTTTAAGAGTTGAAGATTTAAGTTTTAAAAGAGCTACACTAATTCACCCCCCCTCTCAGTGTCATTGTGAGACTAACAATTGGTATCAGAGCTAAGTTCCTAAACAAGCTTAATCGGCTAGGGTGATCTTGGAAGTGACACAATGGCAGGTGGTGAAGGCTTCTCATCAAACAAAGCACCATTGTTTGACGAAACTAATTACGCATTTTAGAGACTTAGGATGTAGAAATATCTTTGTGCTTTGGGATACGACATTTGGGATTCAGTAGATAGTGGATACACAATACCCACCACTTCTCCAACCGATGCTGTCGGTAAGAAACTATTTGAGAAAGACTCAAAATCAAAGAATGCTATCATGTGCAGATTAGTGGATAGTGAACTGGTAAAGATTATAAGTTGTAAAATGACAAAATAAATATGGGACAAACTGAGGAGCACTCATGAAGGAGACATTAAGATCAAGGAGGCCAAGTTACAAACACATCGAGCTCAGTTCGAAGTATTAAATATGAATAACAATGAAAACATAGAGGCATATATGTTGAGAGTTAATGAAGTCATTAATGCGATTAGAGGACTCGGTGAGGAAATCAAAGATTCTATCATCGTGAAAAATGTATTAAGATCTCTTTCCCAAAGATTTGATTCTAAAGTTTCAGCTATAGAAGAAGCTAAAGATCTAAATTCTTTTAGTATGGATGAGATGCATGGCTCTTTGATTGCATATGAGATGAGAATAGGAAAATCTAAACCCACAGATAGAGAAGCTGCTTTTAAAGCCCATAAAAATATGAAAGCAAAACAAGAATCCGAGGAAGAAGAGACATCAGATGAAATGGAAGCAAACTTTGTTCGAAAACTAAAAAGGGGAAAAGGAAAATACAAAGGAAAGTTACCATTTAAATGTTTCAATTGTGGAGGCGTTGGGAATTTTGCAGATAAATGTCCACTTAATGAAAAGAACAAAAGTGATGAAGGATCGCACCAAGAAAGAAGTTACTGGAAGAAAAAAACAAATTTCAGAAAAGGCAACTTCAAGAAGAAAAGTTTCATCTCCAAGAATGTCAGTTCATCAGAAGACAGCTCTAGTGAGGATTCTAAAAAGGAAACAGGTGAAGCTCTTTTCATGGCACTCAAATAAGAAAAAATAGAAAAGAACAGGAATGTGATGAAGAAGAAATTGATGCAGAAGTAAATTTGGAAGAGGAACTAATTACAGCTCTGGATGAATTGAAGATAGAAAGAAAAAAGAATAAGAAAATTTCAAGAAAGCTTGAGGATGCAAATGAAATGAAAACTAGTTTGAAAGTACAGATAGAAGAATCCAAGAAAATATCTGAAGATCTCAAAGTGAAAATAACCATGAAAATAGATTATTTCAGCAAGCTAGAATAAGAGACTGTTGGTTTAAGGATGCAGATAGAAGAGATGAATCGTAAAATTGGTTGTTATCACAAACGTGAAGAAAGTTCTATGAAGCTAGATAAGATCATAAATAACCAAAAGACTACGAGGCATCAAATTTGGTTTGAGGTCTGTGATGAAGGAGAATCATCAAATGGATCAAAGGCCATAAATGAAGAATCCATAAAGAATGAAGATAAGAAACAGGTTGATCAAGAAAAATTGACTCATACAAAAGAAAGAAATAATGCAAGGCAGGAAAGGAGAATTGACAATGATGGATTCACCAATGTCACACATCAAAGAAGAAGAAGATTTATGGCTCCTACGACAACATGGCAAAGACCATCACCCAAGTTCAATCATCTATTTTCTGGTTACTATTTTAAATACAATGGTTATGAACATAAGATTTGAGATTGCAAGTATAATGTAGGACCAAGGAATTTTACTAGTAGAAATGTTTTTTCACCTTTGATGGATTATGCAGTAGAATGTTATAACTGTCATAATTTTGGGCACATTGCAAGAAATTGTCGAAGTACATTTGCATCAAATCAATTTCAGGAAAGAAAATTTCAACCAAATGGAATGAGACAAAATAGAAAATTTCTTGAAAAACATGCACAAGCTACTGAAAAAGAAAAGTCAAAACAAGAGCCCAAAACGTAATCAAACCAGAGTGGAAAGAAAAAGAGCGATCTAAGGAAGAAAAGGAATCCCTGATCGTACAAACATCATTTAAAGCATAGAATAAATCTGCACCATGGATACTTGATAGTGGATGCTTCAGTCATATGACAGGTGACAAACAGAAATTTGAGAAGTTACAGCAATATAAAGGTGGTTAAGTAAAATTTGGAAATAATGATGGAGCTAATATAGTTGGCAAAGGTTCAGTTAAGATCAGTGACAAAAAAATCAAGTCAAAAGAAGTCTTGCTTGTGGTTGGTCTGAAGCATAACTTGTTGAGCGTAAGTCAGATTTGTGATAGAGGTCATGAAGTGATTTTTAAGAAGCAAAGTTGTGAAGTCAGAAAAGCAAACAGTGGAAAGTTGATAGCAACTGGATCGAGAACATCTGGCAACCTATACTCTCTCTCAGAGACTTCGGAAGGAGCTTGCTTGATTGGACGGGGAAGAAGAAAATTGGTTGTGGCACAAGAGGCTCGATCATATCAGTTTTGACAATCTAGTAAAAATCAGATCAAAAAAGGTAGTGAGAGATATTCCCACCATTGGGAAACCATCAAATAGCATTTGTGCTTCATGCCAAAAGGGGAAGCAAACTAGAGTCTCATTTAAAACAAAAGAGTACTACAAAAGCAAACCTTTGGAACTAATACATACTAATTTATGTGGACCCATGAGAATGCAAAGCATAAATGGTGACAAATATTTTATGTTGTGTATAGATGACTATTCCAGGATGACATGGGTACTATTTTTGAAGCATAAATCAGAAGCTTTTGAGATGTTCAAGGTTTTCAAAAACCAAGTTGAGAGTCAAACAAAAAAAAGGATTAAATGTTTAAGATCAGATAGAGGAGGAGAGTTCATTTCAGAGGATTTTACAGAGTATTGTGAAAAATATGGTATTAGGAGACATTTTTTAGTAACCAGTACACCTCAACAGAATGGTGTGGTAGAAAGAAATAACAGGACAGTGCAGAAAATGGCACGGACTATGTTGACTAAGAGTAAAGTAGCAGACAGATTTTGGAAAGAGGCAGTCCATACTATGGTATACATCCAAAATAGGTGCATATTGAGGACACATGAAAGCAAAACTCCTTATGAGTTGTGGTTCGATAAAAAGGCAACATCAAGATACTTTAAAGTTTTTGGCAGCAAGTGTTACATCAAAAGAACTAAAGAAAACCTTGGTAAGTTTGAAGATAGAGCGGATGAAGGTATTTTTCTTGGCTATTCATCAAAAAGCAAAGCTTACAAATGCTACAACAAGAGGCTAAGGAAAATTGTGGATAGTGTCAATGTTAAAGTTGATGAAGGTAGGGAACGAGTAATTAGCTATGAAGAGAACTACCAAATTTATGAAGAGGTTATTGAAGGAGATGAGGAAAAGGAAACGAAAAAGAAACAAAAAATTGACTCAGATGATTCAAAAAGTGATTTAGAAGTGGAAAAAAATAAGAATTTCAAAACAAGTAGCTGGCAGAAAGATCATCCTAGAGAGCAAATAATTGGAGACCCCATAGTTGGTGTTTAGACAAGAAGAAGAGTAGTAAGTAACTACTCTCTATTATCCAGCATTGAGCCCAAAAATGTTGCTGACACAAGCAAAGATGAAAGTTGGATGAAGGCAATAAATGAAGAATTAGATCAGATCGAGAAAAACAAATTTTAGGAGTTAGTACCAAGACCTACAAATAAAAATATAATCGGTACTAAATGGGTCTTTCGAAACAAATTGAATGAAGATGGACAGGTAGTCAGGAATAAAGCAAGATTGGTATGTAAAGGCTATGCACAAGTTGAAGGTATTGACTTTGAGGAAACCTTTGCACCTGTGGCTAGACTAGAGGCAATTAGAATTTTTTTGGCTTTAGAAGTTTACAAGAATTTCAAAGTTTATCAAATGGATGTGAAATCAGCATTTTTGAATGGGAAACTTGAAGATGTTTATATTGAGCAGCCAGATGGTTTCCAACTTGGTGATGATCCCAACTTGGTTTGCAAGTTGAAGAAAGCATTATATGGCTTAAAACAGGCACCCCGAGCATGGTATGCAAGGCTAGACAACTATCTTACTCAACAAGGGTTCAAGAAAGGTATTGTGGATAGTAATTTGTATGTCAAAATAGAAAATGGCCATCTTATTGTTCTTGTTGTATACGTAGATGATATCATATTTGGCAGCAGCAAAGATGAGTCGTGTAAAGATTTAACAAATAAGATGCAGAAAGAATTTGAAATGTCAATGATTGGTGAACTTTTGTATTTCCTCGGGTTGCAAGTTAATCAAAATGAGAAGGACATATTTATTTCTCAAATTAAATATGTGAAAGAGATGCTAAAAAGTTCACAATGGAGCATTGTAAGCCAGTTAGCACTCCCATGATGACAGGTTGCAAGTTGAGCAAGGATGAAAAATCTCCACATGTTGATCAAACCATGTACAGATCTATGATTGGTAGCTTACTGTACTTGATAGCTACTAGACTAGATATTTTATAGGCAGTATGCATGGTAGCATGATTTCAGGCTAGTCCCAAGGAGACTCGTGTGATAGCAATGAAGAGGATCCTTCGGTACCTCAAGGGTACTATGGAGTATGGGTTATGGTATCCGAAAGGTAAGGAATTCACCCTTATTGTATATTCAAATGCAGATTGGTAAGGATGTGTAGATGACAGAAAGAGTACCAGTGGAGGTGCATTATATTTTGGAGATAGGTTGGTCACGTGGCATAGTAAGAAACAAGAGTCAGTCTCCTTATCCAAAGCAGAGGTAGAATATATTGTAGTGACAACGTGTTGTACATAGGTATTATGGATGAAAAAAACCCTAAAATATCTTGGTATTAACTTCAATGAGCCAATTTCAGTTAAGTGTGATAACACCAGTGCCATTAACATCTCAAAGAATCCGGTTATGCATTCTCGCACAAAACATATTGCTATCCGATATCACTTTTTGAAGGAGAAAGTTGTGGAAGGTGAGGTTAAGATGGATTTTGTTCTAACAACAGAGCAAGTAGTGGATATCTTCAAAAAATTGTTGCCCAAGGAAGTCTTTGGGTACCTTCAAAATTAATTGGGAGTGGTCATGCTTCCCAAGAATTGACTAGCTATCGGGACCACATTCTCAGGGGGAGCATTTGAATATATTTGTTTATCTTTTTGCTCATGTTTATGATTTTTTCTAAGTGTAACAATTTTTACTTGAGAATGTTGTGCATGGACTCAGGGGGAGTTTGCAGCAGCCCTTTGGTATTTTTGTCAAAGGTGGAGAAGAGTTACAAGAAATTGCACGTGTGTTGCCAACAATTCCAAAGGGGGAGATTGTTGAGCAAGGTGCAACGACAGTATTGTCATTGTTGTCAACACAGTCAAATAGATCGGTTGATGCAGTGGACAGGAGTTCGGAGGTTATTCAGAGTATGTACAGTGATGTTAAATGCTTATGAGGATGGTTTTGATGTTTGGGTGAAGTTGTTACAGGTTGTTTGTGCAAATTTGCAAAAGTTGAAAAAATCGTTAGAAAGTTATCAAAGCAGCAAAATAGTCAAAAAGTTGCAAAAGTTGCCACGGGCACAATTGGATAGGATGGATCAGTTTGGAACATTCCAGCATGTCAGGAAATAGTCCAGAATAGCATTGGAGATGCCAGCACAGTGTTTGGAGTGATCGGTGGTGTTTTCGGTATGTGGTGTTTCCGGTATCTTGGCGGATGATTTGGCAAGTGGTTGTACAGGCTGAAAAAGTGCAGGTTTTGTCAGAAGCACTGCAAACAAACCGTAAGAATTTATTTAGAAAAATTTTAACTGGATGTGGTCGTTATCTTCAAGAACATGTGTTCCAAATTTCAACAAAAATGGAGAAACGAGTCAAATTTTACAAGCGTTGCAAGACTGTCACAAAAATGATCTTTTTTAAAAGTGTGTCAGTAGCAGTTTTTGTGGAAGTGGTACAGGTGAACCATAAGGAGTTAGGAAGTGAGTTTTTGTTTGGACATATTCAGTGTTGCAAATATTATACATTTCAAATTTCATAGAAAACCGAGTTACGAGGTGAGAGTTATGATTTTTGCAAAAACATTACAGGTCTCTTTTATGTCAATTTGTGCCACTTGGGCAAAATCCTTTAGTTGGCCGTTTCGACCTTGAAGAGTCACCAGAGTTTTAGTTTTAGTGTTGTTACACCTTCAAGGCATCAAATAGATCATATTTTGTTTTTGGTTTGAGTTGTCACGTGGCTCCGAAGTATGAGAATGAGTAATGTGTCAATTCTTTGCATGTGACGTGTTTGACAAAATGTCTTCTCAATATAAAAAAAGGGAGTTATATTATTTTAAGGAGTTTCATTAAATAAAGATCTTTGGAGAAAGTGAAAATTGAAAAGGAATGCAAGTGTGTGCATTTAAGTGAGAAGTGTTTTATTGAAGAGAGTGATTTTATTTTGTACGGAGAGAAGAGTGTGTAGAGAAAAATAAAGAGTGAAAATTCGTGTTTTTGGTAAAAAGGTGAAAAACATCACTTTAGTATTTTGGGCATAACTTTCTCATACGATATTAGTTTTGGCTGAAATTTTTAGAGAAGGTCATATATAGAGTTCTACACAATACCCAAAAAGCATTTAGTAATTGACAAAACGAGCTAAGAGAACGGTCAATTTTTATGTGAGAAGAGAAGATTCATATATGTCATTTTATTATCAATATAAAAATCAAGTGGGTGCTTGGTAGAGGGGTTGGTGCTCCTTTATGTTGGTGCAGATAAATCATGGGTTGGTGCTCCTTTCTATTGATGCAGATAAATCAGGGGTTGGTGCTCCTTCTAGTGGGTGCTGGTAAATTGATTGTAAAGTTGGTGCTTTGCAAAGGCTGGATTTGGATGGGAGTCCAAACAGTCATTTTGAGGATGTAGCCAAATCGGTGAACCTCAGTACATCTTGTGTTGTGTGATGTTCTCTTGTTATACTTGCTTTATTTGGTTTCAAGTTTTCATTGTTTCAACTTTAAGAGTTGAAGATTTAAGTTTTAAAAGAGCTACACTGATTCACCCCCCCTCTCAGTGTCATTGTGAGACTAACAAACCTATCTGTGTACTATTATATACATCTCTCTAACCCTGACCTTATCTTACCCTAAACTCCAAACCCTAAGTGAGCATAATTGTGTCAACAACTTGCTAAGTTGACAAGGAACTAGCCTACTCTGGAGGTTGGATTTGAAACCTCTATTTTGGTCCATCCAATGTTGAGTGCTGAGTTGCATCTATCAGGTGCAAGCTTGGATAGAAAGTAGGAAGATAAACAATCATAGTATCGAGTGAAAACTTGGTGCAATTCAATGCCCAATAGTTACCTTAAGTGAAAAGTTTATCTTGCTCATATCCTTGTATGGATGGTTCAAAAATGTTGAGAATTGACAAAAGGAAAAGCTCCTCCTTATCCAATTCCCCGAAATAAATAGTGGTTTTCACCACTATCAATAAGAAAAATTCTAAAAAGTAAAATAAATAGTGGTTATCACCACTCCCTAAATGCCTTGATCAAAGAAAACAAAATACAAAATAAATAATGATTATCATCACTATGTATGAGAAAATATCCTTGAAATAAAATAAAATAAAAGAAGGAAGTATTGAACTTGAATCTCTAGAATTCTCAGTATTTGACAAACCATTAGGTGATCATCATTATAGGTTAGGTGGCATCAAGCCTAACTAGCAATGGTGGTATAGGTTAGGTGATGATATGTCTGTCACATTAGAATATTGCATGTGTATAGACCAATGTTTGCATGTGGATGAGCTAGATTTTAGTAGCCTATACTCCCTAGTGGTCTAATCCAAATAGGTATAAAACCTAGGATCATGATACTCATAGGATGATATTTAGTACAGATGGGTTGCATCAATATTGTTTGGCACTGTGGTAATCTTATACATATTACAAAAATTAACTCACTTGCACACACAGGGATATTGAGTGTCTGGGTCA
Source organism: Wollemia nobilis (assembly GCA_028583015.1). Classification (NCBI taxonomy): domain Eukaryota; kingdom Viridiplantae; phylum Streptophyta; class Pinopsida; order Araucariales; family Araucariaceae; genus Wollemia; species Wollemia nobilis. The sequence goes on from JAQPPZ010004166.1 coordinate 8,288,722, forward strand.
TCCTAGCAAATTCATACCTTGTCAAAAATATTGCATGGTTAGTATATAACTTTTGACTAGTTAACTACAGTGTGAGTCTCATGAAAACCTAAAATATATTCTATAACATTCATGTCATTCATTCCATTTTATCACATTTTATTAGCCTACATTTTATCACACATCCATTACATAGTCTCATGACAACATTACAGATGAATCGATGAATTCTATACAGTCTATGGTGCTAACATAGTATGTCCTATAGTATACACATTTCATCATCTAGATCAATACATCATCCATCTCATCATGCATTCATGCATATACATATCATAAAATAAAATCACATTACAACATATGCATACATGATAACATACATCATCATATCATAAAGCAAATAAACACATTACATAGGTCTCATAAAGCAGCATGAAAGCCAATGATGACAAACATAAAAAAGCTCATATATATATCTGTATATGTATGGCGTAAAAAGATACATCATAATACTCAGGATTATTGTAGGCTAAAATAAATTGGGTCCTCTGACCTCACACTACCAAAAATCCAAAATACAAAGAGAGCCATCAAAGTCTTAATAACCATGGTCACGTAGGACCAGTACTATGAATCTCACCCCTACCCTCGAGTTGAGTCCATCAATAACTCTTTGACATACCACCACCTACCTTTTCAACCCTCTATATTAATCCAAGTGCTTACATCCTAGTTGAAGACTATCATGTACCACTCCATTGACTCTGGTGTGACCCACTAGTAGATGGACGAGTTGGTATGTGCCCCCTAAGGTGCACTATCTCATACTCCAACTTATCAGTGAAGTCCTGCTCCTATCGACATCACACTTGGTAGGTGCCCACTAAGCCCTGGAGTTGTGCCACCTCCTCCCATAGCCTGACCATATCCCAAATGCTAGTTCCATCATGATTAGGGCTTCGATATCTTAGTTGTGCTTGTAGAGCCACTATCTCTACCTGGGCATCCTATACCTGTGTCCGAAGGAGATCTCTCTCTTGCTTGATCCTGATCAGCTCCTCTTTTATCTCTATATATATCTCACCTTGGGTGACCTACTATACTTGCACCCCTTGATCCCCAATGTCATCATCCCCAAAGTCACCCTCATATCCTAAGTCTAGGATGTCTTCCTACTCATTAGCCATGTGACCAAACCCATGTTGCTCACCTGCCTCTCTGTGGCCCTCCTCAAGAGCATCCTATTGAGCGTTTGATGTTGCCCCTACTACATATACCCCTAGTGGTCCCTCACCCCACCACTGGTGCATCACTCACCAAGAGTCATACTCCTCTGTAGTCCTGACATCATCCAAGTCTGGAGTGTCCTCTATAGGATCAACCTCCATCCCTACTACCTCCACTAGCAGCCACCTTAATATCATCTCATCCCTATGGTATCGGTAGACCACTAGATCTGGGAAACCCCTATCATAGCCCAAACTACCACATAACTTGAGCATAAGAAAATAATTCCCACTCCATCCCATGTTGGCCAACCAACCATCTACCTCGTCTCACCCGACAGAGCTACACCATCGAACCATGTTGGGAAATATCTATAAGGTCTCTAGAGTACATATATTGCTCTGAGTCCTATAAAATACTAGGTATAATGGCCTACATTTCCTACCTAGCACCCAATATTCCCTACCTCCTGGACCTGCTACCATAGAATTTCGTAGCCAATATCTCGATACACCAGCTATGCCTATGATGTCCAAGGCAATCCTTGTGGCCGATCCACAACTATGTTCTGCCACCCCTATACCTATAGTAGAAAGCTACATCCCAAGCCCTTACACCCTTGGGATTAAATCATGTACAACTCATCATATAGCTATGTTATTAGTCTCATACCCCACTCCATCACCAGTGGCTGCTCCACAGTGCACCCTACCAGAGTAAACACTAACTCTAGTAGGTTCCAGGGAAACCTGGTACCTGATGAGTCTAGTAGTAGCATATTAGAGATCAATGTCATTATAAAGACATGCCTCATTCCTAATACCTTAGCCTCATAACAATACTCCACCAGTATGCCTCCATTGAGAGAGTCACCTATCACCTCCTCCGTGGCCTAGCCAAAGTACCTCTCCATCACTGCATCTCTTCGGTCCTTGTGAATAGACTCAATCAACCACCCCTCTATAAGAATACATAGTATCTAATATATTTCCTCTAGTTTCACCATCATATCCCCTATAAATAGATAGAAGGTATTGGTTCACATATCCCATAAGTCAATAAGCACAGTCGAGTAAGCACGATCGCCCACCATAGGCTCTAATCGCATCACATGCTTGAGGCCAATGGTATCAAGCCATTCCAATTCTACCTCTATAAATAAGTCTCTCATGGTATCAAAGAGCATCAAAAATTGATACCAACTCTTAAACAACTGGAAGAGATAGTTCAGTCAATTAAGCATTAAATAGGCTGCAAAATGACCCAAAAATACCCAAAAAGGACAAAAAATGGCCCCTTTTTAAGGCCATTTTGTGATCGTTCCACCCAGGGACGACCCCAAAATCTATAACCATCCCACCCAATGATGGCCACTAAATAGCCTAGGAAGGCTATCCCACCCAAGAATGGCCCCAAAATTGGGCCAAAATGGGCTTTTCAGGCCACCAAAAATAGCAAAAATTCAACAACATTAAGCAATAAAAAATCCCTAAAAATAAATAACATTGCACAAAAACACAAAAAAAGCATAAAAAAATATAGTGCATTCCTAATTATGTTCAATTATCGAATATTTAGTGTGCTTTGCCAAAAATAAAAAATAAACAATAATTCCACTTTTAACACTAGCGTAGTGCAGCAAGAAATTCAACTCTTACCTGTATCGCACTGGCTCCACCATTGGATGAGTATATACACTATCTCATGGTGACTATAGGATTATTTTATTAGTACTCCACTCCTCAGAATCACTCTCCTCCTCACCTCTCAAACTAGAAAGTTGGAAATGCACAAATGAGACCAAATGACCCACTTTTGGCTTAAATAACCCTCCAAGGGCCCTGACCATCCCTAGGTGGGATGATAGGCTAATTGGCTAATTTTCCCACCCTAGTATGGTCATAAACTATGCCACCGTCCCACCCTAGTATGACCACTAAAACATCAGCTCAAAATAGCTCAAAAATGCACGAAAAGGCTCCAAAACCTACCAAAAATAGCTTAAATTTGGTCAAAATTCAATAGGCATCCAGATGAACCTAAAGTTCTCATGGAGAAAGGGAAAATTCCTTACTTTAATCCCTAAGAAGGCCATTATGGCTGGACCATCCCACGAGAACAAATTTTTTAACTCCGTTCTTCCACGAAGCGTCAACAAAGTCACTAAACTCCTCTAAAAAAAGCTCCATTTTTCAATGAATAAAATTGAAATAAACCCTAACAAATTCATGTGTCAAATGACTCATTGATTTTATCACTAGTCATTCCCTCATCGACTCTTCACTTGAGGAGGTAGTCATACTTAAAAAATTCATAATCAACAATCAACAATCAAACACTCAATCATGAAAATAGTGTATGTTCAACGAATCATTGACAAAGACAATCATGCCCCTGCTTGGGGTAGAAAACAAGCAAAAATTTAAATAAAACAGATGCTTGGCATTATAGAAACTAGGCTTCACTACTACATAAAGGAAAAATGTCCAAGATCAAGCCAACCTTACCCAAAAGGTTGTACTTGAAGCAAGTTCCTTAGCTCGTAATAAGTAAGGATTCAAGAACGCATGCTCTTTCCATGATTGGGACATCTAAATTTGGTTAGGTTATTGAATAACCCTAATAATTCAACATTTTAGTCATCTATTTTTTCTCAGCACTATATTGGACACAATGCATCTCAAAAAGGGGCATCTGTAGACACTAAAATTATGTCAATACGATTAGGTGATCGAAAGCATTGGTTAATTGATATCATATGGCCCCCTTGGGCAACCCTCAGAGGTTTTACAATGGTCCTAACAACTCTTGGAAGGCTCTACCACACTTTTGGGATGTTTTGGGCCATATAGGCATGACCGTCCTACCCTGGGATGATCACAGTTCATGGTCGTCCCACCTAGGGATGGTGGCAAAGTGGTCATCCCACCTAGGGATGGTGGCAAAGTGGTCATCCCTGGGTGGGATGACCACAAGGTTTGACTCCAAAAAAGTCAAATTTGGATAAATGGCACCCAAAAACTACCATGGACGGCCATAATTTTTGACTCCCAAAAAGTCAAATTTGGATAAATGGCACCCAAAAACTACCATTTATCCTACCTATGTGAGCATGCATGACCTGAGGGCACAAAATCCTTATGACATGTTGTAGAATGGAGGTCAAAATGGGAGATTCTCTTTCCCTTCCAATGCATGCTCAATTTCAGATAAGTGGTACCTCTTGCCCTGCATGCCCATTTGCCCAAAGGCCCCCTTTGGCTATAAAGTGGATCCATTTTCCACACAAGAGATAGAGAGGATTTTTTAGACATAGCAACAAAGTGCTACCAATATTTCCCCTCACCTTTTTGTGCTATGTTCCCTCGAAATCTCTACCTAGCGAAGGCGTTTTGCAAGTGATTAAAGAGGTGCAATTTTATTACAAATCTAAATTATATAAGTGAATTTAAACACCAGATTTTTATGACAACACTATTGAGAATATCTCTAACCAATTCATAGAGGAATTGGTGGTAAAATAAGAGTAGAATTGGTGGTCGTCCCACCCTAGGACGGTCCCCATTTTGTGACAGTCACCACCATCCTACCTAGGGATGGTGGCAGATCTATGCATGATTTCTTTACTATTTTTTATAGTCATATTCTAGGGTAGTATATGAACCTCCTATCCAAATTTCATGCAATTTGACATTATATTGTATTTTTAAGTTTTTGCAGGCTTTCGGTGGCTATTTGAATATGCACATGAAATTGTGACTGATTCTACAAATCGGACCATATGGGTTCTCGTAAAATCTCATTTTATGTATATTGTCCAATTTTCCTTTGATTTGGAAGTGTTTTGGTCCAAAAATTGTTTGTTTTATATTTTGTAGGCTTTGTAGGAAAACTACAAATGCACCACATCATCAGATGCAATTTATGTTCTATTTGAGATTAGATCTTCCAAAAAACATCTATTACACATATCTCTACAATTTCAAATTATTTGGAGTTGTTTTAGATATGCACATTGTATATTTACACTTTATAACTTATAGTTGCATGTATGACTTTTGCATGTTTCACATTCTACACACTTGCTATTTGACAAATATGGTTTACTTGTGTGTAGGTGCAGGTCTTATAGTGCATGAGGAAGGAATACAAGATCAGAATAGTAAAGAGAAAAATGGTGGTATCATAGGTTCGCCCATATCAATTGTGGGTACGAGGAAGAACATTGGAAGTGCACACGAGCTTGTTTGAAAGGACTTGATCCTTGGGCACCCATCATTTTGTAAATAATTGTATCACACTAAGAGCCCTCAAGGGGACATATATGTAACCATTATTCTGATTTACCAAATTAAATAAAGAGAAACACCTTTTCTTGCACTTATTTGGCTTCTATGGTTGCTTAAATTTGTCCTTTTGTAATGCTTCATTAATACAGATATAGATGCATATTGTTTAACACTTTTAGGTGCACTGTTTTTCCCATACTTTATTATAATATTATTATTTCCTTTTAAACCTACTTCTCCTTCCTTGGGTCTTCAATATTTTGGGCCTCTTTATGCATATAATATTAAAATAAATATTATATCCTATTCCTTTTAAATACTTCCTTGCCTTTTGGAAAAACAACCTGATAACATCAATCTCTTGACATCAATGATAACAAATCTAGCTCAAATTTCTAATAGATTCCCCTACATATGAGATTATCAAAAGTAAGAATTCCATTATGCATGAACTACCAGGCAAAAATTTTTACTTTCGGCCAACCCTTGGACTGCCAAATATTTCTCCAATCCTCAACCTGATATGCATGAGGAGGAGGCTCTGGAAGGATCTTATCATATCCATACTTCACTATGTAGACACCAAGGATCCCATAGCCCCAAGATAATTCATCCTCCTCATCTCTACCTATGAGAAAGCACTTTTTTAAGATTTTAGTCATGATGGGTGTCAAATCCAGAGGGATTGAAATTGGCCACCCATCCAACTTCTTAAACTACTTAAACTTATAATCCCCCAGCTGACTAGTGTTGAAATAACTTTCAATTTGGACCCAAACCCTAGTTTCTATGGCTATTTTTATTGGTTGCATTTTAGGGAATTCAATAATGATAGGTGGGTATTTATCACATGAATCTATCCAAAATCGTTCCTTCTCCCCTCTACCCACTTTAAAAAATAATACATATTTCACTACCTAAGATCCTAACTTAAGAGCCTACCACACTAAGGATCCATTACCATCCAAAGGTAAATGACCCACCTCATTTGGGTTTACCTATCCCAAATATTTACTAGTTAAAATTCTACTGAATAAAGAAGTTGGTTGGGAAATCCACCTCTAGTAAATATTTCCAACCAAAGCTTTATTATTTAACTTTGATCTTCTCAGTCTCAAACCTCATTTTACCTTGGGTTGGCTTACTTTCTCCCAACCTCCTAAGGCCCATTTACTCTTTCCTTCTACTCCTTCCCATAAAAAGTTTCTAGCCATCTTGTCCAACTCTTTCCATATTGTATGTGGGGTAGTAAGGATAGAAAATTTATAAATTGGCATGGCATGAATGACTGGTTATAAAAATGTTAATCTACCCCCATAGCTTAGCCATTTATGATACCAATGGTTAATTATTTTCTTGATACATTCTAAAAGATATATCCAAATATTTATTTTTAGTTTTTAAAAGTGAAAAGGGACCCTCAAGTATACCACTGGGAGAGAAGTCTTTGTGAACCCCAAGATCTCTAAAATTGTCCTGAAGCCTTTGATCAAGATTGAAAAATACCACTTTCAATTTTTTATCATTCATGACTTGGTTTGTAGCCCTAAGATAGATGTTAAGTGTATCTCTAATCATTGTTTCTTCTTTGAAGCTGGCTACTCCCACCAATCCTGTGTCATCCACAAACTGTAGGTGAATCAAAAATTCCTCACCCACCTGGATACCTATTAGCAAACATTTTTGTCTTATTCTCAAGATGAGTCTACCCAAGCCTTAAGCCAATATGATAAAAATATAGGGGAAACAAGGATCTCCTTGATGAAGGCCTCAAGTAGCTCCAAACAGTTTTGAGGTAATGCCCTTTATTAACACTGAGTATGTCAAAGTAGAAACACATATCATGACCCATTCTATCCAATTCTTAGAGAAACCAAAGGCTACCATCATATTTGATCAAAATCTCCACTCGAACCTATCATAAGCCTTTGACATATTCAATTTTATGAACATTCATCTATTACCAGATGTTTACATTGAATGGATTGCCTCCTGAGCTAGAACCACACCATCCAAGATCTGCCTACCCTCTACAAAAATCCCTTACTCTGAGGAGACAATGCTATGTAGAAGAGGTTTTATCCACTCAACCATTACCTTTGTGATTATTTTATATATGACATTGCATAAGGCAATAGGTCTATAATATGAAATGTGCACCATCTTCTCCCCTTTTGTAATTAAGGCAATAAAAGTATGATTTAATTCTTTAAGCATTCTTTTACTACCTTTGGAATCCTATATAACAACCATTACATCCTCCTCCAAGTTGTCCTAGAAGGCCTAAAAAAATCAATTGGAAAGCTATCTGGACCTGGTGTTTTTTCAGTGCTAATTCCAAAGACTACATTCTTCAATTACTCTCTATCAATGGGTTTAAGTAGGGCCTGATTTTATTCTTCAGAGATAACAAAGGGTATGACAACAAGAAATTCTTCTTGAGCCTCTTCATATTGCACTATACTTTCCTTAAATAGTTTAGAAAAATAATCCATTGAATGAAAATGCATACTTGGAATTGTATCAAAGGAGTGTCCATTCTCATCTTGAAGAGCTTCCATTTTGTTCATCTATCTCCTAGCATAGAAAGACCGATGGAAAAATTTGGTATTTTTATCACCTTTTAATAACCAAGTGGTTATTGCTCTCTATTTCTAATAGGTCTCCTCTTGGTTGTCAATGTCCTCAACCGCTTAATGCAATGCATCATCCTCTTATTTGAGATAATCTGTAATTATTCCTTCCCTAAAGTGTTTTTGAACCTCATCCCATATAGCCACCAATGGAGCTCTTTGGACCTAGAAGTTTGTCTTGTTAGCTCACCTCCATTTTTTCAGTTTATATTTGACATAATAAAGTTATTTGTGGAATCTAAACATTGTTGTCCCATATGTTGGGTGACCTTCCTCCCACAAATGTGGAATTTTCTTTTGAATTTCCTCTTTTTGTAACCAAAAGTTTTCAAATTTAAATGGTTTGTGATGCTGCACTATCTTGATCCCCACTTATGACAAAATGGGAAAGTAATCTAAAACTGGACCCTCCAAAATCAAAAAATTTATATTCCATTTTACAAATGCCTCCTCTAAAACCAAAAAATGATCTAACTTCACCTTCCTACTATGTGGCTCCCTCCTCTTATTAGTCCAAGTATATTAGGTTCCGAGGAATTTAATATCCACCAAGTGTAATGCCTGGACTTGGGTAATTATAAGTTGATCCCCTAGGTCCAAAATTGGGATTACCCCTTCCTAATCTCTAGAGGATAATTTAGCATTAAAATCCCCAGCAATAATCTAGTCTAACTCTTCTCTTGAGACTCTCATGAAGAACACAAGCTTATACTGAGAGGGGGGTGAACATCGTAAGACCCCATTTTAATTTTTCTTTAAATTCAATATTATGCAGTGTATAGATAGCAATATCAATAGCAGTAATCAAAGCAATGTATATAAAACCATACACAATAGAGGGCTACTCCACAGAGAAAATATTTTACTAAAATTTTATCAATCAATCTATTTGGGAATCCTTCCCAATTACAATGTTTATGGACCTCTGTCCAAAGGAGATGTTGATTCCCTAATCTCAATTTTGTGGATATATTACACAGGATAACTCTTTCCCCTTTTGATCTAGCTAGTGATCTTCTAGAAGACTCTATCTCTTTGCTGCACTGACTGGTGGATCTCTCTCCACTTGAATATTCCTCATTCATATCTATCTTCAATTGTCCTAGCTGCTGGATCTCTATTCACTAAGACTCTGTCCTCTATACTCTGTGACCTCCAAAGATCTATCTCAATAGGTTCACTTAGAACATTCTCAAATATTCTCAACAAGATCACTCAGAACTTGTCCAAATCTGCTCAACAAGCTCACTCAGAACTTGTCCAAATATGCTCAACAGGTCCACATAGAACCTGCTCAAATCTACTCAACAAGTCCACACACCTGTCCAAATCTGCTCAACATGTCCACATAGAACCTGCTCAAATTTGCTCAATAAGTCCTCTCTAGGACTTGCTCAAATATGCATAGCAATCTTCCACAAAAGCTTACTCAAAATCAATCCACAAGCCTTCTCAAAGACTTGTCTCAAATCTGCTTAACAAGCTCACACAGAACTTGTCCAATCTCATAGAATCATAAAGAGAATTGTTAGAGACTCAATATGTTCTATACGTAATACTCAATCAATATCTCAAATCAATCTCATAGAAGCATAAAGATAATTGTTAGAGACTCTATATGTTCTATACTCAAATCCCAATCTCAACTCAAATCAATCTCATAGAAGCATAAAGATAATTTTTAGAGACTCTATATGTTCTATACTCAAATCCCAATCTCAACTCAAATCAATATCATAGAAGCATAAAGAGAATTTTTAGAGACTCTATATGTTCTATAATTAAATCCCAATCTCAACTCAAATCAATATCATAGAAGCATAAAGATAATTGTTAGAGACTCTATATGTTCTATACTCAAATCCCAATCTCAACTCAAATCAATATCATAGAAGCATAAAGAGAATTGTTAGAGACTCTATATGTTCTATACTCAAATCAATATCATAGAAGCATAAATATAATTGTTAGAGACTCTATATGTTCTATACTCAAATCCCAATCTCAACTCAAATAAAGAATATAGAATAGTTTGTTTTATGGAACTTGAACAACGTCATGCATTCACTTGACTAGGCTGAATCAATTTAACTCAACCAATCACCTCAATGAACAACCCTTTCTCAAAAACCTTAGTCCAAGCATGTATCAATCAACTCAAAATATTTCCACAAATGCTCAACAAAAAATCTCACATAACAATGATACTCATATTCTCTTCTAACTAAAGTTCAAGTTCTTTGCACAACCAATGGGCTCCAACAACAATGCTTATAAAACAAGGTTTAATTACAACTCTCAATCCAAAAAACCTTGAAGAATTAAATCAATCACTTTCGAAAAGGAAACCACAATCAATCATTTTCACTCCAAAGATATTTTCAGAAATCAACCACCATAATAAATCAATAGGAGAATGTGCCCATACCTTTTATGAAGATGAAGAAGCCTCTTTGGAAATCTACCACAATCACAATATTATTTTGCCAATATTCACAAGGGTTAGAATATCATAAAATAATAAACATTACTCCACTTCACAATAATATTTACCAAGGCTTTTAATTTAGAAAACCTTCTTAAGAATTAATGCACAACTTCCTTATCACTCCTAAAACCACTTGTACCATTAAATAAAATAAATCAAATCATTGCATAACCTTGTCACTCCACAAACCACTTATACCATAAAATAAATCAAATATTTTATATCCTTCCTTTCAACACTTTTGCACTCAAAAATAAATACAAAGCTTTCTTAGGCAATATATCACATTAATAAAATATCAAACCTTATTAAAATATTAAAGCTTGCTCAACCTTATATCTCCCACAAAAATCATAATCAAACCTTAGCAAGCAAATATTTTAATTAAAATATTTACCCCCGCAAATATCGGAATCAGAGTGCATACCTCAAAGGAGACCTCGAAGGGCTTTGGTGTTTTGAACCTCTGCCCACCGTGTTGCCAAGTGATAGCTAAGCCACGTGAGCTAACACTACCCATGTGAGTTCCTTGGGCACTATTTTCCTTAAAATGTGTGCGCTTTCCTCTCAAGGCACCAAAAATTTGACCATCCACAACTTGACTTCCCACGTCACACTCCATGAAATTCGTTGCGCAATATTCATATGTAGAAATACTTTGGGTTTTCGAAAATCATGCGACACTCCTTAGGTTTATTAAATGGAAAACCTTTGGCTTATTTATATAATCCATCCTTCAATGCAAATACGTCGGCCCTTTTAACATTGCCCTCATGACGTCGGTGGCGGCAATAAGAAAGGAGGGAAAAACATTTTATTTAATTTTAAAATTTAAATTTAAATTTTAAATAAATTTAAATTTAAACTAAAACTTTAAAATTAAATATCTCCATCATTGGGGAACCTTTTTCGATGAAACAAAAATCCAACTTGGGTTTTGAGAAAAACCTTTTCAAATCTGACATCCATTGGTTTTAAATAAAACCTTTCCTTACCTTCCTTGGTTTTCATAAAAACCTTTTGCTAAGCTTCCCTTGAAGCTCCTTTTGGAACCAAATTCCATGCATCCCTTCTAGAACCTTTGATCAAAACCTTGGCTTCTCATGAAACTCTTTATGGAGCAAAATCATAGTGCTTACTTACATAGGTCCTTTTGACATCAATGAAAATTTTTAGCTTAGGGACTCAAAATGTCCAAAAATATTCCCCTTTGTCATTGATGGCAACCCATATTCATTTTCCTGAAACCTGACATTCTTTTTTTCTCCCCCTGGGACTTTGCTTCCCCTGGATCAATGCTCTCTCAAATATCAAATCTCTCCCCCTTTGACATCAATGGCAAAGGGTCACCGTTGGGCACTAAATTACACCAAGTTTTCACTCAGTACTACGGTTGTATATCTTCCTAGTTTCTATCCAGGCTTGCACCCAATAGCTACAGCTCATCACTCAACATTGGATGGACCAAAATAGGAGTTTCCAATCCAACCTATAGAGTAGTCTAATTCCTTGTCAGCTTAGCTGGTTGTTGACTCAATTATGCTCACTTAGGGTTTGGAGTTTAGGGTAAGAGAATGTTAGGGTTAGAGAGATGTAGATATCAGTGGATGGATAGGTTAATAGCATTGCACCATCATAAAAAGCTCCCAAAAAACTATATTAAGGACATACACTCAGATAAACATTTATCTCATAATAGATCATTTCATATATTAAAGCATAACAAAGAAATGTTATAGCAAGCAATTTCAATACCCAGGGAATGATAATCCAAATAACAAAATTCACCAAACACTTAGATTTTATAGAAATATACTTTCTAATAATACAGAATGAACTCAAAGCAGATTTCAATTACTCACAACAACTAGTAATCTAAAATAGGCACAAACTAACCATATAAGTATTTATAGAAATGCAACTGTGAAATCTGAACCTTTGACATCAAGCATGAGAATGTGAACTTGAGGTGAAGATCAATGTATTGCTCCTTTCATTTAGCTCTTCAGGAATACTTACAATAGCACAAGAAAACACGCTAGAGCCGACCCTTTAAAACGAGGGTTCGATCTCTACTTATAGTTTTCTTATTACAGTAATCAAGAAATAATACACATAATCTTGTTACAACAGTACAACAAAGATATTAGTTGGCATCAGCTCATTGGTCCATCCTTCAAGAAATATGTTGAAAGAAAATCCACCATGACAGCTCTGGATCTCTGCAACTTGCTGATCATTCAGTGGAACTGAAGCTTAGGCATTAAAGATCACGCATTTCCATGGATCCTTCTTGGGAGTGAACTACCATCATCGATCTGTAACTATCTCTGGTTTGATCTTCTTGGAAACCCTCGATGCCTCATCTCTCAACAGACTGTTACAATTTTTATACAAAAATGTCTTTAAAACAACCAAGATTTGGCATCTTAACCTCAACCGTCGATCTTCTTCATGACATGATTTAGATTCAATTCGGTATAAGATAAATGCTAATCTTCTTTAAAAATTATGACGTCCTCTTTCTTATTAGAAATTTTAAAATCTCCAATCCGGACCTCTAAACCTCGAATCCACTCTAGGATATTAATATTCAGTATTATATCCTTCAATCCGGGTCCAGAGCTAGTCACATACTTCTTCTATTGTGAATCCATGCTTTCATTATTCCATGGCACCATCTTATCTTCATTCCAGAAAGGGAAGACTTGTCCATTCTGAAATCGTCGTTCCACACTTTTTAGTCGCTAACATCATCATCTCTTAGGAAATTTTGTGGATTTTGAATTTTGTCTTCATCCCAAAGTCGAAAACAAAAAGGACCTTCTTGGAATCACCATTCCATAGTTTTCCACCACTGACATCATCATATCTTAGGAAATTTTGCAAATTTGGGATATCTCTTCATTCCATAATTGGAGTAAAGTCACCCGAAATCACTCCAAATAAGAAAACTTGACTAATTATTCAGTGGATTCATCTCTTCTGACCCGATTCCAGATAAAATCATAATGCAAGGTTTGTGAAATGATGATTTTGTCACTTAGTCAAAATTGTAAAAAATTTTACTATGTGGTCATTTTGGGCCTACATTCTGGTGCCTCCCGAGTGGATTTGCTTGCAAAGCCAATCGAATCCATAGTCTTATCCATTGGGCATGAGGAGTCAAAACAAGACTTATCTTTAAAGATATGCTTTAAGGAATAATTTCCATGCAAACACTACCCTCTAAAAGCTCAAATTCTACCTAGAGGGTAAAGTTTCATATCGAAACCATGCAAAAAAAAAAACATCATAGAACTCACTTGTTCAACTAGATACTGTATCCATAATATCAGTATTACTACTACCTTCAAAACTATACATAACTCCACCTCCTTTATAAGGCTTCACTTCAAAAATTCCTTCACAAAAATTTTGTGTTGTAGGCTTCATGCCTTCATTACTTGTTTCTGACAATTATCAGAGAAAAATGAAAATACAAAACTAATGTATTAAGAACACAAAAAACATGCATATGTACAAAAAGAAATGAAATGATTAAGTGTGAACCTCTATTGGGCCGGTAGCTACTCAATCCTATTTTAATTCTTCTACAACCTCTTCATCATCACCTTCTATAGCCTCTTCCTTATCATCTTCTCCTAGAGCCTGTAGTCTCTGATTATCTTCACCGGAGGTGTCCCAAAATACTTGGACCATTGATTCCAAAGAACGAATAGCCTATTTCTAGGCTTGCTCAGAGGGATTTGATGTCTCTTTAAGCTGCTTATAAATATATTGTAGTTCCCCAACATCCTCATAATTAGAAACATTCCCTCTAGTTACTAGAGCTTCCATGAGATCTTTGAAGCGGGTGTAACCCATAATTAATTTGGAAGCTTGTTCTTGGGATAATGGCTCTTCCAATGAATCAATTTTAGATTCATCCTGTAGGTTCTCCTTGATGCTCTGCTAGGATTCTTCCATAGATAACAAGTTATGATCCTTCTTCCAGAGCCCTTTGAAACCATGATGAACCATCTCCTCATATATTTCAATAATATCTGCTACAATGGTAGATTATGGAGATACATTAACAGTAGCCTCTGTTACAATGGTAAATTCTATTACCACCATTGCTATAGACATAGGTAAATTCATAGAAATAGGGATAAAACTGACAGCAGAAGGGATGGATGAACTTGGAATGCAGTGTCCCATGGATGGTGGCAATGAAAGAGATGTGTGTACAATAATGGTGGACATTGAAGTGGATATCTCAAAAGTGGAAGGCAGGTTTGGAGGAGATGGTGAAACAATAGAACTGACTGGTACCTCCATAGCTATTGATGAGACGAGGGAAGAACTGTGAGATGGAGGAGGTAATTTTACCATATTCTCTTGACTATAAAGGGAGGGAAATCCTTTTGGGGATTCATGGAGATGAGAAGGAGAAGAGGGATTAGAAACCATACCTTTGCCTATAGATGTAGGGTGTTCTTGTTCATCTTCTATCTCATGCTATTGTTCTTGTTCAACTAACCCTTTTGTATTAAAAGTAGCTACCTCTTTAGCAATTTCCTCCATACTCATATTATGCCTTTTGGAAAGCTCTCTCCCTTCTATATCTGGGGTTATCTTAGCCCTCTTATGAACTAATTGAAAAGAATCCATCTCATCTTTAGAATATTCTTCTAATAAATATCCTTGCACTTCCCTAGGAAGTAATAATTGTTCAGTAATGGATTACAGCTTAGATGATGTTGCAGGAGCAAAAGAAATCAGCCTGAACCCGAAACTCTTATCCTTCTTCCAACTAATATATTTATTTTGAGACTACACCCCTAGAGCTAAATGTGTAGTTCTAGATCTTGTTTCAATAACATGGGTACTAACAGCATTTTCTTTAGAATACTTTAGTTTGCTCATCATCCTAGCTCCTTTAGGGAATTTCTTCACCTGCTCAGAAGTAGGATTGAAGGTTCTCAATACTCCAGTGGTTTTTAAAGAAGCCTTTTTATTTGTAGAAGGCTGGAGAGATTTGGAATCCCCCTGGGGATTTTCAACCGTTAATAGAATGTGCCTCACATCCTCTAGCTCCCAAGTATCAATATTCTCACCATATCTTTTTGAAAACTCTTTATCAAATTTTATTCCAAATTTAGATTTAGCTTTCCCAATTTTAACTCTCATACGCCACCAATCCATAATCTTGGCATCCTCCCATGGTCCCTTAAAATCATTCTCTTCTACTTCTTCTGTAACTTCATTTTTATATGGCATGTATTTTTTCTTTGCTAACATTTACTTGGAGGAGGCCCTACTTTTCTTTGTAGTTTAGGCTTTAATCTTGTTGATCATATCCTCTGTAATCTGATGATCATATTTGTGGTCAGGATCAAAATATTCAATCTGCTCATAAAAATCCAACCATGGAGGTAACTAATCCATATTGGAGACATTCCACTCTAAAATAGTAGTCTCATCATTGTTTCTTCCCTGTTCAAAATGAGCCCTAGGCATTTTCTCAAATTTGTAGGCCTTATCTCCATTCAGGGTTTTATTTTTTGTAGTGAAAATACCATCAGGATCATAACTCCACTTTTGAGGAATATAAAATAGACCTAACCTATCCAGGTATCGATCAATTTTTTTACTCTTCCCCTTCTTAGTAATGGTGATATCACTCAAGGTGCAGTGGGAAAGTAAAGATTTCTTTTTTCTCCCTGAACCATTTTTTGAGTCAATGTACTCTACCTACCTCAAATATTCTAAGGCGAATATTCTCTTTGTGAAAAAGTGGGGAAAAATAAAAGGTTTACCCAAGAAACCATATAATCTGATTATCGTTCCTTCAGTTAACAAATACCAGTCCCCTTCCTCTGCATCTTTATTCCTCAGAATCTCTTTGGCTAGGGGTGGCAATTTGGGGAAATTTTCGTACATTATTTTGAGGGTCAGTCCAAGAAATTCCAAATTGAACCTATAGTGAGACTCACTGCTCCTTAAATGGTTTTTCCAATAGTAAACTGACATAGGTTCTCCTTTATCAGTCTTATCCTTGATTGGAATCCATGGCATTCTATTTTTAACAGCGACATAAAACATCCATACCAAGTTTTAGCAATGCCTAAAGCTAGGAGCGTCGGAGCCCCTCTTCAAGCTTACTAGTTGTTCATGTATTATTTGGGTGAGAAATGTTGGCTAGTCAAAATAAATCACCCTTATCCCTTTCTTTGCTACCTCCTTTTCATACATCCTTTCATTAGAGATACAATATGCAGCGACAATTTGCCAACCCTGAACCTCTTCATCAGAGTCCAAACTCTCCATGCAGGCCAACATAGAGAACAAAATGGGGGTTAGAAATTTATTTATAGAAATGGGAACCTTAGGCAACTCTTCTTGGGGTTTGGTATTCAACATTTTATAAACCCAATTCCTAAATGACTCGTCGTCATTTGCCCTCTTCTTTGTGGAATAAAATCCAGTTTGTTCAACAATTTTGAAGGGTTTTGGTGGTCCTGGCGGGTCAGAACCTAAGGCAAAAAGCTCGTGATAGAAATATGTAGTGATGCTAAAAATGGTCTCACCCTCACAGGTTTTTACTACCTTTGCTAGTGGGTCATAGAATTTAACTATTGCAACTATCAACTCAGGACATGGGTGAACAAAATCACAAATGTAAAATGATAGATAAGAAATGATGGAACATCTACCTTCCACTGATAGAGCAGTGTTATTTTTGTATCTATCATTCACACTCTTTCTTAGCCTTTTCCTTTTAGTGGTGGTCATCACCGTATCCGCTACAACCTCGAGTTTATCAAGGTACAACATCGATGTCCTGTTGTCCATAGTTTTGAATTCTAGAATGTCTTCTGAGGCCTCTATAGGTGATTTCTTAGGAGCCATCTTGCAACATTAGGACTTCACACACTGGAATAAGTGAGGAGAAATTCAGAATGTTGCTTATGTCTGCTATAGCCTTGTGGTCACTAAATGAACCCCGCACAAGACTTTGTCACTTTTTATCTCATGGAATGTGCATATCATTCACCATAAATGCGGCTGTTGCATGATATCTTTTTTGGCACACTTCACCATCCTTCCATTATTTCTTTGGCAGCTCAAAGGTGACATCCTATCTTTTATTGGTTGAATTTTGAAATTGTATTGCCAGCTCATCGCATCCCTTCGGCTACTCTTTGGTTCATGTGCAAGTTTGTTAGAATTAAATGTGGGAGCACTCTTTAGCCTCCATGTGTCAGTTTGGGACTTGTTGTTCAGGATTTGTCTTGATTCTTCTCAGTGTATTAAGAACCTTCTGAGCTCACTTTGGTGCTTGAAGCTTGCATGCATGGCACACTACTTCAATTCTACTTTGGCTATTTCCATATTTGAAAGGTTCCTGGATTAGCACCGTTCTTTGTCCTTATTTATGCGGGATATAAACTGATAGAATACTCTAGGAAAATCCATATTTAATCATGCATATTTGAGAACGAAATGCCATTTTGGAGAGTACTTAGCACCGTGTGCAGAATAGAACATTACCATGGATTTCGGCCAACACTTAATCATTTCTTGCAAAATTTCTTCTCTCTCTCTTCTTTAGTTTTTTAGCATTTCTTTGAAAAATAACTAATTACAAAGTGCATAAAGGAAGGGAAAATATTTGTACAATGTATATACATATGTTACAATGAGATTACTTCTTACATATAGTAGAGCTTAAGGTGGAAACCATTCATCGAAATCGATTGTATGTTTCCCTCTAGATCCTTCAATTGAAATCCATTAGACTCTATAGCTTCCACTATTTTTAAAGGACCATCCCAAAAGGAATCAAAATTATCATGTTTTCTTGGTTTTGCCCTGTCAACATTCCACCTGAGAAATGAGTCTCCAACTTGGATTTTTTTGAACCTGGCCTTTTTATCAAACCATGCTTTAATTTATGATGAGTACTTTTTAAAATGATCATATGCTTGAGTCATGTTCTCTTCCAATCGCAGCAAGTGTGTCAACCTGGTTTTAACTAGATCATCCTCTAATTATTCCTCTATACTGACAAGCTTAAGTGCTGGGATCTCTAAGTGAATTGTTAATACCACCTCTTTTCTGTATACCAGTGCATAAGGAGAAGTTTTGATAGAATTTTTAATAGTAATCCTATCTGCCCATAGAGCATGTGCTACAGACCAAACCTAGCAGTCGGCTAGGTTATCCAATTGAATAAAAATTCATATTTATTAGCGTAGTTTTCTTTTATTGACGGATATCATCTTTTGCTAATTTATCTCTGCATTTTTACATTTGCCTTAACGGCGGGATCTGCCCTCCTAGTGGCAAACGATTTGTTATTAAATATTTTATACTCCTCGCTTTCGCATTCGATTTATTTAATTGTGCTGGTTATAGAATTCAATATTAATTGTGATTCCGTTCACGAAATAGTAGAAGGAAAATCCTTCCAAGTGGTATCAGGAGACCGGTTCGGTGACGGCGGTAGGGATTCCACGCCCATCCACGCTACTGGCGGCAGCAAGCGGAAATCCGTTGTATTCGTTTTTTTTTCTTTCTTTCCTTTCGGTTCGCGTCCTTGAGAAATACCTGACGTCCCGACAGCGCCACAGAGCAAAAAATGTTATAACCATCTGAAGCAACGGTACTTCCTCCACCTCAAGGAACACCTGGAAACAATAAAGAATTTTTGCTGAAGACGTACGTTGAGATCACGACCCAAATCGTAGTCTAAATCACCTAGAACATCCGTCCGCGATAGCTGTGAAACGCAGGAGCCGTCAACCAATCAAATTGCGAGTTTAAAACATTAGACGCATAACGTAAGGTATTCATCGCGATTTTTATAAATTTTTTTTAGTTTTTGGGGATCAATATCCCACATTGCGTATGTTGGAGCGGTGGGGAAGTTAATAAGGACTAGCGAGCACATTTTGATTTGTGACTTCGGTCACATGCCCGTGGAGCTCCTAACGCAACCTTTCGGTTCTTTCGTTCGCGTGTCCGCTGTCTAAACATCGTGTCTTTGGTTCGTCTTGTCGTTAGTCATCGTGTCTTCCGCTCGTGTCTTCGGCTCGTCTTGTTGTTAGTCGTCATGTCTTCCACTCGTGTCTTCGGCTCGTCTTGTCGTTCGTCGTCGTGTCTTTCGCTCGTGTCTTCGGCTCGTCTTGTCGTTCGTCGTCGTGTCTTCCGCTCGTGTCTTCGGCTCATCTTGTCGTTAGTCGTCGTGTCTTCGGCTCGTCTTGTCATTAATCGTCGTGTCTTCGGCTCGTCTTGTCTTGTCGTCGTGTCTTCCGCGTCGTCCGTTCGTGTGACTCAGAATTATTCGTGTCGTCCATTCGTCGTCCGATTGGCGTGTCTTCCGCGTCGTCCGTTCGTGTGACTCAGAATTATTCGTGTCATCCGTTGGTCGTCCGTTTGACGTGTCTTCAGTTCGTAGTGTCATTTGGGTGCGTGCCACGGTTTCGTTGGTCTGAGCGGTGTATTCAAAGCGGCTGAACGTGGGTTACGTGGTTCGAATCATTGCTGTCACTGAAAGGTTGAAGGTTGAAGGTTGAAGGTTGCGGGAAAGGAGGCCACCCAAACTCACATCCGCATCACAGTTGGAGTGACAGTTCAAGCGGATCCCAATTTTTTGCTAAATTCAACCAAAATTAGCGGCAGTTGAAGCGAAATCCTAAGCAGGCTATGTTAACAAGTGCATGAGCAAAAAGTGGACCAAAGGTGCTGACGGTCGATTATCAAGCTCAAAAATGAGCAATAACAACGCAAGGCGACCTAATCGAAGCCCAGGTACAAAAAATTCTCTTTCTCCTTTTAAAATTGGTAGTTATAATCCACATCATCCACTAGTAGATCCTATGGCTACTAATCCTCCCCCAACTCACGAAAACATCACACAAGGAAACTCAAGTAACTCAGCCATTTCCAATGATGATTCTCTTCACCTCTTACTAGAGGGTATGAACGAAATTGGTCTCCTCCTAAAAAACCTAGTAAAAGCACAAAACCAGCCTAATCCCAATACTAATTCTCAAAATCACTCCCATGCCCAAAGGAATGAAGAAAATGTCGATCCTAATGATGATTGGGAACAACAACGAGGTGATTCGGATAATTACAGGGATCGCTATCAGAGACAGCAATATAACCAAAATCAAGAAAGGGACACGGGTTATCAACAACCGAGAGGCCCTAATAATAATTTTCCATGAATTGATATGCCCACTTTTGAAGGTCATGATCCTCGTGGTTGGATAGCCAAAATGGAAGGTATTCTTGACTTATATCAAATTAAGGAAATTGATAAAGTCCCTTTCGCTGCATCAAAACTTGGCACTGAGGCCTACCAATGGTTTGTATGGCTTAAACGAGAGAAAGGAGCTACTATTAATTGGATAAAATTCACTACCTCTTTTTTAGAAATATTTGATGAAGGAGCTACATCATCATACACAGTAAGATTGTTATCTCTTAAACAAGAAGGGTCAGTTAGCGAATTCGTTTCAGAGTTTACCAAATTTACTACCATACACTTTAGACCTCAGTCCCGACATAGTGGTAGGAGCCTTTCGCAATGGTTTGAAAGAAAGTATTCGAGTAGAGGTAGACATGCACAATCCAAAATTGCTAAACGATTGTATAAGAATAGCCAAGATGGCCGAGAAGAGACATCAGTTGTCTGCATGATGTGAAACTTATAGTCATCCCTCATATCGCAACAATTCCTTTCGTAGAAATGATCAACCATCAAGATATTTTTGCTATAAATGTTGCACTCATCACCCCAGGGAACAAGCATGTGCCCAAAAACAAAAATTTCATATTGAAGGTGATCAATGTGAAGGAGAAGAGGAAGAACCTTACCAATCAGAAGAACCTATACCAGAAGACCTACCATGTACTATAGAAGAAAAGGAAGAGGATACAATGGCAATTTCCGTGCATGCTCTCATGGGTTTAACCGCCCACCATACCATCAAGGTACCAGGATTTCTCCGTCATAAAAAGGTGAATGTGCTAATTGATTCTGGTAGTACCCACAATTTTATCGACATCAAAACCGCAAAAGCTTTGAATTTATTCATTAACTCTTCCAAAAAAGACAAATTCCAGGTTCTAGTGGCCAACGGGGTGAACGCACAATGTGTCGGTCGCACATCTCAAGTTTCCATAAAAATTGGAACTTATACCTAGTTTGGATCCCTTTTCGTCATGAATTTGGGGAACTCGGATGTCATTTTGGGAGTTGAATGGTTGGAAACATTAGACACGGTCAGCTTCAATTTCAAAAAATTATTTGTGGAATGGAAGGAAAACGGACAAGTCATTCACTTACAAGGCATTACTACTCCTCCATCACAAATGGTGAGCTCTCATAGTATGGAGAAGATGTTAAAAAAGGGTGGATATGGGTCCAGCATGGTTGAGAAACAAGTTCCAACTCCTTTTGTTACCTTCCAAAGATTTTTTCAAAATCCTTAATAGGTTTTTATTGGTAGATTCTGCAAGTCCATTACCTTGTGGATAATAGTTTAAAATACTTTTAAGAGTGATGCCATACTTGCTGGAAAACCCGATGTACTTGGCTCCTATGAAAGCAGTTCCATTATCACTCACAAAAGCTTCTCGGACTCTAAATATGGAAATCAAACTCTCCATAAAGTTGATCACAATTTCCTGGTATGACTTCTTTGTAGGAATGGCCTCTACCCATATGGTAAGATAATTTGTAGCTGTCAAGATAAAATTGTGCTCTTCTGAAGAATTAGGATTTATAACTCCTATAAAATATAATCCCCATTGTTGGAAAGGCTCTTCAACTTGAATAGGCTTCAAGGGAGAGGCAACATTTTTGGTTCTTCCAACGTACCTCTAACACTTATCATAAGCTTGGGTAATATTAAAAGCATAATTGAACACAGTAGGACAATAATAGCCTACTATTATTATCTTCAAATCTGTAATTCTTCCTGAGCCATGACCACCTACTGACCCTCCATGAAATTCTTCAATGACTCTTTTTTGTTGGTCCTCCTTCAAACATTTCAGGAGAATACCATCCAAGTTTCTTTTGAATAATCCTTCAGGTAGTAATACATATTTTAGAGCATGAAGTATATGCCTCCTTTAAGAAGAATTCAGATCAGGTGGGCAGATCTCGGTTTGGAAATACCTGGTCATTTACTCAATCCAATCAGAATATGGAGTGTGTACAATCTCTATTTGATCTTCTTATGTTATCTGATAAGCGGTCATTTTGGCCAATGTTGAAGCATCTATCAATACTTGGCACAAGGCTCTACCTCTTACTAGCTTGGTGGGACATATATCCACATCATATTCTTGGATATTAGTAATCCAACCAGCCCTTTTATCTCCCAAGTCACCTTGTAAAATAAAACTTCTTACATCTGGATGAACCACATATACCAGGGTTTTTCTCTGTACTAGATATTGTCTAAAATTCTTTAGCGACTTCATTATAGTGAACAATTGTATTTCAATAAAGTTATATTTTACTTGATAATCATGTAAGTTCTAACTCCAAAAGAACACAGGGTGCTCATCCCCTTGACTATCTTTCTGGGTGAGTACCAAGGCGTAGCTTTCTTCAGCTCCATAATCATAGAGAATAAAATATTTAGTGAAATAAGGATTTATCAAGACTGAGGTTGTTGTAATGGATTGCTTGATAACCTCAAAAGCTTAATTTCTAACCTCAGTCCACTTGAACTCTACCGTTTTATTGAGTAGTTCAAATATAGGCCTCACTTTTTGTGCAAAATCAAAAATGAATTTCCTGAAAATTTTAATTTGACCTAAGAAATACTGCAAGGTCTTCTGATTAGTAGGTAAAGTAATGGCTATAAATGCTCCAATTATTTCCATATCTATGGCCATACCTTCCTTTGAGACCACATGGCCTAATAGTTTTCCCTCATGTACTGCAAAGAATGACTTCTTAGGATTAAGTGAGATACCAAATTCCCTGTATTTTTGAAAAACCTATTCCAAATGAGATAAATGATCATTTTTATCATGAGAAAAGACCGTCATGTCATCCAGGTAAATCAAAATAATTTTTTTTATAAGTTTACCAAATGCATAGTCCATGTCCCTCTAAAATGTAGCTCCAACATTAGACAACCCAAAGGGCATTCTATGATAGGCAAATGTACCCCATTTTGTGGTGAATGCTATTTTGTATTGGTCTTTGTCTTTTACCCAAATTTGGTTATATCTAGACTAACCATCCAATAGTGAGAATCTTTCCACTCCAGCTACAACTTGTAATATCTGGTCAATCTGAGGGAGGGGGTAGTGATCCTTGAGGGATGCTTGATTCAGATTTCTAAAATCTACACATAGGCGTATATCCCCATTCTTCTTTCTTACGGGTACCAAATTGGCTACCCAAGTGGAATTTTTTATTGGATATATTATCCTAGCCTTCGGTAGCTTTAAGAGTTCCTCTCTCATAATGTCTTTTATCCTTTGATTGATAGGCCTTTATTTTTATCGAAATGGTTTAGAATCGGGTTCTAACTTGATAGTATGCTGGATAATATTTTTGTCATACACCTTAAGGTCTTCATATGACCAAGCCATAGTGTCTTGATATTTTAAGCATAAAGCTTTAATATCCTCTGCTTCTTTAGGTGAACACTAGATCCCAACATTGATATTCTTTCCTATTATGACCTCCACTTATTTATAGATCTTTTTATCGACCTTCATAGCTCTAACCTTGTTTCTATCTTCATTATCAAATAGAATTTCAAGGGTGACCAATACCCTTGGGATATGATTGTTTTTTAGTTGGATAAAGTCTTGCTGATCCATTTCCTCCAAGTATTCCTCTTGGATAGTTGAGAAGCATGCTCCTCTTATCATAAAATATAGAATTTGTTCATCACTTTCAAAAACCTGCTAGAATATCTGCTTGTCTGGCATTGCAGGTCTGAAAACCATTTTAATTCCCTTGGTCTTATTAGTTCCAAAATCTACATGAGGATTGAAATTAGCTCCCTTTTTTGCCAAAGAATCTTCCAGGTGATTATCTTCTCTAGGCACAAAATCTAAAATTTAGGGCATCAATTGAATCCATGAGGTCCCATACCCTATTTCTGTAAGCTTTCAAGTAATGGTGCTTACTGCTGCACTTATTCCTTTACCTGATGTACTATCAACTCAAAATCACCATATATGTTCAAAATATTTATGCCCATGCTTTTTACTTACATCAATCTAAGGCACAAAGCCTCGTATTTTGCAACATTGTTTGTACATGACCATGTCAGTCTATAAGCAAAATTCTTTATCCCTTCAAACTGTGATTGTAGAACCACACCAGCTCCTACACCATTTCTATATTTAGCACCATCAAAATGCATAACCCATGTTTCTTTGTTTCTTAGGGATTGATTAGAAATAGCAGGAAGTTTCTTTTCTAGTTCATTTGTGATGTTGTATGTACCCATACCAGTTCCAAATTTATTATAGTCTTCTCTAAAAGGCAAATCATCTTTGATGTCTAGCTCTTCAATGTTTTCCACTAGCTTAAATTCCTCCACAGGATTAAGATTACATAGATCCTATTCAATTTTTCAATATTATAAGAAACTGGTTTCTCAAGTGTTATCCTTATCCTTTTTCCTTTGAAAGATATTACCATGCTAGAGTAATCCATGTACATACATCCTCCTAGTTTTGTAGTAAATTCTCTTGAGAGGCACAACCTGAAATAAGGTTCCAAGTCCACCACCACTATTTCATGCACCATTGTTACCTCAGGAGCTCTGTGCAACCTCATCAATACATCTTTAAGAACCCTAACTATTTTTATAGGTGTCCCATCTAATTACAATACTCTAGGACAATATCGGGTATATTCCATACCCATTTCTTCACAGAACACCTTAGGAATAACTATGGTTGACACTCCTAAATGAATCATACAATTTTGGACTACCCATCCTTCCATTCTTAAGGATATGTAGAAATTGGGAGGTTTGTTTTTTAGAACAGCGGGTGTCATTTCTCTCTTTTCTTGTGGTATACTAAATATGGTGGTGGTTGGTCTGTTCTAGGGATTTTTTCTGAGGGAAACTTTAAGTAGGTCAATCTGGCCCAAGATGAAAAGAGTGTCGTATATGCTAGCTTTTGATGGAATCCTTTTCATCTCCTCAACAATGTTGTATTCAGACTTTGTCAGGGATAGTCTTTCTAGCCCTCTGTCTAGCTCACAATATTTCCTTTTTTATTGTTGGGTTTCCTCTAATATTTATCTTTTGGTAATAGAGGGGAACCTGAGCCTTTCTTGATCCTCACCCTTGGATCTCATTCTGTCTCCTTCTGTTTCTCTTTCGATATTTTTAGGGAGACTATATGTCTTCTCCTTCCTTCTAGCTTGAGGAATAGAAAAAGTGTCACTGCTTTGAGGGGGGAGTCAGATTTCTTTTGAGAAGGGACCTGAAATTGTCCCATATTCTGGGGGTCTACTTATAAATCTTTCTTTCCAGATCTTGTCATAACAGCAATTGGGCTTTCTTCATCCAACTCTTTTTTGGCCATGATCTGATCAGGGTGCCATAACATATTAACCCTTCCATTTTGATTCATTTTAGATTGATCCATAGCTTGTTGAACATGGTGTTGATACATTACACAAGATTGTGAGTCATGGGGTTCATTGCATACCAAACACCAAATATTTGCAAGAGTGGTATCTGCAGAACACTTTGGCTCCTCATATGCTGCATTCACCCTAACCCCAATATTATTGCTAGGACCAGGCCTTTGATATTCATTCACATATGGGAATCTCATCTATTGTGACCTTTCTTGATCTCTCTTTTCCATTGAATTTATTTTATTACTCAAAGTTTTCATGGTATTTTTTATATCCAGAATAACAAAAAATTCTTGAGAAGGTTGGGAAGGAAGGGGAGGAAAATGAGGTGTAGAGGCTATCGGTTTGGACCAAGGAATCAAATTCATTTTTAGATATGGAGATGGTAAAGTAAGGGCATCCATGTAGGAGGGCTTTGTGGATTACTCATGGCCACTATTGGTTTTTGAGTTATAGGGTAACATAGTTTTGGAGGGAATTCTTCCCACATTGATTAGGATATTTTCAGCATGGACAGTTGCATTATAAACTTGGGGAAATATTTCTACTCTAGATTGTTGTATTTTTAGACCTAGTTCTGATCCCAGGGCACATATCTAATACATATAAGCCAAATATGCAGTTGTTCTAGCAATGGGGGGAATTCTCTTCCATGTTATACTAAATCTCAAATTGAGGTTTGAGACAATTTATTGCTAGGTTTTTTGCATGGTTGTAAATTGATTCAGTAGGGAAAAAGGATCAGTAAATTCATTAAATTATTCTATGAATGGCTTAGCCAAATATTTCCATGAAGTGATAGAATTATCTTCCAGAGTTCTAAACCAATGTAATATATTTCCACGAAAGGACAGGGCTAGAATTCTAATAATAATATTTTCTTGCTTTATGTTATGGATTACTACCATATTCAATATATCTTGACAGTGCTCGTAAGTTGTTTTCACAAATCCATCATACATGGGGGTTGCCTTAGATACAACCTAGGGAATGGCATCTATTTATGCCAATATAAGGGACCCAGTTGAATCCTATTTAGGGTACTTCTAAAGTGGCTGATTAGGAGCCAAATTATGTGCCATGTTTTTGGCTACAGGTATTCTTGGGGGAACTTTTGGGTTTTCTTCCAGAAGCTCTTCTTCTTCGATAAAATCTTGATCCAAACTTCTGATAAAAATAGCCCCTCTTTGAGGTAACTCACAATGAAAGAAAGAATTAGGGTTGTTCCTCTTGAAAGACCTGGTATACATGAAAGGGTACTGGTCTACAATATTTTTTTAGGGTCTTTTGACCAGGGATTCACCAGGTGAAGTTTCTTTTCTCTGCTAACAAGGTCAAGAGAATTCACCCAATCTTGATTCCTTCGAGTTGAGATAACAATAACTCTTTCAATGGGTTTTGTGTTCCTTGTGAAATGGTCCCACTAGGCGTACCAAAAACTATTGGGCACTGAATTGCACCAAGTTTTCACTCAGTATTGTAGCTTTCTATATTCCTAGTTTCTATCTAGGCTTACACCCGATAGTTGCAGCTCAGCACTCAAAATTGGATGGACCAAAATAGGAGTTTTCAATCCAACCTCTAGAGTAGGCTGGTTCCTTGTCAACTTAGCAGGTTGTTGACTCAAGTATGCTCACTTAGGGTTTGGATTTTAGGGTAAGAGAATGTTATGGTTAGATATATGTAGATATCAATGGACAGATAGGTTAACAACATTGCACCATCATAAAAAGCTCCCAAAAACCATATCAAGGACATACACTTAGATAAACATTTATCTCACAATAGATCATTTCATATATTAAAGCATAACAAATAAATGTTATAGCAAGCAATTTCAATACCTAGGGAATGATAATCCAAATAACAAAATTCACCAAACACTTAGATTTTATAGAAATATACTTTCCAATAACACAAAATGAACTCAAAGTAGATTTCAATTACTCACAACAGCTAGTAATCCAAAACAAGCACAAACTAACCATCTAAGTATTTACAAAAATGCAACTATGAAATACAAACCTTTGACATAAAACATGAGAATGCAAACTTGAGGTGAAAATCAATGTATTTCTCCTTTCATTCAGCTCTTCAGGAATATTTATAATAGCACATGCAAACATGCTAGAGCCAACCCTTCAAAATGAGGGTTCAACCTCTACTTATAGTTTTCTTATTACAATAATCAAGAAACAATACATATAATCTTGTTACAATAGTACAAAAAATATCTTAGCTAGAATAAAATCATTGGTCCATCCTTTAGGAAATATGCTGAAAGAAAATCCACCATGACAGCTTGGGGTCTCTGCAACTTGCTGATTGTTTAGTGGAACTGAATCTCAGGCATTAAAGATCACATATTTCCATCGATCATTCTTGGGAGTGAATTACCATAATCGATTTGTAACCACATCTAGTTTTATCTTCTTGGAAATCCTTGATGCTTCATCTCCGATAGACTATTACAATTCTGATACAACAATATCTTTAAAACAACCAATATTTGGTAGCTTAACCTCAACTGTCGATCTTCTTCATCACACAATTTAGATTCAATCCGACATAAGCTAAATGTCAATATACTTTAAAAATGATGACATCCTCTTTCTTATCAGAAATATTAGAATCTCCAATCCGGACCTTTGAACCTCGAATCTGCTCCAGGATATTAATCTTCAGTATTATATCCTTCAATCCAGGTTCGAAGCTAGTCATGTACTTCTTCATTGTGAATCCACGCTTTCATTATTCCACCACCCTGTCTTATCTTCATTCCAAAAAGGGAAGACTTGTCCATTTCGAAATCACCATTCCACACTTTTTAGCCACTGATGTCATCATCTCTTAGGAACTTTTGTGGATTTTGAAATTTATCTTCATCTCGAAGTCAGAAACAAAAAGGACCTTCTTGGAATTGCGATTTTGTACATTTTTACCACTGACATCATCATCTCTTAGGAAATTTTGTAGATTTGGGATGTCTCTTCATTTCAAAACAAGAGTAAAGTCACCCAAAATCACTCCAGACAAGAAAAATTGACTAAGTTTTTAGCAGATTCATCTCTTCTGACCCGGTTCTAGATAAAAGCATACTACAAGGTTTGCAGAATGATGATTTTGTCACTTGGTTAGATTTGTACAAAATTTTACTATGTGGCCATTTTGGGCCTACAGTAACCTTTGGGGCTCAGGCTAAGAATGAGCCTCTTAGCTTAGCCCCTCCCCCACCTCCACATGAGGTGGTTAATTCTTGTGTGGGAGTATTTCTACTCCCCGAAAGCATAGATCTATGCTTTTATCTTTCTCTCTTCTTTTATGAGTTTTCTGAATCCTCTCACTGTTTCATTCCAAGTTATCATCCCTGTTCCTGTCGTCACTTCTGTTCCTATTCCTATTCTTGTTCTCATCCATGTTCTTATTTTGGTTCTCATCCCTATTCTTGTTATTATTATTTTCTGAGTCTCTATTCCTGTTCATCTTCTTATTTCTGTTCATATTCATGTTTTTGTTCATGTTCCTGTTTCTGTTCATGCATGTTTCTAGAATATTTTCTCTACACTATATTGCTATGTGACCATCATTATTGCACTTATAAAACTTAATGTTATTATTACTTGGATGTGCAATTGTATTAGAATTTATCTAATAAAACCATATCCTATTCTATCATTAATCCTACAATTCATTGCCTTGTGACAAAACTCATTATATGAGTAGCAATAACCTTGGAAAATCCGTTCTTTTCCATATACTTGTCTTTCATGAGTCCTGCATTATGAAGCCATGTGTCCAAACCTATGACACGAAAAACATCTTCCATTGAAGCCTCCTTGTCTTGACCTCATTCGTCTCCTGTTCTGATTGATGTTCCATCTGTATCTTCTTTGTGTTTTGTTCCTCTCTTTTTTGAAATCTTTGTTGTCCAACTCATCCTTTGATGTTCCACTTTCACTTAAACTGTATTCTTCTCAATTATTTTCTTCTGAAGTTTCTTCTTCATTAAGACTTGAAGTAGATTCTTTTTCCTGTTTCTTTTGAACCTTTCCAAATCCAAGACCTGTTGAACATGATGTTCGTTGTTGTCCACAGATGAACCTATCCAAGTTCTTAGAGCTATTTGTGAAACTCTTCATCTTGATATTGGAGTCCTTTAAGTCTTATTTTAGAGTAGCCACTTCTTTTGCTAACTTCTCACGTTCCAAAATATTTGCTTTAACTTATCCTTGAACTTGCTTACCTTATCCTTTGATTTCTCTAAATCCTCTATGAACAATAACCTTTCTTCATTACATTCTTGAAACTGACTTTCAATCTTGGAGTGTTGCTTTCTGACCTTCTTTACTATGTCAAGGGCATAGATAAGTTCTCCCTTGAGATCATAATCATTCTCTACTAAATAATATTCTATTTGTTCACCTTTTTTCTTATCATTACTTCCTTTTGAATTGTCTTCTATAGGATCACTTTCTTTATCTTCCAAAGCCATTATAAGATTCTCATCTGGTCTTTCAAGTGCATCTTCAAAATCATCATCACTAAAACTATAACCATCCCTAGTGCAATCATCTTCAAGATGTCCAAATTTACCACATCTAAAAAACTTGACAATAACTGGAGTCCTTTTCTTAACTAGATCTTTCTATTTAACCATAAATATGACTTCATCTCTATCATTGTCTAAAAAACTAGCATCACTGTCAATTGAGTACTTACTTGCATTTTCCATATAGTAGCTTCTCTTTTGTCTCTGGAATAACTTTCCTTGTCTGCTTTGTCCATCCTTGCTTTTGTTCTAGTACTTGTGTCTTTCGAATTCCATGTATCTGTGATCCTATTTTTCTTCATCATTGTTGTTCTTTGGCTCTTTGCATTATGTTTCATAGTGTCCATACCATCCACAATTGAAACATTTGATAGATATTATATCTATGGGTATTCTGGAACCTCTATCTCTTCTGCCATAATTTTCTTCTTCATCATTGGATGACTCACTGCTTGATTCTATCTTATTTCTCTTTTTCTTTTTGTCTACTTTGAAAGCAACTTCTTTCGGAGGAATAGGATATTTTTTTCTTATCTCAAAAGTAGTAAGCATGCCAAGTAAATAATTCCTTATCAAAGAATCACTATCAATTGTTGTTTCTATAGTAGAAACCTTTTCACTATACATTTTTGGAAGAGTCCTCAAGATCTTATCACAAGCATCATATTTATCAACCTTCATTCCAAGACCTTTCATCTCATGTACTAGTTCATCAACCTTATTGAGACATTCATGAATGTTTTCATCATCCCTCATTCTTAGGTTCTCAAATTCTCCTTTGAGATTTTTGATCTTAGCCATTCTGACTCCTTTATCTCCTTCATATATTTCATGCAGAAGCTCCCATATTTATTTTGTTGTTTTACATTCCATAACCTTCATAGATTCTAATCTATGCAGCCCTTTTATAATTGCATTCATAGCTCTTGAATTTGCATGCATTAGAATCTTACCTTCCTTATATATAAGAGGATTGGCTATTGAATCATATCCAAGTTCAACTGCATCCCAAACTTCATTGCCAAGTGCCATCAAGTAAAATATCATCAGCATACACCAATATAAGAAGTCACTTCCATAAAATACTAGTATCTCTGATCCTTTTGATCCATTGTGTTCTTAGACCACTTTTCCTTCAAGTTGTCAAACTCTTCTTAAGGAACCAGCTCTGATACCAATTGAATAACACAAGCTTATATTGATATGGGGGGTGAACAGTATAAGACCCCTTTTTACTTTTTCTTTCAATTCAATATTATGTAGTGTATAGATAGAAGTATCAATAGCAGTAATAAAATCAATGCACAAAGCACCATACACAATAGAGAAACCACAATTTATGTGGTTCACCCAATGTGGGCTACTCCACGAAGAATATTTTACTAAAATTTTATCAATCAATCCCTTTGGGAATCCTTCCCAATTACAATGTTTATGGATATATGTCCAAATGAGATGTTGATCCCCTAATCTCAATTTTGTGGATCTCTTCTATAGGATAACTCTTTCCCCTTCTACTCTGGCTAGTGATATTCTAGAATACTCTGTCTCTCTGCTTCACTGACTGGTGGATGTCTCTCCACTTGAAGACTCCTCACTCAGATCTATCTTCAATTGTCATGGCTACTGGATATCTATCCACTAAGACTCTATCTTTTATACTCTATCACCTCAAAATATCTATCTCAATAGGTTCACTTAGAACCTTCTCAAATATACTCAATAAGCTCACTTAGAACTTGTCCAAATCTACTCAACAAGCTCACTCAGAACTTGTCCAAATTTTCTCAACAAGTCCACACAAAACCTGCTCAAATCTGCTCAACATGTCCACATAGAACCTATCCAAATCTTCTCAACAGGTCCACACAGAACCTGCTCAAATATACTCAATAAGTCCTCTCTAGGTCTTGCTCAAATATGCATATCAAGCTTCCACAAAAGCTTACTCAAAATCAGTCCACAAGGTTTCTCAAAGACTTGTCTCAAATCTGCTTAACAAGCTCACACAGAACTTGTCCAATCTCATAGAATCATAAAGAGAATTGTTAGAGACTCAATATGTTCTATACTTAATTCTCAATCAATATCTCAACTCAATCTCATAGAAGCATAAAGAGAATTGTTAGAGACTTTATATGTTCTATACTCAAATCCCAATCTCAACTCAAATCAATCTCATAGAAGCATAAAGAGAATTGTTAGAGACTCTATATGTTCTATACTCAAATCCCAATCTCAACTCAAATAAATATCATAGAAGAATAAAGAGAATTTTTAGAGACTCTATATATTCTATACTCAAATCCCAATCTCAACTCAAATGAATATCATAGAAGCATAAAGAGAATTGTTAGAGAATCTATATGTTCTATACTCAAATACCAATCTCAACTCAAATTAATCTCATAGAAGCATACATTTAATTGTTAGAGACTTTATATGTTCTATACTCAAATCCCAATCTCAACTCAAATAAATCTCATAGAAGCATAAAGAGAATTGTTAGAGACTCTATATGTTCTATACTCAAATCCTAATCTCAATTCAAATCAAGAATATAGAATAGTTTGTTTTATGTAACTTGAACAACCACATGCATCCACTTGACTAGGCTCAATCAACTCAACTCAACCAATCACATCAATGAACAACCCTTTCTCACAAACCCTAGTCCAAGCATGTATCAATCAACTCAAAATGTTTCCAAAAATGCTCAAAAATAAATATCACATAACAATGATACTCATGTTCTCTTCTAACTTCAGTTCAAGTTCTTTGCACAACCAATGAGCTCCAACAATAATGCTTATAAAACAAGGTTTAATCACAAATCTCAATCCAAAAAACCTTGAAGCACTAAACCAATCACTTTCAAAAAGAAAACCACAATCAATCCTTTTCACTTCAAATATATTTTAAAAAATCAACCACCATAATCAATCAATATGAGAATGTGCCCATACATTTTATGAATATGAAGAAGCCTCTTTGGAAATCTACCACAATCACAATATTATTTTACCAATATTCACAAGGGTTAGAAGATCACAAAATAATAAACATTAATCCACTTCACAATAATATTTACCAAAGCTTTTAATTTAGAAAACCTTCTTAATAATTAATGCACAACTTCCTTATCACTCCTAAAACCACTTGTACCATTAAATAAAATAAATCAAATCATTGCATAACCTTGTCACTCCACAAACCACTTATACCATAAAATAAATCAAATATTTTATATCCTTCCTTTCAACACTTTTGCACTCAAAAATAATCACAAAGCTTTCTTAGGCAATATCTCATATTTATCAAATATCAAACCTTATTAAAATATTAAAGCTTGCTCAACCTTATATCTCCAACAAAAATTATAATCAAACCTTAGCAAAATATTAAAGCTTGCTCAACCTTATATCTCCCACAAAAATCATAATAAAAACTTAGCGAGCAAATATTTTAATTAAAATATTTACCCCCACAGATAACGGAGTCGGAGTGCATACCTCAAAGGAGCCCTCAAAGGGCTTTGGCATTTCAAGCCTCTGCCCACCGTACTGCCAAGCGACAGCTAAGACGCGTAAGCTAACACTGCCCATATGAGTGCCTTGGGTACTCTCTTCCTTAAATTGCATGTGCATTCCTATCAAGGCACCAAAACATTGATCATCCATGAATTGACTGCCCACATCACACTCCACAAAATTTATTGCGCAATATTCGGATGCATAAATGCTTTGGTATTTCAAAAATCATGCGACACTCCTTAGGTTTATTAAATGGAAAAACTTTGGCTTATTTATATAAGCCATCCTTCAATGTGAATACGTCGGCCCTTTTAACATTGCCCTCATGACATCAGCAGCACCAATAAGAAAGGAGGGAAAAACCTTTTATTTAATTTTAAAATTTTAATTTTAATTTTAAATAAATTAAAATTTAAACTAAACCTTTAAAATTAAATTTCTCCATCACCGGGGCACCTTTTTCGATGAAACGAAAAGCCAACTTGGGTTTTAAGAAAAACCCATTTCAAATCTGCCATCTATTAGTTTTTAATAAAACATTTTCTTGCCTTCCTTGGTTTTCATAAAAACCTTTTGCTAAGCTTCCCTTGAAGCTCATTTTGAAACCAAATGCCATGCATCCCTTCTAGAATCTTTGATCAAAACCTTGGCTTCTAATGAAGCTCTTTGTGGAGCAAAATCATAGTTCTTACTTACAAATATCCTTTTGAAATCAATGACAAATTTTATCTTAAGGACTCAAAATGTCCAACATCTCATGTTATGCACAACTTTCCATTGATGCATCTGACCATCTAGGTTTTGAGCCCCATAAAAATTTATGATTAAAAAATGTTTAGTTGTGATATTGTTCCTAAAATATGATGTGAGGACATCCCTCCAAGCTATATGTTCTATTGCAGTACATTCAAGAGAGTTCCAAAAAGTAACTATCCACCATGAGGCACCTTGGACAGCTACTTCCATATGACCAGCACCCCTCCAAAGTCTATTTACTATTTTACACATTAGATCCAACGACATTTTTATCTCTTGGATAAGAAAAAAATCTATTTTACATTTTTCCAAGAGTCTTCGAATAGTATATTTATAGGTTCTATTTTTTAAACCCCTAACATTCCATGATTGTATAATTATTGGTTACCTTGAGAGCAGTAAAAATGTATTGGCCTCACCGATCCTCCAGTAATCAGTTTGTCTCCTTGAAATGCTATCAATTCCTTATTTGATTTTCTACCCACTCCTTGAGAGCTGCTATTTTTGATCTCTTTTCCACCTAAGTTATCCCTAGATTTGGATTTTCTCTATTATTTTATGCTATGCCCATGATGGCATCCTTAATTATCGGTTGCTCTTGGTTATGCACTATCAATACCCCTACACTCTTTGATTGCGGTAACTCACTGCACTCAATTACCTACTCTATGATGGGAGGAGGTGAAAGAGGGGCTTGAACATGGTTGTTATTATTTTCATTATTCCCATCCACTCCTTCCATGAATTGTTCTTCTTCTTGCTCCATTAGTGTCTTAAATATCTCATAACTATTGGAGGGCTTGAGTTGGGTTTTCTCTTTACCATATTTTTTCTTTTGCCTTCTCCTTATTTTGGGTTGTTCAAAACCATCTCCTTGTGCTTCTTTGCCCTAAGAAATATTGGTTGTTTCTTTATTGATTTTTGACTTACCCTCCTTAGGAATATTTGAAATTCCCAAAGGATCCTCCATTTTTATGCTCATATTATTTAGGAAAGATCGAGCTAAATTCCCATATTTGTGGTAAACTCTACATTTGAAGGGTAATACCTCATAATTCAGTTGTTGAATCCAAGATAGTCTTACAATTTTGAGTTCTACCTTTGCTGGAAAAGGCTGGCTAAGATCCATTTCCACACATGATCTTGTATAAATAGTTGTGTTTCCTTCTATTGTATCTTTGGAAACACCCAAATGTCTTCCAAGGAAATTACTGATAATTTCCAATACCTTCTCATTCTAAAAATCCATTGGAAGTGCATACAAATGGATCCAAACTAGGACAACAGTGCGTTTGTTTCGAGGATTAAATCCCACTCTCTAGGGTTGAACAAATAATCTTACCAAACCATGATTCCTCTTTTCTGATTAAAAAGCCCTATTTATATCAACAAGTGAATAAAAACTAACAATAAAATATCCATTGCTAATAAATCACAAAGAATACTCACCAAGAGGCTCCCAGTTTTTCCAAAACTAGGAATGCAAAAAATTTAGGGTAGGGCGACTACCCATGAATTTATAGATCAAATCATGATTGGATCTATATAAAAATATTTATTAGACCATCCTTTGCTCAATGAAAATATTTGGCCTTGATTCTGACTATGGCAAGCATCCATTAACTCGTTGAGATGTTGATCTATTTCTAGTAGCTGTAAAGAGCATTTGTAATGCAGTTTTTTGTGCTTCTTCAGTCTGTGATGGAGATTTATCCTTTTAACAAATATGCAAAAGAACTATTTCTCTCTAAAATATGATATGGATTTGTCCCCATTGGGCCCTCCTAGGGAAACAATATTGTCTTTAATTCCACAGTAACCATAAATCTCTCTGGCTACCCAACTAATGCCCTAGTTTTCTAGGTGACTGATTTGATCAAGCTTTTCAATGCTCATTTTTTTATATCAAGCTTTGTCTAGACAGAGCCCCACTACCAGTCAGGCATCCATAGCCCCGATGGAGTTTATCCAAACTTAGTGACTGATTTGATCAATATTTGCATTGCTTGTACTCTTCTTTCATAGAGAACTTTGCCAATATTTATGTGATACTTGAATTGGAGCATGTTAGATATTCGCCTTAATCGGTTCACCAAGATGATTTCATCCTTCACAATTCCAAGGAATGCCTCTTCATGTGATGTTCATTAAAGTGAAGCTTTGGCATAATATTCCATTGTTTCACATTCCACCATATTAGTACACTTAACCAAGGATAATTACTATATAGCTTCATTTTCTTTCCCCTAGTTTTGTTTGATTCATGGGTTGTATTATCTATTTTGAAAACATGCCATTTTGTCAGTAACCATCACAAAACCAAAACCACAATAAAGGGGACTGACTCAAAATGTAAATGTATGGGAGCATGAACATGAATCTAACACACACAAAAAAAACTCCTAAAACACTCTAAGGAGACAAGAGAAACAAACAACAACTCAAAGGAAAACCAACACACAAAACCAAGACTAAACATGAAAACCAAAAAGTATTTACAAAATATACAATATAGTACAAATGGCACAAAACTCAACCATGACTTTCCTGGATCCCAAATTTGATTTCTTTCATGAATAGAAATAATTTTGACATGATAGGCACACTGAATTATACAGGCATCAACCCACAATAAAATTATGCCTACAAATACAAAATCCTTTATTTTACCTTTTTTATTCCAGTATTCAACAATTTCAATTTGAGATTCTAGCACATTAAATTGGTAAGCAAATGCATGATTTTCAATTATTTCTTTCTTATTACATGAGGTGTAAATTCCAACATTCAATTCATCACTTTGACAACATTTCTCATTTTCGCAAGCATATAAGATTTCCTTCAAATAAGAGGCTATTTTTGAAAATTTTGACATCAAGTCACCCTCTAAATTTTTAGGCCAATCATGCTCACACAACACTTTGCAAGCATCTAGGATATTTACTAAATAAGGATCACTATAAGTTTTTACCCTAGATTGAATTTTTAATATTCTATGGACATGATTCAACAATTCAAGCATATTCACATTTGTTTTGTTTGACAAGACAAACATATTAGCAATGTAAGTAGAAACCAATTCTAGCTCTTTGCTAACCTCACATGGCACTTGATCATTAATCACATTTGAATCTAAAATTTCATGATGCAACATTTTACCTGGATTTTGGATAATGGAACATAAAGGTTTAGATTTTACCTTTTGCATATTTTCATTTGCCAAACCTTTGTGAGCATTTGTAATCTTTCCTTTTTCTTCATGACTTTCATCATCATCAAACACCTGTTCAAAAATACCAAATTTAGGCACCCAATCAAACATATGCCCATATTTTTCAAAACAAGAACCTAGATTCTCAAGATATGTGTCACATAACACCTTTCCATGATCAATGGCTTGAGTTGTTTCAAAATCCACATTTTCATTAGGATCATCAATAATATCAAACCCAAACCACTCAGGTTCTGGAATTTCCTCATTTTGATATGGCATAGACATTGTAGAGCCAATAGGTGGATCAAGATTTTTAATTCCTTACCCCTCAAAGGGGACCAAAGCAAGTGGTTCTCCTTATTTATCCATGGTAGTAGAATCATTATCATTTTCCAACACTTGATGAGATTCCAACCCTTCTTCCAAAACATTCTTATATTGTACAGGACTTGTAATATCCTCATGCGAGAAAGCAATTGTATTATCCTACATATCAATTGACATAAAAAACTCATTAGAATGTTTGGAGTGAGCATATTCTTCCCATTTCTCCCAAGAATCATAGTAATCATCTTCCAAAATCAAGTTGTGATGCTCAACTACTTCTTCACCATCTTCCAATTCATCAATGTGTTTCTCATAAAATTCGCCTTCACCTTCCTTAGATGGTTCAATTATTTTCAAAAGTGGGCTACTCTTTGTATTAAATCTTGCAATATCACAATCCACATTTGTAACCCATGATTCAATTTTATCACAATTTGGAAGGTGTGGGTTTTCTTGACCATCAGTTTCAACAATCTCATCCAAAGTGTCTTTCGAGAATAAGTGGTGAAATTCTATTATGTCTTTGAATTCATTTATTGATTCTCATTTCAACCTCACTTTCAACCACTTTTTATGGCTTAGGGGTTTCTATAATGGGATCAATTTTTACATTCTTCTTTCTATGATCATCCCAATCCTCCTTTGTGAATAATGATTCTAAACCCTTTCTTTCCCAAACAAAAGGGTCATCATTTGGGACGTATTGGTATTCTTGATCATTTCTTTCAACCACTTCATTCAATTCTATGGAAGGTCCTGTCCTATCACATATCTCCATGCTAGTTAACTCTAGGACTCTTCCATCACTTGAAGGTTCATACATTTCAAAAAATGAATTAATCTCAACATTTTGATGGGCTTGTTCACCATAATTCTCATTGGTGTACATTGGCTTTGAAACTTGCATCTCCTCTTGAATGATATCTAAGGTGGTTGTAACATTTGGACATTCATCTTCATCCCATTGATTGTTCACATTAGACATCATTGAATTAGAGGGTACTAGATTAGATGGTTGGTGTAGGTTGGCTTCAATAACTCCTGAAAAACAATCTCTCATGGGAACATGTTGTGCCTCAACTCGACTCAGGGGTGACTTTTGATTTTTAGCCTTAGGGTTACACAATGATAGCTTACCCCCATTAAAATTTCTCAAAGTCCACCATCATTCTACCATAATTGCCTCATTGTAGGCCTTAGGCAAGGATGAATCTTCAAGAAGCTTCCTTAGAAATTTGGATATTGAGGGGTCTAAGGCTCCCATGTAAATTTGAAAGGCTTCTTCTTTTGAAATGGTATAATGCATCTCTATTTTGGTATACAACCTATGGAACCTATCATTAAATTGACTCATGGATTCATTAGGCTCTTTATAGATAGAGGTAAACTGATTTGCTATCATATCTGGGTCAACTTGATTTCCAAAATGGTCAAGAAATGTTGTTTCTAGTTGGACCCAAGAAGTGATAACATCTATAGGTAATTGGATATACCAACCCAATGCTATGTCATCCAATGTGTATGAGAATAACCTACAAGAAACATCCTCATGGAAAATTTGCAAGTGAATTAACATGCTCTTGTAGATAGACAATATTTGTATGTGTCCTAATGCCACATTTTGCCTAAACTGCGATGCAAACTCCAATACACTTTCAGGAATTTGATGGGGTATTCCAGGCATGTTTAAATGACTATAATGGTCACCTAACAAAGATGCCATTCTTGCTCTTATTTGATCAAATGTTGCCATTAGTGAAACTCAAAGAATAACTTTAGAACCAATTTTTTTAGTCAAATAAAGATATCTTATAACTAAGCATGAAATATCACATATAAATCATGTTAGCATCAATCAAAATATATGCATCAATTAAACCATAACATCAAAGAACATTCTCCAATTTGTAAAAAGGTTAGCCTTAATACATCATCAATTAGATAATTTTTAAATCAATGAAAGTGATCACATGTAAACAAAACCTCGTTATTCAAGACCAATGATTTCAAATAAACCTTTCAAGTAAACATGAATAATTTAGCATCTAAATAGTAATAAAGTAATTCAGACCCTCCTTCTAGAACCAATTCTATTGAATGAAAATTTTGTCCAATTATAAAATCCCCATCACAGTTAGGATTTTGATTAGCAAACCCTCTATTGCAAAGAAATATATATTTCTCCAATGTTCCTTTTACTTAATGTGTGTTTGTAATATTGTGAAGATGTGTCAAATAAGTGCTATAAATACCTTAGTGATTTACAAGTAACTATTAACAAGGGATATGTGTTGGTATTATTTTATTGCTATACTAGTGATTATTCATGAAACTTAAAAGAAAAGGAAAATTATTATTGGCCCTCATATGACCATGATGTAAAGCCTTAGTTCCTTTTATCTTGGAGTATTTTAGGTAGATTTTATCTTCCTTTGATTAAGAAGATTTTAGAAAAGTTTTACCTTGTATTAAACCCTACTTTAAGAATGAAATAGAAGATTAAAATCTATCTCTAAATGTGAATCTTAAATGATGAAAGGATTCATTTAATGTTGATTTGAATATAAAAGTAACTATAACCTTTGATATAATAAATAAATTACCCCTCTTTAATGAAATTAGAATTTTCATAAAGAGAAGTCAATTTATTGTTTTAAAATAATGGCCTTTTGAAATGCCATATAAATCACTCCCCTTTAATGAAATTGTGATTTTCATAAAGGAAAGTTAATTTATTGCTTGTAAAATAAACATGCAAAGCTTGAAATCTAATTTACCTTCAAAATGCGAAATTATGTAAAATTCAAAATTATAAAATGCCTGTAAAAACAACTTTGAATAATTTTTATAATTTCAAAATGGCTTCAAAATGAAATCAAAATTGTTCTAAATGGAGCGTTAAATCTTGTTCTTCACACCCATGCATTTATTTTTGGAATTTTAATTTTTTTAATTGCTGAAGCTTTAAAAAAATACAAATAGAAAGGGTTAGAAAAATAAAATAAAAGTTTGGAAATGGACCAGAGCACTAAAAATATCAAAAATAGACTATCACCAGTATGATGCCACCCTATTTATGCAAAACTAAATATGTGAGAAACTTTTGCATGTAACCTAGTTTATTCGAATCTACATTTGCACAACTCATAATAACCTAGGTGTGAGCTTCTAAGGAAATAAAATGAATTTCATGTTTTAAACATTCAATGATGCAACCACTATTATGCATTAAACATCATCTATAAGCCTAAAACATGAAAAGGGAAAAATAAACATTTAATCCAAACATGCAAAAATAATCTCCTCCTATCTTGCTAATAGGACACAAATTTTTGGAATCATTTGTATTAAAAA
Source organism: Wollemia nobilis (assembly GCA_028583015.1). Lineage (NCBI taxonomy): Eukaryota > Viridiplantae > Streptophyta > Pinopsida > Araucariales > Araucariaceae > Wollemia > Wollemia nobilis. The sequence goes on from JAQPPZ010004166.1 coordinate 8,330,714, forward strand.
AAAGGTAGAAAATACAATCTTGCAATATATTTCTAGCCTTGGCCTCCAAAAATTTCCAGCCTTTGGCCTCCAAAAAGGTCCATACCCCTTTTTATCTTTCAAATGGATCTTTAAAGCTTTCCATTAGCTTCTCATTTCTCCCCTTTTTTGGTTTCGAAATGTTGCACTTGTAGTCGTTCGCATTTCATCTTCCTTATTTTTAGCTTCCCCATGCAACTGTTCATTTTTCATCTTCCCTTTTACTATCATCCGTTTGTTTCACTTTCAAAGAAGCTTATGTGATGGGTTACCCTTTGTTCACCTTGGTAACATTCCCTGCTCCTTATTGCAATTCGTTCTTCTTAATTAAGTAACACTTCAAAAAATAGGCCTACCCTTTATCTTACTTTGTACACTTCCCAAAATAATTCTTGATTTACCAATAAAGCTTGTAATAGATGCATGGATAACACTTGTTTCGATGTTTGCTTTAATAATATTCATGCTATCCATTGAAGTGTAATCATCCAATGGAAGGATTCTCAACCATTCTCATCAAACTTAAACCCACTCAACGTCCTATTCTTAGAAACTTTAATCCTCCCTTGGCATCTGTGATTTGAATGTCCTCTTTATCACACGTTGATTAAAAATATACAATTTTTTTGTCAATATGATCAAACCATTGTCAGTGCTTAAATATAATTCTTGAGATGACTATCATTATTACATGCATTTGAATGAACCTATGTGCCCGTATTTACCATATTTGACCTTGAATTTATTATCATGGGGACCTTTGTGGCACTATAGGGTTCGATGTTCAAAGATAATTATAGCTCCATACTATACTTTGGTGCTCAAGTGAGTGATGTTGGTCATTTTTACCACCCATACATTGACATTCCCACTACTGCATCACTACATTGACACCGTCATATCCATGTCTATCCATAGACCTTTTGTATCATAATGGCTACATCCTTTTATAGACTCCATGTTGTAAGTGCTATACTTGAGTCCCTCCTATCGAGGGAGCTACTACCACAACATCCTCCAATGGTTGGATAAACCAAAATTAGATGCTACAACAAACCATGAGACCCCTTGCTAACACCCACAACCATAATTTCTAAACATGGTGTCTTCCATATTGTACAATGTCATTATCATGACTTCCACTGCATTTCTTCACCTGTCACACTGATATACTAAGGTGAAAACCCCTTAATATCGATGCTGATCTTGCATGTATCCTTGCCACATTCTGTCCACATAGGCTTCACTGCACCACCTCTTTGATGTTCAATAAATTTTTTTATTTACCTATGTGCTCTTTATGCTAGTGATGTTCGTTTGACACATCGAACCATGTGTGATATATCCTTTGGTCCACTAGTGTGTTACCATTTGAATATTAATAAATTAAATGCAGTCCCTTTGGTGTAGCCCTCATTCAAATTGCCATTTGTGTTCATGCAGCTACCTCATGTTCTGGAAAAAGTTTCTCATCGTTGATGCATCAATGTGGAGGATTATTCAATGTGCGCACCTATTGCGCATGTCTTAGGAGCCATATTATCCATACTACACTCAATTTTGATGTATCATATATTTTATGATTGCCACTATATCTTTAGTCCTCTCCTTCTACATTGTGTAAGTCTCATTATCTATGTTATCTGAATCACCCTCGAGATTCACATTAGCTCCACTGGTCCAGGTCAGCTCCTTTTTCCAAATTTTTATTGACATGTAATCTACTACCTTACAACTATTCACTCTGGCTGCTATCTCTAGAATCCACATCATCATCGACTCATAATCTACCATCGATTCTCATGCATTGTATTCAATCCCATGTCACCAGTTTGACAATCCTAGTCTTAGTTGGTTGTCTACTGGGTATCATCTACTAAAGTTTAATTACAAATAGATGCAATCAACATCTTCATTTTCCACCATTGAGAAGTGTAATATCTGGTATGCTACCTCGAGTATACGTATTACCTCTGATGTGGTATTCATCGATATCTTCAAACGTCTTCATCCCTGTGGATTACATGTGCACCACAAAACCATATAAATCAAACCTTAAGAGTACTCACAAATTTAACATAACCTCAAAGTAAAACAAAGGCTAATTTACATGTAAGAATATAAAGATAATTTATTACCTTTTTATTAAATATATATATATATATATATCTTCTTTTTATTTATTTATTATTTATTTATTTTTATTATATTTTTCTTTTATAAAAGTAATATATATTATATATATATTACTTTTATTTATGAAAATATGGAGCAATCAACAATACCTATTAAAATTCAAAATAAAATAAAAGAGAAACTTTAAACTCACCAATTGAAACTCAAAACTAACAATTTAGACCTATCAAACAAAATTAAACAAAAACCACTAACTAACTAAAAGAGTCCCTTAAACCTATCAAGACGTCACCCAAAGACAATAAAAACTACCAAAACCTAAAATTTTAAAGGTGGGTCCCCAAAATTGGGGTTAGTTATGAGATAATCACAACATTTCCTAGGTCTAGGGAACATCAAAACACACAAAAAAAAACCCAAAAAAAAAATCATCAAAAATAAAAAATTAATAAAAAAAATCAAAATGAAAACATCAAAACATTCATTGTTTGCTTGCTTTTCTGTTTGCATAGATAGTGTGTTTTTCCTTAAATAAAAAAAAAAAGAGAGCATCCACAAACATTCTTTCATTTTAGATAGCCTATGGTAATGACCCATAGTCAAGCCAAGGCTTCTTCCCAAACCCAAGTTTCCATGGACCATTCAGGTCAATCCACCCATTCTTCAACTACCCCAACTTATCAGGGGCATATCCCAAATCCATCAGGGTAGCATGTTTTATGATGTCCATCATTACATATCTCCCCCACCTAAGACTCATCACATTGGGTCTGATCAAGGTGGAAACCATCATACCATGCACACCACCCCTTCTGAGTCCCCTCATCTTGAGACTCCTCTTTCTCCACCCAAGCCAAACATCACACCCATTGATCTCGATGTTGCTTGCCTCCTTTTCACCAATCCAATCTATCATGGCCAATCACCTCATGCTCCCTAGGACCCTTCTTCATCATACCCTCCACCACCTAGCTCATTCCCTCCATATTTATCCCTACTACACATTCTTGTCTATACTGACCCCATCCTCATCCAGGTGTAAGCTTACAAGTCTTATCATCCTCCATCACCTCTTGCATCTTCTAGTTTTCACCACACATCGAGTGTGTAAAATTTTGGAATATCACCAGTGTCCTCACCACCTAGGGGAACTAGTGCCACCCCTCTATAGCACATCGTAGGCCCAATGTCTATGGCCATCAACCTTAATCATCCATCTTCCTCCAATCATGTCCACTCATCACAATGCCCACATATTTCTACATCACCTCCTTACATCACGCACACTTCTCACCCACATCATTCGGCCCAAGTTTGTGCTACTTCCCATCTACACTCATCCAATCCATCTTCTTCTTTCCAATTTCCTAACCCACCTCCTCAATCCATGGCTCTCACTCCTCCCACCACTTACCCTTCATCCCCCACCATTCATATCAATGGTGCACATGTCACACACTCTTCTACCATATGTTCTGCTTGTCCCCCACCATCCTACAATCTTGGGGTATCTTCTCATCAATTTTCTTCCCATAAAGCACCTCCTAATCATTGCCCATATTGTCACATTAGTTCTTCTCACACCACCCACATTCCCCAACAACCACCTCAAACTCCTCATCCTTCATCTCATCCACCAGCCTAGGGATCATTATTTCCTCAATCACCATCATGGGCCTCCTATCCACCCATGGTGCCCATGATCTATTCATACCCATGAATCTCATTAGTGGCCTATGACATAGTCACATAACCCACACCCACATCAACACAAACCACCACCCCCCAACCCACTTCTCAACCATACCAATCACACCCCACCCAACACATGCATCATACAACCTCTACACAACCCCTTCATTCCTACCCATCATTGTATCCCCAACTTCAACTACCTACCTATCATCAACACCACACTCAACAACCACCATCACATCCCTTACACACCCACAATTATTCTCATCAACACCATCAATATCCACCTTAGGATCCCAAGTTCCACAAGTGCCATATTCTAACCCTAATCATCATCATCATCACCTCTATTCACACCAATCATATCCCCCATCGAGCCATCCCATCTAACTCATCATGGCACCCACTACTCAGCTCCCCAAGCCACTCCAAATGCATTCCAACAGTTGGCCAACAAGGTCAATAGTTTGGAATCACAAGTTATAGGCATGGGGTATCAAAAGCCAACCTTGAGTCAACTTCAAAACTACCCCATCAACCCCTCAGTCCCAGTGCTACCTTATCCTCCCCTATTTAAAATACCCAAATTCAAAAAGTTCAAGGGCAAAGAGGATCCTCAGGATCACTTGAGCACATTCATCAATGCTTGTTATCTCATCAATGAGATAGACCCCCTCATGCTCCATACCTTTTTGCTATCCCTTGCAGGAGGAGCCTTGGATTGGTACAACCATTTTCCTAGACACAACTTGTATAATTTTGAACAACTAGCCAATCTCTTCCTAGAGTGCTTCGCTCTAAATGTTAAGAAGAAAACCACCTTAACGGATCTCACCAACCTTCATCAATTTGATGATGAGTCCATCCTTGATTATGGAAATCGATGGAGAGTAGTACTAATTGAGTTACCCTTCTCTATCCCCATCACTGAGCTAACTCAGATGTTCACTCAAAGTTATTCCAAATCAATATCCCTCCTTCAACTCCAACAATACCAAACTCTTGAGGAAGCTCTCACTCAAGCCAAAATTATTGAGGATATCAAGATCCAAGAAGGAGAAATCAAGCTCCAAAAGAAGGAATGGCTAGGTAAAAATACCAAGGGCAATAACACAAACAATCAATCCAAACCTGCCCAAGTCAACCAGGTAGTGTTGAGTAGCCCAACCACTCAACCTCCCCAACAACAACCTCAACCTCCACACCAACAACCTTCTCATCCACCATAATAGCTAGCATACAATATCATGCCACCTCCTACCCAAAATAAAAATACCACTCATCAAGTTATATACCCTCAATAACCCCAATACAATTTCACACCCCTCTTAGAGCCCTTGTCTAACATATTTTAGAAACTCATGGATGCACAATTGATCTCTTTACCCAAGATAAAACCCGAAGATCCAAACAAACCTCAAGGAAGAGGGTATAGAGAGGATAGGTATTGCATCTACCATCGACAAAAGGGTCATGATATTGATAGGTGCATCCTACTTAAGCATAAAGTGCAAGATTTGATTGAAAGGGGGCTTATCAAAGTTGACAACCCTCTTGCTCCCCCTAATCAAAATTTGGGTATCTATCAAACCCCATTACCACAACATGGTGTAACACAACCAAACATTGGAGACACTATGACTACCCCTCAACCAAATCAAGTTAATCATGTCAACAATGACCCCAATTATCAAGGTTTTGTTGGCATGATTCATGTGGTCACCAAAAATCAAAGGTACCCAGACCCACCTGCATAAACAATTGACCCCTCAAATGTGTCATCCTCATCAACTATGTCACCTCTACTAGTGCAAGTCACCATTACACCTCAACCTTGACCAATCATCCATCTCAAAAGTAGGCTTACCCATAGCCTCAAAATAGCCTCAACTAAGCTCTCAATTTATGAGTTAATCCAACAATTACCTCCCCATCGAGAGGCACTAATGGAAATACTCAAAGCCATAGAGTTGCAAACCCATGATCCTAATGCTTTTGCCAATTTTATGGGTAACATTCAAACCTGCACTTCGTTGGCCATCACATTTTATGACACTAAGATTAAGACTATCCTGATGGAAGGACCAGATCCACCCTTGCACATCATGGCCACTATTGACAACAAAATCTTCAAACATGTCCTGATTGATATGGGCTCTTCCATCAACATCATCACATCATCCACCCTCAAACATCTCAATCTTCCACCCACTCACATCATTAATTCTACCTTCACTCTATGGGCATTCAATAACACCCTATGCTCAATACTAGGAATAGTCATCCTACCTATCCAAGTAGGGGTCCAAACTATCCACACTCTATGTCATGTATTGGATGGAGAGATGCAATACAATGTACTCCTAGGTAGACCATGGATATGAGATATGTGGTGCATACCCTCAACCTTGCACCATTGCCTTAAATACACACATGAGGGTCATATTCACTACATTCCAATAAATGATAAACCATTCAAGTATTACCACATGGTCACACACCCGCATGAGTCCCCCCTACCTTCAACACACCTATCTCTCACCCATATCCTACTCAACTCATCATACCATCCAACCTCATCTTCTACTCCCTCACCTATCCCTCACAATGTCAATCTGCAACCCACCCACTCAATCTCAACCAATCCAATTCCTCCTTCTTCATCTATGGGCACTCACTACACCCCTCATCCTACCTCAAATAAAAATTATCCATCTTCTTCATATTCTTCATCTCTTCCTCAACACTACCCACCTTCTTCCTATCCTTCACCCAATGCTCAACCTTTCCACCCTTCTAGCATGCAAGTCACTCCACCCCATCCCCAACCTCTTCATCCACCATACTCTACCTATACTTCTCCTTCATCCTCAATGGCACAACCTCCATCTTCAATCCTACCCATCACACCCATACCACATCATCCTCCACCTTTAGATCCTGTTGTCAATCACCATCCACCAACTCCATCTAGATCACACCATTCTACTTCTTCCACTAATCCCAACCACCATCTCAGGGATTCTTCTTCTACTCCCACCACTTCTCCCATCAAACAAGCTACCACTACCCTCACTCCTACCATTATTACCCCTTATATCACCCCCATACCTACTCCTACACATGCATCCCAAAACACATCTTCTCATCCCAAACCACATCTTCTTCCATAGAACCTAATCCACCCCCACCACCAAATCCATCTAAGGCTCATCCATTCATCCTTGACACTAATCAAGGGATATCCACTCTATTCTACCACCCTCTACACCTCACTCCACTTTCATGGATAATGTAGAGTCATCCTCCTCCACCCCCTCTCCAACGCTCTCATCCCAGTCTCCTATTGTTGTACATATGACCACTCCTAGCATAGGAGAGTACCTTATACATAATATAGCATTTTTACCTCCAGTCATAGAATTAATTAGGGATTTTGGTCACCCTAGTCATACCCCTTTAACTATCGATGTTGTTGTCCCAATAGGCTCTTCCTCTAATCACACAAATTTTATGTATGGGGGAATCAATTCATCATTAGATAAACCTCTTGATAAAGAGCCTGAAGCATTATTTTCTAGTGACAATCAATTTTTGGATAATCCTTCATTCACCATGAAGTACTTCCATCATTTCAATTGGTGAGGATGTATTATATCAGCAAGGAATGTGGACTATTTTGGAGCCCCATTCTTAACCTCCTTAGGATAAATCTAGCTTAGGCTATGATCAACATTCTCCAATAAATCCCCTCAAATATGATCTTCAATGTATCACCCTTGGTCTCAAGGAGGAAAGTGAGGATGAATACCCTGATCCTGAGCATGCTCCCACATCACCAACAAACCTCTTCCAAGTTGCCACCATCCACACCATCTCATACGACACTTTAGATGATGAATTGGATGAGTCATTTGAGGCACTTTCGATTGCCTCTAATAGCTCTGAAGATGAATCATCTCCTATCATCCCCATCACAGAAGTAGATGACTTTTATCTATATGTGTTCCCCCATCCACTACCCATTTTTCCTTTGCTCCTTCCATTGGAGCAACAAGATGCACCCATCAATCCTCCACCTCCACCATGGCCACCTCTACCTAATCCTCATCCACCTATTCTCAATCAACTCCTTCCTCGAGAGCATGTGCAAGGGAACCCAGACTTTGATCCACAACCCCCTTCATTTTCCCAAGTCAACACAATTTTTGTTGACTTATGCACACCCCTCCATAATCCATATGATCCTATGCATCCCATCCACATTGATATCAGTCTCATTGACTTTGAGCATATTTCATCCCCTCCAACTACCTCAGATTTCTATCCCTCAAATCAATTGCTCAAGGACTCAAATATCTACTTTCCTACTTCACCCTCTTCTTCGCCCTCTTTTTTTTATAATGCTAAAGTTAGTGAGACTATATCACCCCTTCTAGATAATATCATAGATGACATCCATCTCATTCCCACCCCTCATCAGCTTGAGGAGGGTTCCCATATGCTCATCGAGGAAACCATCGATATCAACATCAACACAGACCTAGATAACCCCAAAATCATCAAACTTGGGAAGAGTCTCTCAATCAAAGAGCAAAATAGTTTTGTCATGCTCCTAATAGAGTATCAAGAGGTCTTCATGTGGTCCTATAAAGACATGCCTGGCCTTGACCCGAACCTTGTCATCCATAACCTCACATTGAACCCTAGTGCTAAGTCGATCAAATAGAAGTTGAGGAAACTTCATCCTACTATAGCCCTCATGGTTAAAGAAGAGTTGCAAAAACTCTTAGACGTGGGCTTTATTCAACCAATTGACTATCTAGAGTGGATTTCAAATATGGTGCCTATTGGCAAACCCAATGGGGGGATACACATTTGCACTGAATTTTATGATCTCAACAAAGCATGTCCTAAGGATGATTTTCCTCTCCCTAACATTGATACGCTCGTGGATTCTACCATGGGCCATGAAATGCTCTCCCTAATGGATGGTTTTTTAAGATATAACCAAATTTGAGTCAATCCTGATGACCAACACAAAACCACTTTTACATCACCTTGGGGGACATTTTGCTACAAAGTCATATCATTCGATCTTAAGAATGTAGGAGCCATGTACCAATGGGCCATGACTTACATCTTCCATGATTACATGCATAAAATCATTGAATATTATGTTGATGATCTCTTGGCCAAATCCAAAATATACCATGGGCATATCGATATTTTATGCAAAGTTTTTGACCACCTTCTCGAGCATAATGTGCGACTTAATCCCAAAAAGTGTGTCTTTGGCATCACTTCAGGGAAGATTTTAGGGTTCATCATCTCCAAGAGAGGCATTGAAGTGGATCCTAACAAGGTCAAGGCCATCATCAAAATGCAACCCCCTATGACCCTTAAAGAGCTTCATAACTTGCAAGGTAAGATTCAAGTGATTCATCACTTTATCACTCAATTATCAGATAAATGTAAGCCATTCAATCATCTATTACAAAGGGGGTCACATTTCAATGGACCACCGAGTGTCAAGAAGCTTTCGATGCTATCAAGCATTACCTTGCTTCTCCTCCAATTTTATCCTTGCCTAGACTAGGCATCCCATTCCATCTGTACATATCTACCACTGACTTTACTTTAGGGACCATGTTGGCTCAAAATAATGAATCCAATTGAGAGTAGGCTATCTATTACATTAGCCATACCTTGGTGAGTTACAAAATAAGATATGCATATGTGGAGAAGCTATGCCTTGTGGTTTTTACCAAAAATCTTTGTCACTATATGCTCAACCATACAATGTATGTCATCGCTAGAGAGAATCCTCTATGGTATATGATGAGTCACACTTACACAAATACCCACATTACAAAATGGATAATGCTATTAATAGAATTTGATCTCAAATTTATAAGCCAAAAATCCATAAAGGGTTAGGTCATCATCGACCAACTCATTGAAGCTCCTCTTCAAGATGATAAACCTCTTATCATAGAGCTTCTAGATGACTCTATCTTCAGTATTACTGAGCTCAAAGAGCATGTCGAACCTGAAGATGAAATCAATATCACCATTTTATTTGATGGGTCTAAGTGTAAACAAGGGGAGGTGCAGGAATTATTTTCTTCACACCTCAAGGGGTTCCCATCCCTTCATCATTCAAGCTTGACTTCCCCTATACTAACAACAACGTAGAGTATGAGGTATTAATTTTAGGTCTTCATACCATTATGGCAATGTGCATTAAATGTATCCATATCATAGGTGACTCCCAACTCATTGTCAATCAAGTCAAGGGGGTCTACCAATGCAAATTTCTAGTCCTAAAAGCCTACAAGCAAATCATTGATAAGTTACTCATCAATTTTGACTGGTATGACATAGAATATTTACCAAGGTCATCTAACCATTTTTATGGATACAATGGCCTCTCTCGGGTCCCTTATCCCATAGAACCCCATCGATAATGTTACCCTCATTCATGTCACTATGCTATCCAAATCAGCTATCTCTCAGGAGTCATCTAATGATGAATGAGATGTTTTTCTAATTCAGGTCAAGCCCTACCATGTTGTTTTTACGTAGATCAAGGATTTTCTAAAACTTGGTACTCTTCCTTCTAACTTGCTACCTGCTACTAAATACATATTCAATAAACTTTAGTAGGAGATGTGCTCTATCATCATGGCTATGATGGTGTTCTCCTTCATTGTCTCGAACCACAGGAAGCCAATTGGGTAGTGTCTCAAGCACACAATGGTACATGTGGTGGCCATTTTAGTGGGATGGCTATCACAAAGCACATTTTATGCATGGGTTACTATTGGCCCACCATGGAACATGATTATTGCACATATATCAAGAAATATCACAAATATCAACATCATGCCAATTTGACCCATCTTCCATCACAAGCCTTACAACCCATTCAAGCCCTATGGCCATTCTCGCAATGGGGACTAGATCTAGTTGGGAAAATATCTCCTCCATATTTGGGAAATCACACCTTCATCATCACTACCACTAAATACTTCACCAAGTGGGTTGAGGCTCTTCCTCTTACCAATATGATAGGACCTCGAATTGTTGAGTTCTTACTCCAACACATCATCTATCATTTTGGTATCCCCTCAAAAATCATTTTTGATAATGGGACCCCATTCAAAAATAAGGATGTTCAAGCACTATGCAACAAGTACCATATTCAACATAGCTTCTCAACACCTTATTACCCTCAGAGCAATGGCTAAGTTGAGGCGACCAATAAAACTATTTGTGCCATTCTCAAGAAAATGGTACAAGAGAATCATAAATATTGGCACCTTCAACTCCCTTTGGTGCTTTGGGCTTATCAAACTAGCATTCGCATGCCAACAGGTGCAATGTCATTCTCTTTAGTTTATGGTATCGAAGCCATCATACCTCTTGAGCTTGAGATCCCAACCCTACGCATATCTTTGCAAGAATTCATGGATGAGGACACCACTCATCAAGCTAGGCTCGATCAACTCATGCTTCTTGATGAACATTGAATCAATGCTCTTGAGCACCTTTGTGTTTACCAAGATTGAATCAAATGAGCCTATGATCATAAGATCCATCCACATGAATTCCAAATTGGTGATCTCATACTTAAAGAGAATCAATAAAACTCAAGCCTTCCCCACCATTTACGTGATAAGTTTGTTGCTAACTGGCTTGGTCCATTCATTGTTACACAATCATTTGGTTCTTGGCCTACAAGATTGTGACTCTCGAGGGAGTTGAGGAACCTAAACCCATTAATATTCTTCATTTGTGTGCATTCAACGCCTAATTACTATCACACTGTAACATAATTAATAAAAAAAATAAAATAAAGTCAATATTTTCCTTTGTCATCCTTCATTTTCATATTACCATTCTCCAATATTTTAACAGGAGAAAATCATGAGCATATCACTACCACATGATGATATACTTACAAAGAAGACACTAAAAATTATGGAATAGCTAGATGAAAATGAAGTATATCTCTTGTAGACACTAAAATGTGGTAAACCTGATTAAGCACCCATGAAAAATGATCAAATTGGCATCATATGGCCCCTTAGGCAACCTTCAAGAGGCTCACAGTGGTTCTAGCCACTCCATTAAGGTTTATGGAGGCTACCAGTCCAATTTTTGGAGGTTTTGGCCCAAAATTCACCATCGTCCCACCATGGGACGGTGGTAGATTCCCACCGTCTCACCCTGGGACGGTGGTGAGCCATCATCCTAGGGTGGGACGGTGAGCAAGTTTAACCCAAAAAAAGTCAAATATGGGCCAAATGGCACCCATAAACTACCATCTAGCACGCCATTTGGAGCATGCAGGTTAGAGGGCACTGAATACTTATGACATGCTTCATAATGGAGGCCCAAAAGGGATATTCTCTTCCCCATCTAGTGCATGCCTCCATTTTGACAAGTGGCGCCTCCTGCCATGCATGCCCTTGCATGCCTTTTTGCACATGAGCCCCTTTGGGCTATAAAATGGATTCAATATCCACACAAAAACATATGGAGAGGAGTTATAGGATATGCAACGGAGTTCTGCGGAGATTTCCCCTCACCTTATTGCATATTTTTGCCTTCGAAATCTCTCTTTCGCCAAGGAGGTTACCGGGTGACTTCAAGAAGGTAATCCGAGCATAACTTTTCCATATGGGTGAATTTATTCACCAAATTCAATGACAACACACCCTAGGTTTTTTAGGAACATATTATAGTTATTTGGTAGCAAAAAGTGGCCAGATTTGGTGGGTATCCCCTCCTAGGGTGCCCCCCAAATAGTTGTAGTCACCATCGCCCCCAGGATGAGGGTAAATTATTAAATAATTTCATTATTTTTTTTAATTGGTAATTTTCTATATTGTCCCATGATGCTACAGTTAAAATTTCAAGTGATTTGGAGTTAAAATGAAAGAGTTATAACATTTTTAAGTTTTCATAGGCTCGTAGGGCCCATCCGGGCACCCCAGTCTGATGTAGGTGTATCCGGGATCCAATTTGAAAATATAATCATATAGGTTGTCTTAAAATGTCAATGTATGAATACTAACCAGATTTCATGAGTTTTGGATATGTTTAGGTTTGGGATTTGTTTTTCTTCTCTTTCGTAGGTTGCAGGTGAGCGGTGCAAAATTGAGGGGTCTAAAGATGCAATTTCCAATCTATTTTTGGTGATATCCTCATAAAATATCCTCTTTAACATCTCTGCAAATTTTCAAGTCATTTGGACATGTTTTGATATAGTTTTAATATATGCGCTATTTTGCCCCTATGGGGATTGCATGTTTTCACCATACACCCTTGCTATTTGACCCCTTTTTGCTTTCTTGTGTGCAGGTGCAGGTTTTTAGAAGGCATTGGGAAGGAAGATAATATATCAGATATTGAAGATACAAATAGCAATGGCATTGGCTCACCCACCTCGATTGTGGGTACGCGGAGAAACATTGGATGTGCACCTTGATTCCATGAAAGACTTGGTCTTTGGGCACCCGATATTGTAAAAATTGTATCACATTTTGAGCCCTCAAGGGGACTACTATGTAACCTTAGATATGATCCAACAAATTAATGAGAAAATACTTGCTTTGATTCATTTCCTTTTGTTTGGTATTCTTTCCTTTTCACATGCATGCTTCCTTTTTGATGCTCATGAGCGATATGGGTAGATACGCATATTTTTTTACATAATGTGGTGCAAATTTTTTCCCTAATTCAGTGGTGATCATGGTGGGACCCTTGTCCCTTTTGATTTGGGTGAAAATTTGACCTCTTTCTTGCATTTTTTGCCCTTTTTGTGTTGCAGGTGCTCCCCTCCCCACCCTGGAATTGTGGCAGAGGATTTATATGGCATACCCTGGGATTGTGGCTTCACCGTCCTACCCTAGGATGGTGGTGAAGCTTCTACTCACCCCACCCTAGAGCGGTGGTGAAACAGAGAGATTTCTGCCCAAAATTTTAGAATTTGGAGACTTCAAAACTTGTAAGGTAAGTGCCTAAAACCTCTGATTTTTTGCTACATTTTCAGAGACTATCAAAAATAAGTTTTCTTGCTTCATTTTCTTGCATATAAAGGTTAAAAGTTACATTTTTGCTTTTCTTATAACATCACATAGCAAAAGGAAGAAGAAAAATCAAAAGAAATCTAAAGTAGCAATGCATCTTTATGGCTTGATTGCTTGTGGCTTACCCAATGGGTAGGTTAGCATTTAGGGCTTGCATCTATAAGTGACATTTGTAGGTTCCTTTTATCCTAGATTTTGAAATTAAAACACACCTATTGCATGAATTTAGTGAATGATCATTGAATGCTTCTTTTCTTACTTTCTTTGGATTAAAAGGAACCACACACACTTGCACGTTCCACTATAACATTGGTAAGGTTGGATTTCATCACCAACCCCCCAATTCAGACTGGTGATGTTGGATTTCACCTCCTTCCACCAGCTTGCCCATATATTCCTAAAATAGAATAGGGCACTCTCTCAAGATGGAATAGGTCACTAATGTTCAAACTGCCTCCTACTATTGGAAACACTATTTTAGAGTGGAAGAGCTAGGTGAACCCCCCACTGGGATTTAAGTAGTGTACCCTAGACTCTTTTGAGAAATCATGTTTGGAACTAGTGTCCCTAGTCACCACTTTGGTTGAGTTCCCTCATTCTAATTACACAACAAGAGAAAATAACAACAACAAATCTAAACACACTGAAATCAGTTTAGGACACACATTTAATTAGTAAAAAGATAATCGTATTGTCTTCTTTGTGTGTTTATTTTTTATTTGGGAAAAAACCCTAACCCTAATTTTACAAAAAATAGGGTTCCAAAAAAATATATATTTTTTTATTCTACATCCAACGCTTCAAGAATTGTGCAAAACAGAGCTATAAAAAAAAAGTTATTTTGGTTTTATTTTTACTCAATTTTTGACCCCAAAAATAGCGAAAAATTGCACTAAAATAGTCATAAAGTGGGCTAGACAACTTTGAAAAGTTCCAAATTTGTTTTTGTTGTCTTATTTAGCCCTTAGGGCACCTCTCCTATAAATTTTGAGTCCTAACTCTTCAAGGTTAAAAATTTCCCAAAAAATCCCAAAAGTGGGCATTTCCCCACAACCCCGGTTGGCCAAATATTCCAAAAATACAATTTTTTGATCCAAAAATTAAATTTTTGAGACCTAGCCCATTATGATCAGCTCATTGCACTGATCATTTTGATATATAACACTTATTGCTTTTTTTAGAATTCAAAATTTTCTTTAGTGTGGGTTTCCTTCAAGGTTTGCGTAGTCAACACATTATGACAACTATGCATGGCCGAGATCAATCACGATCTAGTGAAGTAGAAAACTTTAGAAGAGGCCCTGAGCACCATCGTTATAGGTATGATGATTTCCTCACTCCTGCATGGAGCCCTGATAGTAGTTACCTTCACTATTCTCCTAAGGATATCATCATCCCTACACGACACCCTGAAAGTCATCATGAGGTCCACTCCTCACATAGAAGATCCGACCACCAAAGTACCTCTACCAAGAGAACATAAATGGGTTACCCATATGATCTAGTGGATTATTCGGTTAGTCAACACCGATTCCAATCACAAACTAGATATAATTAGCCTTCCAAAGGGCCTAACAGGGAGGTCTACACTCCATCTACATCATGGTCTTCACCACCTAGAACTCCCATCCAACAAGTGTTAGCAACACAGAGTCGGCCTATGCAAAGTTCACATGCACCATCAACAAAAGTGACCATGAGTGAGCTTCTACTACATTCCTCCAAATATTGGGAAGCTTTCATGAGGATCTTGGATTCCATTGAGGTACAACATCATGACTCTGATGCTTTCACCAACTTTATGGAATACATACAAATGGCCTCCTATATCCTTTCAAAATCATGAGTTCAAACCCGTGCCTACCAATTCACCATATCCTGCTTTCATATCATCGCGAGTATCAAAAGGGTCCCCTATAAGTAAGTATTGATTGACACAGGTTCCTCGATAAACATTATTACCATAGCTTCACTAAAGCATCTCAACCTTCCATCCTCATGCGTTGCACCTTCCAAGTTCACATTACAAGCATTTAATGATGCTTTATCCTCCACTGTGGGTACAATAATCCTACTTGTTAAAGTTGGATAAAATACTATGCCTACATTGTTCTACATCTTGGAGGGTGAAAGACAGTACAATATACTGCTTGGAAGACCTTGGATAAGAGATATGGAATGTGTTCCATCTATAGTGCATCAATGCATTAAATACATTGATGAAGGTAAGGTACATGTGATCAATGCTGACCCAGACCACTTCAAGTATTATAAGTAGGTGGATCATCCACAAAGGCCTACAGTGTCACCCAAGCATTTGGATATTATACCCAATGAATTTATCCAAAGTCCAGATGCAACCCCATGGTTAGTTGTGAATTTACCTTCACCACCATCACTAGTACCATCCTCTATATTTTCAAGCAAGGAAGGATCAGAAGAGCCAACTGTAGAAGCTCCCATATCTGTCATCAATACATATATAGCATATCTTATCACTCCTACAAAAAAGGAGGAAGAACCCCCTATTGATATGGATGAATCAAATCATATCGTATCATATTCACCCACTATATTTGAGGACACAATTCAATTGACCTACCTAGAACTTGATGAGTGCATAGTACCCAATGCTGCATTCACACCTATCATCGAGTTGATCAAAAATCTAGGTAGTCCCCCTACCAAGTTTCCACCCATTGATAGGATTCCTGATGCACCCTCCAAACATGGAGGCCAATAATATCATCTTGGACAAGTTGATGAGACAACCATAACTTGTTCAAATGTAAATGCATCTTCTCATGAGTTTGTGGGAATGATCAATGTGATGATAGAAAACCAAAGTCCTCTCAATCCATATATAAAAATTGTGACTCCAGCCAAAATCCCATCCACACCATAGGATATACCATTGATGGATTTGGTCACACCTACTCCATCTCACTCAACATCTCCACAATATCAAGAGCCGATGTACCCCCTAGACCAAAGTGGGGGTAACCCAACTACCATAGTTGAAAACTCTAAGTTGGAACATGAGCATGAGCCAAATCAAGAACAATAACATGTGGATATAATCGCCAGCTCCAATTATCATGAAGCATCCACATATGCTTAGACATTAGGGAATTTTTATCCACCCTCGATCAATGATCTCCCAGCTTCCACACCTAGTTCACCTCCACCAACTATCAGTTGCCATCTAGATTATTCAATAGTCATATAGTCATCACCTTCGCCAGTTCCATAACATATCTTGGATAGGCTAGCCAATGTCGAGTTACACATGAATCAACAATACAATGATTTACAATAGATCTTGAGTCAACTCACAAGCATTGAGGTACAATTGAGTAATCTTAAATCTCAACCCCCTAAGTATCTGGACCAACCCACTCCTATGTAATCCAATATTAAGTCTCAAAAAAATCAAGGGCTAAACTAGCAATGCCTCCAGCAGCATTGCCCTAAGTGACAATTTACACCCATTATCGAGTCCATGGACTCTTTGTTTGAGCACCTCTTAGTAGCTAATGTGATCAACCTACCTAAGTGTTGACCTATCAACCCAAACACACCTAAGCCCTATGGATATCGCAAAGACCTATACTGCAAGTACCATAGGCAACATGGGCATGATATCCATAGGTGCTTCATGTTCAAACACCTAGTACAGGATATAATTGATAGGAATGATCCTCAGGTCCAAGATCTTATTGATGAGGGAGCTTTATCCATGAGTGGAGAACTCATTCCACCCCATCAAGACATGGGCATTACCCAAAATCCCCTAGCACAATTGGAGGGGTCAA
Source organism: Wollemia nobilis (assembly GCA_028583015.1). Classification (NCBI taxonomy): domain Eukaryota; kingdom Viridiplantae; phylum Streptophyta; class Pinopsida; order Araucariales; family Araucariaceae; genus Wollemia; species Wollemia nobilis. The sequence continues at coordinate 8,348,478 of JAQPPZ010004166.1, forward strand.
TTTCTATTGCTCCTTCTAGCCAAGACAATAACATTACACCAATCATAGTACATACTGGAGGTATCCAAGGTGTAACACCTTCCCCACTATTTACATCACAAGCAATGAAATAAACTAGGGATTCTAAAGGTATCACACCTTCCTTTCTTCCTTTGATCACCACAAGTGCTAGGGATATACAAGGTATTGCACGTTACTCCTAAGAACACCAAGTAAGCAAAGTTACAAAAGGCTCCAAGGGTATCTACATACCACTTGGTCAACCCATAACACCCCTAGGCGATCTATAACTGTGTAGGTGACCCCAAAAGGCTCCTAGTGGTTTTTCACCATCTATGTCAAATAAAAATGCTCCTAGACCATCTACAATCATCTAGGTCAACCCTAAAAGCCCCAAATGAATCCATAAGCCCTTTGGTCACAACCAAATACCCCTAGGTAGTCATAGACACTTTCTAAGTGCCACTGACCGTCTAGGTCACCCAAAAGGCTCCTAGCAGGTTTTCACCATCTTAGGTCAAGTAATAACGATCCTGGATGATCTATGATCATCTAGGTCAACCCTAAAAGCCCCAAAGTTATCCATAAGCCATTTTGTCATAGCCAAATGTCCCTAGGCAGTTGTAGACACTTTTTAAGTGTCGTTGCACGTCTAGGTCACCCAAAATGCTCCTAGCAGGTTCTTACCGTCTAGGTCAAGTAAAAATGATCTTGGTCTATCTACGATCATCTAGGTCAACCCTAAAAGCCCCAAAGGTATCCATAAGCCCTTTGGTCATAGCCAAATACCCCTAGGTACTTGTAGACACTTTTTAAGTGCCGCTGCACGTCTAAGTCACCCAAAAGGCTCCTAGTGGGTTCTCACCGTCTAGGTCAAGTAAAAATACTCCTAGACTATCTACGATTGTCTAGGTCAATCCTAAAAGCCCTAAAGATATCTATAAGCCCTTTGGTCATAACCAAATATCCATAGGTAGTCATAGACACTTTTTAAGTGTTGTCGCACATCTATGTCACCTAAAATGCTCCTAGTGGGTTCTCATCGTCTAGGTTAAGTAAAAATGCTCCTGGACTATCTACGATCATCTAGGTCAACCCTAAAAGCCCTAAAGGCATCCATAAGCCCTTTGGTCATAACAAAATGCCCTTGGGTAGTTGTAGATGCTTTTTAAGTGCTGCTGAATGCCTAAGTCACCCAAAAGGCTCCTAGCGGGTTTTCACCGTCTAGGTCAAGTAAAAACACTCCTATACTGTCTACAATCATCTAGGTCAACCCTAAAATCCCTAAAGGCATACCTAAGCCCTTTTGTCAAAACAAAATGCCCCTAGGTAGTCATAGACACTTTCTAAGTGCCGCTAAACACCTAGGTCACCCAAAAGGCTCTTAGCGGGTTTCACCATCTAGGTCAAGTAAAAACGCTCCTAGGATACCTACAATCGTCTAGGTAAAACCTAAATTCCCCAATGGCCCCCAAATAAGTCCGTTGGTCACATATATATACATATCAATAAAAAATTCAAAAACATCATCAAAACATCAAAATATAAAAACATTGTGTCGCATTGCACTTTCATACATATATATCAATAAAAATTTCAAAAAGAGAAAAAAAAACATCATCAAAATTTCAAATTTTCAAAAAAATATTGTGTTCCCATCAAGTTGCATACCATTGCATTATCATTTACATTTGGCATAATCATCATTGGCACTTTGCATTTTTAAAGAGGTTCATACATGTCTAGCATTAAAATAGTACACTAAGTATAATGCACAATCAATAGTGTCAAGGTTATCACTCAGATCATTCCATAGTTACTTATCATTTCCATCTACATTTCATACATTTCCATGGTCATGTCCATTCCCTCCACTTATTCATTTTTTTTTTAGAATGTCATTAAGGTTTTAGGTCACTTAGCCATATCTAGTTTCTTCTTAGATTTTGTAGAAGTCTAGTGATATTTTTAGGAGGTAGAGTCTTGCTGAGATCATGCCTCATATACATCAAATCCCAACACATTTCACACTAATAAATCCAATTTTATGAAAGGAAATATGAAACCCACAAAGTGGTCTAGGGTACCTTGAGTGAAAAGTTTATCCTGCTCATCCCCCTATGCGAATGGTTCAAGAATGCTAAGAATTGGCAAAAGGACAAGATCTTCCCCACCCAATTCCCCAAAATAAACAATGGTTTTCACCACTATCAAAATTTCCAAACACCCTTGATCCCTAAAGTCGTAAGGATTCATACTACACATCCCTATGAAGGATGGGTAGTCATACCCAAGGTCTAAAATATCAACACCATTCCAAAGCAAAATTCCAAAAGCTTCCCATCAATATTTCCAAACACCTTTGATCCCTAAAGTCATAAGGATTCATACTACACGCCCCTGAGAAGGATGGGTATTCATACCCAAGGCCTAAAGGATCAATGCCATCCACAAGCCAAAAATCCCACAAGTTCAACTTTGAAATCAAAATCGTCAAAAAGCAACAATAAAAAATAATAGTGGCTATCACCACTACTCAAACCCCTTGCTCAAGATAAAAAAGAAAAAACTCAAAATCAACATTTATTATAGTCACTAAAAAGAGAACAATAAATAGTGATTTTCATCACTATATATGAGAGCAAGTAATCCCAATCAATTGAATAACCAAAAGACACCTGAGCTTGAATCCTTGGAATTCTCAGCATTTGAAAAACCATTTAGGTGATCCTCATTACAGGTTTTGTGGATAACCTACTTGTCATTGGCGGTATCCTAAATGCATGATGATATGTCTATCACATTAGCTTTGCATATGTATAGACCAATGTTTGCATGTGGATGAGCTAGATTTTGGTCACCTATACTACCTAGTGGTCTAATCGAACTTAGTACAAAACTTTAGATTGTGGCATTCATAGAATGATCCTCATTATAGGTTTGGTGGATAGCCTACTTGTCAATGGCGGTATATTTATGCATTTCGCAGGAATGAACTCACTTGCACACACAGGGATATTGAGTATCTTGGTCATCTTAAGAGATTCATACCTTGTTAAAAAGTCTTGCACATTTAGTATACAACTTTTGATCAATTTACTAGAGTGTTTGAGTTTCGTGGAAACCTCATGAACATCTTCTAAACATAATATCACTTCAGCACATTTATTTTAATTACATTATTCACAAATCCATTATATAGTCTCAAGACAACATTACACATGAATTGATGCATTCTATATTGTCTATGGTACTAGCATAATACGTTATATAGTCATCCATCTCATCATACATCCATACATGTACAAAATCAAATCAAATCACATTAAAACATATGCATACATGATAGACATCCATCATCATGTCATAGATCAAATAAAAATATTGCATATCATCAAATGACATCATAACACAAGACATGCATACATTAATGCATCATAACACCTAATGCACCTAATGGTCCACAATTGCACAATTGCACATCACACAAATGTTTTCAAGCATCAACTGGGGCATTATTGGTACCATACCTCCCTTAATCATCAATCAAATAGTTAAGCAATCAATTTCAAAAAGCCCCAAAGGTATCCATCAACCCTTTGGTCACCCTAAAAAGCCCTAAAGGTATCCATAAACCCTTTGGTCACCCCAAAAATCCCCAAAGGTATCCATAAACCCTTTGGTCACTCCCAAAAATCCCTAAAGGTATCCATAAACCCTTTGGTCACCCTCAAAAAGCCCCAAAGGTATCCATAAACCCTTTGGTCAACCCAAAAAGCCCCAAAGGTATCCATAAACCCTTTGGTCAACCCAAAAAGGCCCAAAGGTATCCCTAAACCCTTTGGTCAATCCCAAAAATCCCCAAAGGTATCCATAAACCCTTTGGTTACTCAAAATGCCCCAATGACATCCAATAAGCCCATGGGTCAAATGCATATACATATATAATAATAAAAAACAACACAAATGCCAACAAAAAGGGTTCAACACCCATTAAAACAAGCCAAATATGATGGAATTCATTCAGGGTCAAGATAGAATGTAAAATTCTCATGGATTCATGGATAAGTTAATACTTCACTTCCCAAGAAGGCCATTATGGCTAGACCACCCTACGGGAAGGAGGTTTTCAACTCTTTACTTCCATGAAATCTCCATAGCATCATCCAAATCATTTCAAAACTATGCCATTTTTCAATGATAAAAACTTAAGGCAACCTTAACAAATGTCATCTAGGTCAAGCGATTCGTCACTTTTCTCATTGGTCATTCTCTCATCGACTCATCGCTTGAGGTGGTAGTCATGCTTAACAAATTCATAATCAAAAATCAACAATTAAACACTCAATCATGCAAGTTGCATTCATCCAACGAATCTTTGACAAAGACAATCATGCCCCTGCTTGGGGTAGAAAACAAACAAATATCTCAATTAAGCACATAACAGTGCAAATGAACCTACCTATTGGCAACCTCAAAATTTACCAAAATACTTTGTTTTCTCTACATGCCTAGGGTTATAAGTCCCTTGAGCATAACTGGAAGCTAAATAGAAACCAAGACCAATGTCTTTACCAAGTCAAAAGCAAGGATTCAAGAACACATGCCCTTTCCATGATTGGGGCATCTAAAGTTGATTATGTTATCGAGTAACCTTAATCATTCAACATTTTGGTCATCTATTTTTGCTCAGCGTTGTGCTACACACAACGCATCTCAAAAAGGGGCATGTGTAGACACTAAAATGTGGTAAACCCAATTATGCACCCATGAACAATGATCAAATTGGCATCATATGGCCCCTTGGGCAGCCCTCATGAGGCTCATAGTGGTTCTAGCCACTCCGAAAAGGTTTTTGGAGGCTACCAACCCAATTTTGGGAGGTTTTGACTCAAAATTCACCATCGTCCCACCATGGTACGGTGGTATATTCCCACCGTACCACTCTAGGATGGTGGTGAGCCATCATCCCAGGGTGGGACGGTGAGCAAGTTTGACCCATAAAAAGTCAAATATAAGCCAAATGGCACCCAAAAACTGTCATCTAGCATGCAATTTGGATCATTCAGGTTAGAGGGCACTAAATCTTGATGACATGCTTCATAATGGATGCCCAAAATAGAGATTCTCTTCCCCATCCAGTGCATGCCTCCATTTTGACAAGTGGTGCCTCCTGCCATGCATGCCCTTGCATGCCTTTTTGCACATGAGCCCCTTTGGGCTATAAAATGGATTCAATACCCATGCAAAAACATATGGAGAGGAGTTATAGTATATACAATGGAGTTTTGCCAAGATTTACCCTCACCTTATTGCACCTTTTTGCCCTCAAAATCTCTCTTTTGCCAAGGAGGTTACCGAGTGATTTCAAGAAGGTAATCCGAGCATAACTTTTCCATATGGGTGAATTTATTAATAAAATTTTATGAAAACACACCCTAGGTTTTTTAGGAACATATTATAGTTATTTGGTAGCAAAAAATGGCCATATTTGGTGGGTATCCCCTCCTAGGGTACCCCCAAAATAATTGCAGTCACCATCGTCCCCCCCGATATGAGGGTAAATTATTAAATAATTTCATGAATTTTTTTAATTGGTAATTTTCTATATTGTCCCATGATACTACAGTTCATATTTCAAGTTATTTTGAGTTAAAATGAAAGAGTTATAGCATTTTTAAGTTTCCACAGGCTCATAGGGCCCATCCGGGCATCCTAGTATGATGCAGGTGGATTCAAGCTCAAATTTGAAAATATAATCATATGGGTTGTCGTAAAATGTCAATTTATGCATACTGACCAAATTTCATGAGTTTTGGATATGTTTAGGTTCGGGATTTGCTTGTCTTCTCTTTCGTAGGTTGCAAGCGAGCGACGCAAAATTGAGGGGTCTACAGATGTAATTTCTGATATATTTTTGGTGATATCCTCCCAAAACCTCCTCTTTAATATCTCTAAAAATTTTCAAGTCATTTTTACATGTTTTGATATAGTTTTAATATATGCGTTATTTTGCCCCTGTGGGGATTGCATGTTTTCACCATAAACCCTTGCTATTTGACCCATTTTTGCTTCCTTGTGTGTAGGTTCAGGTTCTTAGAAGGCATTGGGAAGGAATATCAGACATCAGATATTGAAGATACAAACAATGGTAGCATTTGCTCGCCCACCTTGATTGTGGGTACGTGGAGAAACATTGGATGTGCACCTTGATTCCGTGAAAGACTTGGTCTTTGGGCACCCGATATTGTAAAAATTGTATCACATTTTGAGCCCTCAAGGGGACTGATGTGTAACCTTGGATATGATCCAAAAAATTAATGAGAAAAGACTTGCTTTGATTCATTTCCTTTTGTTTGGTATTCTTTCCTTTTCACATGCATGCTTCCTTTTTGATGCTTATGAGCGAGATGAGGTAGATACACATATTATTTTACATAATTTGGTGCACCATTTTTACCTACTTCACATATCATTGTAAAATATAAATATAAATCTAAATCAACCAAATCAAGCACACAATGCACTCATATCGCACTCATTATCACACTTTTCAATCAATCATATACCACTTATATCCTTTTTGGATTCATTTATTTATTTCCTATTTTTTTCTCTTTATTTCCTTGCACATCACTTCTTGGTGTCCGATCATGCTTCGAGCAGCTATGTATCATGAATCGATGTGTTCCTTTTCACCCTTCCTTTTTTTTCCCTCTTTCTCAACTCTATCTTCTTTATCTCATTTTTTTATGATTTCTTTTGTATTATTTTTATGCCACCACCAACTCATTACCCTTTGCAATTTGCACTTTTAGTTGTCTTAAATGCTATTTTTATCATTGTTCAATTAGATTTGACACATGTTGCCACAAAGGATTTTGGTTGTGTTAATCAAGGGCATATTCATAGTTGTAGCTCTCTAACCTCTTTATATGAACTTTTCCACCTGTTAGAGCCAAATTTGACTCAACTTTGAAACCCCCAAATTTAAATTTTTGGTTTCAATAAAACTGCTTATACTGTTGGTCATTGCTTAAAGTTGTTGTGAGTAATTCAATTTTTTGTTGGTTGGTTTGATAAAAGTTTAACCATAGCTTTTAATAATGTGGGCCTCATTTTATTAATCAAAGTACCTCGAATGGTTAGGGAAGAAAATTTCAAATTAAAAACCTAAAGCCAAAGTCCGACCTTCATAAATATTTCCTTGGGCCTGAAAATCGATTAATAAAGTCCCTAAAATCATAAGTCGGTTAAAACATTCACTATGGTCTCATGATCCGAAGAACCTAAGGTTAAAATAAATATTAATTGATTAAAAGCCTAAGGGTATGCACCCCACTAAGCTAACTGGTGAGCACCTCAAATTTAATCCAAGGATCGTGCATGATCTAGAGAAATTGAATGATAGCGCTTTAATAAAATCAAACCGAATATAAGTCAAAAGTCAAGCATAGTCAAGAAGTAAAAAGGTTGCACCTTAGATTTAATCGGACGGAAGCGCATCGCCTGAGAAAATCTGACGGGTGCGCACTCACGAAATAGTCTGAAAGATAAGTCAAAGGGTCAACAAAACTTAACCTAAGATTTAAAAATGAGCAAGTTGTCTTCAATCTAATAGCAAAACTTCATCGAGGACCAAATCCAACGGACACACACTCACTAAAGACTCCAAAGGTTAAACCTAAGGCTCTAATAAAGTTAAAATCCTTGCACCTTTAACAAGATAAATGGTAGCAGTTCGTCGAGGATCAAATAAATGGTTGTGCGCTATTCGAAAAGTCAAAAGTTTAAGCATGAGTCATAATGGTCAACGTTCCGATTAAGCAATGAGTAAGTCTAAACAAATCGGACGAAAATGCTCAATCATCCATAAAATCAATGGTTGCACGTCCTCTAAAGAGTCAAAGGTTTAAATTAAAGTCGTCATAATTCAAATGTCAAGTTAAAATCTGAGTAAGTCCTACAGATCAAAAAATCGCATTGAATGAAGCTTAGATCAATAGTCGTGACTGCTTTGATTAAAACGAACTTTAAAATTAATATTTTTTTTTTGAATTTACATGGTGGAATCGGTAGTCGCCACGAATCCGGGCAAGCTATCCAGCTTTTATGGCCGCCACAGTATTCTACGTTGTCCGCCCTAGAAGCCGCCACACAGATCTTCATGCAGTCCGCCCCACTTTAAAATTAATATTAAGAGAATGCGTCACATTTGATTAATCGCCGTGCTAGTTACCAAGATCGAACAATCACGCTCGATCGATCTTAAATCTAATGGTGGTGCACTAAGTAAAGATGCATTAAAGAGGGTTAAATATCAGGAGAAATTAATTAAATTTAATCATGATTAGCAAGGATTTAATACATCAGCTAATTTTCTCTCTTTTTCCCTAATCATGATTAATATTATAAATGCTTGATTAAACTAACTTGCAGGTTGATTAGATCCAATGACTGCACTTGTATCCACTCAGATCCGACGGTCGCACCAAAATCGTAGGATGAAAGGTAAAAGGCATGAGTAAGGACGAAATTAATTGACATTAATCGTGTTTAGTAAGGGTTTAATACATTGACTAATCTTCCCCCTTTTCACCTTAATCATGATTAATAGAAAAGCAAAGGTCTATAACTTCATTATCTAGCATGCATCTTGTCAGTGATCAAATGGCGGCGCACAAACTAAATTGAGAATGAACGAACGCGAAGGCCTGTAATTGGTGACAAATATCCAAAGGCTAAATAAAGACCTTCTTATAACACATGAATTTAATGACGGCAGTCATTGACCACCTAGATCCAACGGTGTGTATATGGGTAGATAATCAAAGGTTAATATAAGCATTGGGTTGATTAATTTAGTCAAGGTACGTATGAATTTTTCCCATTTATTAAAGAATACGTGCATATGTATGATCCAACGATCGCGCCTCACCACCATAAGATCCAACAACGATCATAAAAGAAAAGTAAGTGTATTTTATGATTACCATCGATTAAAACAAGTTATTAAGGTCTAACAATATAAGGATTAACATCGGATAAATATGATTAATTGAAGACCAATAAAACACATTATTTCAAGTGTTTACATGAGAACAGGTACACTAACTATCGCACAGGTTTTGAGAGATCAACGAATGTGCTTCATCTTAGATCAATCCGATGGTTGTGATTAATCACGGTTGACTTAGGGAAAAGGGACATCATAGGTAAAAACCTACACTCACACCAAGAGTTGGATATCGCAAAGACCCCAAGGAAGACATAATGAATTCTAAATATGTAGTTATCACTCAGATATGAGATGGCACAAGGTCCAAAACATATCATTCCACATCAGATTAAAATATCCCAATTAACGAATGAATAGAAAGCATGAATGATTGTAGGAACACGTATCAAAGGGACCCAGGATCACAAGTTAATATATTTCACCCATAATAAAGCACAAAACTCCAGAGAATACTGAGTTGGAATGATTCCATTGGCTAATTTTAAATAGCGATTGGTAGCATCGGGTCGATAACGAAACGTATAAATTTATCAAGTTTACTCCACCACCCTATATATGAACTTACGAAACTAGTCAAGGCCACTCCATTGGTATACCAAGAATTAGAATTGATACATCAAAAGCATAGAGGGAAGAGAGCATTCATATTATGATAACTCAAAGAAAAACTTGACTAGCAATCGCGACATCAATGGCATCATAGGGAGATGTATTCGTATCTGCAGATACATGAGAAGCCATAAAGTTTATCACAAATAAATCACCCTATTCTATGATTTTGACCGCATTTTCCTAGTACCACTATGTATGATTTTGCCTAGAAATGTGGGGCAGATAAAAAACCCAACTCAACTCAACTGTACGATATTGACAATGCCTACATTAAGAGTTTCACCTGAGTGATGGAAGGTGATAATAGAACCCCATGGATAATGGTAGATTTTTTCCATAAAGCTAAGAGGTGGCAGTACAAGGGTTTCCCCAGAGAAAATAGATGAACAGTAACCTTGGGAAGCTGATATGCCCAAAAGTGCATTTCTCCTCATATTTTATGGCTTGCTTAGCAGTGGCATATGACGAAATAATGAGGACATTTTGATACCACAATAATCAGAAGGTGTTCATCACAAAAGTCTAAGATATCCAGGAAGTGTTCAATCTAACAAAGTATACCATATTTCTGGTGGACCAGGTAATCGAACACCAATCTCGCATGTTCGCTGATATGGAAATTTTTAAAAAATTGTTTGATACACATGCAAAAATAGAGAAAAATTTTTCAATTAATAAAAATGCTTTTAAACCCTGGGTACAAGAATTCTGCGACATGATAAACATAGTATTGGGAGTACAGGATATGAGTAGAATAATGAAAAGAGTTTTGTATTTAGCTGCACAATGTAATAGAGGACATAACACCCTTATCTATGCCTGGGAACTGGAATTGAGCTCACAAATACATAGAGAAATGATAGAACTAAAGAGAGCAATTTTTGAACAGAGGCAGGAGATGCCTCACTTTTTACAATATTATTTCTCACTCACTTAATAGCGGGCCAATTGGGGAAGAAGCTTGTAAGAGATTAAAAGCCATAGATAGCCCATATGTATAGAATAGCTTCTAGAGACTTCATGAAGGACGAACTCACATGGGCTGTTTTTGTGATTGCTTCTTGGTAGAAATCCATTGGGCCTTACCTAGGCTAATTCTAGAAATATTAGCGCCAATGGTAAGAGCATTCATTAAAAAAAAGAGATAGGAGATTTCTTCTTCACAGAGGGTTTTACTTACATCATATTATATGGAGATAAAATCCTTCCTAAGGTGTTACCCCAATAATTCCCACTATCCATAGAATCCCTAGAATTATGTAGACAAGTGGTAGAATAGGCTAAAATGATATTGGTTAAGAAGCATGGAAAAGTCCCCTGGCTTGATGTTCCTTGATATTTTGGAGATTATGTATTTGTTGGATATCATTACCTACTCAAGGGAATGTTTGAATTGGACAATATGGAATTCGATGAAGTGTCATGGAGGTTTTATGACCCAAAAGGAACTTACAGCAAGATATAGAAGAGAGAGTATGCTCAAATCAAGCATTGAGAAGATGCTTTTGAAGAGAGCTTATTAGAAGCTATAGAGCAAAAATCAGATTTACAGACAGTATGGGATAATTTCCCTCCAGAAAAGAGAGGTAGCACACAGGTTTGTGAAGCCTATGACTAACCAACAGAACTAAGAAGGCTTCAAGAGATTTCAATGGATATGACAACACCTGTTATGCTAAGGACAGACCCAATAATTAAAGAAGACCCTTTGCTGGAATTGATAGAAGAGCAAGACATAGACTTAATGGAGGTCATTTTTAGAACTGTTGATATAGTAGAACAACAGGTTTAAATTATAGTGAATGACCAGCCTAGAATAGAGGCAGCACCAAAATAAGCTCCTCAACAAACCTGTATAGATAAGGGCAAAGAAATAGCAACTTCATCCTCTCAAAAAGTGCCATCAACAAAGCAGGTTGTAGTTCTTATACCTGATAATGTTTTAGCTATGACCAATGTGACTAAATTGGCACCCATGGTAGTCCTGACTTCTATAAACATAAAATGATAGGAGACAAAAATTCCAATAGTAATACAAGTAAAAGGTGGACTGGGTGGCCTCTTCTAAAGCTACTCAGTAAAAATTCAAACAGAAATAGCTCGAGTAGAAGCTAAGAAACCCAAATTATCTCAACCTATTTCCAAGGTTTTTTTGGAAATAATAGATGAACATGCGACCTTTAGTGCTACATATGAACAAGAGTTATAGATAGTAGCAGGAATGTGAAATACAGAAGGACAATCTTCAAAAATTCATAAATGGAGACAGTTGTGTCAGATATTGCTAAGGTTGATCTCCCTCCTCTGCAAAACCCACTAGTCCTCAGTACCAATGAGGAAACAGGAGGATCATCACTATTGGGTGTAGAAGATGATATGGAAAAGCTTGCCGAAACTTTGAGTAATCAAGTCATAGACCAATTTGTTGAAAAAATTGAAACACTCAAAAAGCAATTGAGTCAAGAGGAGGAAGAAAAAGTAAAATTGAAAGCTATGATAAGTAAGCAACAAGAATAATTAAATAAGAAAAATGCTTCAATTGCCTAGCCCCCTGTAGTGACCAAGGTTCAAGATCATGTATATTATTTGAATGTAATGAGGAAAGACATGTACACAAAAAGAAAATCTCAGGCCAAAGGTTTTACTAAAATGTTCAAGAAAATAAGGGTGATTCAAATAACCTCTCAAGAAATCATGATCTTGATGCAAAAAATAGAAAAATATTTTAAATTCATTCACCCAACCTTGGACTACATAGGGGATAATTTTGAAGAACTGCAAGGACAAGAAATAACAACACCTAAAGGCAATAAAATTCAAATCAATTTTAAAGTTTTCAAAGTAGCCCTGTTTGCATCAAACTGAGAAAAATGGACAAATTCTATGACTAAGATGAATGATCTAAAAAAGGATGCTACAGATAAACTGACAGATATTGGCCTATCCTTAGCTCAATGCCTAAAAGCATCAGATATAGAAGGAATATTCAAAGAAACCCTTGAGAGATTTGACTATGAACAAGGTGATGAGGAGGAGATGATTAAACAAACTACACTCATGGTGAATGCTACATAAGCCTTACTACTTCAGTATGACAAAAAAATGCATGTTATTGTTATACAAAAAAAAAAAATTCTACAAGAAATGAATATGCTCAGGATTGCAACCATTTTTTATACAAAAATATGGAATTTGATTGATGAGCATATTAAAGGGTTTCAAAGGAGTTTAAAGGGAAAAAAGGGTCAATAACTACACTCAATAAAAAGTAGATTCTACACCACAGACAGCTGCAATAACAGGAGACATATTTGGGGCAGTCAAAGGGTCAAAGGATCAAGGAAATACAACTCAAAAGAAACTAGTTCGGAGAGCAACAACTAAATGCACCAAGAAATAGTAGAAACAAGCAAAAGTTCTCCTCATACTTAAATCACTAGTTGAGTGAGGATCTATTTGAACAAGTCAAATAAGAGAGCACAATCAGTTCAGAACAAAGCCAGCTAGACAACATCAATTTTAGAGATTCAATTAGAAGCTGCCAAGTGTACAGTCAGAAGTAAGCCAAGAATAATAGAATCAAGAACCAACAACTATAAAAGGAAGCAGACAGGTCTAGATTCTACATCAAGCAATTAGAGAATAGCATTTTTGCTAAGAGGTATACTTGAGTGCCATTTTAGTTGTGTTGTTGTATTTTATTTGTGTCTATTTTCTTTTATTCATTATTTCTTCCTCCCCTTGTTGTGCAGGATTGTGTGATAGGAAAGTGTTCAAGAAGCTGAGAATATTTCCAATCTTATTGAGCCTAGGATTCAAAGATTCTTTTGTTACCAGATTGGAACAAGGAGAGTTGGAGAGACCTGTTACATTATTTGAACAGAGTCCTCTTCATTGTATTGATGTATTTCTTTAATAAAAATAGAGTTAAAAGGCATCCCGCCCAATCTGCATGTAATATTTTATGAAATCGATACAATTCTGGGTTTTATTCCTGTCATTTCTTTGTATCAGTATTGTGTGTATATGTATAATGGGTTACATTATTTAAATGCATTATATATGTTTCTTTTGTTGGTTAACTCTTGATTTTATTACGATATTCGAATGAGATTAAGAATGCCAATTTTATTCTCCCCTTCTCTTTGTTTCATATTAAAATTATTGTTAAATTTTTATAATAGCCCAATGAATCTAGGAACCAGTCTACATAAGGCATAACAGCTGGTTATTTTAATTCTTGGTCATTTTAATAAAAATACTTATAGTTTAATATAAATCTGTAACGTGCAAATTATAAGCTTAATTAAAGAATTACCATTGGGGTTTCCTTACCCATTCTACCATCTTCTTTAGAAATATTCAGGTTTAGCAGAACATGAGGCAAGTCGACCAGAGCCTGTAATAGCTCATTGGTTTCAAATGGATTCTTGTAGCATGACAATTGATTTCCTACGGATGCAAGAATCGGTTCCAATACCACCATATCCACTATGTCCACCATTCATAGTTTGTCATGATTTATATATTTTTCCTTGAAGGTTTGGAGAATATTTGGGTTCTTTTGGTTGTTCTGTTGTACCTAGTATCTTAGTTAGCCTACATTGGAGTTCATTTATTCCTTGGGTTCTACAGTCCTTGGTTACCTCAGGTTTCCTCTTGGACCATGCATATTTCACATATTAATCTTATTTTGATTCTAGGAAAGATAAAGCCATGTGTAGCTTTAAGCCATAAAAGTGAGCAGTTTCCCCTACTCATCCTATCATGCCATGATATGATCCTAAGGATGCATATTACAAAAAAATAGGTATCGTCATGCATCAATTATCATAGATCCTAGGTCCATATACACCTGGCTGGTAGAGAAGCAACATCAAAGGATTGTGGGGGCTATCTTCATCGAGGCTATAGATGCCTAACTGGTAGTAAAGTATACCCTCATGTGGTGACATGTTTGTCATATTATCAACCTTATTTTATACATACCTATGTCCACTTATAGAAGAGATAGCTTATCATGGCTTAAGTTACAATTAGTTAGTCCTACCTCTCTCAAAATTAGAAATAAACATCACAATACACGTATTGCTTTTTGATTAACTTGACTCCCCTAGTTGGTCTTAGTATATTCAAGAACTTATTTGATTAGTAGATGAGTTTGATTGATGTCACTAGGGTTTTTGAGATTCCTGAAAGCACTTGTTGATCCTTATTTCCTAGAATAGACAAGCTACAATATCATGCCACCTTTTGTTCTTACGTTTTATTTATCCCTTATTTCCATAGTATAATATTCACTTCATTCCATTATCTAGTTATGTTAGTGCCATTATGTTGATGCCCTTGATTACTCAATCATATCATGAGTAAGAAATGTATTGTTAAGTATTTTTGAACAAAATCAAACATGCATTTATCATAACATCTTCTTGCATTGATCATTTCATAACCATTCCATTTCATATTAGTCACATTCATCATTTCATAAATAACACTATCTATCATGAATATCATCACATGCATATCATTTCAATCACTATATCTATCCATGCATCATCAATAAATCCACATCATAAATCATCATAAATTCATAACACATCACACCATCATCACATAAATAAACAACAATTTTAAACAAAATATGTATGCATGTTGTAGATACCTAAAACACATCATGTTTAGGGGACTACTCATATGGGTATCCTTGTAGACCATATGAATGATATTGGACCTTCCCAAGGCAAAGTAGTGGTTCTAACCACTCAATTTAGGCATCTTTGGCATATTCAATATTATCCACTGATGGAATCCATAGCTAAGGTCTTAGCTATGGCTAACACCCATGGCTAGGATTCTAGCTGCACTTAAGAGTTGTAGCTAGATTTGCAACTATATCAAACTCCAGAGCCAAGATAAAATTAGTTACAATAGCCATGGTAATGGATTTTGATATGGTTTCAAGTGAGGAAGCTTCTATATTCTTCCTCCCAACTACTCCAACCTCCCAGTTCTTGATCTTGGCTTCCCAAGGAATCTAGGATGAGGAATTGAGAGTGTTATAATACCCTCCTACAAATTGGGAAGAAGTTCTAGAATTTTTCAAGTAAATGCAGTGAAGCCCTACAAAATTAGATAGCCACATACAACCCTTTATAAGTGTCTACATATTGTCTAGTTGGAGAATCATGACTGTGTTTGAAGCAATGAAGATCCTAAGAGCTTGAGGAGTAAGCTTTACCAATTGAACCACTTCCATTGCAAAATCGAATGAAATTCACTGCCAACCTATTACAAAATGAAGAAGCAACCCTTTATCATCAATTCATTGGAGGAATTAGAAACTTAAAGATCTGGTTGCAAGAGAAGGAGGACTTTACCCTCAATCATGGCTAACAAAGCTAGCTATGTTTAAAACCTGTGGCTAGGGTTTGAATCACTTTTCCCTTCATTTTAGCCATAGGAATTTCATTTCATGTATGCAATTAGTTAGATCTGACTTAGATTAACTTTCATTTATGCATCTGTATGGTTAATTTCAAAAATTAGAGGTAGCTTTGCTCTTATTTCATCATATTTGCTAATTTGCACTTATCTTCTTAGATTATATCTATTTCTTGTTTTAATTGCAAATTATGCATCAGATTAGCTAGATTTATTGTTTTCCTAGCATGCTTTATCATAATTTAGATATTTTATGATTATCTTTACAAGTCTTTATGCTTTCTTTGTATATTTATCATATTCTTTGTAAATATTCAATAAGAGCCTCATCATGAGAGGTCTCATATGATTTTAATCATGCTATGTTATTTCTTGAATGTAGATCACAGGTTTTTAACATATTCAATACATTATTTGCATCGCTTTCCCCTAATCAAGTGAGAATAATGCCTCCATAAGACTTGAACATTTCTTTTTGAATCCAAAGAATCTATGGATTGCATCAACCCCATTTAGGGGCTTCAAAAAGTTGCATTCATTGTATCAATATTTTGGTATCCCTTAGAGGGACCTACTTGTAATCGAGATTCACCATGATTTAATAAAAGAAAGTCACATATTCTTGTTAATTCATTATTATACATGCTTTATTGCTTTATTCTTGGTATTAATGATATAATAGCTTAGGTGCATATTTTCTTCATACATATGGTGATCACAGTGGAAACCCCA
This sequence comes from Wollemia nobilis, assembly GCA_028583015.1. Classification (NCBI taxonomy): domain Eukaryota; kingdom Viridiplantae; phylum Streptophyta; class Pinopsida; order Araucariales; family Araucariaceae; genus Wollemia; species Wollemia nobilis. The sequence continues at coordinate 8,365,285 of JAQPPZ010004166.1, forward strand.
AAACAATTACTATATTTACTATTTTCTTTGTGTTTTTGTGTTGCAGGTATTAGCCATGCTTAACAACCATGGTGCATAGTTTTAGTTATGCTTAACACCCATGGCTAGAAGAAAATAAAGAGAAGGACAATAGACAACCTATCTCTTCATCAAATGAGGGATTCCAAGTAATTTTGAAGAACACAAGCTTATACTGAGAGGGGGGGGTGAACAATATAAGACCTCTTTTTACTTTTCCTTTATACTTCAAAAAAATAAAGCAATATATCCAAAGCAATATCAAAACAATGCACAAGATCATCCACAAAGTGACACCAATTTTAACGTGGTTCACCCAGAAAGCCTGGGCTACATCCACAAAACTTTTCTCTAAAAGTTATCTCAAAGTTCTTTGGGAAACCTTCCCAATTACAATGTTTATGAGCCTCGGCCCAAAGGATATACCTTCCCCCAATATAAATTTATGAGCCTCTGCTCAAAGGAGATACCTTCCCCTACCTCTCGCTCTCGGTCGGTGATCCTCTAGAAGACCTCTGCCTCCGCTACCCTTAGAAAATGGAACTTTATCTACAGAAGACACTTGTCTTCCTTGCTCTGGCTGGAGAACTCTGTCCTCAACTCTATCACCTCAAAGCTGGTCCTCGAATTTGCACTAAACACAATCCTTCGGTATAGCACAAATGTCCTTAGGTTCTTCTCATAGAACCAATGCACCTCTGACCTCAAGTTCTCTGATAGAACTATCAAACTCAGCTTCACAAGTCCTCTGCTAGGACCTGTCCAAATCTGCTCATAAGTCCCCAAAGGAACCTATCCAAAACCTGCTCACAAGTCCCCAATAGAACCTATCCAAAACCTGCTCACAAGTCCCCAATGGAACCTATCCAAAACCTGCTCACAAGTCCCCAACGGAACCTGTCCAAAACCTGCTCACAAGTCCCCAACGGAACCTGTCCAAAACCTGCTTACAAGTTCATCAAGAAAAAATTGCTTGGCATGAACCCACAAAGAGAATTGTTAGAGACCCAATGTGATTCATCAACCTCATAGAAGCATAAAGAGAATTGTTAGAGACTCAATATGTTCTATACTTAACTCCCAATCTCAATCTCAAATCTCATAGAAACATAAAGAGAATTGTTAGAGACTCAATATATTCTATACTTAACTCTCAATATCAATCTCAACTCAATCTCAAATCTCATAAGAATAAGATAGATGTAATATGATTTTCTCAAGAACATGAAACACAACCCAACAATTGTCAACCATGCAATATCTCATATAACAATGATACTCATGTTATTTCCAAAAACTAATATCTTTTCTCAACAATTAGGGCTTCAACAACAATGCTCAAAGACAAGGTTTAACCAACATCATTCAACTCAACATTAACCTTGAAGCATTCAACCAATCATCACAAGAAAAGGAAACAAGTAGAAATCCTTTTACCTCCAAAGATATTTGAACAAAACAGCCACCAACACAATATCACCAAATGCAAATAATAACTTGTTCAAATCAACTCAATGGAGTAAGCCCAATATCATGTATCAAGTAAAGCACTAACTTGATCAAAAAACAACCTCTATGGAAGCATCTCATCCATTAATATCAAAACAACCAACTAAGGGTTTCACCATCTCAATGCAAGTAGAAAGACTTACAAACATAAACCCTAGTGCAAAATGCTTCCACTTCCTCAAACCAGAATTATGCATTCACCAAAACTCTCATCAAGGATAACAATGCATAAGTAGTTTTCAACAAACTAGAAAATAGGATTTACACCCAACCAAAAGAAACCTAGTTGAATACCTTTTCACTCCAATCTTATTTCAGGAAAAACATACACCAATCATACTCATAAGAAGAAAGTGCCCATACCTTATTGAAGATGAAGAAGATCTCACAAATTTGTCATAGCCATAACCACATTTTTGCCAAACTCAAGAAGGTTAGTAGACAACATATTTCTTTAATATTTCCTCAAGAATATTCCTTGGTCCAAATATAATCAAGGTTCTATGTCTTCTTCTTTCAACCTCATTCAACAAATCATACATAACATATTTCTTATATTCACCTTATCTACTCCATTACACTTAATAAAAACTATATAAAAAATATTAATTTTGCTAACCTTATACCTCCCAAACAAACTTTGGAAATATCATCAACATTGCAAAATTAATATATTTTATTCACTGCCCTTTTGCAATAAATGGAGTTTACGTGGATACCTCTTACATCCCTCAAAAATGGGATTCGACGCGATTTGACCCACCATCTCCTCTAGCCAAGGTGCTTGGCTAAACCACGTGGGCTATACACTCTCTTGAAATGTTCACAGCATACACTCTTGTTTATAGCCACCTCGAACCGCGAACAACAAAAAAGCCAACACACAAAATCGTAAGCATCGGGTTTTGAACTCGAGGCTCTCTCTGCTATCTAACATCAACAACCACCAGTGCTGCCCGCTTACTTGAGACCAAAGAGGGAAGTCTTTATATTTGGATTTTCATCCTAGGAAGATACGAAGACTTTGTCCTTTTCCCTATCACCGAAACCGACGAATCACCATTTGTAGAGCTTTGAGCAGGATTTCTCAAGTGCAAAAACTCTTTGGAGATCGTGCCAAATTTCCTGGAGTGCACAATGTTTACCGATTATTCGATCATACCTTTTCATCGATTAAACTTCGATCTCAAGCGCAGGTGCTTTGATGTCGAAATCGAATTGCTCAGCGATTAATGTCGAACACCATTCCCAAAACCTTAATGAATTTAATTGCCTCATTTTATATGCACTTTGATGCATTTCCAAACATGTCGGCCCTTTTAATTTAATTTAAAATTTAATTTAAATTTTAAATAAATAAAATTTAAACTAAATATTTAAAATTAAATATCTTCATCACCGGGCACCTTTTTCAATGAAACGAAGAGCCAACTTGGGTTTTAAGAAAAACCCATTTCAAATATGTTGTCCATGGTTTTAAATAAAACCTTTTATTTTGTCTGCATTGGTTTTCACAAAAACCCTTCCTAGAACTTAGATCCTTTTGACAACAAAACAAATTCCTTCAAAAGCTTCTTGACATCAATGACAACATCAACACTTGAGCAAAGGCAATGTACCCAAGGTACCCAAAAATTGCCAACAAATTTTCCCTTCTCTATGATTTCCATGTTTCTATGTTTTTCCTACCAATAGGCTAATTAGATCATCTAGCCAAATTTTAGAGGGAAAAACATGAAAATTACCATGTCTACTACTAGTTGTGGCTGACAACAATAGCTAGAACTTTTAGCTGTGGTTGTGACCCGCAACTAAGACTCAATTTTTTGTTAGTTGTGGTAAGAACAACAACTAAAATTAAATATATATGTTAGGTTTTTCTTGCTTGGGGTCCATTTAAAGGCCAATCTCTCATGTAATTTTACTTTCTCTGATTTGGAAAAAATAATTTAGCTTTGGATCTTTCTAAATTCAAACATAAATTTCCTAGGCATATAGGAAAAATCATGGGTGCTCTCTAATGCATTTTCCTTTTTATGCAAAGTTAAAATGAACCCTCACACACCATGTAACATTTAAACATTAGTGAGTTGGAATTCATACCCAACCACTAATAGAGTTCAACAACGATGGGCATCATATCCATCCATTGGCTCAAATCCCATGAACCCATTCTATTGGCCAATACCGACTCCAAGAATCATCCTATCCATGAAAAATAGTATGCATTCCTCTTTGGAGTGGTATATGGTTGTGCACAATGTTATGGGTGAGTATCGGTAGGACCTGTGCTCCCTGACCAGGTGTGAGCTTCATATCCATAGTTTGGTGGGTTTACGTGACCGTGACTTTCATTGTCGATTGTCGAGATGTGAGCATATAGGTGAAAACAATTAAACTAAACAAGTATATCATCAAAAAATCTGAAAATATGATGAGTTATTTTATTATACAACACACCTGAAACACACTTAAACAATTTAGGGATCACAAAGAAACTTTAAAAGAGATAATCACCCTTGTTTACTTTGTTTTCTCTAAAATCTACATAGGAGATAATACACAATATGGTTAATACACGAAGAGGCCAATATCAGTGCATAATTGAGGTTGAGGTTGAAGCTCTACAAAACACACAAAATAACATGTTGAAATTTCAACCATAGGATCTTCCCAAATGATGTTCGACGAGTATTAGACGGTACAATTCAATGTGTGGGGATTTTGTCCAAAATATCCTAGTTAGAGGAGGTAACGCACACTCCTTGAGGGATATATCTAACGGTGGCTCAATATCCCCACCATCCTAGGATAGACAACAAGAAAATTTGGCCAATTGAGGGTAGGACAAAAGGGCTACATCAAAGCACAGAATTGTGAAGATACCAAACCCTAGTGGACCTGGAAAGTTCACTATATATTTGGTCATATTGGGAGCTAATTTTACACCCCCAAATCAACCTTGGAGAACTAAATAGTTGGATGGACTATATCAAGTCCTAGTACAACTAGGTTATAAAGCCTTAACTACTCATTCTCGCTTTGTAATTTCACATAATGCAAGTACACACAGACAAATCATTAAGCCAGGAGAGTGCTTGAAGCACGCATGCCCCATCCACAGAAGGGGGTACAAATAATAGACTAATACAAAATATGAATGCCATATACATGGATAGATGCAAGAGTATTATAGATAAGTCTATTAGGGCCTACACCAATAAATCCCCAAGAACTGAGTTGAACCATGAGATGCCACATACTACTGATCTTATAGATCAATCATAGAAATTGGTGTCAGAAAAAAGACAATGGATCTTCCAAGATCAATTGGAAGATGTGCGTGTAGAGCGTGAGTGCCTCAAAAATGAGAATACTCAATTATAGATGTTGTTAAGGCAATATATTTATGAGCAATGCATGCACGAGCAATGCATCCTTGAACAAAAGGAGCATGTAGAGAGAGAAGATAGATTGGCTCATACTAATTTACCTCCTCAAAGTGAATACAGGTACTATGATCATAGATGAGCTATTTTGTAGCCTGAATTACACCCTACGAATACTAGAAATCATACTAATTATACATCCCAAAACACGTTACAACACCAAGCAATAGAACACCATGGGCATACTCATTACAAGGAAGCAAAAGGATATGACCACGAGTAGCAATATTTTGAGATCTCCTTAGTGGACATGGAGGATAAGCCTAGTCCTCCACCTCGACCAAAGAAGAATCTACCTCCAAAATCTCCTTAGAGACCTCTCAAGGAAGAGGAGATTCTATCTTCATAGGCCTACAAGGCCTTGGTAGAAAAGGTAAGAGCCATTGAAAAACAAGGTATGGCTTATCAAAAGCCTACCTTGAACAAAATACACAATGCACCTCTATGCCCCTCAGTGCCTACTCTAGCGTATCCTGATTACTTTGAAATACCAAATCTAGATAAATTTCAAGGAGATGAATATGCCTAGAAGCATGTCATGAGTTTTATGAACATGTTATTTCAAATACAAAGTGATGATGCTTTATTATTGAGGACTTTCATCATGATCCTTTCAAGCCCTACCATGGAATGGTTCAACCAGTTAAAAAGGCACAACATAACCAACTTCAAACAATTGGAAAATGCTTTTCTTGAATGTTTCTCCTTAGGTATCAAGCAGAAAACAAATTTGTCTTATTTGGCCTCTTTAATGCAATACGATGATGAGCCAATCATGGACTATGGAAATATATGGAGAAAGTTAATGGTAAAACTACCATTTTCCATTCCAACAATGGAAATAACTCAGATGTTCACTAAGAGTTGTGCAAAACACATATCACTATTGTTGCAATTGCAACAATATCAAAAATTTGAGGAGGCCTTGGTATAATCTAAGGTAATTGAGGATATCAAGTTATAGGAGGGTAACTTGAAACTCTGGAACAAAAAGGATTGGAATAATAAGAATACTAAAAATCAAAATCACTAAGCCAAGCTAGCCCACATGAATCAATTAGTCTTAAACCTATAGAAATAGGACAAGGACCATCAATAATAGAATTATCAGGTTCAATATCCCCCTATGCAGTACAATCAGTTCAATAATAAGAAACAGGATAAAAATAAGGAACACCCTCCTCACTAGTTTACACAATTTTCAAAGATGATGGCATCAATTTTTCATCAATTGTGCGAGGCTAAGGCCATCACCTTACCCGAGATTAAATTACTTGATCCAAACCAACCTAGATCAAGAGGATTTAGAGAGGATCAATATTGTTCTTACCATAGGCATAAAGGGCATGACATTGAAGGATGTCATAGCTTTAAATATTTGGTGCAGAACATGATTGACAAGAATGAGCTAATCATTGACAACCCCCAAGCTCTAGACAATAAAAATATGGGGATATCCAAAAATCCCTTGACAAACCATGAGCCTCTAAGGAACAATACTGGCCAAGTGAATCAAGTGTGAATTGATCTACCTACATAGGGATTCGTCGGTATGGTGAATGTTATCACTAGGAATAGGAGGTATTATTAGCTAGGTCTTCCTCCTATGCCAGTTAGGATCCAAGCTGCATCTCCACAAAGGCCAACATAGAACAATCTTCCAGGCCCACCAACTAGACCAATGGTGACCATAATAAATAGGCTCATCAAAAGCCTATAGATAGCCTCAATAAATCTATTAATATATAAAATAATATAGCAGTCTCCTAAGCACAGGGAGACACTAATGGACATTTTAAGGTCCATATAGGCTTAGTCCCAAGACCTGAAATAATTTACAAATTTTATGGGACATGTGCAATAGTGCCAAGAGCTCGTGATTTAGTTTTATGATCATGAAATTAAAATGGCCTCTATTATTATAGTGGACCCACCGCTTCATATAATTTCATGTGTCAACCACAAACCTTTCAAGAAGGTATCGATCGACACATGACCTTTGATCAATATTATTACTACAAATACCTTATCATATTTGAAATTACCAAAATTTCATATCGTGCCATCGACCTTCACACTACGAGCATTCAATGATACATTGTGCTCAATAGTTGACACTATAGTCCTGCCTATTCAAGTAGGGTTGAAGACCATCCTGGTGACGTGTCACATTTTAGAAGGCATGATGTAGTATATAATCCTCTTGGAAAGGCCTTGGATAAGAGAGATGTGATGTGTACCTTTAATACTACATCAATGTATCAAGTATGCACATGAGGTTCAAGTGCATGTGGTTCCTTCCAACGAGGAGCCATTCAAATATGTGAATCAAGTAGATTTTCTTGGAGATTTCATACTCCCTTCAACACATCTAGATATAAGACCAATATCACCTATTAAACATCCAAAATTTAAATCAAAGGAAGTTTGTGTTGGACCTTCGACATCAGCACCATGACCATATGTGTGTACAATGGTTACTTTGGAAAATCCTACAACATCGATGATGCTTAGAAATTACCGAAAACTTAAGGTAATAATGGGTAAGAAAGATTAAAAAGAAATTCCTGAAGTAGCCATTGCTAAAGTCTCTAATCCCATGGATGAGTGAGATGCATAAAATAAATTTGATGAAATACAACAACCTGCTTCACCTGTTTCTTTAGCTAGATCATCTGCATCATAGGTGACCATTCACTTTGTTAATACCATGTTAGTGGAATACATTGTGCAAAGTGTGATGTTCACGTATTTTATAAAAACTGCACAAGATATGGGTAGACCTCAAGCCCAACACTTTTCTATAGGTATGGTGGTACCACTGGGGATACGACCCAACCAAACCAACTTATTTATGGAGGCCTTGATTAAATTGCAAATCATACACCTATGGACGAAGATGATGATGAATAATTCATAGTTAACATGCATTATCTATCTAACCTAGAGTTTGCATTGTAATATTTTGAACATTACCATTGGTATGGTTACATTCTTAGTTTATTTGAGCAAGGACAATGAAATCCCTATGAACTGCAATATCAGTTTCCAATTGATCAATTTGGGTTAGGCTATAATATCAAAGGTTATGATGAACTTCTAGTAGCATCTCTTGATCACCCAAACCTCATATTATGGGATGATGTGGATTGGAACCCCTACCATCCTAACCCTTCTTATTTGTGAAGGGGTAAATTTACAGTGACCATGGTTGCTATTGAGCCACTTGAAGTTTATCATGATAACATTATGGTGGAATTCAATCAAGAGGGTATTCTGAGAACCGAATTGATAATAAAAAACTATGAATATGTCGATGACATTGGCATTCAAATTCAAAATTTGGACCTAACAATGGATACTGAATCAGAAGTTACTTCTAAGGAGGTTAGAGTAGAGTCCATTTTCAAAAGATATGGACCAAAATGTAATTTTAAAATTGATGATGATGAGGAGTCCTCAAACAACAAAGAATATGAGGATGAAATAGAGATGGCCTACCTTGGGCCTAGACATTTATATCATCTCAATGAGATAGTGGTTATGGATAATAGATACTTCATAGATGATAGTGATTATGAAGAAGAGACCAAAGTGGCCTACCTTGGGCCATGACACTTGCATCATCGTAATTAGCCATTCAACATGGATGAGATGTATTGAAGAGTTTATCCTAGCCCTTGCCTTAGGAGGAGACCAAATAATGTAGATGAAATCTATCGTATAGTCTTCCCTGATCATCCTACATATAGGTAGCTACTGGAGCCAAATGATCATATTTTCCAGTCTATCCATAGACTAGATTTGGAGATCCCCATACCCACAAAGCCACATATTGGGTATGAAAGGCACCTCAATAATGTAGAGACACACACACACGTGGTCCTAGAGATATAATACATTTCATAAACATGATCTCCATCGATCTGACCACTTCACTCCATAACCCAGTAGATCCTTTCAAACCATTATGTCTCAATCTAGATTCTATTGATTAGGATCATGCTGAGTCACCTCTAGAGCTTGAGGATTTCTTACCCAATGAAGAAATGTTACAACCATTTCACTTTGCACCAGGCTACACACATGATGTTTGTCATATTGAGGGTAATTCCAATATGAAACCTTTAAACCCAGTAGATGACATCCACCTGATCCCTACGCCTCACCAACTTGAGGAGGTATCACACATATTAGTATAGGAAACATTTGATGTGGATATCAATGATGATCCCATTAATCCTAATAAATTAAGTTTAGAGAGAGTCTATCTCTTTATGAGTGTGCCAACCTCATCCCTCTACTAAAATAGAGACCTGATATATTTACTTGGACATAAAAGGATATGTCGGGACTAGATCTAAAAGTGGTCACCCATAACATTTCGCTAGACCTTTCTAAAAATCTAGTAAAGCAAAAGCTTAGGAAAATACATCCAACCATCACTTTAATGGTTAATTATGAGCTGCAAAAATTGTTGGATGTAGATTTTATCATCTCCATTGAATATTGGGAATGGGTATCAAACATGGTATCTATAGGAAAACCTAATGAAAGGATCCATATTTGTACAAATTTCATAGACCTCAACAAGGCAACACCAAAGGGTTCATTTTTGTTTCCCAACATAGATGCTCTCATATATGCAACTGTAGGTCATGATATGCTTTCCCTTATGGATGGTTTTTTGGTTACAATAAAATTCATATTAAACCTAAAAACCAACATAAAACTATATTCATGATGCCATAGGGAACATTCTATTATAAATTTGTCATTTGGTCTTAAAAATGTTGGTGCCACATATCAGCAGGCCATGACATACATATTTCATGACTACATGCATAATATCCTAGAGGATTATATCAATGACTTATTGGTAAAGTCATTACTACGTGAAGAGCATGTTGAGGTTCTTAGAAAGGTCTTCGATCACCTTATAGAGCATAATGTCAGGTTGAATCCCAAGAAGTGCATATTTGGTGTAACTTCAAGAAAAATCTTGGGATTCATCATTTCCAAATGAGGGATTGAAGTTGATCCAACAAAGGTCAAGGTCATCCTAGAAATGCATCCTCCCACCAATATAAAAGAGCTAAAAATCCTTTAAGGCAAATTAGAATCCATAAAGTAATTCATCGTATAATTATCAGATAAATGTTGACCCATGAATCAACTGCTACTCAAGGGGGTCCCATTCAATTAGGATAAGGATTTTCAATAGGTCTTTGCTAAAATCAAGCAATACCTAAAAATACTACCAGTACTAGTACCATTCCTTCTTTATATATCAGCTACAAACTTTGCTTTGGTAACCATGTTAGCCCAAAAGAATTTGCAAGATAAAGAGCAAGAGATATATTATATTAGTCACACCTTGGTGAGTTATGAGCTAGGATACACATACGTAGAAAATTTGTGATTAGAAATGGTGTTTACAACTAAGAATTTGTGCCACTACATGCTAAGTCATACAATGTATGTGATATCAAAACAAAATCCTTTGTAGTATATGATGAGCAAGACATATCATAATACACGTATTGCAAAGTGAATCATGCTATTGACTGAATTTGACTTGGAATTCATAAGCAAAAAGTCCATTAAGGGATAGGTCATACTAATCATCTAGTAGAGGCACCTCTCCAAGATAGTAGGCCTCTCATCATAGAGATTCATGATTATGCAGTCTTTGCATTCTATAATTTTTTTAAACCCGAAGAGCCAGATATCAAAGCTAACATGAATTTTTTCTTTGATGGTTCAAAGTATGAGCAAGAGGGTGGTGTAGGAATTATATTTTTCACAAAACAAGGTGTTCCAATACCCTTGCCATTTAAACTAGACTTTTCTTGTACCAATAAAAAATCTGAATACGAGGCCCTAATCTTGGGTCTCCAAACAACAATCACCATGAATATTATAAGGTTAAACATCTTTGGTGACTCCCTTCTCATTGTCAACCAAGTTAAGGGACTATTTCAATGTAGGTGTACTATCTTGAAAGCTTATAAGGATCTTGTTGATATTTATCTAGCCCAGATAGAGTGGTACAACATCAAGGCAATCCCTCATACATAATTTTTTTTTTATATACTGTGGCATATTTGGGATCCTTGATACCCAAGAATCTATCTACCAATTTCACAACCATTCATGTGAAGATGCTTTCATAATCCACAATGCAGCATGAGGCTTTTGACAAAAAGGAATCAGTCAACATAATTCATATATAACTAAACCATGAGTAGTTCTATAAATCTAGGGACTTTCTTAAGAAGGCATCATGGGGTTCTTTGATCACATAGGGTCCTATGGGGAATGGAACCACCATTCACCACAAGGTTGTATCCCAGTATGCATTCATGCATATCGATTCACAAAGTGAACAATTCATATTGTTAGTCGAGGTTGTAGCTTATCAAGATTGGATGTCACGATTGAATAATTTCCTTAATCTTGGTTTAATATCGTAGGGATTATCACATGACACAAAGCACACATTCAATTAGAAAGTGATAAATTATGTCTTGTTAGGATAAATCTTGTACCATAAAAGCTATGATGGAGTTCTCCTTTGTTGTCTTGATCCCCAAGAATCAGCTTGGGCAATCTCATAAGCTCATGATGGTACATGCTATAGCACCCTAAAATTGGCACGGTTAAACCTTAGTAAAAAGATAAAAATTTGAATTTTAACTCCAAAACCGCTCGTTAACCGCCCATTACCCGCTCCCCTCGTTTTTCGTGCCATTTTTAGGAGTTGTTTTGACCGTTGGACGATATCGTCGACGATCAGACGAAATCATCCTAGATCGAATGAATTCATCTGGAACAGAACGTCCAGACGATTTCATCCCAAAACTAAATTTTCATAATTAGTTTCTGTTTCAACAACTTCTCTAACTTGGGCAGAAAGCGTGTCTGCATGGTTAGAGTCTCCCCCGTTGGAGATCTCCCAAATTGGGGTGATCTCCAACCTCCTAACCTCTCCCTAAATCCTATATAAACTTAGGATTTTCCTTGACTTCCCCCTGGCTGATTTTCCCTGCAACTTTAGTTTCTTGTGCATTAGAACACCTTCGCACCATTGTTTGCATTGTGTATTTCAAGTTTTCTTGCAGGAATTTTACTATTTTTCAGCTGGAGCAAGCTCGGATCGTCGCTGGCGATTCCAGATGATTTTGGATGATCCTATCGCAGATCGGTGATGATCTCGTACGATTGGAGGTGATCTCGACTGCAGTCCAGATTGGGGGCAATCAGAGCCTAGAGTTTGCATTCTTTTATCTTCTCTCTTCATTTCCTTATGCATTAACTTAGTTTATTCTATTTTTGCATTCTGGAGTTCACCTCATTTAGCATAGATGCATGATAAAGTTAAAATAAATTATTAAATTAATGCATTTCCTTTAATTGTTATCTGGATCTATCATTTAGGCAGGTTTACTATTATTTCTATCATTTCCCCTTGCTTTTGTAGTTGCATTTTTGGTCTTTGGTATCTATTTTTGTGATTGCAGGTTTCTGATGAATTTGTTTGATGAATTCGTCAAGTCGACGATGATCTCGTCTGATCTCAGATGACCGACTATGATCTGAGATGATTCTATGCAATTGCAGATGATTATGTAAGATTTGAGATGATCTGGACTTCTACAAACCTCAGAATCTTCATCAGACATCCGAAATCAGGTACATTCTATCTTATTTAGCACACTTTCTATGTTTAGCACTTATTCATGTTTTTTGTATCCATATAAATCAGCATTGGCATATAGAATAGCTTAGATTCATCTTGGCCAAACCTAGGATATGAATGATTAAAGTACAAAATGAACACATCAAACCCATTCTCAACCTAGGCATGGAAACTGCCACTCAAAGTTTCCTGGTGAACCCACCATCCATCAAAAATTCACCCTTATACCCCTCCCCCGAGAGGCACGACCTTCAAAGGGCCTCTCAATCCGAGGTATTGTCCCATCCTTCTCGCATCCCCCTTCCGGGCATGGATCCTATAGCCTGAAGGTAAGGATGCAAAAAATTTGGAGCGATACATTTTGGTGAACCCGACGTGAAAACTAAAACCTTTTGAAAACAATCCAAAAAATAAAAAATAAATGCATTTAGAATCATCAGACAAACAATTAAAGTTGCATATCATATTTAGATGGTAGATTATAATAAAAGACGAGTTGTCACCATAAATGTTGAAAATCAATTAGCAGCCATAGAGATTACTTCTTTGCTTAGAGTATCTCAAACATATAGAGTCCCACCTTTATGGGACGAACTTAATAGGAGATTGGGTATTATTTCATCTAGGTCGACAGAACTTAGGCAAATTAAGAGGTTTGTCCTAGATAGAATCCTGGATCCTGATCAGGTGACTTTGTACCATGAGCTTCAGAGAGCTTGCCATAGGTGGTTAGCTGATAAAAGAGCACTTGTGTCTTCCGAGTTGTACACCTTTGAGGAATACCTCGACAACGCAGTTGTAGTACATAAATTTCTATCTCGTATAGAGGATCAAGAGGTCATTCTTACGGATAGAAAGAGATGGAATAGAGTTCCTAGAGCTGTGTTATATCGAGAATATTGCCATGAACTTTATTTCTACAGGTCAGAGTCTGAGACAGATAATATCACCATAGCACATTTTGTCAAATTCTTGAAAAACCATTTCCAATTTGAAGAGGAGCATTTCATGACTCCTGATGAACTTGATCCTATTAATGATATCCATAAACTATTTATAGAAAACTAAGCCATTATTTTATTATTATTATTTCTTGCATTTAGTATGCTGTTTGTTGTCTTTATAATATTATCATAAAAACAAAACAAAAATATAACAAAAATTAAAACGTTTTCTTTTAAGTATTATAGTAGGTATATAATTAAAATATATACCTCCCAAACTTGTCGCAAATATATATATATATATATATATATATATATATATATATATATATATATATATATATATATATTTGCTAAAATCTAAGTTTAAGCATAATGACTAGACTTAGGAATGGAAAATAGACTGAAGTAGAAGAAGATTGGTTAAGGAGACCATTAAATAACCTAGATGTCCTTCCTGAAGACCCAATTCAGGAAGAAGGAACCCTAGACCAACAAGAAGAAGAGTTTGCTGTAGGAAATGAACAAAAAGAAACTGTTAGAGAGGAAGGATCCTCATCCCCTAAAATGTCTCCGGGAGGAGCTGTTACTTTTGAGAACATGGAACATTTCTGGAAGTTCCTCAATACTAATATTGGCGCTCTTAATAGAGCAGTCCATATGGACAAGGATCAAATTAGTGACACTCAAGCAACCCTAGAAGAAATATATCACACACGCACTAATCCCTTGTCCTTTGTTGATCAAGAAAGTGATCAAGCTGGACCATCCAATTTGGATATGGCCGCTATAATCCAGAACATGCAACAACAACAGGTTACCCAACCACCTAGAGTGCCTGTTACCAAGCCTAGAGTTATTCCCACACAAAAGAAACCTTCATTCACCGCTCTATTTCGCCAAGCTATTGATCAACATACCTCAAATCAACAAAAGCCCAAAACAAAACCAAACACCAATTTCCAACAATCTGGGATACAACATAATGCTACTACAAATCTTCTTCATAATACTCTCCCTACCAACCATTTGCATAATAGCAATATAGCATCTAATCCTTACGTCACGCCAGCATACGCTCACATACCACCGAACCAATATGGTGGACAAACTAGTAATCTGGAAGCCATGGTGAAACAGTTAGTCTCCCGCATGGACCAGATAGATCCCTACCATCCCTCGTACAATTATCGAGAGATGTGTAGTCAGCCTCTAGATCCTATAGTTGTAGCACAACCATATCCTAAACACTTTCCTATGCCTGTCCTACCTATATACAAAGGAACCGAAGATCCCATAGAGCATCTTCGTATGTTTAGGATAGCATGTCATGATATATCACATGATGACTTGTTATTACTAAAAATGTTCCCAAAAAGTTTAGGAGGAATGGCATTAGAGTGGTATTATCAACTACCCACTCATTCTTTGAGGAATTTCGAAGAAACAACCGAGTCTTTTGTTCATCAATTTAGTGCCTACATCGAAAGGCATGTAACCATTAAAGATTTGTACAACTTAAAACAAGACAAAGATGAATGTTTTGCTGATTTCCTAGCTCGGTGGAGACAGTTGATAGGAAAATTACACTTTGTGTTACCTTATCGGGAAATGCTGGATATCTTTATCAATAATTTACAAGAACAACTATCCTATGAGTTATCAATTGCTACCTTGACCACCTTCGATCAAGCTATAGACTTAGCTCGAAGAGTGGAAGATGCTCTCATTAGGAGAGGTCAGCTTAAAAAGAAAGATGATGAGAAAACATCCAGAAATCAATATAAGAATAAACAAGTTGTGGGTGATGGAGTCACTGATAGCAGAAACATTGCTAATGTTAATGCTACGAAAACAATGGAGAAGTTTATACTGAAACCTCCTGATAAACCACCTCGAGAATTTACTAGGTTAAATCAACCTCTATCAACCATTCTCTCGCAATTATTAGCATGAGGTTTGATCCAATTACCAAATATCCGGGAACCTGATCCAACTATACCCGGATACAGAGCTGATTTACACTGTGATTTCCATAGAGGACCTGGACACGCTACCAACTCTTGTAAAATATTAAAACATAAAATACAAGACTTAATTGATAACAATGAGATGGAGGTGCAAGCCTTTCAACCTAAACAAAATCCTCCTAATAATGCTCAAAAGAACATCCCCCAAAATCAGAATCGGAATGCCAATCAATCATTGGACATATTTCAACATCCTTTACCAAAGCATGGTAAAGAAGTGGCTAATCAAATTGAACATCATAATGTTCCCCCTCCTACCCGATATGTAGGAACTATTAGTGGGCATTTACCTACTCATGATTTGGAAATATTTGACACAACTTTATCCATGGTTACGACCAGACCTCTATATAACATTCAGACACCTGATCTTAGTGATACAGAATATGAGACTGAAAGTGACATGGAAATCACCTCAAATCAATCGAATAGCTCTGAAGATGAATCAGATCCTATTCAACCTATCACAAGTTCTATGGTTCCAGAAGAACCATTTCCAAGAAGAGTCACTACTCGACCATCGTCTCACCAATTACTTTCTAATGAACAAGCCATAAATGCTAGACCAAGACCCATTCATCATCCACAAAATAATATTGTAGGTACCATCGGAGTCGTTACTAGACAACAGGCTCAAAATTCTCAACAAGATCAAACTCGAATGATGGATCAGCTCCATTTGTTTTGAAAGTTCCTAATAAAGGGAATCATGCACCTAATGTTCAACCTAAACCTCCTTATAATATTAATGAACAATTATCAAATACTACAGCTAGAATTTCCCTTTTGGACCTTTTAAGATCTTCTCCTACACATAGGGATGAATTAATGCTCACATTAAGCCAAATGATGGTACCACAAAATATTCAACCTGAAGCCATGGCCAATACTATCATAACTCGTGAAGTTGATTGTATTGACTTTCGAGATAGAGATATACCGCAACATAGTTTACATAAGGATAACCCCTTATATATTACTACCCTAATTGGAGATGTAGCAATTAAACGAGTCTTGATTGATAATGGTTCATATTTAAACATTTGCACTTTTGACTTCTACCAAATATTTGGGTTTAGAAGTGACGAAATGAAAAGAACTGATATGATCATAAAAGCCTTCAATGACGAAACACAAGAAACGTGTGGAGTTATTACTATCCCATTGCAAGTTGGTCCAAGAACCTTAGACATGACCGTGTTTATTGTACATTGCCCTGCATCATACAATATACTCTTGGGTCACCCTTGGATCAACGCGATGCGAGATGTTCCCTCAACTTTACATCAATGTGTTAAATTCAAATTTAAAAATCAGTTGGTTACCATTCATGGTGATCCCAGACCCTTTGATATGTGTGCTTTGGCAGAACCTGTTGGAGTTCAATTTTGCCCTGCTTTATCATCCACACATCCTAATTCTCATCATCCATCTAAACATGTGAAACACACACCCATAACATCATCTAATTTTTCTCCATCAACTCCACCTCTACATATAGCTCAAACATCCTCTAAACAAACTACATTAGGACCTCAAAAAGATCCTAAACCCACAACCAATGCTTCTTGTTTTACTCCTATAACTTCCATACCTATAGAATCATCCATCGACATCTCTACAACATCTACATCCACCAAAGGCATAGTTTCCGCATCAGAAGATATGGGAAATGTTCCTTCTACCTCTTATGCTCTTACTGACGAGCTCTTACCCGATTTATCTAAAATTCTTATATCAGAGCAAACGAATGTTGCTATGCAAGATTCCCTTATCTTAAATAATTTGCCACCCTCTCCTCATACCTTGGGTCTCCCATAGCCTATGGGAAGTATTTACCAAGTCGGGAGTTGCACTTTTATTTATAAGGGATATGACTGGGGTAGAATACCCAGAAACATCAAGGTTCATTATGATGGATATGCTCGATGTTATTTTACTAATGAGTATATTAAAGCTAAGCCTATAATGCTTAAATTGGGATATAAAGGGAAAGGTTTGGGACCTTTCCAAAATGGTATGAAAGAACCCTTTGAGGTAGAACCATGGCCTGCCCGATGTGGTGTGGGCCTATTTCCTAGTAAAGGTCAGCCCTTCCCATTTGAGGATGATGACCATCTCATATGTTACCAAGATTATTTGGATAAACGTGATGCCTTGTGTTTAATGAATAAGCCATTTACATGTAATATGCTATCTATAGCCTACCCTGAGATGATCGTCGAATCCGACGATGAGTTGGAGGGAGATATCTTCCATGATGTCTCCATTGAGGAATTATTACATCATGAATTTTATTTTGATGGATCTATACCTAGTATAGCCTAGCTTGAGGCCACGACTCCTCAAGACGAATTATCCAAGCTAACCTTGGAAGAATTACAAGAATTAGGCGTTTCACCCACCCCACCTAATTTTGAGAGAGATCTACACATGGAAGTAGAAAATGTCATAAAAATTAACATTGGAACCAAAGATAATCCTCACATAATCAACATTGGATCAGAATTGAGTCAAGACAAACAAGATAAATACATTGCATTTCTTAAGGAATATGAAGATGTCTTTGCTTGGACATATGAAGATATGCCAGGATTAGACCCTTCTGTAGTTATGCATCACCTAGTAGTCCATCCGGATGCTAAACCTGTTAAACAGAAACTTAGAAAAATGCATCCTAAAGTGGCCTTACTAGTCAAAGGGGAATTAGAAAAACTCCTGAAGGTTATTTTTATACAAGCCATTGATTATGCTGAATGGATCTCGAATGTAGTTCCAATGAATTAAGAAAGAAGCTACCAAAGTTAGGGTTTGCATAGACTTTAGAGATATTAATGTTGCATGCCCTAAAGATGATTTTCCTCTTCCCAACATGGATCAGATCATTGATTTTACTGCTGGGAGTGGAATGATATCCTTAATGGATGGATTTTCTGGTTATAATCAGATCAGGATAGCTCCTGAAGATCAGGCTAAAACAACCTTTATTACCCCTTGGGGGACCTTTTGTTGGAAAGTGATGCCATTCGGTTTGAAGAATGCAAGTGCAACATATCAACGAGCCATGACTTATATCTTTCATGATATGATGCATGATATTCTACATGATTATGTAGATGATATTATAGCTCGTTCCATCAAAGAAGATGATCATTTAGATGACTTGAGAAAAGTATTTGATCGGTTAAGGGAATATCTTATCCGACTAAATCCAACCAAATGTATATTCGGAGTTAAGTCCGATAAATTATTGGGGGTTATAGTTTCTTTACGTGGCATTGAAATTGACCCTCTCAAGATCGTGGCTATCACTGATATGCCCGCACCCACAAATATATCTGAATTACGGAGTCTACAAGGTAAGCTTCAAGCTATTCGTCGCTTCATCGATAAGTTGGCGGACAAAACAGGACCCTTTCTTAAGCTTCTTAAGAAAGATGTCTCTTTTCATTGGGACGACGAATGTCAGGAAGCATTTGAACTCCTCAAACAATATCTCCTTAACCCACCTGTGCTTTCACCACCTAGATCTGATCGCCCATTTATCTTGTATATTTTTGCTTCAGATTTTGCCTTAGGAGCTATGTTAGCTCAACTTGACGATGAGAAAAGAGAGCGTGCTAATTATTACATTAGCCGAACCTTAATCAGTTATGAAACCCGCTACACAACATTAGAGAAGTTATGTCTAGCAGTCATATTTTCTACACAAAAATTATGCCATTATATGCTCGATTAGAAAATGTATGTTATTGCTAAATTCGATCCTTTACGGTATCTCATGAGTCGACCGTACTTATCTGGTCGCACAACAAAGTGGGTTCTTGCGCTAAGCGAGTTTGAACTCATGTTTATAGGACAAAAGTCTATTAAGGGTCAAATCATAGCAGATCAATTAGTTGTTGCACCCTTAGAGTCTACCCATCCCCTCATCATTGAGTTTCCTGATGAATGCCTTAAATTAGAGGCAGACCATCCAGAGCAATGGTCCCTATACTTTGACGGAGCCCGATGCATGAGTGGGGCTAGTGCAAGTATTATTTTAATATCTCCATAGAAACATCTTATACCTCTGTCCTTTAAATTAACATTTGCTTGTACTAATAACACTGTTGAGTATGAGGCTCTAATCCTTGGATTACGAGCTGCCTTGGCACTAAAAATTAAAAATTTATTAGTTTTCGATGATTCTCAACTTGTCATAAATCAAATTAATGATGTTTATCAGACCAGAGATGATAAATTGTATCCATATAAAGCATATGTCTTACAATTAATATCTTTATTTGATCAAGTTACCTTGGAAGCTATTCCTCGAACTAGCAACCGTGCGGTTGACGCTATGGCTGCAGCTGCATCTCTTTTGCCCTTGGAGTTAGATGACGAATATGCTACCATCATTATTCGTCGACTCCAGGAACCCACTTCAAATAAATCATGCTTAGAACCTTTGGATGTGTTTCTAATCAACGAAACTACTCCTGAACCTTGGTACACTGATATATTTAATTTTCTTCAAAATGGGACCTTCCCTGAAGGTTGTAATAGCAACCAGCACCGGTTATTACGTAGACGAGCAAGTCACTTCGTAATTATTGGCAATACGTTGTATAGGAGATCTTTTGAAGGCATCCTATTGAGATGTTTGAATCTAGACGAATCTAGATCAGCTTTGAGTGAAGCCCACGATGGATCTTGTGGGGGACACTTTAGTGGTAGCGCCATTGCTAAGAAGCTCCTTAGGATAGGATATTTTTGGCCTACCATGGAGAATGATGCACATGATTATGTGCGCCATTGCGACAAGTGCCAGAAACATGTTGACCTTGTCCATGCACCTGCACAAGAGCTACAGGCTATTTCATCTCCTTGGCCCTTTTCAAAATGGGGCTTAGACATCATTGGAAAAATCAACCCTGTGTCATCTGATGGACACAAATTCATCATAACCGCCATCGAGTATTTCACGAAGTGGGTTGAAGCTATGCCCTTAGCTTCTTGCACTGGAACCCAAGTTTCCAAATTTATCTTTAATCAAATTATTTGTAGGTTCGGAATTCCTGCAAATCTCATCTCGGATAATGGAACTTGTTTCAAAAATAAAGATGTCAAGAAATTATGTCAAAAATATAAAATTCAACATCGTTGGTCCACTCCCTATTATCCTCAGGGTAATGTCCAAGCGAAGCATATAATAAAACATTAATCAAAATCCTCAAAATACTGGTCAATAAATCTGGCCGAGATTGGCACATCCAATTATATCCTGCTTTGTGGGCTTATCGAACTAGCGTTCGCACTCCCACGGGCACTTCACCTTTTGTTTTGGTTTATGGCGTTGAAGCAATTTTTCCCTTTGAATTAGAAGTTCCTTCTTTGGCTCTGCTACTTCAAGATACTGAAGTAGGAGATGAATATCATGCTGGCAGATTTAGTCAGCTGGAACTCCTAGATGAGAAGCGCATCAATGCTTTGGAACATCTTCGTGCCTACCAAAACAAGCTCAAGCGAGCATACCTCAAGAAAGTTCATCATCGATCCTTTGAGATCGGCGACCTTGTCTTAAAAGAAAATAAAAAAAATACTAATGCAACTAAAGATCTTAAAGGTAAATTTGAACCTAACTGGCTTGGACCGTATATCATCACTGCTAAATTTGGATCGGGAGCATACCGATTATCTACCTTAGATGGTAAAGATCTTAAAGAACCTATGAACATTATGCATCTTAAACGCTATTATGCATAAATCTGGTCATTTCATCATTGTATATATTGTTATTTTGCATGTTGTTTCATTTTAGTCATCCATATAAAAATTTCAAAAACAATCACATTGTGTATCTTCTCAATTCATCAATTAAAATCAAAACATAAAAAAATCAAAATCATCAAAATCTTCAAAAAAAAAACATCTTTTATTTTCGCACCTATCAATTCTTGAAGTATTGCAGTCATATTTTCAGTTATTTTGGATAAATTAGTATTTATTTGGAATCCCGCACTTTCACACTCACATGCATAAATATCTTGATTTTATTTGGTATGATTATTAATCTCTCTTATATCAAAAGTCCACAGTTGAATTAAATAAAGTTTTGAGCATAGAGAACTGATCTTGTTATTTACTTGAACCAAGCATATCTTTTCACATTAAAATGATTTCATTGCAAATTCGATATGATGCTACATAGTAGAAATGGTTTCTTGAGCGAAAAGTTTCCCCGCTATCCTATCATGCACATGGTCTAGAATCTTTGAGAATTGACAAAAGGACAAGCTCACCCCTACCAGAATAAAAATCCCTTGCTCTACAGCCAATCCGAGCAAGTATCCCTAGTATAGGAAGAAAAAGAAAAGTCAAAGAAAATGAGAAAAAGAAAAATATTATTTTGTACCATCGCAACAATATTTCAGCATTATCTCAGTTCCAAGCAAAAATACAAAAAAAAAAAGAGAGAAAAGAAAAGAAAAAGCAAAAAGCAATAAAATCCCTTTTCCCTACCCTTTGAAAAGAAAAGAAGGGTGAATGAGCTTGAATCCCTGGAATTCTCAATTATTCGAAAACTGTGAGGTAAGCCCCATAACAGGTGGTTTGTGCCCAACCCGCTTGGCCTTGGGTAATCCCTAGCGTGGTGATATGTCTGTCACATTAGCGACCTTCTTTTGTACAGACCTATGTCTGCTTATGGATCAGCTAGCTCTTGATGACCCGACTTACATAGTAGTCTGGTACGGTTACATGCATATAAATCATGGTCAACGAACACTTATTTGGTTAATTCAAATTACTTGTATCAAATTATCTTGCTCAAAATTGGTAAATGAACAATACAATTGCACACACATTTGTATTTGAGAGATTTTGTATCATTATGATAAATCAAGATCGGCAATGAACTCACATATGCACATGGGGTTCCTTATAAATCTAAATTTTGTCTTTGAGATAATTTAAAATATTTATGCATATCTTCTGGAATAATTTCATCTTCTTATTTAAGAACATCTGTTTAGTATAAAAACAATTACATACATTTTTTTTCAAAAATCCAAAATTTTCTTTCAAAACATGTTCAAAAATCTAGCAATAAAGTCACATTTATATATTTTTGACTTTCACAATGATGGTATAGTTCCTAAACCTAAATTGGAATTTTATGCCTAGTGCAAGTCCTCATTTTATATTTTTTGTTTATCTCAAAATCAAAAATCAAATTATGCAATAAAATTACTTTTTTGGATTTCGCGATGATGGTATAAGTCTATACCTATAATTCTATGCCTAGCGCAAACCATTGTTCTAATTTTATTTCCCATTCATTATTATTTATAAAAACATATGGCTTATATCATTATGTTACACAATTGTGCTTTAAAAAGAACGAACACTTTTTCTATTTCATTTCATTATGTCAACATTCCATTTTGCAACGATGGTATAATTCCTAAGGAATTGTTCAAAATTTTATCACACTTAGGAATTTATGCCTAGCAAAAAAATCATATTTTTAATATTTCATGCATAATATTTTTATGAAAATCTGAAAACAAATCATCACCATCATCATTTTTCATCATCACAACACAAAGCCTTAAGACAGTCTCTTAAGCACTCTTTTACTTTTAGCAATATTTCTATACTGGGATTAGCTTGACGACCTAGCGAGCGGTGACTCCATGAAATGGTCTATAACAACGACAATGTCCTTTGAAATTATTGTTAGAAGTCTCTTTATTTTTCATCAAATTACACCATACACAACCAATTTGTTTACATCAGATTATTTCATTTAAATTTTACAGCATGACATAAAATTATAATATTTCCAAACGACATAATTACATGAATAATCAACCAAACAAATCTAAAAATTAAAGCATCATACAACATATACACAAGTCATATCATCAAAAATACCATATATATATCAACAAATTATGTACATCATATCAAAACTGGACTGGTATGCCACAATCTATACCCTGGCATACTCAATCCTCTCAACAATAATATATCCAATCTACAGTCTATAGCAGCTAGTCTCGAGAAGCCCTCGAGCTCTCAGCCTCATCTCCTCTCCCACCCTGGCATGGAGGAGGTGGCCCCATAGAGGTCCGCCCTGTGTCTCGGGTCCTCACCGTCGATCGTGAGGATGTCCTCGATGATCCCATCCTGATCGGCTCCGCAATGCCGACTGGCAACTGTAACCTCTGGCCCTCTGGAACTAGCTGGAAGTATACTCCCTGATAGAATGTGGTCTGAGCCATAGACCGCGCCAACTCCTGCATGCTCGCCCCTCCACTTCGAGCCCTGAGCCATGTAGCCTCATCCTATAGTGTCTGCACCTGAGCCCGGAGGTGGGCAACCTCAGCCCGAAGAGCCGCCATCTCATTGCTCTCCCCCACCTCGACACCCTTGCCCTTATCGGGCGATGGTGGCCTCTCCCCCTGCTGAGAAGGGAATCCCTCCTCCCTCCTCCCTGTCCGCTGTGGTCTCTACGGAGCCTGTGGCATCCTCTGGTGTCTCTCCTATGGAGACCATCGTTGCTCTCTCCCTCCGTGACCCCGCGCTGCCTCAATGGCAGCCTGGCGCCACCTCCCCATCCGTCGCACAACCACGTGCATCGGACCCTGTGCCCTCATCATCCAAGGAGGGCGGATGCCTACGTACCAGGCATCGTATCCATCAGTGACCCCAGTGTCATCCCCATCCACTGGCTGGATGGGGGCATCATCCACGTCCTGGCTCCAAAATCGCTGCATATCCGGAGCCCCGCTCAGTGTGGTATTATCCCGGATAGTCTAGGAGTACTCATAGTCCCTGAGAGATGGGATCCCCTACTGTAGACCGAACTATCACAAAACTCGGTCGTAGCGGTGGAGCTCTACCTCTCCCCACTCCATCCTCAGCCAGTAGACTCGCCTGATGTGAGCCAACTCCTGTTCATCCTCTCCCCACCCTGGATGCTCTCTCCATGGCCTCCAGGTGATCTGGTCAGGGATGAGGTCATCTAGTAACCTCCGAGACATCGACAGATCTATCCACCACTGTGACCCTCTCTGGAGCCACCAATAGAAAACCTAGGGTCTCTCTCGGTCAACCCTTGTTAGTGGGAGTCCTACCGGCCTTCGCACCATGATGTGCTCCTAGCACCATACCTGTAGTAGCGATGTCAAAACCAGACATCGGCCTCCCTTGTATACGACCCCGTGCAGGATCCTATACAAGCGGCATAGTACAAAGTTGCCCCATGCAAATCTATACCCGTGGTCTCTCATGTCGTAGACCACATCTGAAAGGAGCCATGGTAATCTGCACCCGCTCTGGTGGCACAGCAGTAGGCCACCCACTACCCCTGCCAAAACCTGAGTCAACCTAGATGCCCTAGGCATCTGCCTCAGAGACTCGATGTTCACTCTGCCCTTCTCCAGGGTGAAGCTCGGGTCTCCGCATAGCCTCATCATAGCCTGGCCCTGATTGGCCATAGGAGTCATAAACCATCCTTGTATGGGGATCCTCAAGATCCTCCATACATCCTCTAGTGTGGGAGCCATCTCCCCTATCGATAACCAGAAGCAGGATGACCCCGGATACCACCTCTCTGCTAGGGCTGTCAGTAGCCCCATGTCTATCGGTATTTGTGGCATCTCTGCCACATGCTGTAGTCCGACCTGTGCCAGTTGGTCTCGCTCCGCCTGATTGAGCGTGGCCACGTCATCCCTCAGCCCCCTGTATTTCCATTCCCGACTCTTTAGTAATCCCCTCTGCAAAATAAATAATAAAACAACAAAATTCATTAATAAAACAATTATTACAATCAATTAAATGCAATTCAAACAAGCTTAATTTCATAAAAATGATGATATCGTCCACCATTGGATGATATCATCCTAAATTAGGTCAAATCGTCCTTTGTAGGATGAAACCCCCAACGGGCCCGGGCCCCCCCCCGAAATCGACGATCTAGGGATGATTTCGACGAAATTGGGACGATTTCATCCCGACGTCGTCGACGGCCTAAAAACGGCCGCGATGCCCCAAAATAGTCAAAATTTAAATTGCAAATTACACAAATCAAATTAAAAACATAATTCACTAAGTTTAGATCCTTACCCGTAGCCCGCGTCGGACCTCTGTTGATCTGTGCGTTGTTTCGACCATTTTGTCTGCAGAGCTCTAAAAATAGTGAAAATGAACAGTAAAAATGAATTAGGGTTTTACCCTATTTTTCTTAATTTTATTTAAAAACAACAATATTTTTTAAAATTTTGCTTTTCCGCGCTTTTACCTCAAACGTTCGATTTGGGTAAAAACACGGAGGGGGCACCATAGTAAGCAGTCGTACGATTCGACCTAGAATCGTCATCTAAAAAATTGAGTAAATTTTTGCTTTCTCGTAAAACGGGAAGAACTCGTCTTTAACGCATTTTCTTTGGAAAATTTGCTAAAGAGGGGGCAAAATGTAGCACCCTAAAATTGGCGCAGTTAAACCTTAGTAAAAAGATAAAAATTTGAATTTTAACTCCAAAACCGCCCGTTAACCGCTCGTTACCCGCTCCCCTCATTTTCCGTGCCATTTTTAGGAGTTGTTTTGACCGTTGGACGATATCGTCGACGATCAGACGAAATCGTCCCAGATCGGACGAATTCGTCTGGAACAGAACGTCCAGACGATTTCGTCCCAAAACTGAATTTTCATAATTAGCTTCTGTTTCAACAGCTTCTCTAACTTGGGCAGAAAGCGTGTCTGCGTGGTTAGAGTCTCCCCCATTGGAGATCTCCCAAATTGGGGTGATCTCCAACCTCCTAACCTCTCCCTAAATCCTATATAAACTTAGGATTTTTCTTGACTTCCCCCTGGCTGATTTTCCCTGCAACTTTAGTTTCTTGTGCATTAGAACACCTTCGCACCATTGTTTGCATTGTGTATTTCAAGTTTTCTTGCAGGAATTTTACTATTTTTTAGTCGGAGCAAGCTCGGATCGTCGTAGGCGATTCCAGACGATTTCGGACGATCCTGTCGTAGATCGGCGATGATCTCGTATGATTGGAGGTGATCTCGACTGTAGTCCAGATTGGGGGCAATCAGAGCCCGGAGTTTGCATTCTTTTATCTTCTCTCTTCATTTCCTTATGCATTAACTTAGTTTATTCTATTTCTGCATTCTGGAGTTCACCTCATTTAGCATAGATGCATGATAAAGTTAAAATAAATTATTAAATTAATGCATTTCCTTTAATTGTTATCTGGATCTATCATTTAGGCAGGTTTACTATTATTTCTATCATTTCCCCTTGCTTTTGCAGTTGCATTTTTGGTCTTTGGTATCTGTTTCTATGATTGCAGGTTTTTGACGAATTCGTTAGGTCGACGATGATCTCGTCTGATCTCAGATGACCGACTATGATCTGAGATGATTATGTGCAATTGCAGATGATTATGTAAGATTTGAGATGATCTGGACTTCTACAAACCTCAAAATCTTCATCAGACATCCGAAATCAGGTAC
This sequence comes from Wollemia nobilis, assembly GCA_028583015.1. Lineage (NCBI taxonomy): Eukaryota > Viridiplantae > Streptophyta > Pinopsida > Araucariales > Araucariaceae > Wollemia > Wollemia nobilis. The sequence goes on from JAQPPZ010004166.1 coordinate 8,392,449, forward strand.
ATTCTATCTTATTTAGCACACTTTCTGTGTTTAGCACTTATTCATGTTTTTTGTATCCATATAAATCAGCATTGGCATATAGAATAGCTTAGATTCATCTTGGCCAAACCTAGGATATGAATGATTAAAGTACAAAATGAACACATCAAACCCATTCTCAACCTAGGCGTGGAAACTACCACTCAAAGTTTCCTGGTGAACCCACCATCCATCAAAAATTCACCCTTATACCCCCTCCCCGAGAGGCGTGACCTTCAAAGGGCCTCTCAGTCCGAGGTATTGTCCCATCCTTCTCGCATCCCCCTTTTGGGCGTGGATCCTATAGCCTGAAGGTAAGGATGCAAAAAATTTGGAGTGATACACATGCGGTGGTCATTTTAGTGGCATGGCCACACAAGCGCATCCTTAGAATGGGTTATTATTGACCCACTATGGAGAAGGATTGCACTGTGTATATCAATAAATGCATTAAATATCAGCATCATGCTAATCTTATGCACTTGCCATTGTAGGCCTTACAACCCATTCAAGTGGCTTGGCCATTTGCTCAATGGGTCTTTGATCTGATTGGTAAGATATCTCCCCCCTCATCGGGCTAACATACATTCATTATAATGGCTATTTAGTATGTTATAAAATGGGTGGAAGTGATCCCTATGACAATGACAATAGGAGCATGTATTGCAAAGTTCATACTTCATAATATCATATGTAATTTTGGGATACCATCCAATATCATAGCAGATAATGGAACGTCATTCAAAAACAAAATTGTGAGGGCTTTGATGGCCAAGTATAGAATACAACATAGTTTTTGTGACTCCATACTATCCACAAGAAAATGGGTAATCTAAATCTTCTACCAAGACTATGGTAGCTATCTTGAAAAATATTATTCAAGAAAACCACAAATACTGGCATATACAACTGTCCCTTACATTATGGTATTATAGGACTAGTATACAGAAACCCACTAGGGCAACCCCATTTTCTCTAGTATATTGTGTTGAGGATATTATGCCCTTGGATTTAGAAATTCCAACCCTGCACGTCACATTGAAAGAGTTCATCTATGACGACACTGCGAGGTAAGCTTACCTCGACCAATTGACGCTTCTTGATGAACATCACATGAGTGCCTTTGAGCATCTTCGAGTTTATTAGGAATTCCTAAAACAATATTATAAAAATAAATTCCATCTAAGAGACTTTAAATTTGGGGATCTTGTACTAAAATAAAAACAATAGAACTCAAACCTACCACCGCACTTGCGAGACAAATTTGCAGCCAATTGGTTAGGTCCATATATCATCTCAGAGAAGATAGGACCTATAATGTATTGCCTAACATCACTTTAAGGTGTTGAAGAGCATGAACCCCTCAACATACTTCATATTAAGGCACTCCACACATAAATTCAAAATTAAAAAAAAATCAAAAGAATCAAAATTTCAAAATAAATACATAGAAAACATCAAAATCCATAAAAATAAAAAAGCAATAAAATTCAAAAACATTGCAAGACACAAAAATACAAAAACCTTTACATTATATATTTTATTTTGCACATGCATTCATTTAATTACATTGCATTAGGCATGTCCATCCACTGCACTTGCATTAGAATAGGTTATGTTTACAATCCTACAAGTGACACCACACTTGTATTTTGATCATGCATCTATTTATCATTATCATCCATATGGTAAGACCCCAAGGTCTTACTATAAAATTATTAACAAATAAATGTAAATGTAATCGCATGCCACTCAAAAGGGGTTCCCTTGTAATCTCTTTGCCACTATAGGGGGCTCCCTCATTTATAATCTATATTATTCTTCTTCTTCTTGGATGATTTGATATGGATGGCCAACCTAATATATATATCTACCCTAAAGCTACGTTGGTGAAGATACATGATGGTTCACGTATGAAGAGACGTGATAGTTCATGTTATGAAGGGTTGTGATGGTTCACTTTATAAGTTAATAATATAATAATTAAATTATTAATAATACTAACTAATACTAACTAATAATATTAGGATTGAGGATCCTAACATGCCACCTTCCTTAAAAAGAGCTTTGTCCTCAAAGCTCAAAGTGATAAGCTTTGTCCTTTGTTTTCCAAGAAGGATTTGTGTAAGTTCTTGGACTATTTTAATGGAATCCTTTCGTAGGTAGGGATATCGAGAAGGATGAAGCATTAGCGAGGGGTTGCCAAGAACAATAGTAGAATCTCCCTTAGGAAAAGCATGATGACGATGGGAGGGCAACCCTTGGGTTTCCTCAAATACTTCAGAATGATGCATCAAAAGTGATGGTAATGATTTCATATCCTTTTTTGGTTCCTTGGTAGAGCCAACAGAGAAGGAGTGTGTAGTCACTATGTGTTGGTTTCGAATATTTTTGGTATGGCAAGAACTCACTATTTGTGATGAAGGTATGTGTAGGTCTTTTAGAGTGCATGTTTGGCTAGCATTGATCACTTTGGGTATGTCTACTTCATCCTTGCTTGGTACATCAGTCACTTCTTGCACATCGACCTCATTGTCTTCATTGCAGTGAGTAGATGCACTGGTCACTTCGGACACAACTACCTCATCTGCTTGCTCTATGGAGATATAGGGATCAACTTCCTTCAATAAATACAATGTTAGTGTAGCACATTTATGGTGGGGTCCAAATTGTTCATCACAATTATCACAGAGTCCTTTTGCTCGTCATTCCTTCATCTCCTCAAAGCTAAGATGTTTAATTTGTAAAGTTTGATTAGATTTGGGGGTTGTGTAAGTGCTTTGTGCCCTTCCATTATGCATAGGTTTGGGAGCGATGTAAGTGGTCAAAAATTTTCCATAAGTGGTTTCCCTAATTGTTGTTGTGCATTGATTTTATCTTCAACTAATTTTGCCAATCCATAGGTCTGCATCATGGTATAGGGATTGAACCTTCTCACCTCCATTCTATTTTCCTCTTTTAATCCCCTAATGAAGCCATTGATGAGAATTGATTCATCCAATATTGTGTTGTGTTTGGTGATATCCTCAAACTAATTTTGATACTCACGCACAGAAGTGATTTGATGAAGATCTTTGAGCAATTCCCACATGATTGGGTCTCACATGGCTCTGATACCAAATGGTAAGACCCCAAGGTCTTACTATAAAATTATTAACAAATTAATGTAAATGTAATTGCATGCCACTCAAAGGGGGCTCCCTTGTAATTTTTTTGCCACTATAGGGGGCTCCCTCCTTTAGAATCTATATTATTATTCTTCTTCTTGGATGATTTGATATGGATGGCCAACCTAATATATATATCTACCCTAAAGCTACGTTTGTGAAGAGACATGATGGTTCACGTATGAAGAGACGTGATGGTTCATGTTATGAAGGGTTGTGATGGTTCACTTTATAAGTTAATAATATAATAATTAAATGATTAATAATACTAACTAATACTAACTAATAATATTAGGATTGAGTATCCTAACACCATCACCCTTGTGAGTAATTGTGTTTCTCAACACAACCCCTCCTATTGCTATAAGGAATATACTAGGGTTTTTCAATCATTCAACCATACCTAGTGATATTCTCAAATTTTGTAGAAATATTGCTTTGCTTTGGAGATGAGGTCTAGTTTTGATAGCACATAGCATATGTCAAAATCCCATAACTAATCAAAAATATTAACAATCATGATTAGGGCAAGGAAATATGAACACTAAAAAGTGGTCCTAGTCACCTTAAACGAAAGGTTTTACTTGCTCATTTTGTGATGCACATGGTCTAGAGTGTTTATCTTTGGAAAAAGGACAAGTTCCCCCCTACCCAAGAAATCCCTTACTTACAAAAATGAGCAAAATTCCAAAATCAAATAAAATCCCTTGCTCAAAACAAAAGAAAAACAAAAATGTAAAATAAATAGTGATTTTCATCACTAAGCATGAGCAAGTATCCCAACAAATCAAAAGAAAAAAAGGGGGTGAAGAGCTTGAATACCTGGAATGGTCACTACATGAAACCATAGAGTGATACTCAATACAACAATGGACTGAATGAATCCCACCTAGAATTGGGGTAGTTCTAAGAAATTTACAAATGAGCTAGCTTTAGGTGGCATGTATTACCTAGTGGTCTAGTCTAACTACGTCCAAACTTAGGATAAAGGTGAACATTTGGTGATCCTCATTACAACAATGGGCTGAATGAATCTCACCTGGAAATGAGGTAGTCTCATGTCTCATCTAATATATTCATTTTCACACACAGGGATAGTGAATATCTTGGTCTACATAATAAAAAATTGGTCTTTTAGGATTTAGTATGGTCACTATACAACTTTTTATGAGTCAACTAGGATGTTTGAGTCTCATGGAAAATCTTAAAAATTACTTATAGCAACAAATCATCTCATCTCAAAAATCATTACATATCTTTCAAACTCACAATTTCATATATGTATGTTAAAATGATTAATTCTTATGCTAAGATTTAACATTTTCATTCATGATTTTTATACATTTTGTGGTGTCTTCCATTATATTGTTAAACTCATATTGCATTCATTATTTATGTTTTAAGTGATTAAAGCATACATGTTCATTTACATTAGATCATCATCATGTAAATAATGCATTACATACATTGCATTCATCATATCATAAATTAGATGCATACAATTAAATCAAAATTAAAACATGCATTTAAAACAAATCATTGCATCCATATATGCATACAACATAGGTAGTCCATCTACACATCTATATCATAATATCTATGCATACATAAATAATCTAGCTAGTGCATGTCATCAAAACATCACATCGTATAGCAGTAATCAAAGCATATCAATATTGCATACATATGCATCTCATAAACATCAACATAAAGCAAAAATACATAATACACATAATGAGTCTCAAAAGATAATGTCATATATATATATATGTGTGTGTGTGTGTGTGTGTGTCCAAGTACATAAAAGTATGTCAAAAATACCTGCAAGCTACAATTGTCTAGGTCATCAGAACTTACACTCAAAAATGGTACATATATCTCAAAATCTATACAAAGTTGGGCTTGCACCCCTTGGCTCACCTCTACCCTCAGCTCCATCCCTAGGATTCTGCCTAGAACCTGTACCTACATATCTCTCAGAGTGAGCATCTATCTTGTGATTGGGTTGTGCTTATGATTACCCTATATCACTCCTCCTAGTCCTCTAATATGTTGACATTGTAGATCAAGTAGGCACTATGCGATATCGTAGTCTGAACTCACCCTCAAGGAGATTTATGTGCACTACATCTAAAGCATGTCATATCACATCATCTAATACTATAACCTGTAGTCTCTTGTAGCCATGTCTAGCCCTTCTAGCCCTTGTATATCTAAAGCTGTAGGAGTAGCCTAATAAGTCAAGGGATCTCCCCTCACTATCCTAAGTACGCCCCACTTTGTAGTCCTAAAATTCATCTGGGACTGGAGAAGATCTCTCTGCACAGTGATCTTCTCTATTATTATGGTAGCAAATTTAATCCATACCTGGTGAGTAGCCCTCTCCTCATAATACCACCACCACTATATCTGACCCACTACAATCTGACCTTAGAGTACACCCATCTAAGCCTCCAGGGTAGCAATGGAGGTATCCCTCTCTAATATCTGTATCCTTGCTATCTATAACTAATTTTGTAAACTAGACACCTGGACCCTGAGTCGTGACACCTTGTCATCTATATTCTCCTCACATTCCTCCTTTGACCTCCTCCTTTGCTATAGAATCATAGCCCCATCTACCATTTATCCTTTGGCAAATGCATCACCCCTCAGTATCATATCCTACTACCTGTATAGTCTCACCATCTCTATTTTAGCCTAGAGGACCACCACCATGTCATAGCCTCGTCGTCCACCAAGCATCATAATCTACTGTAGTGCTAGCATCGGCAAACCTTGAGTCCTAAAATGTGTCATACTCATCTCCTAGAGGGGTAAACCAAGGCTAGGCTAACTGGATCTCTACCTTAAGGTGGCATTAGAGGACTGGATCCTCTAGGACATCCTAATATATATTGAACTATCTAGAGATGCACAAGAAATAGAAGAACTCTCATACATCAGGATTACATCCAATGACCCATCTATCACATCTTGCCTACCTAAGGTAGCATTTTGCCCCCTCCCATGTGGGAAATCTAGGTATGGGTACTAGATAATCTGCCCTACCTAAAGCCTGATCAACCTATCTATGTAGTGTTAGAGATTTCTTGCACGGGACCTGCTCCTATAGGTCTTTGCCCCTCGAGGCCAACATGCTCCATAACACTGATAATAATCTACTACCATGGAAATCTGTAGGGGCAACCCTCCGAGATGGTTTATCCAAATATGCTCCCAAGCACAAATATGTAGTAGCAAGCTACATCCCACTCCTTGGTCCAAATAAATAATCTAGTATAGCTCATCGTATAACTACGTGAGTAGAACACTCCCCCAGGAAAGAATCAATGGATCTATAGTAGTGCTAGCTAGCAGGTCCTGTATTCTAACTAGGAGGTTCCAAGGGAACCTTTATATTGAAGTTTCTGATATCACAACATTAAAAATGATGCATATGAGTATGACCTACCATTATGAGAAGACCTACGCCCTATACCATCTCTTAATAGGTACTCTGCCATGGTCGATGTCCTCCATTACCTCATCCCTTCAGGTGCCAAAGATCCACTGAAACACTGCAAGCTTCACCTCAATAGGAAAAAAGGTGATGGCCTATCCATCAATTGGGATATGAAAGATGTGTTAAACATCCTACAAGGTGATATTCATCTCCCCTATTGAAATATAAAATGTGTTGGTCTATGCATCCCAACGATAGGCCAATGCAATCATGTAGGTCTAGTCGGCCCTGATAGATGGAATCCAAAGTACACAACCAAGGCCCACAACTATGAACCAATATAAATTTTCTTGGGTGAGCACAGGTAGGATCTCATGGAGTAGATCTGACTCTCATTCCATCACATTCAAAGTCTAAGAGACAGTAATAACATAAATAAATCAAAATATCAAAAAAAATGAAAATACACTTTAACAATTCAAATAAATTCAAAAACACTTCAACAAAGTTCGAGTAATACAAGGTGTACCAAAACATGCAAAAACATTCAAAAGTGCACTTGCAAAAATAAAAATCTATTAATTCAATTCAAACAACAACAAAATAAAAATAAAAATTCTAAAGTTGCTTAGCCATAGTTGTCACCCGTAGCAAGCGTCAATGGTCAAATTTTTTATCATTGATGTTTGAACTCAGCTGTGACTGACTACCGCAGCCCCCAATTGGTCAATTGGGAGCCACAGTTACCACCTGAAGCTACGGGAATGACCTTGTTTGAGGTAAATTCCCACCCCAAGCAATCCAAAAATTAAACCTACCCAGTAATCTAACCTAGATCTACTCCTAACTATGGTGTGGTTCGTTACCAACAGTTTAATGAGTTCATTTAAGCCATTAATTAATTTGGTTTATTTTATTAGATGTTGGTCAAATTGAAGGACGAGGCTCATGATGCTACCTTTGTAGCACTAGCTCTGCCACTAGTGGATGCTTCAATTTGGTCAGCCATCAAGTTAGGTTGTGGTTTTTAGTAGCATTTCGTGTCAAGATTGCAATCTCACCTCTTAGAGCTCTCTGGAAAATTGTAAACTAGAAATAATAAAATTCAAAATCCCATAATTTTCTTATATATTTTCAATTCAGTCCTAAACAATCATGGCTAGCAGGAAACAATAAATACTTTCAAATTTTCATCATGGATATTTAAAATATTCAACGGTTCAAAAACCTCAAAAATTTCAATAAATAGCAAAAAAAATGCATAAATCAAAATTCAAATGTGCCTCATATTCAGTCATTTATTCTACACTTGGCAGGTGTAGCGACTTGCACTCCATGCAATCCGACAAGATGAGTAAATCACCATAAGGTCATTTGGGGTAAATTAGTCATTTTTGAATTGAAATATCTTCACTTCAATCCTAAAGAAGGCCATGGTGGCCAGACTACGCCATGGGAACGAGGTTTTCATTTCATTTCTTCTATGATATTTTTATTAAATCATTGAACATAGTGATTCAACACAAGCCTCATTGGAATTGCTATAATCTTGATTCCCTAAGAAGATAAGGGCACTGGACTACTCCATGGGATAGAGATGTAAATTTACTATTAATGGTTGAAATCACGACTGAATTAGGTCTTGCAATATAACAAAATGCAAAAGTATTAAATCATACAAATTATTCATCTTGGTCAAGCAACTCATCACTTTATTAATTGTCCTTCCCTCATCGACTCTTCACTTGAGGGGGTAGTCATAATATCAATAATCATAATCAAATTCAACAAAATATCACTCGATCATGTAAATTGTATTCATCTTACGAATCATTGCCAACAACTATCATAAGCTTACCCTTTGCTAGGGAAAAAATAAAATATGATAGTTAATCTTGAAGCTCTCCACCTATTGAAACAAGCGTAGTTCTAGCTACCTGATCACCATAGACATGCGAAAGCTTTACAAATTTAAGCCTTCCACATCGTTAGAAGCAATGATTTTAGGATGTGCATCCTTTTGTAGGACTGGGCATCTAATATTGATCAGATCAATGATCATCATTCAACCTACAACATGGCTTTAGGCGGTCTATTTTTGCTCAGCGTTGTGTTCCCATAACACATCCCAAAAGGGGCATCTGTAGACACCTAAAATACATCATGTTTAGGGGACTACTCATATGGGCATCCTTATAGACCATATGAATGATATTAGACCTTTACAAGGCAAAGCAGTGGTTCTAACCACTCAATTTAGGCATCTTTTGCCTACTCAGTCTTAGCCATAGATGGCATCTGTAGCTAAGATCTCAACCACGATTGACACCCATGGTTAGGATTCTAGCTGCACTTAAGATCTTTGGCTAGCTCTGCAACTATCTTGGACTCTCAAGCCCAGCCAAAATCAGTTACAATGGCCATGGCAATATATTTTGAGATGGTTTCAAATAAGGAAGCTTCTGGATTCTTCCTCCCAACTACTCCAACCTCCCAGTTCTTTATCTTGGCTTCCCAAGGAAGCTAATATGAGGAATTGAGAGTGCTATAATACCCCTATCCAAATTGGGGAGAAAGTCTAGAAGAGTTTTCAAGTAAATGTAGTGAAGCCCTACCAAATTGGAGAGCCACATACAACCCTTGAGGAGTGTCTACATGTTGTCCATTTGGATAATCATGACTGCATTTGAAGCAATGAAGATCCTAAGAGCTTGAGGAGTAAGATTTTCCAATTGAATCACTTCCATTGTAAATTCAAGTGAACTTCATCGCCAAACTGTTACATAATGAAGAGGCAACCCTTGATCATCAATTCCTTAGAGGAATTAGCAACTTCAAGCCCTGGTTGTAATAGAAAGAGGACTTTCCCCTCAGCTACGACTGTCAACCATGGCTAACCGAGCTAGTTGTGTTTAAAACTTGTGGCTAGGGTTTGAATCACTTTTCCCTTCATTTTAGCCATAGGAATTTCATTTCATATATGTAATTAGTTAGACTTGACTTAGATTAACTTTCATTTATGCATTTGTATGGTTAATTTTAGAAATTAGAGGTAGCTTTGCTCTTATTTCATCATATTTTCTAATTTGCACTTATCTTCTTATATTAGATCTATTTCTTGTTTTAATTATAAATTATGCATCAAATTAGCTAGATTTGTTGTTTTCCTAGCATGATTTATCATAATTTAGAGATTTTATGATTATCTTTACAAGTATTTATGCTTTCTTTGCATATTTATCATATTCTTTGCAAATCTTCAACAAGAGCCTCATCATGAGAGGCCTCATATGCTTTTAATCATGCTATGTTGTTTCTTGAATGTAGATCACAGGTTTTTAACATCTTCAAGACATTCTTTGCATCAATTTCCTCAAATAAAGTGAGAATAAGGCCTTCATAAGCCTTGAGTAGTTCGTATCGAATCTAGAGAATTTGTGGATTGAATCAATCCCTTTTAGGGGATCCAAAACATTGTATTCATTGTATCAAGATTTTGGTATCCCCTAGAGGGACCTACTTGTAACTAAGATTCACCATGATTTAATAAAAGAAAGTCACATATTCTTGTTAATTCATTGTTATACATGCTTTATTGCTTTATTATTGGTATTAATGATACAATAGTGTAGGTCCATGTTTTCTGTGATCGTACACATATATATATATATATATATATTGTATCATCATACATCATCATAATAGTAAGGTTAGTCCCACATGCTACATCATCATGGCCTCATAGCCTATAAAATGATGGTCACGTCATCACTTTGTCCAACCTCAAGTCTTTCCATTGCTAGTTTAGGCGCTATCCTCTTACCTTGATTTTCTCTCACTTCATTATATCTATCACTCATCCCCTTTAGAGTATTTGATACATAAATATGATGATGTAGAGAGCTCTATCATCTGTAGCCTCACAATGGTACCTAAGGATCCACTAATTAGAATTTTCTATTACCCTATTAACATCAACCATGGAAGGATATCAAATCCCTCCCTAATCAGAATCTCCTCCATATCCATGGATCTCTTTACCTCTAGTCATAATTATGTCATGACCCTCATGTATCTACCTTGGTCCATTGCTACCTCTACTCATGCTCTAGTGAGATCCATATATAGTGTGTCATTGGTACTCCATAGTTCTTCCATATTTGTTTCCATTTGCTCCCTCTCAACCATTCTAGCCTCTACCTACTATCATAGCTCATCCTTCTCGATCACTACCACTAGTCTATCCTCCTACACTTGGGCTAGTATCTGTACCAACCTATATTACTCAACTACATCCTCCTCTCTTCATCCTACCTACTCCTCTCTCTTTACCACTAGAAAAATACACTACCAATCCACCCCTAAAACTCATTCTCCCATCCACCCTAGCTCTGTTTTTAAGTTATCTCACTCTTCTTGTAGCTCCACCACCTCCCCCTCCATCCCTCTAGGTGGGTCTCCCCTCCTTTCAACCTATTGTCATCACCCTAGTGGCTCTAGTGGATCCTTGACTTCCTCTAAGTCACCCACTACATCCATTCCCTCATTACACCCTATGACATCCTCACTGCCCACCCTCTTTTTCAACTATTTAGGCTCACATTTCTAGGTCACCCTCTTAGTCTCCCAATGCTATGTCACCCACCATGTGTCATACTTTGGAGTCATACTAATGTCATTTACATCTTCCACTTTTATATCGTGGTCTACCTCCTATATGACCTCTATCTATGGCAATGATAAAGTAACATCAACATACCTAAAATGACCAGAAGTTGACATTTGATCTAACAACATGTAAATAACACAAGTAATTCAAAAAAATATGCTTTATTCATTATAAAATTTGTATCGGTTACAAATAGGGAGAGTTTTACCCCTTTCTTTTCATGAATAAACAATATAGACCTGATGCCTCCTTCTGATGTCCCTCAGTGTAGGTGGGCTTCGTTGTATGTGGGCCACCGCTTGGTTGTTGTTTGTTGGTATTCCTTTCTTTCAAATCTGCTACATAACCTAAAAGAAACTTGCAATAAAGGGTCAATACGTTGGGGGGGCTTGCCCTAGTCAGGACCCATATTTAAGAAGACAAAATTACTGTAAAACTATAATATAAATCCAAATAAAATATACATAAGGTAATTATAGGCCAAAACAAAGCTTACCTCCCAAATTTGGGGTGATTTGGGTCTTGTAGATGTGATTCGCGACCCAGGTTTAAATTATGGATTGAATTAGGGAATCAAACTTAATTAGGGGTTTAGGACCCACTAGTTATAGTCAAATGCAAGGTGCAGGGGGGGTTAGATAGACTAAACCTAGGTTTGGTTCTGACTAGGGTTAGGTTAAGAAATTCTATGTGGCAACATCTCATTCTAATTAGGAAATATCCTATCCTCACACGTGTGAGGAAGGATTAGTGCTAATCCTAATTAAGCCTTAAGCATGTTTAGGGGAGGATTAAAAGAAAACCCTAGGAAACCCTAAATTGGCACATGTGGGAGGATTTGATTAACACTAATTATGAATTAAGAGTTAATTAATCCAATTTTGCCCTAAAAAGGAGCTTAAGTGAAGTTAACATTAAATTAGAATTTGATAATTGACTTTTAATTAATTTTGCCAATTAATACCCCTTGGAGGTGTCAATTGAGTGTAAATGGGATATGCATCACCTCGGGTTGCCATATGAAGGTATCTTGATGCATAAGATGTGGTTTTGTGGACTTATTAGGGTTTTGGACCTGAAAGCCACTTGTGGAAGTCTACACGTTACTATGGCAATCTATGGTGATCTATGCATGACTACACATGACTACAATCGTCTATGCATGACTACACATGTCTACGACTATCTACGCATAAGTACAATAGTCTACAATATCCTAGGGATGCCTGGAATCACCTATAGATATGCAAAAATAGCAATGTGTGACTTTTGAGTGTCTATATTTCTTTTTGTACTATACTGTGTGGAACACAATTTAATACAAAAATATGAAGGGTTTGTGCAGAAGGAAAAGGGGTAGAAGGGGAATAGAATCCAATCAAATGGTATGTAGCTGATAGAAGCGTGACCATACAAATAAATCAGGTATCCAAGTAAAAGAAGAGAAATAAATGGAATCTAATTGAAGGTATGACCATACAACATCAATATCAATGTGAAGGCTGGATATTGTAATAGGTTTTGGGTTAACCTGCAAAACCCGATAATTAATGAAGACTTTTATTTACCAAAAAAAAATGGTTATGGATGCAATGATGTGATTTTGCTAAGTTCGAATGAAATTTACGATGCCATACTAGTTGCTTGAGAATAAAAACTTTTGACTGCTTTGCTTTTGCGACTAGATCAGCGTGGTCCAAAAGTATGATTACGAAAAAAGCCTAACTAAATCTTTGCTATTGATTGATTTATGAGAATATGGTGACAAGTGTTAAACCATTTGAGCTAGTTTAATATTTGGATCATCAACTCGTGACCATATCAGCGTGGTCACGAAGTCCATTTCCAAATGTTGTGCTAGGATTATTCAAATGTATCATCTGTTGTGTACTTGATGTACATGAATGCTAGATTGACTTCTCCTTAGTAACACATAACTCTCCTGATGTAAACCATGTATGTTTGGGATTCAGATTATAATCGTATGATAATATTTAGCAAAAAATTTCATAGACAAATGCACTAGCCGCACTTTTAGATTTTTGATGTTGTGGTTGCATGCAAAAATGACTTTGGATATGAATACCCCCTCAAACAAGGAATTAGCAATGAGGCGAATGAAGTGTGATGAATGGATGATGCAGCGATTGATAAATACACCAATGCATGATGGATATGATTGCTAGTAAGAAAAGAACAGAATGGGATCTAGTCAATGGTATGTAGCTGCTCGAAGTGTGACCATACAACATTGATTGGATAGCCAAGAGGGAGAAGAGAAAAATAATGGGATCTAATCAAAGGTATGTAGCCACTCGAAGCATGACCATACAACATTGATTGGATAGCCAAGAAGGAGAAAGAAAAATAATGGTATCTAATCAAAGATATGTAGCCACTCGAAGCGTGACCATACAACATTGATTGGATAGCCAAGAAGGAGAAAGAAAAATAATAAGATCTAATCAAAGGTATGTAGCCGCTCGAAGCGTGACCATACAACATTGATTGGATAGCCAAGAAGGAGAAAAAAAATGGAAGGGAAGAAGAGGAAAGAAATAAAAATGCAATGCTAATAAAATGAAATAAGTGATTGCAAATGCAATATTGTGTTGTTGTTGTGTCAGTATGACATTTACAATGCCATACTAGTTGCTTGAGAACGATAATGGTTGTTAGATGTGCTTTTGCAAACAGGTCTGCATGGTCACAGAGTATGACTGTGACAAGTTTTTCAGTAAAATGCAATGTGTGTGTGCAAGTGGTGTTAAAAGGTAAGTTTTTGAGGCTCCTAGGGTTTTAGAGGGTATTTCCCTGCTTTCCTAGGGTTTTGAGGAGGTTTTGATGTGTTCTGGCTAAATTCATGACCCAGGTCATTATTTTGACCTAATTTGTGACCTAGGTCACAATTTTGACCTAACTCAGGACCAGGGTCATGAAACGACAAGTATTATTTTAGCCTAAATATGGATGGTGGGAGCTCATTTGGACAACGCACGTGTGTTGAAAGTGACTTGGGAGAGTAGTTGATGGCATGCAAGGCACACGAGTAGCGGTTTTGAGGACCAGGATGATGAAGGGATGCAGACCAGCTGGCATCAGGCACGGGGATCCACCGGTAAGTGATTCTTGAATTTTTTTTGTTTGTGTTTCATTTTTCTAGGAAAAATATGAATGAGGGGGGAGGGGGAGGTTTTCATCCCGATTTAAAAAAATTGTAACTTTTAATTAAAATTTTAAAAATGTAGTGATAGACAAGCCAAATGGGTACCCAAAAGTGCGGTCGGTTTTTCGATTGGGTTTTTTTTGTTGCCAATTTTACCGGGTAATGGGTAGAGTAGGTGTGAAGTTTGACTATCAGTTTTTGAGGTAACGGTGTACTAACATCAATATGTTTTTGCATGTTTTCCACTAAAGTAGGAAATGGGTATTTGGTTATGCGACTATTTTATTTTTATGACTTCGTTTGATGTGATTTTGAAATATGTCACTTTTTAGGTGTAATGTGTGAATACTAGGACATTAGATCTACCATGTTAGAGGTAGAATCTTTAAAAACTAATGACACTTTCAGCATAGAAGGGCAAAATGCGTGTCCAAAAATGTTAACTATTTTGGTAGCTGACTTCATTTGATAGACCTTGGATTTCGTGCCATGGTATAGATAGTAGTAAACTAAAAATGAGCTATAGGGAGCCCAATGTAGATTGTACTTGATGTCAGTTTGAACTTCGACCATTAAATGGGCAAATGGGTATCTAAAAATGTGACTGTTATTTTTATATTGCGTTCCTGGATATGTTTTTTTATTGGTGTTTTTAGGACATATTTGATTGGTAGATCTGTGTTGATTGGTGCTTTGTTTCTGAATTTTGTTGACACATTTACCATTAAGTAGGAAAATGGGTATCCAAAAATGTGATTTGTTTTTGTATGTCATATTAATTGATCATGTTTTAGATTACGTGCCATAGTAGTTGTACAGTTTGAGTCTATTATTGGTCGTTGGGCGACCGATGTGTACTGTTTGTTGTATGTACTTGGACTTTTGCTATGAAATGACAAAATGGGTATCCAAGTATGTGACTGTGTTGTTGATGTGTTTTGTCATTTTATTTATTCATTGTTTTATCTCGAGATGTGTGTCAAATTAAATATTTTTAATTTGATTTATAAATTTTGAGTGATGATATTAAGTTTGATTGATTTGTTATGTTGATTACTGATGTGTGTTTGTGTTATGTGTTGAACAAGTGAAGGTTCTTGAGCCTTGTTATAAGGTGTGGTATTTTAAGGAGGGTTTTTAAAAGCTTATGAATACTTAGGAGGAATTGTAGTGGTTGGATGAGATACACTTCCATGGTGTGTGGGAGTGTAAGCACATTTTCACCAACATAGCATATGTGTCTGCCTTGTGTGAGCGGTGCGATGGAGATCGAAACACTTTTAATTTTCCTACGAGAGATATGACCTTGACATTGGAGGACGTGTATCAAATATATCAACTAGAAATTGAGGGTGTTCCTTTGCGGGTAGCCAAGGATGAGAGGAAAGAGGCAGTGCTGGAGAGATTCTTTGGAGCTAGGCGAAAAGAGATTTATATCCCTAAGATTGATTACGAGTGGCTGTGGGTACAGGGGTAGATCTCAAATAGGCAATGTGTGGAAATGACGATGATCTCCACATATGCACTCCCTGATAGTTTTTGGGTACTGTTTACCTAGAACATGCTAGATATTATTAGCAATTTTGTAGAGCATAAGGTGGTTTTTGCATAGGAACCTGCGCTTCTGGCCTAAGCATATCAAGAGTTATATGAGGTGGTTCATGGTATATGAATGAGATTGAGTGTGATTCTCTTACTACATGTATGGTCATAGGAACACATAGCCATTAAGAGGCCCTCTTTGTTACCGCACTCTGTTCATGAGGAGGACAAGGAGCTTCCTTATGCCTTACGATGGAGTACGGAGGTTGAGTAGGGTATGAAGAGCCCTCATGAGGGTGATCTATTTTTGTGGAGGATTAAATTTGGGGAGTTGATAGTAGGTGACATTACCTGGAGGCCATGGATGGGGTGAGTGAGGTAGAGGGAGGATGATGAGTAGTTGCGGGCCATGCTACGGGGCAGGTGGTTGGTGGGAAGGTATACTTGGTAGACTGAGTATTTTTAGTTTGATCGAGTACAACACCAGTTTAGTTTTTGGTAGGATGTTCCAAGGACTCTTGTAACATATTTTAGGCAACAGGGAGATAGGGAAGAGTGCCCTATTATACTGCCTTGGGTTGGGGAGAGAACCTCCTATGGATATCCTAGATGTAGGGGATGCAAGTACAATGTCAGAGTTTGATGCATGGTGGGCACTACAGTCTTGGGAGCTTGGGTGAGGTGTGGTGGATCGGTGGGTGGCACCTGATACTGAGGCACCTCCACCAGGGAGGAGGATGAGCAGGAGGACTTAGGCTAGGGTGATGAGTATGACTACTATTGAGGAGGAGGTTCCTCTACAATGGACACAATGTCGTGTGGATGCTGGAGTGAGCACCCAGGATGTGAGAGTGGAGGATGTTGATGTGGGTGTAGAGGTTAGGATGGAGCATGTTGTTGGATCTAGGGGATGGGGGTGGCCGATGTGGGTGGTATCGATGATACCATTGATATTGGGGTATTTTCTAATATAGCACAATAGATTCCCAATGATATCTTAGAGAGGCTACCTGCAGAGGATGTACAGGGATTACTTGATAGGATCTAGCAGTTGGAGGTATACATGGTGGAGATGAGAGCTGTTATGTCTAGGTAGGATCAGGTGATCGATACTCTGACTGGTCAGTTGGCGGTGGAGGCCACTAAGAATATGATGTGCGAGACCACCTTATTGGTGCATGGGATACCTATACCTAATTATAGTAGGATTATGGTGCAATTTGGATCACATTCATAGGTGTGGGTGTCATCATGTTAGAGTCAACATAGTGCTGCTACGGTGGGCTAGAGAGGTGCTAGGGTGGAGGTACAGGATCAGCCTACTGTGGATCCGATTTTGGGGTTTAGGGTGGAGTATAGCTGGGTTGTAGGGATACGAGTGAGCCGTGAGGATCATGGGGAGACTCCTACTAGGAGCTAGGATAGATATTACTAATTTTATCCTATGGGTATTTTGTTTGGATGCTAGGCGATGATGGGTATGATCCTAGGTTGTAGCCTTCGGGTATTTTATATGGATGATATATACTCTATTGATTTTAGCTATTATATACATGTGTTATTTTGATGGTTTGAATTGTGATCTTGTTTATGTTTGCATGGATTTGTGTAACATATTTTGTAGATACGTCTGATGAATAGATGTACATGTGTGACATGGTTTAGATCTATTATCGTATTGTGGTATAAATGGATTGTAAAATAATGTTATGATTGTATTTCCAATATGACATGATGTGATATCAATTGTGATTTTGTAATGAATGTATGTATATTAAGTGCGATACTTATGACTCGATTTTGAAATGAATATGGGATGAATGCCATAAATGTAATTTGATATGAAATGCATGTAGGCTGGATGCAATACTATAATGTGTATCAAATGTATCTGACATAGATGCATGTATGAATGTATGGACTTACTAAAATGTGCCAAAGAAGCACTTGTATTATTGCATTTACCTGTATGGATGTTATCCATTCCATGATTTTAGGATCGATGGATAATGTAAGGCATGTGTAATAGTTTTGACTAACATAGTTATGACAATAAAATCTCAAACCCTTAGCTATGCAAGTGTTGTGGCAACTTATAACATGATCGAGCTAGTTCAAAGTCTATCTTGGACCTATGTGTGTGAATGTGTAATATTAATTTATCCATTTAGAGGGAGGTAGGATTAACCTGATGTAGATGCTACTATACTAGCTAGCTCATCCATCCACAATAGTGATTTCTACAAAAGCGAGATGCTAATGTGAGATATGTGTTGTCACCCGTAAGACTATTCCACTGGTAAGCAGGATCTTGGAGCCTTTTGCTAGCGATGGAAATTATCTCATGGTGTTATGTTGAACCTAAGGACCAAAGGTGATAAGCATAACATGTGTGATATCAAGAGGTATTTCCTTTTGTTTTATGCCCTTGTTATAGTGTTGACCTATATGATTGTGGTGGTGCTATTTTTGTTTCTTTTTCTTTTTTCTTTTATGGTGCTCTTTTTGTATGGGCGATGTAGTTTGTTTTCTACCCAATCATTTATTTTTGCTTATGCTTGATATCTTTGTTTATCCCCAGGTCGTATGTTGACCATGCAGGCGATAGGACGAGCAGGGGATACCATTCGCTAGATGGTGATATCTACTCAAGATGTCCTCTTTCCTAGGCTCAAAATGTTTAATGTGTAACCTGTTGTGAGCGATCCTTGAGAGAAGTTGAACCAGCCTAAAAGACCATAAGAAGAATGTACAAGAATTAGTAGTTATGGGTGACACTTGATTGCCTAAAATAAAAAGTAGTCAAAATTAAACACAAAACCTATGTATATCTTGATCCTGAAAAGGGGGGTATTGACATCCAGGTGGTGATGCTAACAAGTGCTTGTATTATTCCTACTGAGGCACATTTTGGGGGAGAATATACAAACATGAATTAAAATTTTAACTATAAAGCATATGAATATGTGCAATGAATATAATTGTAATGATGCAAATGGAGGAATGCAATATTTACAAGAGGAAAGTAACATTGTGTAGAAAGATAAGTTTAGAAGAACTTATTTACAAATGAGTAAAGTGCATAATGATGGCAAAATGCATGATGCTATGATCCTGGTTGCCCCAACATGTGGGGTGTGTGTGTAGTAGATGTTTTACTGTGCACTGTATATGTGTGTAATGGTTGTCAAAAAGAAGCAAGATGTAAAAGTGGATGTATAAATGGAAGAAATGGGAAGAAACTGGATTTGGTGACCAATCGAGATAAGGGGATACCCAACAGATGACCATGATATAAGAGAAGAAATGAAACAACGTATGTGCAAAGTAGAAGAATAAGATAGAAGAAGACGAGTAACTAACACTACTGTCAAGCGAAATGGCATAAATCTATGCGAGAGTGGGATGGTGAGGTGGTGACATGGCTAGAGTTGCGGTTGGAGCCATAGTTGGAAATACTATGAATATAGTGGGTGGGTGTTGTTAGGGTACTATGGGGTGGTAACATCCTGGGAATGGTGCGGTGCGAAGGACTAAAAACTTGGCTAAATAGAAAGGAATGCTCTAGTGATGGGTTACGATCACCGTGAAACATGTTGTGCACTAGGGTTTTGAATGATCTGCACTCTTCGATATTGTAACCTGGATGGAAATGAAAAATACAAAATTGGTTATCATTATAATTGCATGGTTTATGATGTGAGGGATTAGTAGGTCGAATCTCAGGTAGGTCGATAAGACCCTGATGCAGAAGATGGTGGAATATTTTGGAAAGGGGTGTGTGTGGAATAGGCATGGGGTAGATGTAAGGATCTGTTGGAGGTGTACGTGGTCTAGGTGAAATAAGTTCTAGTAATGGATGCATGGGTCTGGGTTCTAGCACAGGTTAATTTTGGGGTCAGGGAGGGGATCTGCATGGTGGAAAGGATGGATGGGTCACAAAAGACTACCATGGGTGAACATGGCAATGATAGTGGCTCATCTGCAACTCTAGAGCTTTGATATGGGAGATGATATGTTGTATCTCATGGTGTGATGGTGATGGTATTGGAGAAGGTGGTGATAGATATTCCAAGGTGAATGAAATAGCTCGATGCATGGTAGAAAAAGGATAGGATTACGATGAGGAAGCAAAAAAATGAAATGAATGTGATGATTGTAAGATTTGCTAGGGTGGTAAGCCTCGTAGTGGTGAAGGTGGTGTTTTGAGGACTGGTGGCATGGATGATGGCATGAATGGAAGGAGGGCATGTTTTCATGACTAGCTTGAGTAGCTTGGACCACACGGGTTTGCAACACCTAGGCGTAGGTAGACTCATTGTTGGGAAGCATATCTGGTAGAAATGCAAGGTGAGGTTGATGAGGTGTGTACTCCCTATTAGGTGGGTGGTAGGATCCTATGGGATGATGTGGATGATTTGTGGGTGAGTAATGATGTCTAAGGTCATCAGACAGATGGGAGGATGATCCTTGTGCTTGTGGTTAGGTGGATTCCTCTTTGTCATCGAAAGAGGACATGGTGATCTGGCTATCACTAGAGTGTGGTTAATAGGATGAGCCTCACTAGTGAGGGGAATGGTGTTGAGGTGAAGTGTGGTGACCTGATCGAGATGAGTGCGAGGAGCGCCTAGCATGAAGGGTGGCTAGTGGTTGGGTGAGATCGGCCAGTTTAATGGGTTTTTGTTGTGGCTGTATATGGTCCTACATGGTTGTAGGTGAGGTCGTTGTAGTGCTTTCCTGCTAATGACATGAGTCATACAAAAGTAAAAACAAATACCCTAAGCATAAAAATGGTAGAAAGGTGAAATGTACATGTATAGAGAAATAATAAAGCAAAAATAATAGATTCACATGGTGATGTGCTTGGTGATTTACTTTTAACACTATGTGGCACTCATGATGGTGAATGTGATTATGCATCATGCATTAAATGCATGAAGGTGCAAGATGTTGATGGGTTCAAGATCGTTAAAACCTTCAATATTGGCTAAATGATATGATCTTGAATCGTATTTGTGTATAACCATAAATGGGCCTAGCCAGTTTGGAGCAAATTTATCATGTTGCTGGTGAGGTTGACTTGTGATTTGTTG
The DNA here is from genome assembly GCA_028583015.1 of Wollemia nobilis. NCBI lineage: Eukaryota > Viridiplantae > Streptophyta > Pinopsida > Araucariales > Araucariaceae > Wollemia > Wollemia nobilis. The sequence continues at coordinate 8,413,549 of JAQPPZ010004166.1, forward strand.
GTTCTCTTTGAGAACCAAGTCATTGATCTTAAATTCATGTTGATGTACCTTACTATTGTAGGTATGGCTAAGGCAATATTTATATACTCGTGTGTGCTCGATGGCATGGAAATGACATTCATATAGGAGTGTTAGCTAATATAGATGAGCTTAGCGAGTAGTGTCCTCGTCAATGAAATCTTTCATGGATATTTGTAAAGAGGGTATCTCTAGCTAGAGGGTCATGATAGCCTCTGCCCTATAGACAAGTGAAAAAGGTGTTGCCCCAGTGGCAGTATGAATTCTCATACGATAGGTTGATGGAGAGCCAAATTTTTAACACAAAAAAGACTCAATTTTATTCAGAAGCATGGAAATATTTACAGTTTTGAACCATGGAAGATTTTACAAAGTACAGAAAATGCAAAATAAGTCACAGTCTTCATCTTTCCAGCCTCCTGAGATCTTCCAAGCAATCTCCTTTTATAGCGTCAGTTTCTCGTTATAGCAACCGTTCGTCATGATCTCTGTAACCGCTGCCACGATCCCCTGGAACTACTGTACCAACTTCTGGAACTACTGTAACAACTTCTAGTAACTATCAAATGTCATTCTGTAATGATCCATGAAAAAGTAACATGTCACAAAATCATGACATCTCTTCATCCCACTCTTCTCTCTTCTCTTCAGGTCACGAAAACACGACACCTTTTCTCCTTAGTCACCCTGTCGCGATATCGCAACACCTTTTTGGCTTTGGTCCTTCTTTGTCAATGTGTCACGATATCGTGACACTTTCCTTGCCCTTGGATTTTGTTTAAAACCTATCACAATATCGCGACACCTTTTATGTCGCAATATCGTGACACTTTCTTTGCTCCTATTTTTGGTAAAAACACGTCGTGATATCGCGACACCTTTTATGTCGCGATATTGTGACACTTTCCTTTGCTTCGGATTTTGGTAAAAACAAGTCACGATATCGCGACACCTTTTATGTCGCGATATCGTGACACTTTCTTTTGCTCTGACTTTTGGTAAAAACACGTCGTGATATCACGACACCTTTTATGTCGCAATATCGTGACACTTTCTTTTGCTTCGGATTTTGGTAAAAACACGTCGCAATATCATGACACATTTTATGTCACAATATTGCGACACTTTCTTTGGCCCTTGCCTTTGTTCAAAATATGTCACGATATCGCGACATCTTTTATGTCGCGATATCGCGACACTTTTTAGCACTTAGAATATTTTTCAAAACATGTCACGATATCGCGACATCTTGTATGTCACGATATCGCGACACTTTTAAACACTTAGAATATTTTTCTTTTCTTTTGTTTTTGGTGATGCAAGATTGTTGTGCTACCTTTGGATGCTCCTGCATCAGACACCCGGGGTATATTGAGATGTTGCATCTTCTGGACGATCAGAGGAAAACCTAGGTGATCAAAATCTGTTCTAGACAACCAAGTTTCATCTTCAGAGAGCCAAATTTTTAACACAAAGAAAAGACTCAATTTTATTCAGAAGCATGGAAAGATTTATAGTTCCAAACCATGGAATATTTTACAAAGTACAAAAAATGCAAAAGAAGTCGTAGTCTCCATCTTTGATTAGATTTTCCCTCATGGAACTCCTAGGAATGCACAACTGGTTCTTCTGAAATAGCATCCCATCTTGGATCACAAAATCCAACCACTTAGTGCGATCCATAGTAGTAGGAGACAAACATACCGTCCATGCCTCTACGAAATCTGGATCCGCTGGGTATAAACTCTTGAGTTCATCAAACCCAACAACTTGCACTCTCATTTCTATCAATAAATTATGCCTTCTACTCAAGGCATCTGCAAATCTATTAGATTTGTTGCTTCTATGCTTCAGGACAAAGGTATAACTCTGCAGGAATTCAACCCACTTTAAATGTCACTGGTTCAGTTTACCTTGACTATTTATATACTGCAAAGCTTGATGGTCAGTATATAAAACAAATTCCTTGGCTAGCAAATAATGTCTCCATTTCTTAAGAGCCTGAATGATAGCATAGAATTATTGATCATAAACAGAGTATTTCTTTCTAGAATCATTTAATTTTTCACTAAAGTATGCAATAGGTTTACCTTCTTGGCTCAATATAGCTCCAATGGCACTACCACTAGCATCACAGTCAACCTGAAACACTTTATTAAAATTTGGAAGTGTCAGAATGCGTTGTTCTGTCACTTTCTTTTTCAATATGTCCATACTGGTACCTACCTTGGCAGTCCACTTAAATTCTTTCTTTTCCCCTCTCATAGTTTCTGTTAGGGGTGCACAAATACTGCTAAAGTTTCTAATAAATTTTCTATAGAAACTTGCAAGACCATGAAATGATCTTACCTCTGTTACATTCCTTGGGGTAGGCCATTCAATTATAGCCTTCACCTTCTCTGGGTCCATTTTTAGACCCTCCTATGAGATGACAAATCCAAGGTATATCAACTCCTTCTGTACAAAATTGCACTTCTTTAAATTTATCAACTGCTCTTCTCGTAGCTTTTCAAAAACTGTCTGAACATGCATCAAATTCTCGTCTAAGTTTTTACTAAAAATTAGAATATCATCCAGATAAACTATCACAAAATTTTCTAGGAAGTCTCGCAATACCTCATTCATCAACCTCATGAATGTACTGGGTGCATTAGTCAATCCAAATGGCATAACTAACCACTCATACAAACCCTCTTTGGTTTTAAAGGTTGTCTTCCATTCGTCACCCTCTTTGACGCGTATCTGGTGATATCCACTCTTTAAATCAATCTTAGTGAAGTATTTAGCTCCACTCAAACAATGCATTATATTTTCCATTCGAGGTAATGGGAATCGATATTTAATGGTAATTTTATTTATTGCCCTTAAATCAGTGCACATTCTCCATTCTCCACCCTTCTTTGGTGCTAGTATGACAGGTACTACACAGGGACTTAAACTTGATCAAATTAATCCCTTCTTCAACAACTCATGAACCTGGCGGTTCAATTATTCATTCTCGACAGGGGACATTCTATGGGCGGCCTTATTGGGTAAGCTAGATCCTGGAATTAAGTCAATTTGATGACTAATCTTCCTCATTGGCAGCAAACCCTTAGGCACATTGTCTGATATAATATCAGGAAATTCTGCTAACAGATGTTCAACTTATGCTGGAATGTCTGTAGTTTCTTCTCTCTTTATAGTAGGAATTAATGCATAACACATTGAATCCCTCTTTAGACCATCCAAATTTTTTTTGCCATCCACTAAACAAATTCTAGCATTATTGCATACCTTTTCCTCAACCTCCTTCAATGGCTTCAGTTTGTGGTGCACTCCATATTTTGTCAAGGAATAGGTATTTGCATGCCCATCATGCACCGCACGTCTGTCAAATTGCCATGGTCTTCCCAGCAACAAATGGCAAGCATCCATAGGCAAAATATCACACAGGACCTCATCTTGGTATCTTCCAATCTAAAACTTGACCAAGCATTGTTCACTGACCAATGCCCTATGATCCTTCTGTAACCATGCAATCCGGTATGGATGCAGGTGCTGCCTCCTCTCCAGTCATAACTTAGTCACCATATCTTCAGATACCAAGTTATCTGTACTACCATTATCAATAATAATATTACAGATTTTACCTGAACATTTGCACCTCGTGCAAAATAGGCTTTTTCACTGGTCTTGTTACCTCTCTTCGTTCAACAAGGTTCTCCATGTGACCATCACTTCTCCTTGCTCTACTTCTTTAGAGTGCTCAGATTCAACACCATCCTCAATGACCGCAGCTCAAGCATTTGATTCAGGCCTTCTGTTCGGTGCCTCTTGGTGTTGGGGACACTCATATGATCGATGCCCCTCTTCCATGCAATTGAAGCAGGTTCCATGAAATATTCCTTTTCCATATCTGCGTCCATCTCTACCTCTTCCCATTTGATAATCATTGTTCTGATTACAGGGCCGGTATGCATTCTCCTCCTTCTGTTCCTAGTGATTACTTGTTTCACGAGTATTCTTCTGGTCGTCATATTTACCTCCACTGGTTCTGCCACCAGTTCTTCCACCACGACCTCTTCCTCTCTCATTTCTTCGTCAAATCTTCGATTCAGTTTCTCTTCCACCTTCAGAGCAAACTGGTAAGCATCTTCAATGGTGCTCATTCGAACCAAACTCAATTCTTCTTGCATGATGGTTCTCAACCCATTAATGTAACAGGCTACTCTCTCCTTTTTGGCTTTTGTATGACTAGTTCTAATTGAAATTTTGTAGAACTCCTTGGTATACTCTTTGACAGTTTTGCTAGACTATCTTAAACTCTGCATTTTCCTCAGCAGATCCAATTCGTAATCTTCTAGGATAAACTTTCGCTTTAGCTTTTTGACCATTCGATCCCATCTGGTGATCTTCTCCTTTCCTCGTCGATTTCATTCTAGCTGCACTCCTTTCCACCATATGCCAGCATGGCCTTTCAACTTTTTTCTTGCAAATTTTATCCGATGCGGATCTTCAACTTCTTCATATTCAAAATACTCCTCCATATCGTTGATCCAGTCAATCAACTCTTCTGGATTTAGATTTCTAGAATATGTGGAGACGTCTAACTTCGACCTTTTCCCAATTTGAGAGATGGCTTTAATCATTTGAGATTCCACAGAACTCATTGCTTCTTCTTCTTCTTCTGATAGGTCATCAACCCCACAAGCTTCATCATCACTTTGGTCTTCTCCTCTTAGCTCTACTCCTCTTCATAATTCCTCTTGCAGGGCCTGCACTTGCCTCTACAATGCTCTAAAGTCTTCTTCAGGAACCACGTTTCTGCCAGCACCATGATTTCTTTGCGATGGCATTCTTCTTCATTTCTTATCACAACCCTTAACCCCAGATCCTGGTGCAAGCTACCTCACGTTTGGTGCTCTGCTTACACACTCATAATCTTCTCGCTCTAATACCACTTTATGGAGAGCCAAATTTTTAACACAAAGAAAAGACTCAATTTTATTCAGAAGCATGGAAAGATTTACAGTTTCGAACCATGGAAGATTTTACAAAGTCAAAAAATGAAAAAGAAGTTGCAGTCTTCATCTTTCCATCCTTCAGAGATCTTTCAAGCAATCTCCTTTTATAGCGTCAGTTTCTCATTGCAGCAATCGTTTGTCATGATCTCTGTAACCACTGCCATGATCCCCTGGAACTACTGTACCAACTTCTGGAACTGTTGTAACGACTTTTGGTAACTATTAAATGTCATTCTGTAATGGTCCATGAAAAAGTAATATGTCACGAAATTGCGACATCTCTTCATCCCGCTCTTCTCTCTCCTCTTTGGGTCGCAAAAACATGACACCTTTTCTCCTTAGTCACCCTGTCGCGATATCGCGACACCTTTTTGGCTTTGGTCGTTCTTTGTCAATGTGTCATGATATCGTGACACTTTCCTTGCCCTTGGCTTTTGTTTAAAACCTGTCATGATATCGTGACACCTTTTATGTCATGATATCGTGACACTTTCTTTTGCTCCTACTTTTGGTAAAAACATGTCGCGATACCGCGACACCTTTTATGTCGTGATATTGCGAAACTTTCCTTTGCTTCGAATTTTGGTAAAAACAAGTCGTGATATCACGGCACATTTTATGTCATGATATCGCGACACTTTCTTTTGCTCCAGATTTTGGTAAAAACACGTCGCGATATCGCGACACCTTTTATGTCATGATATCGCGACACTTTCTTTTGCTCTGGATTTTGGTAAAAACACGTCGCGATATCACGACACCTTTTATGTCACGATATCGCGACACTTTCTTTGGACCTTGCCTTTGTTCAAAATATGTCGCGATATCGTGACATCTTTTATGTCATGATATCGTGACACTTTTCAGCACTTAGAATATTTTTCAAAACATGTCGCGATATTGCGACATCTTGTATGTCGCGATATCATGACACTTTTAAACACTTAGAATATTTTTCTTTTATTTTGTTTTTGGTGATGCAATATTGCTGTGCTGCCTTTGGATGCTCCTGCATCATAGGTCCACAAGGCTAGGGGCATTTTGTTATGCCAGTCCCGATGATATTTCGCTATAGTTTTATGGAGAATAGAGTAGATGGTTTTTTTAGTGGCTTCGACTTAGCCATTTCCTTTAGGGTAATATGGGGTTGAAAAGCTATGATGTATATGAAATCTATTGCACAGAGCTCAAAAAAAATTGTTTTTGAAAGATTTTCCATTATCTAAAATAATTTGGGAGGGAATTTCGAAGTGGCATATGATGTGCTCCATGATGAATGTTGCAATTTTGGCTCCTGTAGTTTGGACCAATGGGATGGCTTCGACCCACTTTGTAAAATATTTTGTTGTTGTAATGATAAATTTATGATTTCTAGAGGATGCAGGTGTAATTTGTCCAATTATATCCAAGCCCCATTGGGAGAAGGGCAACATGGATTGGATTGGTTGAAGTGCTTGGGATGGTAAATGTGTTAAGTTGGCATGTTGTTGGCATTTGATGCAACATTTAACATACTCACATTAATCTTGCTCCATTTTAGTCCAGTAGTAGCCCATATGGATAATGCATTTAGTAATCACCATGCCATTGAAATGGCCCCCACACGTGCCATCATGGGTTTCTTGTACAACCCGTTGTGATTCTTGTGGTTCTAGGCAACTCAAGAGTATACCATCATAGCTATGGCGGTAAAGGATGTCCCCCAACAAGGTGTAGTGTATCGCTCCTTGTTTAAATATTTGGTGTTGGGCATGGGGTAGATAACACGGTAGGAAACCTAGTTTGATGTATTCTTTGATATGTGAGAACCATGGGTCGTTAGGTTCAGTGTTTACCACATATACACCACCATCATCTGTGGGGTGTGTGGGTGATATAGCAGATTGTGTAAGCATATGAATGGTTACAAATGTTCTTATGGACATTGGATTTTGTAGGATAAGGGACCCTAGGGATGCCATGGTGTCTACAAAATGGTTTTATGAGCGTGGTGTGGCTTCGAGGTAATACCATTCAAACTAGGATAAGAGTTGTTGGGAAATCTTCTTGTATTGCTAAAGAATTGGACAATTGCATAGCCAAAGTTCCTACACTTGATTGACAATTAAGAGTGAATCACCTATGATGTGAAGGCACTTGATGTGCATAGTGTGTGCTTGTTTAGTCCTAATATTAGGTCTTCGTACTCTGCATTGTTATTGGTATAGGGAAAATCAAGTTTGAATGAAAATGGGAGTGGTTCTCCTTCAGGTGTAAAGAAAAAATACCTGCATCCCCAGCATGGAGACACTTAAACCCATAAAAGAACATGGTGAGGTCAGCCATGAATTTTGGTTCAACATATTTCTCATCTTCGGTTATGTAAAATATAGAGTCATCGGGGAGTTGGATGAGTAAGGGTTGATTATTAGTTATAGGCACTTTAGCTAGTTGGTCAACAATGACTTACCCTTTGACAAAATTTTGAGATATGAATTCTACATCGAACTTGGTTAGGAGCATGATCCATTTGGTTGTACATGAGTTGTGATAACTCTTGTTCATCATATACCGTAGGGGATTGTCTTGGGTGATGACAAAAGTTATGTGGTTTAACATGTAGTGTCTTAGCTTTTGGGTGGTGAATACTACTACTAGGCATAGCTTCTCCATGTATCCATATCTTGTTTCATAACTAACTAATGTATGGCTGATATAGTAGATAGCCTACTCTTTATCGAGAGCATTTTTTTGGGCTAGGAGTGTACCTAGCATGAACTCTATGGCTGAGATGTATAGAGTCAGTGGTAAGTGTGGATGTGGTGGTGACATAACTAGCAGTGATGTGAGGTAAGTTTTGATAGCGTTGAATGCGTTTTAGAAGTTTTCATCCCATTTTAAGTGTACTCATTTTTGTTTGATAATTATGCTATAAATCTATGAATAGAGGTGATTTTGCCCTGTAAGCTATGTAATTACTTTAAGGTAGTAGGAGGAGGCATCTCGATGATGGATTTCATCTTGCTAAAATCAACCTCAATGCCTCATTGGGAGACAATGAATCCTAGTATCTTTCTAGATGTAACATCGAACATGCACTTTTTTGGATTGAGGCGCATGTTGTGTTCTAGTAGTCGATCGAAAATCTGACGAAGATCTTCGAGATGATCAACACATTTCTTTGATTTGGCTATAAGGTCATTATAGACATCTACATAGTCTTCCACAATTTTATGCATTAGGTCATGAAAGATGTAGGTCATGGCTCGTTGATAGGTTGCCCCAGTTTTTTTAAGGCCAAAGGGCATGACCTTGTAGCAAAAAGTTCCCCAGGGTGTTTTGAAGGAAGTTTTGTGTTGATATTCTGGGTTGATCCTAATTTGATTATATCTGAAAAATCTATCCATGAGGGAAATCATTTTATGACCTGCGATGGAGTCGATCAGGGAATCAATGTTGGGTAAGGAGAAGTTGTGTTTGGTACAAGCTTTGTTTAGGTCATGAAAGTTTGTGCAGATGCGAACATCACCAGATGGTTTAGGGACAGGGACCATGTTGGATACCCACTTGAGATAGTCAATGGATATTATGAAATCAACATCTAGGAGCTTTTGAAGCTCAAATTTTACTATCAATGTGACAATCGGATGCATACATCATAGTTTTTGTCTCACTGGTTTGGCATTGGGATCTAGTATAATATTATGCACTACCACGGTAGGGTCAAGTCCCAACATGTCTTTGTAATACCATGCAAACACTTTTATATACTTGCATAAGAATTTTGTGAAGGCGATATGCTCCTCGGGTGAGAGCCTGGCAGCTAGTTTGAGGATGTGTGGATTTTATGGATCATCATCGACATCTACATTTATTGTGTCCTCGATGAGCATGCAAGATCCATCACACAACTGTTCAGGGATAGGGATGAGATTGAAGTCATCGATGGCCTCGCTAAACTCAAATTCATTGTCTACGTAAATGTTCGCATGATGGACTTGAGGGATTTGGGTAGATGTGGATGAGGAGGGTATATTTGCTACTTGTAAGACATGAGGAGAGAGAAGAAAGTCTCCAGGTGCTGGTATATGTGAGATGTGTTCAAGATCGATAAATTTTGGGTTTGGGGTATTGTCTCAAATCCATTGGTGGCTATAACAGAGGGGAGAACATAAATCTACCTCCACCATGTTAATCGATGTTATAGGTGAAGTAGGTAGTGTAGAATCAGGTGATGGAGATTGAATAGGTTGTGAGCATCCTAAAAGACTCAAGGGAAATCATAGGATGACGAGTGGCAATCGAGGATGAGAGGCTGCTCTTTGTAACTGTCTATGTATAGGCAGGAATACAGGCAAGCGTATCGGTGGTGGATCAGGTGAAACCAGTTTTGGGTCTATTGGTAATGGATTAGGCAGAACTGGGTCTGACTCTATTGGTGGTGTAACCAGGGATAATGTAGCAAAGTGTTCTACCAATATTTGAATATCATAGAATAATGAGGTATTTGACATGGGAGATTCTTGGAAGAAATCATAGGGGACGGTGATAGTCGATGTGGGCGAAGGTGTCTTCTAGCATATCCATGTTAATGTACTCTTCTAAGGTGTGTGTTGAAATTGGAGGAGGATGTAAAGAGAGATCTTGGATCTCATATTCTAATGTGTAGATAATAGTTGAGTGATAACCTAGGCTGGTTTTGTCATTAGGTGATCAGAAACAAGGGTTAATGGGTGTACGTAGCCCTTGCTCATAATGGGCTAGTCCGAACCCATGCCAATGAAAGCATTATAGGTAGCACAAGGTAAATTGAGGGTTGGCTAGGTGTGTGATTACATCACCCAAGCTAGATTGTGGTGGTGGAGAAGCTAGTGAGGGGATTGAGGAATCTACTCCTGCATACATAAATTTGGTGGTTTTCAGGACTTCCTAGCTATATGATAGTTCCAATAGTCAATACCGAGGCTGAGGGATGACCAAAATCTTGGGTATATTGGATAGGGTTGTCACAAACATGAGTGTTACGCACATTATAGTCTCCTAATCCATTGTTTTTCATGAATATGGATATGCATGGCATAGCACACTTTGGCAATTAGGGTGGCGTATCCAAATCATATGATGAAGGAGAAAATTGGGATTATCTGATGGTGGCATTCGAAGGGTGTGGATTTTGTTTACCCAAGCTAGGTGTTGGCTATTCAGGTTCATGATGTTTGGTTGTTGTGAGTTGAACAGGTTGTTTTTTGTGTAAGGGATGACATCGATGCAGGTGCAAGGATGCACGAAGAGGTGAATGTATTAGGTTTTGGTCAAAAGGGAAGGGGCGGTGTCTACGGTGTAGGAAGGATAAGGGCTTCCATATGCAAGGGTGAGGGAGGTAATGTAGTTGGTTGTATAATGGGTGGTTATGGTGGTTATGACACCGCATGTGGAAATTAGAATAGTAGAGGTTGAGAAAATTATGGAGGCCATAAGGATGGCAATGGGGAAGGCATAGTATCATATTTAGGTCCTTTAGCAGATGATGTTAATGGTGCAGATAGCAAGGCTTGTGTTGTCGATGAACATTGGGATGTTGAGGTGAAAATTGGTGAGTATACCAATGCTCCTACTGACTGGTGGGAAGATACAGGGAATATTTGGGAAGATGAGAATGAAGGTGCAGGGATAAGGTCTATGATGTTACAAAACTTAAAGGGGTCTCCATCAACTAGGACATAATGAACGAGTCCATTGTGGATGTACTTGAGGTAATGATGCAATATGGATGGGATACAATCCAAGAATGACCAAGGAGAATATTGTATTTCATTTCTCCTTGAATTATGTGGAAGAGTATGGGGATCGTACAGATTCCTACGCAAATGGGCAAAACTATAGATCCTATGGTAGGTCTCATGGAACCATCAAAAGCATGTAGGTCTATGAAAGGTGTGGAAAAATGTACTAGAGGGAGGTGTAGGTGATGTAAGGCTTCTATTGATATGATACTAATGGATGAGCCCATTTCAAAAAGTACCCACTTGTAGATGATGTCATTGATATTAGATTGTATATGGAGGGAAGGGTCGGCTCCTTCACTAACGAGTTCCGTTATCTCGTGGTCATGAAAGCTAATTGATGGTTGAAGGTATCATGGGATTTTCCCTACAAAATTGAAAAAATCATTTGTGTCATGTGTCTCTAAGTCAATGGAACGTAGGATGTCATTCAACACATCATGATGGGGTTAAGATTGTTGTAAGAGGTCAAATATGGATAACCGTGAGGGGGCATTGCTTAGCTGATGGGTTAGACTACCATGGATGGTAATCACATTTTGAGGTGGTGGCGGTATGGAATTAGGCATTTGTGGTGTTTGTAGGGACATAAACTAGACAAGAGGAGAAACAATAGGTGTTGTCTAGGGTGACGGGTACCGTTGGTTTCTCATAGTAAGGTTGATCATGCCTACTACTCCGCATGATGGAGGATCACGCTGGACATTATTGACTTGGGGCTAGTAGGTTTGCTACCTAAATAATACCCATATTGATTAGGTCTTGAACTTGTCCATTAAAGGAGTGACACGAATCGATATTATGGCCACGATGCCTATGAAAGGGACAAAATAACTATTCATTGTAGTCATGAGATTTGGGTACGTTTAGATCCAATGGGTAGATTTTAGATAGAATAAGATGGTTATCCTTATACAATCTATGGAACATGGTTGGTAATGGTTTATATAAAGGTGTAAAGTTACGTAGTGGACCCTGTGGGTGTATACCGTGGTATTGATGTGGTCAAGGTGGGGCAGGTGTAGTAGCTTGGAGTGGTTGCGGTTATGGTGTATAGGGTGGAGGAGTCGGTACTAGTGCTAGGGTAGTAGCTACAACTTGATTGGTTTGTTGTGGTCATGGGTAAGGTTGAGTGGGTGTGGGTCTATTGAAGTGAAAGTTGGAGTTGTAGTTGGTTTTGGCTCTCAACTTAATCTTCCCAGATTGCACTTTAATATCTTTGATCACTTTTTCTTGTGATATATCATCTTCAAAAGTATGACTTTGATGAAGTTGGAGGGATGTGGAAATATGTTTTTGGAAGCTCTTGGAAAAGAGAGTCACAAGCTCTGAGGTAGGGAGGCTATGGGCAAGATCATGAATAATCGATCTCCATCTAGCGACAAACTCAGTTATGGGTTTGTCATTTGCCTGTTGTAAGGCATAGACATCAGAAAATGTGGTATTTTTCTTGATGTTTATGGAAAAGTTTTCTAATAATGAATTTGCCATCTGTTCAAAGGTTTACATGCTATGGCATGGTAGCATGTTGTATCAATCCAAGGCTGGCCCAGCGAGGGACAGGGAGAAGGTACACAACATAATATGATTACTACTATGAATTTGGTAACAGGACAAGTGGTAGTTGCTCACATGTTCTCTGGGATCTTCCTTGCCTCTATACTTGTCAAATTTAGGAATTTCAAAGTGATATGGATAAGGAGGGATAGGAATGGATGGATGTACTAGCTCATTGCATAATTTATCATAGCAAGGCTTTTGTGGCCCGTAGCTAGAAGTGTGTAGGTTCAACATTTTGACTTCATCCTGTAAGAGTTGAAGTTCAGGTGTTATGGGAGTCAAAGGTTGGGCTATGATAGGCTGACCCTGTGGATGCGATGGATACTAGTATTGTTGTTCTTCATAGTATTATGGGGAATATTGTTGTACTTGATCATGATAAGGTGGGTACTAGGCAACATGTGTTGTAGTGTCTACAGGCACACTAGGTTGTGGGGTAGGTGTCTATTGAGGATAATAGTACTATGACTATGAGGCATATGGTTGCGGCACAGGTACTTGTTGGTTTGGGGCCTACTGTATCGGTTGGACCGTAGGTGGTGATGACCAAACTGGTGGAGGAGTAAAGAAGCTAGGTGTAGTTGGTGGTAATGTAAAATTTAGTGCTACTGGTGCTAGATGTGGTCAAGACAAGGTATCAAAAGACATGATCTGTCTTTTCCTTGGAGGGTAGGAAGTAGGGAAGCTAAACTATGTGGAATAGTTTGGTTGAGTAGGTGCATAAGCTTCTGGTGTAGGTCCATAGGTAGGATGGATATGGGTAGTTGGGTCCTAAAAAGGAATAGGTGGTGGTATCCTAAAGGTCATCGCAAACAAATATGGGTCCAAGGGTTGGGTGTCATGCACTTTGAATACTTGTGAGATAGGCATAAATGCTGCTAAAAAGGTGGGATAAGATATCAAGATAGGAGCTCAGGTTGAGGGGAAAGTGTAAGTGTATACTCATTCTTGGGTTTGCATCTCTTGCTCCTGAATAGGCTATTGGGAATTAACCTCCGATATGGTGAAGAACGGCTCTTGGGAAGAGGATGGTTTGTACTCTTGTTAGGAGTATGGGCATGAGGTTTGAGGGAATGCTTATGATTCTTGTTGGGTAGGGATCTATTGTGCAGTTTGTAAGGATGGAATCTAGCTTTCTATAGTGGATGAGGATGGGTTAGACACCATTCCTATGGTAGGGGTGAATGATGCGACCTCAAAACGAGTATGTTTTAGAAGGGAGGAATCATTCTCAAATAGGGATTGAGATAAATTTTGGAAAAAGGGGTGTGCAAATGTGGGTAACGTAGGCATGACCTCCTCATCTATGGTGAATGTTGGAGGAGATTTTCTTGGTGCTGTATAGATTACATGATCACATAACGTGGTCAAGGGATTAGGTGAGGATGGGGCTACAAAGAGTGGGTAATATTTTGCAAGTGAAGTAGCAAGAATTTCACTCAAATTTGACGTCTCATCATGAGATGTCATATGTGTGAATGGTACATCAGATTCCATGTGTGAATTAGATATTTCTATGATCTTATCCTTCATGATCGAAGGTGTAAGAGTAGGCTGACTAGAGGAAGGGGGTGGCCATACCTCCATCGAGCGTTATTGCTCACGCGCTCTACTACGGGTAACCACAAGAATAGTGGCATGTGTGAATGGGATTTAGGAATAAATCTTGTATGATGTGGACTTAATCGTGTCTAATGTAAGTGTGAATTAAGTGACATGTCATGTGTAGCAACACAATATATGGTTTAATGTGTTGAGATAGATCTGTGATCATGAAAACAATGATAGAATGAAATCAAATCTAAATACTAATAAAATGAAAGTGTTTTGTTAATTTTGTGTGTTGTAATGTTATTAATTCCTATGTAGAATCATGGGTAATGATGTGAATACTCTATAAAATCAATAATGTCATCAATAACAAACCTCCTACAACACCCAAATATGCACAAGATAGAATGGTACTACAACGTGCAAATGGTGACCTGTATGGAAGGCATAGTAAAATGGTAACCTAAAGTGGTGGAACTCACTATGCTAAAGTGATTTCACAATATCCTCTCATGAGAATATGTGGCACTTTCTGAGACCTACTATCAACATACCCATGCTTTCACTTCACCCTCGGGTGGGCTTAGTCAAGAACGACAGTTATCAATTCCACAAATTATACAAGCCTTGTGGATGAAGGTGCTAAATCCTATCCCACTCTATAGGTAACCATTGGTGATGAAATATAGGGCCCAATCACAAGAGTAGGGGGTTTTTGGTGATGAAATCTAGATAACCACTCCTATGGGGCTACTAGGTGTCTAGGGAGGTGAGTTGGTGGAGGGTAAAATGCCTGCCACACCAATCTCGAGCGATGGATTGGGGATGAAATCCAATCTCACCACTTGTTTAAGTACCATGTGAGTGTGTGTGGGTTTGTGTTTCACTATCGATGTATGTAAGATAAGAAACTAGCTACTTGACTTTTCAAAAGAAACTAAGCCTAATGCCTTTTCAAAAGAAACTAATCTACTTTTGAAAGCATATAAACAAACAATCCAAGTGTATGGGGTGGAGGGGATTAGAACCCTAATTTGAACTTTTGGATACAAAAATTTCTCTCAAACAAAGGAATAAGGGATTAGGAACCTTAATTTGCTATTAGAATGAAAATATATTTCAGAAATGGAATAGGGGATTAGAAGCCCTGATTTACTTGAACATGTATAGTTCTTTCTAAAAATAAAAGCTATTAATGAAATGGAATCAACGTAGGCTTGTGCTACATGAAATATACAAGGACATATGCAAACTTATTTGAGAAATAAATTTTATGAACTTGCTGGAAAGTTGCAGGCCCTAAAAATTTTAGAAATCCTAATGCTTTAACAACTTCGCAATGAAAGCAAGACTAACTTAAGCAATGATCATTACACTAATCTAGTATATATTTGTATCCAAAACTTGCAAAATATGTAGAATAAGGGAAAATACATTCATTATGATGCTATCAAGGGTTTATTTAGACCCTGAGGAGGTTACCCTAACTGATTTTGGGGTTTTGAAGGTGTTTATACTCAAATCATGACTCGGGTCATGAATTTGACCTAAATCATAGGGTGGATCATGAATCATGTGTAGAGGCTTCAAATAAAAGAGTTGAGGATCTATGATGGGTCCTAGGGCTTTGGGAGGTCTCTGTGATCAACATATTTGGTACCTGTAATACAAAAAAATAGAGGATAATGTCAGATTTATAAGGAAACTAAACCTAGCACTATCCATTGTGGGGGTCCCACCAGGCGTGCTAGAATGAAATGACCAGAAGTTTACATTTGATCTAACAACATGTAAATAACGCAAGTCATTAAAAAACATATGCTTTATTGATTATCAAATTTGTATCGGTTACAAATAGGGAGAGTTTTCTCCTTTTCTTTTCATGAATAAATAATATAGGCCTGATGCCTCTTTCTGATGTCCCTTAGTGTAGGTGGGCTTCGTTGTATGTAGGCCACTACTGGGTTGTTGTTTATTGGTGTTCCTTTCTTTCAAATCTACTGCATAACCTAAAAGAAACTTGAAAGAAAGGGTCAATACGTTGGGGGGCTTGCCCTAGTTAGGCCCCATATTTAATAAGATGAAATGACTATAAAAATGTAACATAAATCCAAATAAAATGTGCATAAGGTAATTATAGGCTGAAACAAAGCTTACCTCCCAAATTTGGGGTGACTTAGGGCTTGCATATGTGATTCATGACTCAGGTTGTGAATTGGGGCCAGATTCACAAGGCAGGCTATGATTTGAGCTGTGATGCTCTTCTGGTGAAATATCTCCAATAGATCGATCCTAAGGTAGCTGGAGTGCCTCTATGTGCTAGTCAACCACCTAGTCAACCACCTCATCCATAATATCTAATTTAGGTGTATCCCATCCTCTACCCAGGTTGGCCCTACCCTCCATGGCATACATATCACCACTTCTAGGATTAGCTCTACCTACATCTATTGGTAGTATTCCCCATCCTTATTTCCTAGTCATCCTCATGATCTCTCCCTATTATGTTTCCATCTCAACACATAGGGTTTCTCAGCTACTTTGTCCCTCTCTATCTCACTTGGTAGCCCTAGTTAGCCTTTCATGAATTGTTCCCATCCCCAAATCTATAACAATAAAATATAACCCAATCCCATACTCCATCACCACACATCATACAACTCAATGTATAACTACATCAGTAATGTTAGTTCCCATGTGTATACTACTAGAATCTTGATAAGCTTTGCCATAAATCTTAATAGATTCCATGGAATTTGAGTTTCCTTAAAATTTGGTAGTATCATGCTGGATATCAAGAACATCATCACCAACTATCATGATGTTAGTCTCCATTTTCTATACTTTATCAAGTATTGTACTCTACCACTATGTGTATCCATTGTCTCCCACTCCTAGTATATCTCCATCAGTATCTCTTCCCTATGTAAAGTTGCATAGATATAAATCCTTTCCATTGATAACCAGAATATATGATATAAATGCTCCAATATCACTATCATATCCCCTATAAAGAGGTGGAAGGTCCCTCTATCTAGGTCCTGTAGGTCCAAAAGGCTACATACTTAGCAAAAATTTGTAAAAATTGCTAAGTGCTCAGATAAAACTTAAGAGCAATGTTAAACTCTAATAAGGTGTAGAATCTGCAATCAGTGCAGTCAAATAGTACTAAGAAGAATTCAAAGTTGTGGAATTTAGAAGAGCAACACTAGAACAAGGGTATTTTCCATAGTGAAAGACCACAAGCATATCAGTTTTGGTAAAAGGGTGACAAAGTGTCAAACAAAAATATCTACCAAGTATTGACAAGGTTAAAATATACCAAAATGTAAAATATATAGTCAGCATAGTCAAACAAGGTTTAGCAAATATTAGAGTTGCAAATTTTGGATTTTAGGAGGTAAAGCAGTGTTATATTCTACCCAAGGTCTACGTAAAATAGGAATTCTATAGTCAAACTGGTCAAACCTAACCTAGCAAAAACTAAAGCAGTGGATTCTATAAAAGGATGTTTATCGTTGTTAAATCCTCATTCTATGGTCAATATAGTCAAACTTTGGGTACCTTGGGTACATTGTTTTTGCTCAACTGAATAAGTTGTCATTGATGTCAAGAAGCTTTTGAAGGAATTTGATTTGATGTAAAATAATTTGTTTTTGATGAAGGTTCGGCATGACAGGTTCGAAAGAAAGTAAGTTTGAAAAATGTCGCGTTTTCGCGACTTACGCGAGCGAGAGAAAGCTTTTTAGAAAAGTGTCGCGATATCGTGACATGTCGCAGTTTCGCGACTCAAAGAGGAGAGAGAATGTTCGAGTCAGAAATGTCACGATTTCGCGACATATTGCAAGGAAGGTTGAACGGACGAAAAAGTGTCGCGATTTCGCGACATGTTGCAGGAGAGAGAGTCCGAAAGAAAAAGTGTCACGATTTCGCGACATGTTGTAGGAGAGAGAGTCCGAAAGAAAAGAGTGTCACGATTTCGTGACATAATGCAGGAGAGAGAGTCTAGGAGAAAAAGTGTCGCGATATCGTGACATGTCGGGTTTCGTGACCCGAAGAAAAGAAAAGCGCTAAGGAGAAAAAGTGTCACGATTTCGCGACAAGTCAGAAGACAAAGTGGAAGCAAGATAAAGTGTCACGATTTCGTGACATGCTGTAGATGAAAATGTTCCAAGTAAGAACTGTCACGATTTCATGACATGCAGCAAAGGGAAGAGTCTGAAATGAGAAGCGTCGCGATTTCGCGACAGGTTGCAGAGAAGTCGTACGGAAGCTGAAAGCGTCACGATTTCGTGACGAGTTGCAAAGAAAACGTACGAAAGCTAGAAGTGTCATGATTTCACGACAAATTCAAGGAGGAAGAGCTCAAAGGTGAAAGCATCACGATTTCGTGACATGTTCCGTTTTTGCTAGTGCAAGCAGACAAGAGTGCAAGGAAGAGAAAGTGTCACGATTTCATGATAGATTGAGATGGCAGCGTTCGGTTGGAGAAAGTGTCACGATTTCATGATAGAAATAGAATGCAGGTCTTCTATAGGAGAAGTGTCATGATTTCATGACAAAAGCAGAGAGGAAGGCTATGAAGACAGAAGTGTCATGATTTCATGACAAAAGCAGAAAGGAGGTCGACGAAGGGAGAAGTGTCGCGATATCGCGACAAAAGCAAAGTTGATGCTGACTAAGTCAGAAGTGTCGCGATATCGCGACAAGAACGTGGTTGAAGTCGACAAAGGCTGAAGTGTCGCGATATCATGACAAAAGGCAAAAGAAAGTGTACGGTTGCAAAGGTGTCGCGATATCATGACATGTTGTAGTTTCACGGTAGAAGCTACAGAAGAGTTGTAGAGGCAGTGAGGCCGACAAAGTTAAATTTGGGCCGACGAAGATTAGGGTTTGCCATCGACGTAGTTTAGGGTTGTGCAGTCGACTAAGATCAAGGTTTTGATCTTGAAAGTGTTAGTATAAAAGGAGGGCTGTTTGGAGAGTTGTGAAGTGATCGAATGCGTTGTTGAAGTGCGAAGTTCAAAGATAGTGTGCAAGTTAAGTCCATGGTGCAGAGAGCGAGTCGTGCCGAATCGAGCTAAGTGCGAAGCAGAGTGCACAGAGAGCAAAAAAGCGCAAAGCTGTTGGGTGCATCATTTCTGCGACGTTCGGAGATAGTGCGCAGGCCTTGATGGTTTTGGACAAATCATTGAGAGGGATTGTTGGACAGATTTGAGCAAGCTTTTGTTGAGCTTGTGGAGCAGTTTGGGCAAGTTCTAGTGAGAACTTGCAAAGCGGATCTGAGACAAGTCTTGGTGAAGACTTGGGTGAAGATCAAGCAAGCTTTAGTGGAAGCTTGTGAACAACTTCTGTGAACCAGATTTGAGGACCAGTTGAGGACAGATATTGGTGCAGTTTCGAGGACATTTGTGCCAGGTCGAAGGACTATGTTTGGTGCAGATCAGAGAAAGAGAACGAGGACATTTGTGCTAAACCGAAGGACTGTGTTTAGTGCAAATTCGAGGACCAATTTTGGAGGTGATAGAGTTGAGGACAGAGGTCTCCAGCCAGAGCAGGGAGGACAGGTGTCTTCTATGGATAGAGTTCCATTTGCTAAGGGCAGCGGAGGCAGAGGTCTTCTAGAGGATCACCAGCCAGAGCAGAGCTAGGGGATTAGTGTCTCCTGTGGGTTGGTGCCCATGAATTCGAGATTAGGGGATTGGTGTCTCCTTTGGGTTGGTGCCCATAAACATTGTAATCGGGAAAGGTATTCCCAGAATTTTGATTGATAAAATTTAGTGAAAGATTTTATCCGTGGACGTAGCCTAGCCATTCTGGGTGAACCACGTTAAAATTGTTGTCGCTTTGTGGATGTTTTCATGCATTGCTTTGATATTGTTGTGGGTATATTGCTTTACTATTTTGTAATATAAAGGAAAAAGTAAAAAGAGGTCTTATATTGTTCACCCCCCCTCTCAGTATAAGCTTGTGTTCTTCAATTGGTATCAGAGCGGGTGCCTTCGAAAAGTTTAACAGCTTGAAGGAAAAGCTAGTAAAGAACACAATGGATTATTCAAGTGGCAATGCAGCACCTATTCTTGATGGGTCAGATTTTGGTCTTTGGAGTGCAAGGATGAAGGTTCATCTAATGGCACTTGGTAATGAGGTATGGGAAGTAATTGAAGATGAGTACACTATTCCTGTACATGGTCCAAATACTAAAGAAGAAAGGCTCCTACATCACAGCAATTCAAAAGCAATGAATGCAATCCTGAAAGGCTTATAGAAAGCAGATCTCACCAAAGTGATTCACTGCAAAACAGCTAGTGAAATGTGGAAACAGTTGCAGGTGGTTCATACAGGTGATTCAAATGTCAGAAAGGCCAAGTTGAGACACTTCAAAGGTATGTTTGAACAACTCAAGATGAATGATGATGAAAATATTAGTGACTACATGCTTCGTATGGATGAGGTTGTTAACTCCATGAAAGACTTAGGTCTTGAGCTTGCTGAAAATGATGTTTGTGATAAGATTTTAAGATCTCTTCCTAATAGATTTAGTGAAAATATTTCTGCTATTGAGGAAGCTAAAGATTTGGATAAGTTGAAAAAGGATGAGCTCCATAGTATACTTGCAGCATTTGAGTTGAGAACTCAAGTGAAGGTTGATGTCAAGAAAGAGGCGACTTTCAAGGCTACCAAGAAATCCAAGGGTAAACAACTTCAAGAGAGTGATGAGTCTTCTAGTGATGAAGAGGCGTATTACAGCAAGAAAGGAAAGTTCTCTAGAAAGCACAAAAGCATGAAAAATATAAGATGTTTCAATTGTGGAAAGTTTGGTCATTATGCTACGGATCTATCTTGTTCCCAAGGATGAAAGTGATGAAGATAAACAGGATTCTAAGAGCAAGGATTCTGAAAAGCACAAGCATCACAGAAAGAACAAAGATGAGCACAGCAATCAAGGAAAGAGGTATTCTCACAAGCACAAGAAGAGTTTCTACCTAGACAAAGCAAGTAAGTGTTCTAGTAGTGATAGTGAAAGTTCTTCAAGTGATAATGAAAATGAGATGTTGTTCATATCAAGAAAAGGAGGAAGAACCGAAACATAGATTCATTATCATGAAATGTCTTAGATGTGGAAATTTTGGTCACCTTGAGGATGATTGCACAAATAATGATTTGGTTTCTAGTATGTATGAGGATGCTTCAGAAAACTATAAGGAAGATGCATGTATGGTTTTTGAAAAAGGTAGCACCTCTAGTGATAAGAAATCTGAAAAAGGCTTTGATGATTCTGAAAGCAAACAAATAAAGGATCTTGAAAGTGAACTTACTAATGCTCTTAGTGTTTTGAAAAAGGAAAGAAAGAAGAATGCTAGACTCAAGGATAAGTTAGATGAATGTTGTATGGAGAGAGATGATCTTATAGAAAGTCTTGACTTCTCTATGGCTAAGACACAAGAACTCAAGGATGAGTTAGAGTCTAAGGTTCTTGAGTATAGTGAGTTAGAACAGAAAATGGCTTCTTTGAAAGAGGAAACTAAAGAGTACAAGGATAAGCTTTACGAGGTTTCAAGATAGCTCCAAAAAGGTTAAGTCACTCATCAAAGGTCAAAGAAAGACAACGGATAAAACAGGCCTTGGTTTTGTTAAGGAACAAGTTGGAGAGTCTAGTAAGAGACTCCAAAAGGAAGAGAGTTCTGATGAGGAAAGTATTTCAGATCATGAGTCCTTGAATGATAGATGCGCAGAAACAGAAAACAAAATTCAGAATGAGAAGAAGAAGTTTTCAGGACCCAAGAGGTCGAATAAAGGAAAATTTCATGGCAGATGTTTTGCGTGTTACAGGTTTGGTCACATGGCTGCACATTGCATGGCTCAAGTGAAGAAGGTGAACGGCAATTTTAGAAGTGCTAGTTTCTTTCAAGGGTATTGCTACTCTTGTCAATAGTTTGGGCACAAGGCAGTCTATTGCAAGGTTAATTACAAGAACAGGTTTGATCAAAACAGGTTTGGCAGAAAGGTTTGGCGAACAAGGTTAGTCAGAACAGCGGATTCAAAGAACAGGTATGCCTAAAAGAAATAACATTGTTACTTGTTATAAGTGTAACAATGAAGGTCACACAGCTAGACAGTGTAGAGCTAAACTTCCAAGGTACAGGAATAGGAACAGTGGTATGAACAGGTCCAAGGATCAAGGCATGGATAAGAACAGGAATGATAACAGGAACAAGAACAGTGACAAGAACAGGAATACGGGCAAAGAGTTCAAGAGAAGGCCCGACAAGGAAATTATAGACGTTGATGATGATCAGTGCCTAATGGGAGTTTTACTCCCACCCCAAAATTAATCACCTCATCAGGGAGGTGGGGGAGGGACTAAGCTAAGAGGCTCATTCTTAGTCCTGAGCCCCAAAGGTGACCCTTTGCCATTGATGACAAAGGGGGAGAGATATGAGTAAGGGGGAGAGCTTCAAGTGAAGAGGAAAGCTTCAAGTCGGGGGGAGCAAAACTTCAAAGGAAGATTCTAGTTTGGGGCACAGTTTCTCAGTTGTTAGCACAGTTGGTTTCAGTTTTGGCTCTTGAGACGTGTTTTCGGTAAAGGTTTGCCATCAATGACAAAGGGGGAGATTGTTGGCAATTTTGGGTACCTTGGGTACATTGCTTTTGCTCAAGTGAATAAGTTGTCATTGATGTCAAGAAGCTTTTGAAGGAATTTGATTTGATGTAAAATAATTTGTTTTGATGAAGGTTCGGCATGACGGGTTCGAAAGAAAGTAAGTTTGAAAAATGTCGCGATATCGCGACATGTCGCATTTTCGTGACTTAGGAGAGAGAAAGCTTTTTAAAAAAGTGTCATGATATCGCGACATGTCACGATTTCGTGACTCAAAGAGGAGAGAGAATGTTCGAGTCAGAAATGTCACGATTTCATGACATATTGCAAGGAAGGTTGAACGGACGAAAAAGTGTCACGATTTTGACATGTGGAAAGAGAGAAAAAAAAATGTCATGATTTCGATGACATAATGCGCGAGAGAGAGTCGGGAGAAAAAGTGTCATGATATCGTGACATGTCAAGTTTCATGACCCGAAGAAAAGAAAAGCGCTAAGGAGAAAAAGTGTCACGATTTCATGACAAGTCAGAAGACAAAGTGGAAGCAAGATAAAGTGTCACGATTTCATGACATGCTGCAGATGAAAATGTTCCAAGTAAGAACTATCACGATTTCATGACATGCAGCAAAGGGAAGAGTCCGAAATGAGAAGCGTCACGATTTCACGAAGTTGAGAAGTAAAGCTGAAAGCGTCGCGATTTCGTGACAAGCTGCAAAGAAAACGTACGGAAGCTAGAAGTGTCATGATTTCATGACAAATTCAAGGAGGAAGAGCTCAAAGGCGAAAGCATCATGATTTCATGACATGTTCCATTTTCGCTAGTGCAAGCAGACAAGAGTGCAAGGAAGAGAAAGTGTCACGATTTCGCGACAGATTGAGATGGCAGCGTTCGGTTGGAGAAAGTGTCATGATTTCACGACAGAAATAGAATGCAGGTCTTCTATAGGAGAAGTGTCATGATTTCATGACAAAAGTAGAGAGGAAGGCTATGAAGACACGAAGTGTCATGATTTCCACGAAAAGAGAAAGGAGGTCGACGAAGGGAGAAGTGTCGCGATATCACGACAAAAGCAAAGTTGATGCTGACTAAGTCAGAAGTGTCACGATATCGTGACAAGAACGTGGTTGAAGTCGACAAAGGCTGAAGTGTCGCGATATCATGACAAAAGGCAAAAGAAAGTGTACGGTTGCAAAGGTGTCGCGATATCGCGACATGTTGTAGTTTCGCGATAGAAGCTACAGAAGAGTTGCAGAGGCAGTGAGGCCGACAAAGTTAAATTTGGGCCGACGAAGATTAGGGTTTGTAGTCGACGTAGTTTAGGGTTGTGCAGTCGACTAAGATCAAGGTTTTGATCTTGAAAGTGTTAGTATAAAAGGAGGGCTGTTTGGAGAGTTGTGAAGTGATCGAATGCGTTGTTGAAGTGTGAAGTTCGAAGATAGTGCGCAAGTTAAGTCGCGGTGCACAGAGAGCGAGTCGTGCCGAATCGAGCTAAGTGCGAAGCAGAGTGCACAGAGAGCAGAAAAGCGCAAAGCTGTTGGGTGCATCATTTCTGCGACGTTCGGAGATAGTGCGCAAGCCTTGATGGTTTTGGACAAATCATTGAGAGGGATTGTTGGACAGATTTGAGCAAGCTTTTGTTGAGCTTGTGGAGCAGTTTGGGCGGGTTCTAGTGAGAACTTGCAAAGCGGATCCGAGACAAGTCTTGGTGAATACCTGGGTGAAGATCAAGCAAGCTTTAGTGGAAGCTTGTGAACAACTTCTATGAACCAGATTTGAGGACAGAGATTGGTGCAGTTTCGAGGACATTTGTGCAGGATCGAAGGACTGTGTTTGGTGCAGATCGGAGAAAGAGAATGAGGACATTTGTGCTAAACCGAAGGACTGTGTTTAGTGCAAATTCGAGGACCAGTTTTGGAGGTGATAGAGTTGAGGACAGAGGTCTCCAGCCAAAGCGGGGAGGACAGGTGTCTTCTATGGATAGAGTTCCATTTGCTAAGGGCGATGAGAGGCGAGAGGTCTTCTAGAGGATCACCGACCAGAGCAGAGCTAGGGGATTAGTGTCTCCTGTGGGTTGGTGCCCACGAATTCGAGATTAGGGGATTGGTGTCTCCTTTGGGTTGGTGCCCATAAACATTGTAATCGGGAAAGGTATTCCCAGAATTTTGATTGATAAAATTTAGTGAAATATTTTATCCGTGGACGTAGCCCAGCCATTCTAGGTGAACCACGTTAAAACTGTTGTCGCTTTGTGGATGTTTTCATGCATTGCTTTGATATTGTTGTGGGTATATTGCTTTACTATTTTGTAATATAAAGGAAAAAGTAAAAAGAGGTCTTATACTATTCACCCCCCCTCTCAGTATAAGCTTGTGTTCTTCAAAAAGTAGTGGATTTCATAGAAAGCTATCAAACACCACAAGAACCCCATTCCACAGTCAAACTGGTTAAACTTGATCTAGCAAGATTTGGATTAGTGGATTCCAAAGAGGAAGAGAATGTAGCAGAACCTAAGGAGTGTAGTGGAAAGAACTAGGGAAGATCAAACATCACCAGAATCAAGACTCACCTACATTTCTAGTTATATATCGATGGTGGAAATTCTCCTCAAGAATGAAGGATGATTAAGATTTACCTATAACCATTCTAATTGTTGAATGTAGTTGAGATCGGAACAAATTGTAGAGCTTAGAATTATAGTATCCATGGAGCAAAAATCTATTATTTCTCTTAAAAATCCATGAGAGGCCACAACCTCAGTATTCTGCTAATTTGGCAAGAATATCCTTGTAATGTTTTCAAATTTTTTTACTACCATTGTAAAATATATATAAAGAGGTCAAAACATGATTTTTAAGGATCGGCTCTGGAGTGTTTGCCTAATATATTACTGTAAGTTGCTGAGAAATCAATATAATGAGAATTATTGGGATTTTTACCTCTAGCTTTTTGTCTTCATTAATTGTGAGTTTATTCTATGAATGTATTTCTACTACTATTGTTATGATTAGTCAATTCTATTGATATTGGATTGCTAATTTGGAGCAACTTGGAATGGTTCATGCCTAAAAAAATACTATAGAGGACTTATATTTCTATTAGTATAAGTGTTGATCTAATTTTGTTATTTGTATTATTAGCATTTTAGATGTTTGAAATAGTTTTTAGAGTATTTCATTATTTTAATGGTGAAGATAATAAGTTTTGAATGTTTTTAATTCTAAGTGTGGCATATTGGAAATGTGATTGATCAGCGGATTCTTAATATTTGTCAATGATATTATCTCTATCCGACCATTATTCATTCAACTATTTTCTAACCCTTATCTCATTTTTGAGCTTAATTAAGTCAACACCTAAATTAGTTGACAAGGTATACCAACCTACTCTGGAGGTTGGATTGAAGTAATATTTAATGCATCCAATTTTAGGGTTTGAGCTATGATTAGAAGTGGATATGCACCTTTGAGAAGTCATAGATTCATATTTCAAGTTTTCCTTGATATTAATTCAGACCCCAATGAGGTAGAATATCTTGGAGAGGTCTCAAGGAGTTAAAAGAAGAAGGTTTGGAGAGACTTGTTGTAGATATTGTAGAAGCATCATCAAAAGAGTTCCTAGGAAAAATCATTAGAGAAATCCACTACCAAGGAGAAGCTCTTGATAGTGAAGGACTTGGGATAATTATTTCCATACAAAAATAAGCCCAAGAGAAGAAGAATTTGGCAAGGAGTGCCAAATCCTAGAAGAAGAATCTAGTGAAGACCTCAAGATATCTAGAATATTGAGAAGGAGAATATCTTGTTTTAAGTTAGAATTCAACAAGTGTATTGAAGAAATATTCATATAGAATAAGCCTACCAAATCCAAGAGATTTGGAGATTACCTCTCACAATAATAAGGCACATTTCAGAGAAAATATTTCTCTAAATATACAGTAAAATATCAAAGCTCACTAGAAGGATCAAGCCACCAAACTCAAGGCTCAATACAAAAAGTTTAAGACCATATTTTGGTGAAGCAAGAAGATATTTTGGATAGCCAACAAGAAGTTGTGAATTCATATACTACAAGGTAGAATCTTGGTGAATAAAAAATACCAATATCTACATCATCTATAGAAGCCATTAAAGGTAAGAAAATAGGGTGCAATTAGTTGAACTTCAAATTAAGGTTCATTATCAAATTCCATTAAGCACCATATTTGGATTAAAGTTGCAAGGAGAAGGGCTCATATTATAGTCTTCAAGAAAGTGCAAAAAGGAGAATTAATTTTAAGATATATTTGCACATTAAATAGGAGTTGGATATTTTTTGAAAGAAAGAAAATTATCACCTACCTATTATCTATCTAGAAAGCAAGAAGACTACATCCTACAATATTGATTGTAGTAAAAATTATAGATTATTTATTAAGGGTTCTTTACAGATTACTCTTAAAAGTTTAAGAGATTATTAAGTGCATTTGAAATTACTTTGAGAGCTTATTTACAGGAGCAATAAGGTGAGATTATTGTTACCTTTAAAAGTGCATTAAGTTGGAGATATTATCCATTTGCACTATACTAGTTGATCTTTAACTAGCTACTCTCAAAAGGATTAGTTTGTGTTCTTTGATTGTTAAAGATCAAGGGCACAAAACTAGTAGATTATCAAAGTGTCTAGAGATACTATTTGGTGCACAAAACCTATAGCATTTCGTGGCCCAAATAAGCCACAAAAATCATATCATATTCCTCCAAGGAATGGAGAAGAAATCCACCATCAAAATCAGTAAAAAAAACTACAAATCGAGACTTGGTGAGTCTCATATTCGAGGTGCACTAAAGGTTTTTATATAGGTGAAAATTAGTGCAAAAATTACTTCTACAAGAGCTTCTATCTACATGGTTATTACCAGATTAATCAAGAAAAAGGAGAGAGTTGTCCAGCAAAGGAGACAACATCAAATCAATCCTTACCTACAAGAAAGTTTTCATTAAAACTAGAAGAAAGAGATTGCAAAAGGAGGTGCAAAAAAGGTATTGTATTTACAAAGTCTATTTACATTGTCTTACACCATGATATTCTATCCTACGTAGGAAAAATGACAAAGCTTCAGTGTCACAAAGACACATTCTTCACAAGGAAGAAGCATCTCAAAGTGGTCGTAGAAAAGCATCATCAAAGCAAGGCTAAAAGAGCCATCAAAAGGCTCACATCACCCATGGTTTGGATAGCCACAATAGGTAACTTGTAAATAAAGCAAAGCATAAGGAAGGAGATATATCATTCACAAAGGAAGAAACCCAGTAGCTTGGAAGTAGGAGAAAATCAAAGCAAGCAATACCAAAGCTAGACGTATGTCCAAGGAGCATTCCATATCATCATTAGAGCATCACAAAGTCTCCATTGAAGTGTTTCTCATAAATCTAGCCACTTGAGCTCCATCAAAGCACTAATCAAAGCCACTCGAGCTCCATAAAAATATTTATCAAAGCCACTCATAGCATTGCTCAACTGGAACCAACTTAGTGCCATCAAAACACAACAAAGGAAAAGGTGGAAACATATGTTGGAGAAGCTTGCAAGAATACATTAATAAGGCTAGGATATGCAAAGGAAAGAAGGTGCCACTTGTCACCTTAGAAGAAACCCTAATGCCTTCATACGAGCATTCAAAATAATATTTAAAATTCCACACGCATGAAAGGAATAATCTAAAGAAGCATTACACAGGTCAGCATTGGGAATATTAGAGAAGGGGTGACACTTGTAACCAAGGTATACAAGCATTTACATAAATACTATAACATATCCATTCTACAACAAATTCCAAGTGTCTAATAGCATCATCAAGCATTGAAAGAAACCATCATGACACTTGTCCTTCTCAAGAAGATCATCCTCCTATTTAAGGTGCCTAAAACCAAGGAGGAAACAACATTCAAAAGCATAGCAACGAGTTGTAGTAAGAAGAGCATTAAAAGCTCTCGATCAAGGTATTCAAAGTAGGTCAAAGAGGCTAGAATTGAGGCACCACCATTCAAGCATTGAATTCAAGGAAGAACCAAAGTTTTCCATTGCTCACAACACCCAAGAGAAATGTTGAATATTATTGTCATACACGTCCGAATCCATTGTTGAATATGTAGAGATTTGAAGCATCATAAAGGTAAGAATTTACCTTATCTAATTTAATTTTATTAAAAGGAGTTATAAGGGTATAATATAAGGTTGAAAATATTGGGAAATCAACCATATTTGAAAGAAATATTAAAAGAAATATATATATATTATATATATATAATTAGCCTAATATTTGCAATATTTAAAACATAGGAGAAATAAGGATTTCTACTTGGAAAAATTAGAATTTCTATTATTGCAAATATTATTGTTTTCTAATATTCCATATTAGGGAGTTATAAGGAATACTACATCAAAGTAGGTAATTGGAATTTAGAAACATTAAATATCAAATTATTAAAGGCTATAAAAGGAGGTTTATTAAGGAATATCAAGAGTTGGAAATTAATTGGTATACTTGTCTCAAAACACATTAAAGGGACAAAAGAAATCCAACCATTAAGACCTCATCAAATTAGAAAGTGCTTAAGTTCAATAGGATTAATAAGGTGTAATAGAAGTTGATTTTTGCTACTTACAAAACATTAAAAAATCAACTCAAAATTGAACTATTATTCTCAAAAGCACTATATTAATCATTTAACATATCAAAAATAACTTAGGAGTCATAAGGATTCTATAAAACGTAGAATTTCATTAAGGATCTTATTAAATCAAATTCACATCTCTTAACTAGGGAGATATAAGGAAGCCTACAAAACCTAAGCTCTATAAAGGTTTTATCAAATCAAGCCCACATACTCTAAACTAGGGAGTCATAAGGTAGACCACTTAGAAGATTCTATCCCATCAGATACAAGCTCTATCAAAGTACTATATACTCTAATCCAAGGAGCTATAAATATGACTACTAGCACATTGAGCAACACACTTAGAAGTGGAATGAGAAAAATACCAATATGGATTAAAAGCATGATTGGTAATACAATGGATAACAACAAGGAAAAAGAAAAAGGAGAAGAAGAATCAATAAAATGGGAAATAAGTTCTGAAACAAATAGCTACGAAAAATAGATTCTTCTAATGAAACTGATGATAACACAAAAGACCACATTCAAAAGGGAGAAGAAAATATAGAACAAGAAGACATCATACAAAGAAGTAAAAATGAAATAGCTTCAATTGTGCACATATGGTTTACGGATCTTGTCAAAGATATAGATAAACATGATATCCCTAAGATAGATTACAAAGTAGTCAGAACATCTCTATTGTGCACCTATTGCAATCAATACGGTCATGAAAAGCTCAATTTTGGAATTTCTATCCATGCAAATACTGTGAAGGGAAAAATCACTCATATTTCTTCTGCTACTATAAAAAAAAGTATTATAAAAGTCATGAAGAAATATTACTACACAGAATAGATTACTACTTTCAAAGACTTATTCTAGAAGCATCTACTAACAATGAACTCAAGTTTGATACTTATGAAGGTCAGAAAAATAGGTCATACAGAGATCCAAAGGAGAGAAAATGGGTCAATTCTAATCCACTTGAGACATGTAAAATCATGAGATCACTAGTTCATCAAAAAAACATTATGTCAAATAATAGAGGATTGGAAAAGAAAAGAAGCTATAACATGAATACTGAAGCATATAAAGAAGAATAGGAAGATAAACCAGATAAAGGAGGATTACAGTGCAAAATTCAATTGATAAAAGAACCTGAGCAAGCCAAATATCATTTGAAGAAAGAAGATCCATATTGAAGATTGAAATATTTAATACCCAAATAATATAATACAAAGGGGTGTTAGAGTTAGAGTATATTACATCATTTGGGTCATGTAAATGTACCACCTTTGGTACATAGTTAGAATAGGGGGAAGTTTTTGGTATGTGTGGAAAACATCCCAGAAGGGATGCCACTTTTGGGTAAGACCCAAGGAGGCAGGGGTATCTCTTCCACCAAAATCACCCAGGGCTCGCACTTGGCCTACCACCTTTGACATACTCAAGGAGCAAACCTGAAACAATAAAAAATAAGAACACACAAACACAAACACACAAGAAGATAAAAAAAACCTGCTCCTTGAGTGTGTCAAAAAGATAAAGCACAACCAAACACACACACAATAAGATAAAAAAACACAATAAGAACCACACAAAAAAACACAAGAACAACATAAAAAAAATAAACATGACAAAAACAATAGAAAGATACAAAGACAACCAACAAAAACATGAAAAACAAAAACAACCAAAACCTTAAAAAATAATAAAATAAAATAAAAAAAAAAAACAACCAACAATAGACAATAAACAAAAACATAGAAAACACTCACACACCAAAACAAAAAACACCAATTAACACAAACATACAGAAACACAAGAACAAGAAAAATAAAAACACAAAAAACAAAAACAAAAAAACACAATAACAACAAAAACACAATAACAAAAAACACAAAAAACAAAACAAAACAAAAACACACACACACCTCAAAAAACTAAACTACCCAGACCGAACCAAAGAGAAGCAAAAATAAAGCAAGAAGAAACTAGGTACCTCCAGAACTGGAGCCATCCAAAGAAATGATAGACAGAAGAGCTTCCCTTATTTGTGAAGCCCACCATCTAGGAGGGTGGCCATAGCAAGTAAGATCACCTTTGTCCAAAGCCCAATTAGCTAAAGCATCAACACTCTTGTTCTGATCTTTGACCACATGATTGTAATCAACTTTCAAAAATCCCATCTGGATTAACTGAATCTTCTCAATAATTCTTTTTATTCTCCAATCAACCTTATGATTCTTAGAAGGAGTCTTCAAAATATTAATCATGAGTTGAGAGTCAGACTCAACTAGCACCTTTTCCCATCCAACCTTAGTAGCCTCTTGAAGGCCTCTAAGGATACCATACCCCTCAACAAGGTTATTGGAAAGAATACCCAAATTCTCAACAAAAGTAAAAACCAGGGAGCCATCTGAAAGTCTACCAATTCCTCCCGCACTAGCTTTTCCAGGGTTCCCTCTAGAGGCTCCATCAGTATTGAATTTTCCAAAATCCTTAGGAGGAGGTTGCCAATTCCTTGTTCTATCCATCTTGCAATTGCTCACATTCCCTTTAAGATGGTTTCCCTTAGAGGAGTTAATCTTCAATCTTTGCATCACTTGATCCCATATTTGGTGGGAGTTTTGGGGGTGATTAAGGAGTTGTTGGACTGATTCAACTAAGTTGGCAATGGTCTTTTGCCAAATATAGTGAATATCCTTCCTATCTTGATTAAAAATTTGATTGTTCCTTTCATTCTAGATATTCCAAAGAAGAATGGTAGAACCCATCCAAACTAACTGCCTAATAAAATGATCAACACCCTCTTGTTTAGGCCAATCCCTCCAAAGTTGTTCAAAAGTAAAAAAGTTGGACCACTGTAAGCCAAGTAAAGTGGCCATTCTCCTCCATAGCTCAGAGGCTAAAGTACACTCAATAAAAATATGGCTGAGAGTTTCTACATTCTTTCCACACATTTCACATCTAAAAGGGCCATGAAAACCATGCTTCATAAGTTGCTCACCAGTAAGCACCCTACGATGCAATAAAAGCCAAGTAAAGAACCTCACCTTAGGCCAGAGCTTTTGAGCCCACAACTGAGAAAATATGTCAGATGATTGGTTGGGATTATTATGGCATAAGGTCAAATAACCTTGAGCAACTGAATACTCACCCTTAGTAGTGTTGTTCCATCCAAAACAATATTTTTCATGGGACCAAGAGAGAGATCTCATATGAAGGATGCCTTGGATATCTTGTCTTTGCCTTTCTAGGATTTGAATAGGCCAATCCTCAATAGGGATCCAATATCTACCAACCTTTGAATTACCAGTATGGTACCGATAGTAATTAGCCACCTTTATCCAGTTAGCTCGGTGAAGCTCCTCCATCCAAGGCCTCCAATCGGGAAACTGAGTTATCAAAGGCTTGTGACCATCCCAAGAATCTATCCAAAAATTTACCTATTGACCATTATGAATGATCCAAAATAATATTTTCTTTATCAAATCCTCACCAGTCTTAAGAACTGCTAAAATGGGAGAACCTTTGGTAGGCAATTGATAGCGAACAAGGTCTTCAGGACTTTTGTTCTCAACATATTTAGCATGAAGATTATTGGCCCAAAGAGCATTGGGGTTATGCAACATCCTCCAATATAATTTAGCAGCTAAAGCTTTGTTGTTATTAATAGAAGACCAGAATCCTAACCCCCTTCATTCTTAGGAAGACATAAAGTGTCCCATTTCACCAAGGCCCATTTTCTTTTCTCCTTAGTACCACTCCAAAGGAACCGATGATTGATTTGATCCAGTTCTCGAAGAACAACCTTTGGGATATTCAACATGGAAGAAACATAAATAGGAATAGCTTGAAGGACTGATTTTACCAAGGTGATTCTACCCCCAGAAGAAAGCCACCTGTTGGTCCACTTTCCAATTTTCTTCTTGACTTTGTCCAACAACCAATTCCAATATTTTTTTTGCCTTTGAATATTGATGGGAATACCTAAATAAGTGATCGGAAGGGAGGTCTTCTTATATCTTAATTTATCCAAGACCATGGATTCCTGTCTAGCAGAGCAGTGAAAGAAAATAACTTTAGATTTGTCTTCATTGATCAATTGCCCAGTAGCCTTAGAAAAATAGCTAATGATTTTCTTAATATTAGAAGCTTCCTTAACTGTAGCTTTACCTAAAAGAGTAGAGTCATCAAAAAATTGAATATGGGAGATAGGTCTAGCTCCATGAGCAATGGTAACTCCCTCAAGGGTTTTGTTTTCTCTCTTTTTGGTTATAGTCCTACCCAAGCATTCAACAAGAATGATGAATAAATAAGGGGATAGCGGGTCACCTTGCCTAATACCTCTGGAAGCTGGGAATGACTGAGAAGGCCTGCCATTGATAAGAACTAAGTAGGAAACTGAAGAGATACATCCCATAATCCAATCCATCCAATCCTGAGAGAAACCAAATTGCCTCAAAACTTTGATAAGGAAGTGCCAATCCACTCTGTCATAAGCTTTGGATAAGTCTAACCGAATGAACATGGAAGGAGATTTTTGCATATCCATGGAATGGATGGCTTCCTGAGCAAGAACTATCTCATCTACTATTTGACGCCCTTCCACATAACCCCCTTGTTCAGGGGAAATAATCTTATGCAAAAGAGGCTTCAACCTTTCTACCATGATCTTAGTAATGATTTTGAGAAGAACATTACATAAAGAAATAGGTCTAAAAGCTGAGATATGATCAACCTCTTGAGCTTTTGGAACAAGAGTAATATAAGTTTTATTGATAACCTTCAAAATTTCTTTGGCTTTCCTGGCTTCTTCCACCACCTCTAATAAATCAGCATGAAGGATATCCCAGAACTCTTGGTAAAACTCAATGGGAAAACCATCAAGACCTAGGGTTTTCCCTTTTTGCATTTTAAAAACTACCTGTTGAAGCTCATTGATAGTAATAGGAGCAGTCAAAATAGAGTTCTCCTCAGAAGTGATAAGAGAAGGGATTGCTTGAAGAACATTTTGTTGAGAAGCTGAGTCAAGAGGAGTAGTAGTAAAAATATTGGAAAAGTAATCGACAACAATAGAGTTCATGCCATCCCAAGTGTAGACAACATCTCCAGAATCTGATTTTAGGGAAGAAATAAAGTTGTGAGATCTTCGAGCTAGAAGAGATTTGTGGAAGAAATTTGTGTTTCGATCTCCTTCTTTGAGCCATTGAATTCTAGATTTTTGCTTCCATAAGAGTTCTTCTCTTTTTTCCCATTCCTCTAACTGAGTTGTGAGTTTAATTTCATCTGCACTTCTACTCTCTGTGAGGCCATCTAAATGGATTTTCTTATTCAAATTTTCAAGTTGAGCAATAACTTCATATTTTTTTTATGAACATCCCCAAACTCCTTCCAGTTCCAAGTCTTGATTTTGGATTTAATGTATTGCAGTATTTTGGCAAAATAGAACATCTTAGTCCCATACCTAGGCTTACCTTCCTTCCACCATTGTTGCACACGAGGTCTAAAGGAACTATCTCTGAGCCACATTAATTGAAAATGAAAAGGAGAGAAACTCACATTGGTTTTCCACATTTCCACCATGATTGGCCAGTGATCCGAACCAACATTGTTAAGAGTCTTCACTTTAGGAATGTGACCATGGATTAAGAAATTTTCAGAGAGCAAAAACCTATCCAATCTCTCCATTATACAAGCTAAGCCTTGCCTTCTGTTAGACCAAGTCATAAGGCCATTATCTGGTTGGATGTCCACAAGATGGAGGTTTGCAATATATTCGCTCATGAGGTCAGTGCTTCTATCCAAATTTCTATTTCCCTCCATTTTCTCATCCAGAGAGAGGATGGTATTGAAATCTCCTCCGATCAAGATCCAAGCTTCAGGAAAATGAGAGATAATATAAGTTA
Organism: Wollemia nobilis; assembly: GCA_028583015.1. NCBI lineage: Eukaryota > Viridiplantae > Streptophyta > Pinopsida > Araucariales > Araucariaceae > Wollemia > Wollemia nobilis. The sequence goes on from JAQPPZ010004166.1 coordinate 8,448,601, forward strand.
TATCCTTCCACTATCTTCTTTTTTCCTCCAAAGTAGTCGGAGCATAAATAGTAATGTAGAGCATAATTTGGTTGGAATGTCTACTTTGAATAGCTATAGCCAAAAGACCCCAACTACCAACCATATGGTGAATAACTACCTCTTTTGGGTCCCAAAGACAAGCAATGCCACCAGAAGTCCCCTAGGAACTAAGGGAAACCACTTTTCCAGTTGGCCAAATTTTACTAGCAATAGAGTCCATATCCTCTATTGACATCTTCATTTCTTGAAGGAAAACAAGATGTGGATGATTTATCTGAATCATTCTTCTAATTTCATTTTGTTTTGAAAGACTCCCTTTGAGTCCTCTAATATTCCAAGTGATGATCTTCATTAATACCAGGGCTAAAAAATTTGGGAAGGGCATTAATCTTACCTTCCTCTACAAGCTTTTCACCTTCTTTTACCATATGATATTGATTGGTCTTGCGACCTACCTTTTGATTAGAATCCATCTTCAATTTTTTTCCCTATTTCTTGACTTACTCCAATTGAATCTGAGATGGCTTCTAACCTTGAAGAATGCTCATACACAACCAAAGTGTTACTAGAGGGTTCAACAGAGTCTATATTGGGACCTGTATTATTTGAAGTTTTGACATTTAAAAGATTGTTTTTCTTGTGTAAATTTTCTCCCTTTTTTTTGTTGAAAACCTTTGATTTGTTGGTTTGTCTCTGAGTTTTTCCCTTCATATTTAAATTGTGTTTCTAAGATTTTTGTTTCCATTATTTCCTCTTCCTCACTTGGGACATCATTCATGGAAAGGATTTCAAACATATTAGCAGATGACTTTGATTGATCCTTCATAACTAGTTTTTCTGAGTGTTCTTCTTCTTAGGCATTTGGAAACCTGTTGAGTTTATATCTTCTTTCTTTTGATCAAGAATTTTATTTGGGCAAGCACTAGCCAAATGACCATATTCATGGCAAATTCTACAATGAAAAGGAATGTTCTCATAGTCCACTACTTGCTCCCAAGTGTCTTCCCCAAATTGTAATGTGATATTTTTAGGTAAGGGTTTGTCAAAATCCATTAAAACACAAATCCGAGCATAAATAATATGTTCAAAATTTTGAGTACAATCAATAGTCATCATAAAAGTTCCTAAAGAGTTTCCAATTGAAGAAAAAATAGTAGGATTCCAAAATTCAATAGGGAGGCCAAAGAGTCTAACCCACACGGGAGCTGTAGAAGGCATCTCTTCTTCAGATTTAAATTTAGTATGCCAAGGCTTCATGAAAAGCCCTGCCCTTCCAAAGAACCAGGGACCCCCTTGAAAAGTTTTCTCTCTATCTTCATTATTAGAAAATAAAACAAGAAAATAACCATTTGGATAAATAGAGATTTGTAACTCACCTTTAGTTTTCCAGCTTTTTGCAGCCCAGACTTTGAAAGCAGATAGGCTCGGATGAAAACCCACGAACCGACAAATTAGTCCTCTTTTTTCCAGATCTTCAATGCCAGTCTGAATGTTACCCATATCAAGCTTAACAATAGGAGTTCCATCAGCTGCTTTAAGACATCCTGACTCCATTTTCCTGGGATCAATATTAGGCATTCTTAGAGGTTTATGGGAAGCCCTAAGATTAATATTAGCATTGGGTTGAGGTTGTCCACCATGGAGGGCATCCCTAAAATTCATTTTTGGGGCTGAGTCTTCGAAATTCTTACCCTTGACAGGGGTTTTCATAGTAGATTTATTTTGTGGGTGCACCTTAGCACCAGAATCACTTGAGATCTGAGCCATTTTTTGATCAGCTGCTTGAAACTTATTTCGTGATCTCTTTAATCCTTGCCCTAGACGTCGTGGAAAGGTATGGTTTTCACTTTTATTTTGTGCAGCAAATTGGAAGTCGTTGTCACTCAAGTTCACAACATGATCTATTGAAAGATAGATTTCTAACCCATCTTGGATCCCCTGCAACATATCCTGCTAAAATATTGAGTAGAAACCACAAAAATATTGGCCGCTAGGGCCCGAAGGCCCCGAAAACCAACCTCTGGAGCTGCTTGCACTCAACCCAGATGAAACCCTCGCACAACCGCTTGCCAAAAATCTCGTTCACACATAGGGATGCGCTAGGATCTGTGTTGCTCCAAATGATCTAAAAATTGGTGGAGATGTTCTAGGGTTTTTCAGGCATCTACCCTCAAAATTTTAGCTCAATCCGAGTCCGGATGAGTGAAATATGGCCGAAACAAGTTCGATAGTTTGGGCAGTCCTGCAAAAACATCCACTTTAGGGGGAATTTAGCTAGTTACTTCAAGTAATGTGATAAATGCACAAGTTTCAATGTGCATGTTGTAATGTGCAAGGTGTCCACTTGTACAACTAGGTAGAGTGTTGGCCAAGGAACCTATCTTCCTATATAAAGGGCCTCATAGTGATAGATCATAATCAAGCTCATATCAAGTTCTTATCAAGTGCATAGTAGATAGGAGTAGAACTCCTGTATGGAGTACAATGTAGTTCTCTAGATGATATTAATGGAGTGACCATTACCTCCATACTGCATTGTATTTTCATAATTTCTATTTATAGTATATTTCAATCATATTGTATAATTCCATTATTTCATATTTTTTGCATCTTATTAGGACCTATGTTAGATTTATCTCACTGTATATATCCTCAAAATCCAACACTAGGGAAGTTCCCCAAAGACCCAAACACTATGGGAGGTTGAGCTTTAAGGCTAGAAACAACTCCAAATCAACCTCAGATTGCACACAAAGGTAAATTAGATATCCTTTTTAGGTTTTGTAAGCATTTTATATAGTTTTATAACTTTTGCATTCAATTTTATAAGTTTTTGTAATGTTTTAGTCGCTTTTTGTAATCTTCTTTCATGGTTTGGGCCTCATCCCGAAAGGCCCTGCATATGCTTTTGATGTTATTATTGTGAGCTTATGTGTAGGTATTATATATGCATGGAATATCAGGAGGTCAAGCAACGTGTCTTCTAAACCCTCCCACAACTCGATGTGTGCTTGAGGAGATAACTTGCCACACCATAGATTTCACTTGTAAAATAAAACCCTCCATTTTGGGAGGTCGATTGTAATCGAAAGGGCCTATTTGTAAAAGATAAAGCTTATCAATATCAAACCTATTGTAAATATCTTCTTTTATTTCTCTTTGTCTACTTTCAATTGGTATCTTTTACACATGAACTAGTACATAGGGAAACTCACTTGAATGGATTAGATAATACACCTTACAACTCATTCCAAATGATAAATTCAAGGAATATAAATGATACCTTAGATGATTCATCCAATAATAATATTAATAAAAAACTAAAATCTAAGATAGTAGCACCTCTAACTTAAAAAATCAACCAATATTTCAATAATAGTAGCAAAAAATAATACCTAGTACCTTGGAAGAATACTTAATACTAATATTGCACCTCCAAAATTACTTAAAGAAAAGAAAGAGAATTTTTTCTAAAGATACAAGGCAAAACTTTAATATTCAATAAAATTCCTATTAGTAAAAGGCATCCCAACAAAATGTGTCTTAAAAAATGTTAGTTCTTAGCAAAGTATCAATCAATAGAAGGTATCTCACTCCAAAGTAAATAAATGAAAAATGACTCAACACAATATGATCCAAAAACTATATACCCTTTCAACATTTCCATTGTCAATATTGAAAAATAGCTCAAATAAGTGTACAATCTATAGAAAATTTAAAGCTTAAAAATGCTATGTAGTATTTAAGCAAATGAATGTAAGATATAAAAAAATAACAATAAGCAATTTTTCAATAATTATAGCTAGTGGTAAGGTTTTATCCATGTGAAATTCTAATGGTCATGCATCCACCATGAATGATAAGACAACAAGATTCCAATATTACACAATTACCAAGCTTAACAAGTGGCTCAATGGACCTCTAGAACCTCATATTGTTTCCTGTAACTTACCTCCAAAACCTCCACTTTCTTATTATGATTAAGAAATGGTAGAATATTTTCTTATTCTTTAACACTTATAAAAATTGTATAGGTGTCAATCTTGATTCTATTGAAAATTTACTTAAAATTTTGTTTAGAGAATCCATGTTGGAGTGGTATGTAAACTATCTAGAATTTCCATCAATAACTTTGAATAACTAGTTGACTTACTTGTATTTTATTATAGAGTTAGAACAATAACTAGTTATGTCATTCAAAAATTTGTTATGAGAAAACAACAATAAGGTGAAACCATTGATTCCTTCATAACAAGATACACATATGTTATATCCCAATCCAAACACAACATTGATGATGATATTATTCATAAAATATTATTTTAATCTCTCTTACTTATAGTTAATAATAGTAGTCAAAGATAAATTAACCTTACAACTTTATAAGACCTCATGCAATATGCTCAAACAATAGGAAGGCTAGAATAATAAAGTTTCCTAAAGCTAAATTCTAAGAATAACAATAGAGGTATTACTAGAGATGATATTGAAAATGTCCAACCATTAGAAAATATAATCACTACCACTTCTAATGAACAAAAAGATTATCATCATATTTATTTCATGACAAACCCTAAGATGAGCAACAACAAACAAATATACTAAGATATGAATACATTTTTGGTGTCTTATCCATGACAATAAACCAACTCAAGATAGATATGTCTAAATATATTGATAATCCACTTATATGGATTAAACAAAATGCAAAGCATATTTGATTATGTAATGACTTGTTTTGTTTTTGACATAGTATTCCTAGACATTCTTATGATGCATATTGAAAATTTAATAAATTTATGTATGAAAGTATCTTTGGTGAAAAATTTATCTTCAAATTTATCTAAAAATAAAAAATAGATAAATATGATGGTTCAAATTCTATTTATATTGTTAAAAATCATATTCCTCAACATTCAAATAATTAGAATATTGATATATATAAAGTTTCAATGTCAAACCATTTTCAACAAACCTTTTAAAAAATAATATCATTGAAGTCTTCTAAGAAGATGTTTATAATATGATTGAACACCTGGATGTAATTTATCCCTCTAATGTAGATAAAGGTTAAAATTGTGATGTTAACAATGTTAGTCAAATCCCTCCTAAGATTATCCCCAAAGTATACCCTAAGAAATAAAATCCTTATACTTATTCCAAGATTATTAATGATAGTATATTACATTATTTTGTACATTCTAATGTATCCCCATGGTACCTTCATGGTATATTTGTAAATAATATATTAGGATTGAGTCATAGTTTAGAGTGTGAATTATATTTCCATTTATGTAAGTGTGAACATGTAGGATATGCACAAGTGTCATGTGAGTTAGTGTGCAAGTGTAAGTTAAGTATATATGCACAAGTGTTTTAGTTTAGAGTGTGCAAGTAATGGAAGTGTAAGAATCATATATATGTGTGCATACAATATAGAGTCAATTGTTCATAAAGTATGCAAGTGTCAAGTAGAGAAGCCAAGAGTCATGAGACTTGGCATATGAAAAGTAGTAGTCAATTATCCAAAGATTCATTCTACTATGTATAATGCTCCATATATTGGGGGAACATCAAATTACATTACAGAGAAAAGTGAACATCACTATCATATTTGTAAGAGGAAAAGGAGTAATAAATATTGCATACATTTTGAGCAATTAATATTGTAAGTTGTTCTTCATGCATAGTACATGAATGATTCATGCTATTTACATTCATATTGTTTCTTATTATTGAATGTTATTTGATATATTATTAGCCTTGATATACATATTAATTTGCTCATATTATTCTACTCATATCATTATATTGACCTTATTATATTGTGGCTACATTATATTTGATCCTGTGATATTTAACCTATGATATTTGTGGTAGTATTAAGGCTTTAAAATCCATTAGTGGTATTAGAGCTACCACAAGACTATCCATATTGATAGAATTTATTAGCCACTTATAAAAATTGATTTTGTCTAGTTTGGTAAAGCTTATTAAGAGTCTATCCACTTTGAAAGTAGTGAGACTTGAACTCTATTTGAAGGTCATAGTGGGTAGATAGTCTAGAGTATTTCCAAAGTTGAATAATAACTAGTGAATACTAGGACTCAACTATATTAGCTAAAAGGAAAATCAACTTTGATATAGTTGATCATTCAGGGACATAGTCAACCCTTGACATTGATTTTAGAAAGTAGAGGATTTAGGGAACATAGATATCCCTTGACATTGATTTTAGAAAGTTGAAGATTTAGGGAACATAGATATCCCTTGACATTGATTTTATAAAGTTGAATATTTAGGGACATCGATATTCCTTGATATTAATAGAAGATACAAGGACATTCAAAGTCACCTTAACATTGATAGAGAAATCAGGGACATTAAAGTCACCTTGATATTGATAGAGGAATCAGGGAAATTCAAGTCACCTTTATTTTGATATAGGAATTAGGGACATCCAATTCACTTTGACATTGATAGAGATTAAGCAATAGAAAGAAGATTTAGATCACAAAAAAATTGACCTTGGCATTGAAGCCAACATAGATTAAGAGATAGAGTTGTAGTAGATATTAAGCTATAGAAGTGTGAGAAGCTTCCTACAAAGGATTTTTGTAAATTTGAGCAAGTTTTGTGGTCATTGATGTCAAGCTTTCAGCACAAGTCAGTGGCAGTTTTAGTGGGCAACATCAGTTTCAGGTTCCACAATCAGTGTAAAAGTAAATCTGGTTCCAGGTGGTCATATGAAGTCTAAAGAGCTGTAAGGAGGTCCAAGCAAAATAATATTATAATATTTTATAATAATATTAAAGTGCAAAGAGTTAATTTATTATAAATTAATTATAATAGTTTATTATAATTTAATTTATAAATTAATTTAATTAACTTTTTAAGTTATTAAATTAATTATAAATTAATTATGATTTAATTATAAGTTAATTTATAATTTAATTAACCTAACCCTAAAGCTAGGGTTATAAAGGTTATAAAATTAATAATTCAAATTTTTGAATTATTCTCGTCGATATCGTTGAAGACTCTTTCCAATGCATATAAAGGAGGGAAGCCCCAAGGCTTTAAAAAATTCATCCGTGATCTATGCTTTTGTTGAGATTTTCATGCGCATGGTATAAAGTGAGATCACGTGCTTTTCAAAAGGTGTGCAAGGAAGAAGACAAAGGGAAGGGGGTGTTGGTTTCTACCCCGAAGCACTCAGTAGTGCAACTGGAAGTGAGGGAGGCACCAAGTCGTTGCTCATGTGAGGTGCAGGGATCAAGTCTTGTGGGTTGCATTTTTGCAAGGTGGGAGGTTTTTCATTTTTTTGAAGTGTCGTGTGTTGGGAGCAATACAAAGGAAAGGTGTAAGCCTTTTCCTTTGTATTGAGGCACGTAGCCCACATGGTGGGCTAGCACCTCACTAAGGCACTCGGCTAGGGAGTGGTCTCGAGGTCGAAACCTGTCGAGGCCCTTTTGCATGGAATTTATGAGGTATGCGCTCGATTTGCCAAGGTTGCATGTGATAACTAGAATTTTCTAAGGTTGGATTTAAATAAAAAATTTGGAGCTTTATAAAATAAATGTTTGCATTATTAAATTGGTGTTTTTGAGCATTTGAGGGAGATAAAAGGATAGGCTCCATTATTTTTTAGGGTTTGATTTTTGGAGGTTGTTAATTAAATATTGGAGATTATAAGGAGTAATTGAGTAATTAATTTTTATGTATGCTTTGATGATTGCTAATTTCAAAGAAGTAATAAGGTGTATTTGAGTTTGATTATTTTTGTAATTGAGAAATATTTATGAGAGAGTGTTAGTGTGATTTTTTTCATCTAACCTTTGAAATTGGCAAAGAAGATAATTGTGATTGAGACAGGTTTTTAAGGGCACTTCTTCATCAAACAAAAAGGTATGGGCACATCTTCCTAATGAGTGATTTTTGGATGTTGTGAATGCTAAGTTGGAGTGAAAAGGGTTGTTTGATAAGCATTATTGAGTTTGGTTTTTTGGAATGAAAGTTGATACTAGATACCTTATTTGATAAGCATTGTTGGAAATATTGATTAAGCTTTCATATGCTTGAACTAGGGTTTTTGAAAGAACATGAGTATCATTGTTATGTGAAGTTGTGAACTATATTGAACTAGGGTTTGTGAAATATCATGAGTATCATTGTTATGTGAGATTTTTTGATAAGCATTTGTTGGAAATAATTGAGTGAGGATTCATATGCTTGGACTAGGGTTTGAAAATAAGGAGTGTTTTATTGAGTGATTGATTGAGTGGAGTTTATTGAGCCTAGTCAAGTGGAAGTGTTGAAGTGATAGTTCTAATTCTGTGAAATAAATTGTTCTATATTTTGAATTGATTTGAGAAATAGGTTGAGAGTGATTGAGTGTTTGTGAGTGTGAAACATATTGAGTCTCTAACAATTCTCTATATGTTTATATGGTAAAGTGATTGATTGTTGTGAGTGTGAAGCATATTGAGTCTCTAAAAATTCTCTATATGTTTCTATGAGATTGAACAAGTTCTAGTGAGGAATTGTTGAGCATATTTTAAGTAAGTCTTGGTGAAGACTTTTTGAGATTGGACAAGTTCTAGCGAGGAATTATTGAGAAGATTTAAGGTAAGTCTTGGTGAAGACTTTTGAGTAGATTGGACAAGTTCTAGTGAGGACTTATTGAGCAGATTTGAGGTAAGTCTTGGTGAAGACTTGTTGGGAAGATTGGACAAGTTCTAGAGAGGACTTGTGGATAGATTAGTGTGAATTTTTATGGAAGCTTACAAGGCAAATTTGAGATAAGTCTTTGAGAAGACTTATGAGTAGATTTGATTGATTGATTTGTTCAAATCTTGAGTTAATTTTTGGAGTAGATCTAGCAGAGTTGATTTGCGATTGAGTCAAGCTTTGTGTTAAGGCTTGAGGATAGAGTTAAGGATATAATTTGGTGTAGATTTAAGGATAGGTTTGCACTAGATTAGAGATAAATATTGAGCAGGTTTTGTGCTAGACCAAAGGATTGTATTTAGTGCAAGACAAGATAGAGATTGAGCAGATTTGTGCTAGACTTAAGGACTATGTTTAGTGCAATTAAGAGGATAGATATTGACCAGATTTGTGCTAGATCGAAGGACTATGTTTAGTGTAGATCAGAGGATAGAGATTGAGCATATTTTTGCTATACTTAAGGACTATGTTTAGTGTAGATCAGAGGATAGAGATTGAGCAGATTTATACTAGATCTAAGGAGTGTGTTTAGTGTATATTGGAGGACAGAGATTGAGTAGATTTATGCTATACTGAAGTATCATGTTTAGTATAGATTTGAGATAGAGCTGAGAGCTAGATTTGGAGGTGACATAGTATAGAAGATGATAGTCTCTAGTGGATAGAGATCCATTAGCTAGGGTAGTGAGGATAGGTCTTCTAAGTGAAGACATGAGTCTCCAGTGGATAGAGATCCATAATCTAGTGTAGTGGAGGTAGCAATTCTTCTATAAGATCACCATCCAGAGTAGAGGAGAAATATTTCTCCTATGGATAGAGATCTGTGAACCAGCTAAGGAGATTAGTGTATCCTATGGATAGAGATCCAGGAACTTTATTAGGGGATTGGTGTCTCCTTTGGATATAGGTCCATAAATATTGTAATAGAGAAAGGATTCCCAAGATATTTGTTGAGAAAATTTTAGTGAAATATTTTCTCTATGGAGTAGCCCACATTGGGTGAACCACGTTAAATTGGTTTCTCTATTATATGTGATGATTTGTACATTGCTTTGGTTACTTCTATTGATATTACCATTGATTATATTGGATAATACTATTTAGGAAAGAAAAGTAAAAAGTGGTATTCTACTATTCACCCTCCTCTCAGTATAAGCTTGTATTCTTCAAGGATAGAGAAGAGTTTCAGCTTCTAAGTACAAGGAAAGAATATTTAGTTCATAGATAAATTGACCCTAAAATTAGTCCAAGAAGCCAATAAAGAAGAATTAGATAATAGTAACAGATTGAGAAGCATTCAGAGCTTCCTAAGAGAATAAAAAAATAAAGAGAGTAGAACAAAGATATATAGAAGATTCAAATTTAAGGAATAGGTCTAAGAGACCAATATTGAAGAATAGATAGAGGTTTTAGTAGTGAATAGAAGAAGATGCCTACATAAAAAATAGAGTAAATAGGTCTTATAGAGAATAGAAAAACCTTTTATATAAAAGAGGCTTGAATAAAGAAGTCTAATAGATTATAGAAGAGAAAGAAATATTCCAAAGAAAATAAATAAGACATATATAGAGCATATAGAAGTAAAGAGGCTTGTATAAAAGAAAAGAGATCCATGATATGAAGTAATAGAAAGTGGAAATATCCTTATTACAAGAAAATTCCATGATAGGAAAAAATGCCATGAGCCAAGGTAGTCCAAGAAAAGAATGAAGGTCCATTTGTTTCTTTATCTTCAAAGAAATATGATCCCACAAGTTTATGGTCATCACCTACAACACAAAACAAAGATTAAGTGAGCTATCAAAATAATACAAAAGCTAAGGTATATAGTTTACAAAGGTTAATACTCTTAAGTGAATGTAGAAAAGGAAAAGGCCATATAGCCAACATACATGGATAAGAAAACATTCAAGAAAAGCTAATAGGAAATATTATGTCTATAAGGGACTTTACGCAACATAGCATCTAAGCAATAGAGGATACGTATTGAACATATAAGAATAGTTTCTAAGAAACTAAGGCATATAAGTATATGAGAAGATAGACCAAAGTACCTAAGCATCATTGGAAGAACACTAAGTAGAACAACTAAAGATCTAAAGAAGGGATGGTAAATATCTAAGCACAAAATAGATCATCTCAGCAACAATCTAAGCATAAAAGGAGAAAGACTAGAATGTCTAAGAGTAACTAGATTGTCATAGTAGTGTTGATACAAAATCTACCTATGGTTGATTATTGCACCCAAGACATGAAAAACATTGAATGAATGGTCAAACTATAAGGCTTAACTAGTTCAATCTCCAGATAAGGATTATTCCTTTGAGAAGCTCTAACTAGCTAAAATGTAATGGGGGAAGAGAGAAGAGTGCTTGAAAGAGATTTAAATGTGGTCAAGGCTAGAAATTGATATGGTGTAGATTAAGGAACAACAATAAATAAAAAAAGACCATGGAACAAAGCAATAATTATAACCTCCTAACAGACTAGCCAATTATTTATCATATATAGAACAAGATCTAATCGATGTTTAGCTTTATAGATTAGTAGTTCCAGGACTAAGAAATAAATATGAACAAGAATCCAGTAAGCATAATTAATTTCATGAAAATTTACTTAGATAAATTAGAAATATTCATCCATTCATACATACTTGTTCTACAAGATATTTGAACCAAAGGTTAAACAGAGATATTTATTGTGTTACTCCTTCCAAAAATTCTTAATCCATCCAACTTATAAACACCTAAGATCTGACCCTTTAACAAGAGGTCGATGCTCTTATTTATAACACCTCTATGGTTAAATATTTCAAAATAAAAAATTAGCTTAATTAAAAGTTGTTATAACAATATTCTAGGTGGCCAAGCTGGTACAAGCATCATGTAGTATCATTGGTTCAAAAAAGAAACAAAATACTTAAACTTTAACTGTAGGCTAATTGCTCCATGCACATAGGTAGATAGTGGAGGTGCACCTAAAATCTGATCCATTTTTTATTCTTCTAATATGCCCATATTCATCAATCTTGAAATTGTCATGGAAAACCAAAACTATCATAGAATATTGTGCTTGTTGTAACTAGTATCGACCACGATACAAAGACATGTCACGGTGTTGCAACACTTTTCTATCTTTGGCCTGTTTTAGTTTTGGTACTAATGGAATCACGACCTATCATAGAATCATGAAACTTTCTTGTACTTAGGCACTTTTGGTCCTCTTTTCTAGTGGAATCATGACCTATGGCTATTAAAGTGGAATCATGACCTATGGCTAAATCACAACACTTTCCTGCATTTAGACCTTTTTAAGTCCTCCTCACTAGTGAAATCATGACCTATCATGGAATTGTAACACTTTATTATGCTTAGGTCCTTTTGGTTCTCTTCACCAATGGAATAATATGACCTATCGTGGAATCATGATACTTTCCTAAACTTAGGTCCTTTTGGTCGTTCTTGCCAGCAAAATCATGACCTGGCATAGAATCGTGACACTTTCTTACACTTGGGATTTTTTTAGGATATTTTCCTAGTGATATTGAGGCAAGTCGTAATATCGTGCTTGTCCTTCACACTTCAAAATTTATAGAACATCATCACCTTGTTTCTCCTAATGTAGTCATTTTGACCTACATTATTGGTGCCTCTCGAGGAATTTTGCTAGCAAAATTTTAGAACTTAGAGCCTTTATCCATTGGGTGAGTAGAGTCATTCAGAGAAAATAGAACAAAAAGGATAAATCAGGTTTGATGTATGGATGGATAATTGTAGAGGGAAAAGGGATGGAAGAGATGGAAAAATATGAATGGGTGGATTTTTTATTTAGATCTTTGATTACCCGAGGACTTCTCTCCTTCTACTTTTTCATATTCCTCCAATTATGCATCTCCTCCAACTTCTTTTGTTTCCCCTTCAGCTCTGTCTTTCGCTTCACCTTCAATTTCTTCATTTGCTTGAGTTTTGCTATCATATCTTTGATCTTGCAGCCTTAGCAATGTTATTGTAGGCTTTGCAAGCCTATTCCTAGGTTTCTTTATCAGGATCTAACATTTCTATGAATTGGTGATGGATGTACTCCTATTCAAAGATATTATCATAGAAGAAGGCCTTAGATTTCAAAATCAACTCATACAAGAAATATTTTATCTGAGTAAGACCTTTTACGAGCTTTAAGACATGTTCCTACTGCATAGTTTTTGACCATTCACTTATTTTAGATTCATCCTCCATGGCTGCTTTTAAGGTAGATTTGAGTTCTTCTCCTAAGATGCTAGAATATTCACTTCAAAATCCCAAGAATCCACATTTTTTAGATAGGCTCAGATGTTTTACTATTCCCTTGGTTTTAGCTTATGATAGTTGTTGGCAATGATTTGTAAGATAAACATAATTTTGATAAGATTGAGTGATCTCCTATTGAATTTTATTATGATTATTGATATTATGACTACCCCATCAAGTGATGATTTGATGAGGATAGGACAATTAATGAAGCAATGAGTCACTTGACCAACATGATTGATTTGAACAATTGAAGACTTTTACACTTTGATATTACTTGACAAGGCCTAACTTATTCATGATGCCAACCATTAATAGTAATTGTACATCTCTATCCCATGGATAAGTTTGATCGTAATGGCCTTCTTAGGGAATCAAGATGATAGTAATTCCAGTTATACTTATTTTGAATCACTATGTTTGATGATCTTCTGAAACATGTCATAGAAGAATTGAGATAAATCTTCATTCTCATGGAGTAGTTTGACCATTGTGGCCTTCTTCGAGAGTGAATTTTTAATTATAGGAATTGTGGTATTAAAGAGAGAGTTGGCTCTCCATCATGGCATGTGACGTCCTTTCAACACCATTGCATGTGCATGCAGAATGATGTACTACCCTGAAGCATCTCAATTTGATCAATGTCTGATTATTTTGCCCCAAATGTCCTTATGGTGACTTATTCATCTTTCCAGATTACATGGATTGCAAGTCACTACAACCACCAAGTGTATAGAATAACTTATTGAATATGAGGTGCATTTAAATTTTGAATTATGTTAATTTTTTTATTATTTTCTAAAAATTTTGAGGGTTCTAAACCATTAGATATTTTTGATTTTGCATTTTGAAGCCCCTCATGGTGAAATGTTGAGGGTATTAATGATTGGATGTTAGTCATGGATGTTATCCACAACCAATTCGATAAAATTCCTTAGCTGTAGCTCTGGCCCATGGTCGAAAAACCCTAATCCTATGCTCATGGTTACCAGCTATGAATGAGGGTAAAATTAGAAATATAAAATAAAAATATATCATTTTTAATTCATTATTTTCCAATTACCCACTGCTTCCAAGAGAGCTCTAAGAGGTGAGATTAAATATTTGATACAAAACTCTACCACAAACCTAACCCAAACTATCCATGGTTGACAAGCCATAGGTATCCACTAGTGGCGGAGTTGGTGCTACAAAGGTAGCATCGCAAGTCTCAATTATTGACTTACCAACTTAAAAATGAATAAAATTAATTAATGAGCTAAAGGAACTCACTAAACTATTGGCAACAAACCTCACCTTATTTAGGGTAGACTATGTTAGCTTAGGGGGTGGGTTAATTTTTTATTTGGGTTTCGGGGTTGCATGTGATGGGAAATAACCTTGAAAAAGGTCTTTTTCATAGCTGCAGGTTGGAGCTACGGTTCCCAATTGGTAAATTGGGGGTTGTGAATGACTTCAAATTCAAACTGTCAAAAAAATAACCATTGTCACTGGACACAAGTCAAAGCCGTAGTTGAGCAACCTTAGAAAAATTTTGTAAATTTTTTATTTTTTTGTTGTTTTAATTGATTTTTTTTATTTTTTTAAATTTTTCCAAGTGATACTTTGATGTTTGTGAATGTGTTGTATATATTTATGCTTGTATTTTCCTCCTTGAAGGATTTTTTAATTTTTTTTACATTTTTTAAGTACATTTTTTATATTTTTGGAAGTTTTATTGATTTTGTTATTGCTCCCTTCAGAGATTGACTACTAGAGCAAGGGAGTCTAATATCCTTAACCAGTTCCATAATGGCTTGACTGATGTCAAGCAAGGTTGGTTCAGAGCTATAGAATTTGGCTACATGTTACGACTACCATATATCCAAGCTAACTAGGCCTATATGACTACCTTGGCCCATCGCTAGGATGTGCAGACCAACACCTTTCACCTATCCATAGGTGAAATCATAGTGACCTTGGAGGATGTCTATTGCATCTTTCTCATCCCCATAGATGGCAGGGCCATCACATATTCACCCACATCAATGAAAGATGCAATCTTTGAGAGGATATTATATTCCAGGAGTGATGAGATGGACTCTAACCATAGTGGTGTGCACAATGAGTACTAGTACCGCCAAAATGTCTTCTCCTAGAGAGTGATTGTACTAATGTAGCTAATTGTACATATTGTGCTACCTGACACTTCCAAAGTGAAGTTCCCTTGGAACCTCCTAGCTAGGACATGGGACATACTAGCAAACACAACCTCAGAGTTGTTGATTCTATCCTGGCTAAGTGCTCTACTTGCACAACTCTACGATGAGTTGTACCATATCACATAGTAGAGCCATACTAGGGTTGGTTGTAGTATGCTGCTCTAGATATGGGCATGGTAGCACATCACCATAGATCATCCTAGATGATTACCACTAGATATTAGAGACATTGATAGGGAGTTCTAGTGCTATGCCACCTATTGGCTTAGGGAGGTCGAGGGCTTCAGGAGTAGATCCTGAGTAGAGGATCTCTAGTACTACCTGTATTAGCTAACTAAACTGGTATGATGGTGACCCTACATGGATTGTCCTGCATGGTGATGAGGCCAGGAATTGCCTCATCCATGAACACTTTTTGATACATTTTTGACTATTTGACTTACCCTTTTTATTATGATTTTTATGTTAATTATGGAAAAATGCATTATATAATGATGTTTGCAAATTCGGAATGACAAAGTGCATATGCTCTGTTTTACTATTTTTACTGCAATTTCACCTATTTTTCAGTTAATTAATCAATAGTGTTATAGCAATTCAGAACTTGTTTGAATATTGTGTTCCTTTGGTTAAACTAATTCAAATGAAAAAGGGCACCAAGAATTCATCACTATAGCTGATTGTGCAGGAAAACAGGCTATAACTGTGACAGTTCCAACCAGTTGTACATATACAACAGGGCTTGGAATTAGTCACTCCAGCACATGCCACCGATGCAGAAGGGTGTGAAAGAGAGTGGAGAAGTCAACACGTTACTTCCTACGCATTTGGACCATATATCAGCAACAAATGGTCACTTTCCTATTGTTTCGGAGCAGTGCAGGAATAAGCGACGCAGGAATAGGGAATAGCGCAAGAACAACTGAAGGTGGTCAAAAAGTGATAAACCGGTGGAGGAAAGTATTGGAAATTGACCAGGAGGTTGTCCCAACTCATATTAACATGATTTCCTCAACAGATGCAGCCCAACAATAATGAATGGATAAATTTTTGACAAAGTAAATTCCTGCAGTCTAGGAAACAATTATGTAATTAGTTGTAAATCCTTGCAAAGCAGTAACCAAGCATATCAGTGTTATCTTATAAATAATAAAGCTCCCATATGGTCGAGCATATAGATATAGAGAGATAGACATATAGACAGCTAGGCAATAGAATACTGAACTTAGTATAGAGTAAAGTTTTTCCTATAGTAGAACAGTAATTTGCAGGTTTTTCCTGCATTACTGTAATGCATTTTTAGATTGAATAAAAAGGTGCAATCTTCAGTTTTCAATTGGCATGTTGAGGTTTATGAGTAACAACTAGATCCTCTTAGCATAACTCCTCACCTTCTTCTAGTTCTGGAAGCAAGGGCCCACTTGCAGGCCAGAGGAAGGCAGTTTTTGACAGAATTTCTTGTTGAATTCTTGCTGCAGCAGGTTAGCAGAACTCTGCCAGTTTGCATTTCTTTAAGTAGTTTTCAATACCGTTTTTAGCAGTGGATAGCATTTTCTGAATTTACAGCAATTCCCAGATATTTTGTCATTTTGCAGTTTCACAGTCATTGTTGATTCAATTTTGCATTACACAACAATTTCCAGATATCTTGTCATTTTGCAATTTGGCAGTTTTTGTTGATTCAGTTTTGTAGTAGTTAAAATTCTATTTTGACATTCTCTAGTTGATTTAATTTCATGCAAGAGTGTGTGTGTTTTAAATTCTGCACTTTACTTTTCTATCATTTCAATTTAGCAACATTTCATTTTCTGCAATTTTTAGATTCTGTCATTTCATTTCCTGCAATTATGTTTCTGCAAAAGTAAATAGGAGTTAATTTCAATTCTTAGGAGTTAAAGGTCACAACAAAACCCCCAAATGCTAACTGATCCACCAATAAAACCTATTCTTGGATAAACTAAACCTGCAACTGTAACACCTCCTATCGTATACAGCCTTTGGACACCGCCCTGGATTGACACATATAATGATTAAATGATGAATGATCAATGACCCTCATCATTTTTGGCATCGTTTCCGGGGAACAAACGGTGTTGTTAGGAAAAGTGAAACATGTCAAGAATTGTGTTACAATTTTTGAAATATTGCATTTCAGTTTATTTAGTGAATAGGCATGAATGCATAGGCCAAGAGACGAAAGAGGGAGGTTTATCAGAACTAGTTCTGAACCACCAAGGCATTCTTCATGATCAGATGAAGAATTTCTAGAGCAAGAAATACCTTCTTCACCAACTGAAGCTTTGGATAGATTAGAACAAGAACTTTTGGCAGCACTTTCTGCTAAACATTCCCTTAAGCCTGAACCATCCACATCAAACTCAAGAAAGAAAACAACTATGGCAGCACCACCACCACTAGGTGGGTATGCTGATGATCCTCCTAAGATTTTTGAATACCCCATACGGTTGGATCCAGCTCTAGATGCTCCCATGAAAACCATTTCTCCATCCATATTGCCAATTTTTAGGGGAACTATTTCAGAAGATCCTGATCAGTTTCTATTTGAATTCAAAGTGTTATGTCAGACTTATGACTACATAAATGATAATCAGAAATTGAAACTGTTTCCTTCTATGCTTAAGGATGCTGCTCTCCGATGGTTTATGAGTAATCTTGAACCTAATTCAATCCATACTTGGGATGACATGGAGACTGCATTCTTACATAAATATCAAGATTACTGTAGAGTACGAAACAAGAAAGATGAGTTGTTTCGGATCAAGCAAGAAGAAGATGAGAGTTTAGAGGATTACCTTGATCGCTTTGCCTTTGTCCAAAAGAGATGTGGTCCTGTAGAACCTGATTTCTTAAAGCCTATCTTCTTAAGAGGTTTGCAAGATGAATCTAGGGAAGTGTTAGATTTAATGGGTAAAGGAGACATAGATCAACTTGACCTTGAAGATATTGTGGAGTTATGTAGAAATTATTCCCGTACTCACCAACGGAGAAAGAAATGAAATTCTGGCAATAATGACATAAAGGAGTTGATGGAGGAAATGGCTAATTTAAAAACTGATATCCTTGTTCAACTTAATTCTGCATTAGGTGAGAGAAACATAAAATCCAATTCTACACCACCTTTGGCAATTTATTGCCCAAGATGCAAGAATAAGCATGCCTTGCAGGATTGCCCTTTAAACAAAACTTCTATTTGTGGAATTTGTTCCAAGGAACATTCAATAGATAGATGTCCTTTGTTGCCTCATCTAAAATCTATCTTAGGCACCCAAACAGAAGAACTTAATGCTATTGGGCAGAGATCCGGTGGTGGCTATACACAATATCCCAATGCTCCTCGATTTCCAAACTGGGGACAATCTCCTTGGAATATGAACATGCCATGGGGACATGCAGAAGTCCCTGCACAACCTTGGAACCAACCTTGGACAGCTCCTCCAGATTGGTCACATCCTGGATGGATGAACCCACCCTAGAATACAACTCATCCACAGTGGACACAACAAGGACAAAGATGGGGACAACAATATCCACCATATCAAGGACAACAAAGGTATCAAGGGCAAGCTCAAAACTTGCTGCCGACTCCTAATCCAAATTTTTAGGGAAGAACACAACATCAACAAACGCAACCAGTGAAACAACCTCCACTCCCAGCTTAGCCTGTGACTAACCCAAATAATACCAGACAAACAGCCCCTGTTTATGAGGCTGAGTCTGAAGACTCTGTTGCAGTTCATGTACTTGACTGTAGTAACATCCAGATGTGTTTAGGGAAGATTTTACCTGAACCTGTTCCACCCACCATTGAAGAAATAAGTGAGAGACAAGAACCTCCAAATCAGGAGATAGTGCAACAAAAACAAAAAGATGACGTAACAAAAAAAATGCAAGAATCTTCTCTAGTTGCATTACCATACCCTGAAAGGTTTGATCATATTGATACTACCCCTGAATCAGAATTAGTGACAGAACTTAAAAAGATGTCAATTTCTCTCCCTTTGTTGTAGGCAATAAGGGATGTGCCTTCACTCAAAAAGACTATTCAAGAGTTATGTATCAAGAAACCTGGTAAAAAGAAGGCCTTTCCTAAAACTGTTCAGGTAGAAGGAAAATTAGCTGATTTATTGTCCGAGAAACTAGTCCCTCCCAAATATAGTGACCCCGGTAGTCCAATAGTTACAATTACTATTGGATTAATGCAAATTCCTAATGTGCTAATTGATCTTGGAGCTGCAATTAATGTTATGACTAAGGACACAATGCAAAAGTTGCAGCTCAAGAATCTCAGTCCTACTACCATAGTTTTGGAAATGGCAGATAGGTCCGTTGCTAAACCTGAAGGTATCCTAGAAGATGTAGCCATTGAAGTCTCTTCTTGGGAATATCCTGTAGACTTCTTAGTGTTGCAACCTAGGAAATCAATCAATGGATACCCTATCATTCTAGGACGACCTTGGTTGGCTACTACAACTGCTTTTATAGACTGCAAGTCAGGAGAGATGACCATTTCTAATGGTGTTGACCTAAAGAAAATTTATTTGTATCCACCAGCTCAACCTTCAACTAAATTTTTTGGACAAATTTGGTATCCTAAATCTGATGAAGAACAGGAAACCATTGCCACTTTGGCTACAATTGTAGTAAAAGAACATATTGAGGAAATTACTACACCTGAGAGAGAAATATTCGAGAATGAAACTGTCCTAATTGAAAAATTAAAATCAGAAGGACTAACTGATGATCAAACTCTTGTTCATCGGTTGTTGTGGCAAGAAGAGGAACAAAATTCAGAACTTCTGTCATCCATGCCTAAACATGAAAAATCATTCATTCTACCACATGGATGGCATCATCATCTCCTTAACACCTTCAAATGTCCTCTGATTCCACCAGGTATCATTTTTGAGACATATTCTAGAGTATTTCATACTCTACAACCACATCATTGTCCATTAAATGCATTAATCAGTAACTATGAAGCAGCTAGTTCTATCTACCCAGGGATCAAACAAATTGAAATCCAGCCAGGTAAATTTTTGAACATTAATAGCTAGCTAATCGAGGACCAGGAAGCCAAATTATTTGTTGTCTTACAAAGGCATGTTCAGGATTTTGCATGGAATTATAAAGACATGATTGGCATTCATCCTGAGGTATGTACACATAGGATATACACAAAAAACGTAAAACCAGTAAGGCAACCTCAGAGACGCTTGAATCCTGCTCTAAAGGAAATTGTGAAAGAAGAAATTGAAAAACTCTTAGATGTTGGATTCATTTATCCAATTTTAGACAGTAAGTGGGTTTCACCACTGGTCATTGTTCCAAAGAAAAATGGTAAAATGAGAGTATGTGTGGACTATAGGGAGTTAAATAAGGCCACACATAAGGATCATTTCCCATTACCATTCATAGACCAAGTATTGGATACCCTTGTTGGAAAGAATTTTTTTGTTTTCTTGATGGTTTCAGCGGGTATAACCAGATACAAGTTGCGCTAGAAGATCAGGAGAAGACTACCTTTACATGTCCTTGGGGAACCTTTGCTTATAGGGTCTTACCCTTTGGTTTATGTAATGCTCCAGCAACATTTCAGAGAGCTGTTTTAGCAATTTTTTTTTATTTAACCAATGAAAGTGTTGAAATTTATATGGATGATTTCACGGTGTTTGGAAATAGTTTTGAATATGCATTAGAACAACTTGAAAAAGTGTTGATTCACTGTGAAACATACCACCTCTCTCTAAATCCTGAGAAATGCTTTTTAATGATGGAGGAAGGAATTGTCCTTGGACATCATATCTCTTCTTTTGGAATCAAGGTTGATCCTAAGAAGGTTGAAGTCATCAAAAACCTCCCTCCTCCACAAACTCAAACTGATGTACGCAATTTCTTAGGGCACATTGGTTTTTATCGCAGATTCATTGCTAACTTTAGTACTATAGCAAATCCTATGTTTGCTCTACTCATGAAGGATTCTGAATTTGTTTGGTCTCCTGAATGTCAAACTTCTTTTGAAAACTTAAAGGAAAAATTAACTACTCCACCTGTATTAAGAGGTCCTAATTGGGAGTTACCTTTTCATATTCAAACCGATGCTTCCAATACTGCTATTGGAGCTGTGTTAGGACAGATTGAAAATGGGGAACATTATGCTATTTATTATATCAACAAAAACTTGACAGGAGCTGAGAAAAACTACACTACCACTGAAAAAGAATTCTTGGCTGTAATCTATGCTATTAACAAATTCTGACACTATATCACAGGGTATCAAGTATTCATCCATACAGATCATACTGCAATCAAATATTTGATGAATAAACCATTGGTTAGTGCACGAATTATTCGTTGGTTGATTATGTTGCAGGAATTTGATGTTACCATAGTAAACAAGCCTGGGAAATCTAATGTAGTTGCAGATTTCTTGTCAAGAATACCAAATGCAGATACAGGGGAAGTTGTGGAGGATACCTTTCCAGATGAAAAGTTGTTTGTTGTCTCTGTACAATCTCCATGGTTTGCATACATAGCTAATTACTTAGCTATAGGGAAGATTCCTCTTCACTTTACCCCCAAACAAAAGAAACAGTTAATCAAGCAAAGTGCTTCTTTCCAATGGATAGAGGGCTTACTGTTTAAATGCAGTCTTGATCATGTTTTATGTAGATGTATCCACCGGGATGAAGTATATGATATCCTACGGGCATGCCATGATGAACCATCAAGAGGGCATTATTCAGTTAAAAGCACTATTCATAAAATCTTGGGAACCGGATATTATTGGCCATCTTTGCATAAAGATGTAAAAAAGTACATTAGACATTGTGATGCCTGCCAGAGAATGGGAAAACCTACCTTTACTAATGAAATGCCATTACAACCTCAAATAGGAACAGAACCATTTGAAATATGGGGTTTAGATTTTGTAGGACCCATTAATCCTCCTTCCCAAGGCAAAGTGCATATCTTGGTATGTACTGATTATGTTACCAAATGGGTAGAAGCTCGTGCCTTTAAACATGCTAAGGAAGAAAAAGTTGCTGATTTTCTGTATTCATAGATTTTTCTGCGTTTTGGAGCCCCACAATCTATCACCACAGATCACGGACCCCAATTTACTTCCAAGGTTATTGAAGCCTTCACTCACCTCTATCAAGTCAAACATAGAAAATCCTCACCTTATCATCCACAAGCTAATGGCCAAGTTGAAGTAACCAATAGGGAATTAGAACGAATTCTGACCAAAATAGTAGCAGTCCATAAAAGAAATTGGTTGGACAAATTACCATAAGCTATTTGGGCTTATAATACCACTTGGAAATCTACCACTAGATTTATGCCCTATGAATTGGTCTATGGAAAAAAACCGCTTTTGCCTATTGAGTTTGAATTACTAACTCTTCGAACTGCTTTGGAAATAGGTATTGATTTGTCACAGGCACAAGAAGAGCGTATTCTGCAACTTGATGCATTGGATGAACTGTGCATGGATGCACTACATCAGACGGAGATAATCCAAGCACAATAGAAGATGTGGCATGATAGTCACATAAAGCAACAAAAATTTTAGCAAGGTGATTGGGCCTTGTTGTTTGATTCACAATACAAGGATTTCCCTGGAAAGTTGCAGACCAGATGGCTTGGACCATATCAAATTGAGGAAGTGTTTGACAATGGAGATGTTCATCTTACACCTATTGATGACTCACAATGCAAGTTGGTGGTGAATGGACATCGTCTTCGTATGTACCACAAACCATACAACAAGGCAGAATTTCTCAAACAAGTGGAAAATTTGGATGTACACATTTGGGAAGAAAACACTTCTTCCATACCAAATTCAGTAGATTGACACAAGATTTAAAAAAAAAAAACAAAACAAAACAAAAACAAATAAAAAATTCAGGAAGTGAAAACCTCTTTGAGGCACTCCTGAGTTGGGTTTACATGAAAACCGGTTTTTCGGCATGTTTACCTAGTTGGTTTCACTATCATTGTTCGGTCTTGTCTCATGACCGTGGTTTCATCTATTTTTAGATTGCACCTACCTAAGTTCAAAGATTGATTAGCTGGAAATCTCAGCAGGAGCACCTCGAAATGTAGATAAAATGGTTATAATAGGTATGTGTCTTTTTCATTCTCTGAATAATGTAAATCATTAGTATATAGTGTAAATATTCTTGATTAATATAAAAGCATGTAAAAAGGGGGAATCAAAAATGAAAAGACCTTGTCTATAATGCCTCTGCCTAATTCTGCTCTGAGAATGAAAAAAAATAGAAGTGCGCTGGAATAAGGAAAGCGCAGGAATAACCTGTTATATTCCAAAGCGTAGGAATAATCCATAATGCGCAGGAATAAACTGTTTATATCCCAGAGCGCAGGAATGATTGATTAAGCGCAGGAATGAAATTATGTGTAAAAATTGGTTATGACACGTGGCCTGCGGTGAGTTCATTGGTTTAAAAGGAAAAAAGACAAGTCACCGACTCACGGTTGCATGTGATAGCTGGCGTCCAAACAAAAATGAGTGAAGGTATGGGTGATAACTTCACATGCATTGCCATGTCATTATGCTGCAAGTTTCAAAGCAGTTCCTGTGCTGCTATTATTCCTGCTATGGCGATTGAAACCCTAAACCAGACGCACGCTCGTACTGTCCACCAAACTACAGAATAGAAAGCAAGAAATTATGCCATGGGGGGAAAGAAAATCAGAGCCGAACCTAAAAATATTAGCTACCTAGAAAGTGACCCTGCATCCCTGCAAATATTCGTTGATGGAGGATTTCTGCCGTTCCTGCAAAAATTTGATGGCTATTCCGAGGGCTTGGCGGCAGAATTCGCACGCACCTTCCGCAACAATCGAGTGCACATTAATGGGATGACCATCCAGGTAACTCCCAAAATACTCAGCCAAATCACTGAATTACCTCTTCAAGGTTTGCAAATTGTAAAAACTGGGAGAAATATTTTAAATGACCTAGTTAATCAGTTTAAGGAAGAAGGGGATGGAGAAATTGAGTTTTTAATGCATAGAAATGTTTGTAAGGGGGTAAAAAGACTTAGTTTACCAGTCCCTTGGAATGAAGTTGCAATGTGGGTTATGAGGTACATCACTTGTGATGGCCAATTTCCTGTTGTATCTGGCCCACACCTTCGTATCCTCAACCATCTGCGCCATGGAGCAGTTAAACCAGAATGTAGGGTTAATGTGCCCTTATACCTTTTTCAGGAGTTAAAGGCTATGGCCAGCAAATACCAAGTAGGGAAGGGAAGCCCTAAGCACCATGGGCTCATCAAATTGATTTGCCAGTATCATTTTAGGGGCAACCCTAGGAATTTTGACCGCTTCTTTGCCCCTTGGGCAGAAACAAATGACTCTAATCCTGCATCAGAGGAAGGGGAAGCAGAGGAAGAGGAAGTAGAGGAGGAAGAAGCAGAGGAAGAATCTATAGGAAACCCTAGTCCAGAACCCTCTAAAATTAGAATTTCCCCCTCTCCATATGGTCCCCCATCTTCAAGAACTCAGAAATAGCAAGCGTCCACATCTGGTTCCCAGTTAAAGAGAAAAAGGGTAACATTTGTAGATACGGTACAATCCAGCGGAGAAATTGGAAGTGCAAGTGAACATGCACCTACTCTAGAAACTACTCCTGAAATAGTAGCAACATCTGCAGTTGCTGTAGAACATGCTAAGAAGTATCCAGGGTCTACAGGGTTAAGAAGGTCTGCTAGACTTCAGAAAACTAAAACCCTGCCAGAAGAACTAATAGATATCATAGACCCAAATGAAGGAGAAACCAAAACAGAGGATGCATAAGAACCAAATATTGAAATAGAAATGACAGACACAGGTATACAGACTATGGAGCTGGATACAACTATGGATGAAACTTCAATAAGCCCTGTATGTCCATTAGTTGATTATTCTGACTCTAATTTTGAGGAGCCGCTAAAATTTAATTTTGAACCAGTTGGGGATGATATGAATGTTTTAATGCATGCTGATTCTGAGCAGTATTTTGAGTCTGATTCTGAAGAGGAAATTGATATCCACACTCAATTGCATGCTGCAAAGAGTGTTATTAAAACCCAGACCCAATGGATTGAGCAAGCTGAAGAGACCATAAAACAAAAGGATCAACAAATTGATCTGCTTTAGCAAAAAATTCAAGAGTTGCAGAACCAGTTGTCTCAACTGGAATATCAGTCTACAGAGGTACCAGAAGCATCACAGGATGAATGGGCCCAGATTCTCTTAGATTTAGCTAAACATTCTGAGGCAAACATAGCACCTGCACAGAGATCACCTGACAGAGAGGAAGCAGGAATGTCAGTATCTGATGATGAGAGTCCATCAAGAATTCTGTTGAAAAATGATACTGCACTTCAGTAGGAAACACAGACACCTTCTATAGAGGAACAAGAAGCTACAGCACAAGATCAGGTATCCACACCCTCTCCTCTCATTGCTATTACAACAGAACAAGGAACACAAACTAATTTGCCTGTTGTAATACCAACTGTGGAAGTTGGTGTACAAGTGAATATAGTAGCACAAATGCAACCTATTGTAAGACCCCCAGACATAGTGCCTTTAACTAAGTACAATGAAGACCTGGCATATTGGATGACTCAGTGTCACCAGTTAGAGGGCAAGATTGCCACTTTAAACTCTGAAGCAGCCAAAGTAGCAGAGAAGGAAACAGAGGTGAATAGGTTAAAAACACAAGTGCAGGATGTATGTCAGATTGTAGAATATGCAATACAGTGCAGAAGACCACCTCGGTTTTATAGCCTCCTACTCAAGGAGAGATACCTTCACTGGCAAATCATGAGACTTGCTTCTGAGCTGCCTCATCAGTTGAACACTCCTGAAGAATTCATAGAGGCATTTATGCAGAGTCCAATAGAGCAACAAAACCTGTTATGTGAGTTATTCTTGCATAATTTATTTTTGCCCATAGAAAGTATGTTTCTGCCTCACATTTATACAGGTGATTTACAGCTTAGAGCTTTCATGTCCACTCTGCAAAATCAGATTTACTAGGACACAGAAAAGAAGTTCACCAAGGAATTGGAATCACAGGATGTTTTGCTTATCAGACCTGCTCCCCTAAATCATAGAGATTGTACAAATGTTCATTATACCTTCATGAGGGATATCAGAATGAAACAAATCTATCTAGGGAACCTTCAGAAATGTATAATCTAGTTTCAGAATTTTTGTGCAGATTTCTTTGATGATGTTGTGGCAGCTTGTAAAAATAGATGGGGTGAGTTATCTATCTCTCTCCAGAAAAGAGAGCCAATTTCTCCCACTAATTTGTTGTGGTCAAGGAGAAGGGCAGAAGGCATTGTCCTAATTATATCAGAAATCAAAGAGCTTTGGATAGGTCTGAGATATAGGATGCCCATAATTATTACTCCTGTCCCCTACTTCTTTGATACTGACCCACAGCCTGATGTGCACTTCCAACAATGGTTCCAGTCCATCAAGGCAGTTAGTGGATTCTATAAAATTGGTGGTGCATTACTCAAATTTCATGAAATATGTCTAGACCTGGATCTGTGTGCTGCTGTCGCTGTACAAAATGCATGAGGACATGCATTACCATAAGTTGGGGGGGAATGATGAGGCTAGGAATTGCCTCATCCATGAACACTTTTTGATACATTTTTGACTATTTGACTTACCCTTTTTATTATGATTTTTATGTTAATTATGGAAAAATGCATTATATAATGATGTTTGCAAATTCTGGAATGACAAAGTGCATATGCTTTGTTTTACTATTTTTACTGCAATTTCACCTATTTTTTAGTTAATTAATCAATAGTGTTATAGCAATTCAGAACTTGTTTGAATATCTGATGCTTGGTAATATGGTGTTCCTTTGGTTAAACTAATTCAAATGGAAAAGGGTGCCAAGAATTCGTCACTGTAGCTGACTATGCAGGAAAATAGGCTGTAACTGTGACAGTTCCAGCTAGTTGTACATATACAGCAGGGCTTGGAATTAGTCACTCTAGCACATGCCATCGATGCAAAAGGGTGTGAAAGAGAGTGGAGAAGTCAACACGTTACTTCCTACGCGTTTGGACCATAGATCAACAAAAAATGGTCACTTGCCTGTTGTTTCGGAGTAGTGCAGGAATAAGCGATGCAGGAATAGGGAATAGCGCAGGAACAACTGAAGGTGGTCAAAAAGTGATAAAACGGTGGAGGAAAGTATTGTAAATTGACCAGGAGGTTGTCCCAACTCATATTAACATGATTTCCTCAATAGATGCAGCCCAGCAATAATGAATGGATAAAGTTTTGACAAAGTAAATTCCTGCAGTCTAGGAAACAGTTATGTAATTAGTTGTAAATCCCTGCAAAGCAGTAACCAAGCATATCAGTGTTATCTTATAAATAATAAAGCTCCCATATGGTCGAGCATATAGAGAGATAGACATATAGACAGCTAGGCAATAGAATACTGAACTTAGTATAGAGTAAAGTTTTTCCTGTAGTAGAACAGTAATTTGCAAGTTTTTCTTGCATTACTGTAATGCATTTTCAGATTGAATAAAAAGGTGCAATCTTTAGTTTTCAATTGGCATGTTGAGGTTTATGAGTAACAACTAGATCCTCTTAGCATAACTCCTCACCTTCTTCTGGTTCTGGAAGCAAGGGCCCACTTGCAGGCCAGAGGAAGGCAGTTTTTGACAGAATTTCTTGCTAAATTCTTGCTGCAGCAGGTTAGCAGAACTCTGCCAGTTTGCATTTCTTTAAGTAGTTTTCAATACCATTTTCAGCAGTGGATAGCATTTTTTGAATTTATAGCAATTCCCAGATATTTTGTCATTTTGCAGTTTCACAGTCATTGTTGATTCAATTTTGCATTACACAGTAATTTCCAAATATCTTGTCATTTTGCAATTTGGCAGTTTTTGTTGATTCAGTTTTGCAGTAGTTAAAATTCTATTTTGACATTCTCCAGTTGATTTACTTTCATGCAAGAGTGTGTGTGTTTTAAATTCTGCACTTTACTTTTCTGTCATTTCAATTTAGCAACATTTCATTTTCTGCAATTTTTAGATTCTGTCATTTCATTTCCTGCAATTCTGTTTCTGCAAAAGTAAATAGGAGTTAATTTCAATTCTTAGGAGTTAAAGGTCACAACAAAACCCCCAAATGCTAACTGATCCACCAATAAAACCTATTCTTGGATAAATCGAACCTGCAACTGTAACACCTCCTATCGTATACAGCCTTTGGACACCACCCTGGATTGACACATATAATGATTAAATGATGAATGATCAATGACCCTCATCACATGGGAGGAGGTAGACCTCTATATACGGTGAGCATAATGTGAGATATGTATCCTTAGGTGTAATCCTGAGATACATGAGTTTTTCTCTTACTCACATGTCGCTAGGCTATTTGGGATCTGCCAAGACATCCTAAATGAGCCAAATATTTATCGCCACCTTAAGGTGAAGAGAGACTTAGCATAGCCTACGATGACTCCACTAGTGGATGAGGATGATACCTGGTAGTATTTAGGGCTTGTAGATGTTGGGACCATAGTATATTATGATGCCTGGTGGACTACCAAGTTGTGGCAAGGTGGTGGCCCTCTAGGCAGAACTAGATATGGGGTGAAAGTAGAGGCAGTAGATCCTCATGGATGACGAGTGTGTTAGAGGATAGAGAGTGGCTGGGGCAAGGCTCTAGCAGTAGAGGAGGAGCCCCAAGATGAGTAGTAGGGTGAGGAGGAGCCATATGATGAGGTATCATAGCTTCAAGACTGGGTGGCTAGCTTGGAGTCATAGTTACAGATAGTATGGACCTAGATCCTAGAGAGGAACATGTCCATGGCTATACTACAGGCATAGTTGATGGTGGTACAGGGTCAACTAGTAGAGGGATAGGTGCAATGGTAGGGATTTGAGGAGGAGAGGATAGCTCTCCAAGCACAGGTTTCCACTATTGACATAAATATATAGAAGGTCACTATATAGCGTGAACTTCTTAGGGCTCAGTTGTATGTTGTTACCATAGAGCAGGACTTGCTCTAGTCTATGGGGGAAGGTCCCTCAACTTCATAGGTTGCTCATTCTACTCTAATTATATTGAGATTATCAGGTTTAGATGTGGGTGCAGAGATCTAATGATTGCATTCCCTCATTCAGGAGGGTAACAGATAACATGTAGTATATGTATCATACATCACTCTCATGGCCAAAGAGATCAAAATTCTAGGTGGTGAGGTGTCAGAGCAAACCATAGGTACAGAGTCATAGAAGACCAGGACACGAGAGATAGGGCAATTGTCCATGCAATCTAGCCATAGGACTAATCAGAAAAAGAGGTCCTCAGGTGCCAGCTCTAGGTGGACTCACAAGGAGGGTGGTACTGGTGGAGGAGACTCATAGAAAAGGGGCATAGACCCTACTTAGTACAGATCTTGTCATATGTTTGTATCATTTTTAAGTGTAAGGTTTGGGGACCTACACTATTGTAGCCTATGAATATTTTGGACACATACCTATGTACTCTGCTTTTGACACATATTTATATGATATGACATTGATTTATGACTCATTATATGTGTATATTTATTTGTTGTTTTATGTTTATGAGATGCATATGGATGCAATGATTATATGTTATGTTGATTTGATGCTATATGATGTGATGTATGGATGACATGCACTAGCTAGTTGATGGATGTATGACTAGATATTGTGATCTAGATGTGTAGATAGAATACTGTGATGTATGCATATGGATGCAATGTTAGATGTTAAATGCATGTTTAATTTAATGTACTTGTATGCTTTTAATTTATGATATGATGAATGCAATGTATGTAATGCATTATTTACATGATGTGATCTAATGTAAATGAACCTGTATGCTTTAATCACTTAAAATATAAGGAATGAATGCTATATGATTTAAAAATCTAATTGATGACACCACAAAATGTATAACAATCATGAACGTAATTGGTAACTCTTATCATAATAATTAATCAATTAGACATCCATATGTGAGATGATATGATGTATTGTTTTTGTTCATGAGCTTCTGTAAATTAAAATATATGCCTAAAATAGTCAGTGGCCATCTAAATATCATTGTTGATATCCATCTAGTATTTTTTCTATATTATGAAAATCCTTAAATAAAAAAATATCATAAAAAGAAATTTAAATTAATGATTGATTGATTATTTTTTGCTATTTGGGATTTTTTGAGGTTTTCCATGAAACTTAAACACCCTAATTGACTTATCAAAAGTTGTATAGTGACTAGTGACTATACTAGACTTTTGAAAGATAAAGTTTTTGCTATGAAAGAACAAGATATTTATTATCCATGTGTGTGCAAATGAATATATTAGATGAGACATGAGACTATCTCATTTACAGGAAGGATTCATTCAGCACATTGCTATAATGAGGATCACCCCATGCTCACCCGATACTAGGTTTGGACTTAGATGGACTAGACCACTAGGCAATACAAGCCACCTAAAGCTAGCTCATTTGTAAATTTCTTAGACCTACCCCAATTTCAGGCAGGATTCATTCAACTCATTTCTCTATGATTTTTGAGTATTGACCATTCCAAGGATTTAATTTCACACCCTTATTTTCTTCAATTTAATTGGGGTACTTGCTCATGTATAGTGATAAAAATCACTATTTATTTTGTTTTGAGCAAGGTATTTGATTTTATTTTGGTCTTTTTCTCCTTTTTGTAAGTAAGGGATTTTTTGGGTAGGGGGGAACTTGTCCTTTTCCCAATTACCACTACTCTAGACCATTGCGCCTCACAAATGAGAAAGTAACAAAACCTTTTTCTTAAGGTGACTAGGACCACTTCATAGTGTTCATATTTCCTTACTCTAATTAGAATTTTTAATGTGTTTGATTAGTGATGGGATTTTGATATACAAAGTGCTATCAAAACTAGACCTCATCCTAAAAAGCAAAGCAAGCTTTCTATAAACTTTTTGAGAAGACCACTAGGTATGGTTGAATGACCAGAAAACCCTAGAATATTCTTCATAGCAACAAGAGGGGTTGTGTTGAAAAACACAATTACTCACAAGAGGATGGAAGATTATGATGCATAGATGCATGATCGAAATACAAACGTGGTGTCGTTTGTAATATTACAAACACAACCTATTCTAATACAAGTGTGATGGATGGAAATGCCTAATGCAATGCAATTAAATGAAATGTAAGTGCAAAATAAAATGCATGATGCAAATGTTTTTGAAGTTTTGAATATTTTGCAATATTTTTAGATTTTATTGCTTTTTGATTTTTATGGATTTTTAAAATTTCCATGTTTTTGAATTTTTGAATTTATGTGTGGAACACCTTAAGATGAAGGATTTTTATAGGTTCAGGCTCTTCAAAACCTTCCAGTGATGTTAGGCGATATGTTCTAGGTACAATCTACTCTGAGATAATATATGGACCTAACCAGTTAGCCATAAATTTATCTCACAAGTGAAATGGTAGGTTTGAGTTATGTTGGTTCTCCTTCAGCACAAGATAACCAACTTTAAAACCTCTTAGATGAACTTTATTATTATAATCTCATTTTAAGCACTCTTTAAATTCATATATGCTCAAGGGCATTCATGCAATGTTCATCAAGAAGCATAAATTGATCAAGGTGAGCTTACCGCACAGTGTCATCATAGATAAACTCTTTAAATGTGATGCACAATGTTGGAATTTCCAACTCTAAGGGCATAATGGCCTCAGTGCCATATACTAGTAAGAACGAGGTTTCCCTAGTGGGCATCTGTATACTAGTCCTGTAAGCCCATAATATAAGGGATAGCTGAATGTGCCAATATTTATGATTTTCTTGTACCATATTTTTCAATATGGTCACCACTATCTTGTTTGAATCCTCAGCTTGACCATTTTCCTGCGGATAGTATGGCATCAAAAAACTATATTGTATATTGTATTTAGACGTTAAAGCCCTTACAATTTTGTTCTTGAATGACATTCCATTATCCAAGATTATCTTGTATGGTATCCTAAAATTAATAATGATATTGTGAAGTATGAACTTCGTAATACGTGCTCTAGTTATCGTTGTTAGAGGTATTGCTTCCACCCACTTTGTAAAATACCCTTTGTAACCGCCAGGTGGAAGTGTATTTTAATCTTTTGTAAAAAAGAGTTATAGTCGAATAGAATTATAATATATATATCATGTATTTTATTTTCTCACATTTATAGTTAAAAAACTTAAATATTATTTATTATTATAAATAACAATAGCCATTATAATAAATGTATGCCAACTCAATGATGGGGGAGATATCTTATCGATTAGATCCAGATCCCACTAAGAAAATGACCAAGCTACTTGAATGGGTTGTAATCCCTACGATGGCAAGTGTGTAATATTAGCATGATGTTTATATTTAATGCATTTCTTGACATATGCAATGCAATCCTTCTCCATAGAGGGCCAATAATAACCCATTTGAAGGATGCACTTGATAATGGCCATGTTGCTGAAATGACTATTGTATGTACCATAATGAGCCTGCAAAATTACCCAAGATGACTCTTGGGGCTCAAGAAAATTAAGGAGAACTCCATCATAGCTTCTATGGTACAATATGTCTCATAGCAAGACATACTTTGTCACTTTCTATCTAAATGTGCACTTCATGGCATGCGATATTCCCTAAGGGATTAAACCAAGATTTAGGAAGTCATGTAATTGTGACATCCAATCCTGATAATATTATGCCTTGACTGACAAGATGACTTTTTTGCCTAGAATTTCGTTGTGCATGAATACATATTGGAATACAACCTTGTGGTGAATGTTAGTGTCATTCCTCGTAGGACCCTACGGGATCAAAGATCCCTAAGGTGCATTCTTGAGGAAGTCTATGGATTTATAGAACCACTCATGGTTTGGTTCTATATGAATCATGTTGAATTATTCCTTATTATTGAGAGCCTCATGCTACATCATGGCATGCAATAATATCTTTACATGAATGATAGTAAAATTGGCAGACAGATTATGAGGCATTAGAGATCCTACATATGTCATAGTGTATGTGAATCTATTTGATGAATGAAGGATTACCTCAATGTTGTACCACTCTAAATAGGATAGATAAGTATCATAAATATCCTTATAAGGTTTTAGGATAGGGCACCTACATTGAAAAATGCCCTTCACTTGATTGACTATGAGAAGAGAATCACCAAAGATGTTTAACCTTTTAATTTTATAGTTGTTTGGAGACCCAAAATTAGGACCTCGTATTTAGTTGTGTTATTGGTATAAGAGAATTCTAGCTTAAATGACAATGGTATTGGAGCACATTGTGGAGTGAAAAAGATAATTTATGCACCACCCCCTTGCTCACACTTTGAATCATCAGAGAATAAAGTCATGTCAGCTTTGTTCTCTGGTTCTTCGGGTTCAAGAGATTTTGATAATGCAAATACTACATCATTAGGAAGCTATATGAAAAGAGGTCTACTATATTTTAGAGGTGCATCTACTACCTAATCAGCTATGGCCTATCCCTTTATGGATGTTTATCTAATGAATTCCAAGTCAAAATCTATCATTAGCATGATCCACTTTGCAGTACATATATTATGATATGTATTTCTCATCATATACTGCAACGGATTTTTTTTGTATATCACATACATTATATGACTTAGCATATAATGATGTAAATTCTTCATTGTAAAAACCACTGCTAAAAACATATTTTCCAAGTATGCATACCCAAGCTCATAACTCACCAAGGTGTGACTGATGTAATATATCACTTGCTCTTTGTCTTGCGCATTATTTTGGGCCAACATGGTTCCCAATGTAAAGTCAATAGCTGATATATATAATAGTAAAGGCACATCTGGTCTTGGTGGAGCTAACACTGGTGTCGTTGCTAGGTATTTCTTAGTTTCATAAAAGACTACTTGATAGTCCTCATCCCAATTTAATGGTACCCCCTTGTGTAGCAACCGATTCATGGGTTGGCATTTATCCAATAATTGTGTGATAAACAACTTTATGGATGCTACTTTGACCTGTAGGATTCTTAGCTCTTAGATATTTGTGGGAGGATGTATTTCTAATATGGCCTTGACCTTATTTGGGTTAGATTTTATCCCTCACTTATAAATAATTAATCCCAAGAGCTTTCTTGAAGTTACACCAAATACACACTTCTTGGGATTCAACCTGACATTATTCTCTATCAGGAAATCAAAGACCTTCCTTAGGACCTCTGCATGCTTTGAACACAAAAATGACTTTACTAATAAGTCATCGATATAATATTCTAAGATTTTGTACATGTAGTCATGGAAAATGTATGTCATGGCTCGCTGATATATAGCACCAACATTTTTAAGGCTAAATGGCATAACTTTATAACAGAATATTCTCCATGGTGTTATGAATGCGGTTTTGTGTTGGTCTACAAATTTAATCTGAATTTAATTGTAACCATAAAAATCATCCATAAGGGAGAGCATCTCATGACATACAGTTGCATCTACAAGAGCATATATGTTGGGTAACATAAATAAATCCTTTGGTGCTGCCTTGTTGAGGTCTTTAAAATATGTACAAATACGGATCCTTCCATCAGGTTTTCCTATAGGTACCATGTTTGATACCCATTATGGATATTTGATGGAGATAATAAAATCTACATCCAAAACCTTTTGCAACTCATCTTTAACCATTAAATAAATGTTTGGATGCATATTCCTGAGATTCTACTTGACAAACCTTTTAGAGGAGTCTAGCGAAAGGTTATGAGTAACAATTTTTGGTTCTAGTCTCAACATATCCTTGTATGTCCAAGCAAAGAGATCATGTATCTCTTTCAGTAGAGGAATGAGGTTGGCACGCTCATCAGGAGATAGACTCTCTCCAAATTTAACCTTCTTAGGATTAGTGGTATCATCACTGATATCTGCATCAAATATCTCCTCTATTGACATATGTGATCCCTCCTCAAGATGGTGAGTCATCAAAATCAAGTGGATGTCATCAGCTAGGTTTAAGGGTTCTACATCAGAATTTCCCTCAACATGATAAAAATCATGTGTACATCCTGGCACAAAATGGAAAGGTTGCAACATTTCTTAATTAGGGAAGAAATATTTAGGCTTTAGTGGTGAATCAGTGTGATCCCAATCAATAACATCTAAATTGAGACATAATGGTTCAGAAGGATCGACTGGATTGTGAAGTGCAGTGGTCAGATCAATGGAGATCATATTTATGGAATAGATTAGATCTACAAAACCACATGTGTATGACTCTATCTTATATGTGCTATAATCATACCCAAGATGTGGATCTAGGGGTATGGGGATCTCTGGATCCAGTCTATGAACAAACTGGAAAGTGGGATCACTTGGCTTAAGGAGTTGCATGTATGTCGATGAATCAGGGAATATTATATGATAAATCATATCTAAATTGGGTGGTCTCCCTCTAAGGCACATGCTAGGATATACTCATCGATACATCTCATCGATGTGAATCGGTTCATGACAATGTCATAAATAATGAGACCCAAGATAGGCTCTCTCGGTCTCATCATTATCATCGCTATCATATATGACTCCACCCCAGTTGATAGGAATCAGGTGATTAGCAAGATGAGGCCCAAGGTAGGCCCACTCCTCATTGCCACTATAATTAATGAGGGGTCCTTCATTCTTTCCCATTGTCTCCATGGGTAACAAATGATGTAAATGTAGAGGACCTAAGTAAGCCAACTTAGTCCCATCCTCATATCACTCATTGTTTGAATATTGCTCATCATCATCTATTCTAGAATCACAATATGGTCCATCACTTTTGATAATGGACTTTGATTGAACTTTTTTAGAAGCAACTTTTGATTCAGTGTCTATTGTTATACCCAGATTTTGGATCTACATACCAATTTTGTTGGTATCTTCATGGCTTTCCATGTCCAAGTTAGCTCTTGAAATATCTACTAGATTGAACCCAACCACGATGTTATCGTAATAGATCTCAGGTGGTTCTATAGAAACATAAGTCACCAACCTATTGCACATTCGTATGTAAGAAGAATTAGGGTGATAAGGATTCTAATCCACATCATCCCCTAAAATAAGGTTCATACAATCAAGAGATGCTGCTACGAGCTCATCCTATCCTCTTATATGGTAGCCTAACCCAAACCTATCAATTGGTAGCTGATATTGTGCTTCATAGGGAGTTCAACACCCTTGCTCTAATAAGCCTCGATTGAAACCATATCAATGGTAACATTTGAAATAGTGCAAGGTGAACTCAGGGTTAGACAAATAATGAACATTCATCGGGAATGATTCATCATCATCCTCATATATGAGCGTGCAATTTGTAAGTTGGTTGAGCCCTCCATAGATAAAATTTGTTTGGTTGGGTGGCACCCCTAGTGGTACCACCATTCCCACAAGAAAGTGATGGGCTTGAGATCAGCCCATGTCCTATGTAGTATCGATAAAAGGTGTGAATGTCATGTTCTACACTATATATTCTGCTAATATAAGATTAACCAAATGTACAATCACCTACAGTGCAAATGAGCCTACTAAAGAAGCAGGTGAGGCAGGCTGAGGTGCCTCCTCGACTTGATTCTGAGCATCCCCTTCATCCATGAGACTAGGAACCTTGAAATTTTCTACCTTGTGTGCTTGCTTTGGCTCATTTTCACCCATAACTATCTTAATATTCTTGTCATTCCTAAGCATATTGGATGTTGTAGTCTTTATTGAAGTTATTATTGTGTGCTCTTATAGCTGTGGTGCTATAGTGGAAGGTCCTACACACACTTATTTTAATTTACCTTCTATATGTTTGATAGGTTATGTTGCCCATATATCCAGGTGTGTTGAGGGGATAATGAAATCTCCAGGTAAATCTGCTAGGTTCACATATTTGAATGGCTCCTCATTAGAAGGAACCATGTGAACTTGTCTCTCATGTATATATTTAATACATTGATGTAAAATTGAGGGAATGCAGCATATTTCTCTAATCGAAGGCCTCCCCAGGAGGATGTTATATTGCATGGCACCCTCTATCGCATGACACATCATAAGGATGGTCTTCAGTCCAACCTAAATTAAAAGAACTATAGTACCTACCGTTGAGCAGAGTGCATCATAAAATGCTCTCAAAGTAAAGGTAAAAGGAACAATGTGTGATTTTGATAACTTCTGATATGTCAATGCCTTGGTAGTAATAATGTTGATTGATGACCCTATATCAATCAAAACCTATTTAAATTGTGTGTGGTTAACACATTCAATTATATGCAGTAGTGGGTATGTTATAGCAATAGAGACCATTTTAATCTCGTGATCATGGAATTGAATCACCGACTCACTGCACTACTGCACATGTCCC
Organism: Wollemia nobilis; assembly: GCA_028583015.1. NCBI lineage: Eukaryota > Viridiplantae > Streptophyta > Pinopsida > Araucariales > Araucariaceae > Wollemia > Wollemia nobilis. The sequence goes on from JAQPPZ010004166.1 coordinate 8,486,336, forward strand.
ACAAAATTTATAAATTATTTAGGGTCTTGGGACTAAACTGTGATAGACCTTAGTATGTCCATGAGCATATCCCTATTCTTAGGAGACTACTGAATCAGTTCATATATTGACAACTTTGTTGGAGTTATCTGTAGGCTTTGAACTAGTCTACTCCTGATGGTCACCACTGGTCTAGTTGGTGGGTCTGGCATATTTTGCATTGGATTTTGATGGGGTATAGCTTGCACTCTAATCAAATATGGAGGTGGATTTGGTCACTAATACCTCCCTTGTATTATGATAACATTGATAATGTCGATGAATACTTGAGTTGGCAGTTCCACCCGCACTTGATTCACATGATCAATATTGTTCCTCGATGGATCATAATTTGGTAAGGGGTTCTTTAAGATCTCCATATTTTGGTTTTTTAGAGCCTGAGGGTTGTCCATAATTAGCTCACCCTTTTTTATCATATTTTGCACCATGTCTTTGAAACTATAACATCCTTCGATGTCACGTCCCTTCATTCTGTGGTAAGGGCAATACAGATTGTCCCTATTTTATTTAGGCTTGGGTTGGTTAGGGTCTTGTAATTTTATATCTGGTAAGTTAAGGGCTTTGGATTTGCATATTTTATGGAATAGTGATGTCAGCGACTATGATAAAGGTGTGAACTAGAGAGGTAGATGTTGCTCTCTATTCTTACCCTTATTGTTATTATTATGTTGATCGTATCACGCAAGAGGAGGTTGGGCTTGATAATTCTATTGTTGCACCTTATCCCCTTTCTAGAGGTTTAATACCACTTGGTTCACATGGGCGAGCTTGGTCGGGTGATTCTGATTGTGGGCATTCTTGTTCCACTCCTTGTTTTGGAGCTTCAAGTTACCCTCCTATAACTTTATGTCCTCAATTACCTTGGCTTATGCAAAGGCCTCCTCAAATGTTTGATACTATTACAATTATAGTAGTAAAAAGATGTGCTTTGCACAAATACTTGTGAACATTCGATTTAGTTCTATGGTTGAAATAGAAAATGGCAACTTAGCCATCAATTTTCTCCATATTTTCTAATAATCCATGATCGGGTCATCATCATGTTGCATTAAAGCAGCCAGATCGAATAGGTTTACCTTCTTGATACCGAAGGAGAAGCATTCAATAAACACATTGGCTAGTTATTTAAATTTGGTTATTATGTGCCTCTCAAGTTGATTGAACCACTCTCGAGAAAGGCCTGAAAGGGTTGTGATGAATATTCTTAGCAACAAAGCATCATTGCTTTCTATCTGAAAGCACATATCCATAAATCTTGTAACATATTCTTGAGCATCCTCATCTCCTTAAAATTTCTCTATATCTGGCATCTTGAAGTGATCGGGGTACAATGGAATGGGCACTTAAGGGTATAATTGCTCATTATGTATTTTTTTCAAGGTTGGATTTTGATAAGCCACCCCTTGTTTCTCTATATCTCTAACCTTGTCTACCAAGGCATTGTAGGCCTTTGAAGATGAATTTACTCTTCTATAAGAGGTCATTGAGGAGCCTTTGGAGGTAAATTCTTCTTCGGTCAAGGTGGAGGACTAGGCTCATCCTCCATATATACTAAGGAGATCTCAGGATATTCCTGATCTTGTTTATCTCCTACTACTTCTTCGTACTACATACGCCCATGATGTTCAAACACTTGGTGTTGGATTGTGTTTTGGGCCATGTGGTGAGTACAAGTTTCAATGTTTTAAGGGTGCAATTTAGGTTATGAAGCAGCTCGTCTATGAGTGCATTTCATTATTCACTCTAAGGGAGTAAATTGGCATGAGCTAATTGGTCCTCTCTCTTAGCATGCTCCTTTTGATCAAGGATGCATTGCTCATGCATGCATTTCTCAAAAATATGTTGCCTTAGCAACCTTTGTCTCTAAGTATCCTCATTTTTTATGTGCTCACACTCTGCATGGACATATTCCAATTGATCTTGGAAGATCTGCTACCATTATTTTGACACCAATTTTTTTGATCGATCTATAATATCGGTCATATGTGATCTTTGGTGGATTTTTCCATTTGGGAATATTTGTTGGTATGACCCCCAATAGGCTTGTTTTCCATGCTCTTGCCTTTGTCTATATAGATGGCATATATATTTTGGTGTTGTTTGTTATCTATGCCCATGTGGGTCGATAGTGCAAGTATACTTTGAGAATAATTAAATCATTCTATTGGTTCTCTAATAGTCCTACGTGTGCTCTCACTATGAGAACTCATGGAGTGAGAGTGAGAAACCAAGGATTTATACCCTAATTTCCCTAGGACCCTATCGAGACCATCCAGTTGCCTTGTGCACCATGGCTTGTGTGGTGGTGTACCATTGACTCCAACTTTAGATATATCAAATGTGAACTTACTAAGTTTATTGTTGTTTGGAGTCTGTGTGGGCCTATGCTTTGAAGCAACCATCTCTTCTTGTCCCTGAATTGGTGGATTTTTTTACTTGTCTATTTTTAACTGGTAGGGGCCTTTAACCACCCTTATCTCGAGTATGGATGGGAACCAACTTGGTTATAGTTACTTCCTCCATGATGTACTCTTTAGCAGATCCAGTAGATCCATGAGGTGTATGATCACGATATATGCTCCCATGCTCAAAGGCCCCATGTTTGGATCTTCCATACTTGAATATGTCTTGTGATGAGTGTACATTACCTCCTCTAGGTGGGGTATTCTGATGAGAACATCCAAACATAGATTTATCCTCTCTAATTCTCATCGAACATCATTCATAAGGATCTTTTTATTGAGGGTTTGATGCATTATGTTGTGCATTAAGTGGAGCTTCAATGTCGACCTTAGTTCTACATCAAGATAGGTCTCTCTTTGTTCTAACCATGATGTGTATTATCTTGTATGTAAATTTTAAAGCAAAAAAAGAAGAAAAAGATGATTATCTCTTTTAAAAAATTTCTTTGTAATCCCTACACTGGTTTTATGTGTTTAAAATTTGTTGAAAATCAAAACTACTCTCATTGTGTTTGAAATTATTGATGTAATGCTCAAATAGTTTAAGGTTTTCACCTGTATGCTTGTAGCTCGATAACTGGCAATGAAATTCATGGTCATGTAAACCCCTCGAAATGTGAAGTTGAAATCCACACCAATGTAGGGAGCACAATTCTTATCTATCCTCACCAAGCACCTTTTTCACAGTGATACACCCCTTAGAAGAGGAATAAATGCTATTTTTCATGGTTAGGATAGATATAAAAAGTATACCACCTAACTAAAAAGCATACCAATATAAAAAGCATACCAATATAAAAAGCATACACCTAACTAGTGCATCAATTAACATCAAGCTTTAAAGCAATAAATAATGGTTTATTTTATTAATTCTTTGTCAAATCCTGATTACAAATACGTCCCTCTTAGGGATACCCAAATCCTTGATACAATTGATATAATTTTGAAGACCCTCTAAATGAGGGGGTGGTGTAATACGTAGACTCTTTAGAATGGACATGAACTATTCAAGTCCAAAGATAGCCTTCTTCTCCAATATTAGAGGAATATGTTGCCAAGAACACCTTGAAATGCTCAAATCCTAAAAATCTACGTTCAATAAACAACATATAAGGGGTTAATAACAAAGGAGGACTCTCTTGATGAAGCACTTGATAAATAATTACATAAATGATGAAAATGATGAGAAAGAAAGTGTGTAAACTAGTAAATATGTGTATAAAATATCTATATTGTTGTAAAGCTTATAATGAAAGCAGGAAATCTAGAAATTACAATGTATAATCTACCATTAAGACTTGAAATGAAGTAAATCTAATGAAACTAATGAATATTGACAAATGCGAGGAAAGAAGAGCAAATATACTTCTAATTCCTAGATTTAACCACACAAATGCATAAAAGAAAGCTAATCTAAGTCAGATATACCTAAATACATGCTTGAAAAGGGAAATCTATGGCTAAAACAAAGGAAAATGAGATTCAAACCCTCACCATAGGTCTGAAACGCAACTGGCACTGTTAGTCATGGTTGAGGTGAAAGTATTCTTACTCTTGTAATCAAGGCTTGGATATTCAATTTTATCCATGGAATTGATGATCAAGGTTTACCTTTGTGTCCCAATATGGATTGGAAGTTGAATTTGATAAGATTTATGTTCAATTAAATTGAATTTGTGATTTGTGCTTCTTAGTCCTTTGGAAGCTTCATTTTTAGATTCATGCTTAGCACTCCATAGTTGGTCAACACTTTGACTCTCCTCAAGGGGTTGTCACTTCACTATCCATTTTGACAGAGCTTCACTACATTCCAAATCAATATCAATTCAAACCTCTCCCCAATTTTGAGTGGGGGTCTTAAAGCCTTCTCAAGTCCTTGGTCTAGCTTCATGGATAAGCTAATATTAAGAACTAGGAGGTTACAATAGTTGGGAGGAAGTTTCTGGATGCTTCCTTGCCCAAAACTACTTTGAATTCCATCACCATGGTTTTTGTAATGGATTTTTGGCTTGGCTTAGGATTCAAAATAGTTTCATGTCTAGCCACAGCTCTGAGGCACAACTAGCTCTATTAGTTGTGGGTGTCAGCCATGACTAAGGCTGAGTATGCCAACTCTGCCCAAATTGAGTGGTTAAAACCATTGCTCTATCTTGGAATAGTCCAAGATCATTCATATGGTCTATTAGGATACCCATATGAGTAGTCCCCTACACATGACACATTTTAAGTGTCTATAAAAGTACATTTTGTAGCAGTTCCCTCTTTTTGAGTACTACGAAAACTTAGGGTAATTTTATTTCCAATGGTTTCTACCCAGGTCTCGAAGTGTCAGTCATATATGAGGGAAAATTCATCATATATCTTGATACCATATCTTAAGGTAGTAATATTATTTTCACATCTCATGATCCACCAAGCATGTATTTTGGCTTCCATCCATTTCTTGTCTGTGTGCATCCTTCGAATAGTCTTTTCTTCCAAGAAGTGATCGTTATTATTCTTGAGGTCATAATCTATAACTTGCTTATAGAAATCATGCCATGGAGGAAATGGTTGCATTTGATCTATATGTCATTCCAACTCTTCATCCTCATGATTATTCCTTTGCTACTCTATGTGCTCCCTGATTGCTTTCTTGAATTCTTTGCTTTTACTACCATTAAGAATTTCCAATATTTCTACAAATTTATCGATGGGGTCATATCTCCATCATTGTGATAACTCTACCAGTTCTAGATCCCTTTGAGTCTAAGTAACTTATTCATGGTTCTATTTTTTATATAGGACTATACCTTCAAAATTAAATGGGAGGATGCAAGTCCCTTTTCTACCTATGCCTGTACCAAAAATTTCATTTATGTACATGGTTTATCTACAATATTCCAGCATGAACAACCATTTTATGACATAGTGAGGGAGTAGGAATGGCTTCCCAGTGAACCCATATAATCTAATGACCATACCTTATGTCAAAATGAACCATTCTCCCTCTTCTACATGTGGGTTTTATAGAACATTATTCACCATTAGAGATAATCTATCCATTTATCCATATATAAGCTTCAATGTAGGTCCTAATAAATCCCTGTTGAAGTTATAGTAGATATCGAAAGTGGCAAGCATAAAGGTCCATGTATATACCAGTAACTTTTTTCCCTTCTCATCCTAGTCTATTACTGGTATAAAATGCATCTCTTTTAGCATGAATTAAAAGAAAATCTAGGCTAGGTGGGAGTAGTATCAAAAGGAAACTTGGGCATCTATCAATTGCTCATGGATTTTTTAGTATATGAAGGTTGGCCAACTAAGGAAAATGAACCTAGTGCTCTGGTCCATAACAGAGGTATCATAGAAATTGGGGTTAGTGTAAAATCCCTCCAATTTAGCTACTAATTTTCTTACTTTCATCACTTGAATATGGTACTACTGATGGATTTTGTGAGTGCAAGAAAATACATTCAGCTTTAAACAAGCAAATCGATTGAGCCTAGTACCCTCATTCAAGTGGAAATATAGATATTATTCACAAGAGGTAAGGATGGATATGATGTATAACCATGTTCCGTGAGTACATGGAAGCTCACAATAAAATAGGATAAATTCATGTAGTTGCATTCATCTTTTGCATTCTATGATTTACTGGTTGCTGAAAATCAATATTTTATGTTTAAAACAATTATTGAATACTTGTTTATATAATAAGATGTATAAAATAATTAATAAAATAATATTATTTCTAAGTTAATTCAAAATTTTATCTCTTTGTTTTCTTGCATATTATAGTGCCATTATCATATAGATATCATAGCTTTCTTATATTGCATCTTGTGGTTGCATTTCCTATATCATATACTCATAAAAAGCTAATAGTGACATAAAAGCACATGGTAGATTATTAGGAAATAGTAAGAGCCACAAATGAGATTGAGAGGAATCCAAAATTTTTATTTCAAAATTTTTGAGATTGTATTTCGCTAGAGTCTTTCCACAGGGTTGCAAAAAAACTTGTGAAGACAAGGACTCATCATCAATTCCATTAAACTGATAAATCAACTAGTGAAGATTGATTATCTCTAGAATTAAAATTTCTTCCATTATAGTCCTAATACTTTGTTGCAAAAAAAGGAGATTCAAATAAATTTGGGAAGCTTCCTACAAAAGAGCTAGGAAGAATATCTTCTTTAGAATAAATATAGAACCTAAAGCAACAAATGAAAGAATGAGTATTTGAAGGCCTGAAGGAAAGGTCCTATTGCTAGAAATTATAGACCTGTAGAGTGTAGAAAAAGAAAATGCCAGAGGAACCTTGTTGTAGATTCAAGGAAGAGACTCCAAAGAAGAGTCCAGGAGAATATTGGAGGTTGGTGATCTCCATTGAAGATTGTAAAAAGTAGATTGAAGAGAATCTAGATAATATTCATAGTGAAGATAGGAGATTGGTGATCTCCATTTAATATTGAAGACTTCACCTTAAAGGATTAGAAAAAATCAGCTTGAGAAGCTGAAGAGACATACAAGAGGTCCCATTAAAGAACTTCCAATTTTGGAAGAGATAGAGGACTAGAAAAATTCATGTTCCTAAAGTAGCAAATTTTAGAGATCCAAGAGGGAGATCTCATTGACAAAATTCCAAAGTAGAATTTTGAAGAAAAGGTCTTATTAAGAAGATCGAAGAAGCTGCAATATAGAAGACCCTAGAAAATAGATCTCAAGGAGAAATAAATAGAAGGCTTGGAGAGCCTCATTGAAGGAGATTTAGAGAAGTCCGTTGAAGGAGTTCCTAGGAGAACTCATTGGAAAAATTTACCACAAATGAGAGGTTCGTGATAAAGGAAGAACTTGGTACAATTATCGCCATTTGATAACAAGCCCAAGGGAGAAGAATTTAGCAAGAAGCTTGCCAAATTTTGGAGGAGATTGGTGAAGACCTCAAGACTTTCAGATTCTTAAGAAAAAGGCCTAGATTGAAGTCAAAATTCAACAAGGAGGCTGAAGGAGAAAGTAGATAGAAGGATCATACCAAATCCAAGATATTTGAAGATTGCCTTTTATATATAGAAGGCAAATTTCAGATATAGGGGTTTTTTGAATCTACAACAAAATACTAAAGGCAGGGTTATGCATAAGGGGTTTTCCTAAAAATGTATTTATAAAAATTTGGTGAATCAGTTTCGAAATCCAAGTGAATAGTGTCGAAACACATGTAAAAGGTTCACTATTATTAGGGGTAATGTTGAAAATTTAAACTTAAAATGGTCAAATTATTATAAAATTGAGGCGAATCGACCCCAAAAAAAAATTGCACCTAGAAATTTTTGGCTAATGGACCCTGGTCAAGGGTCCCAAATATTAGCCAATTCCAAATTTTGAAAATCTTAATTTTAGCCAATTTGGCTATAAATAGCCACTATGCATAACCCTTTAAAGGGTTCTTGAGAGAAAATATCAGCTATGATTTGGAGGAGTTCCCTACAAAATTTTTGAGATTCAAGGATAGAATTTTAGTGGATAGATTGACTACTTTGAAATCCAAAAAAAATCATATTTTAGGATAGCAATAAACCAACAACTTGGGCAACATCAATAGCTGCTAAGATTCATAGTTCCATGATACATCCTGAAGGAGAATTGAAGCCACCAAACTATAGATTCAAGTAGCAAGTTATAGGAGGTACAAAGCTACAAATTGGTGTGTTGAGAGCTATTTTGGATAGCCAAGAAGATTTTTTATTTCATCAGACTAAGTGCAATAAAATTATTAAATAAAATTATCAAGACATCCATTATCTACAGATCATCAAGGTAAGCAAATTTGGTGCATAAGGTTCATTAGTTGAACTTTAATAATTTTATTCGTAATCAAGTTCCATTAGGAACTTTATTAAGGTTTAAAATTTAAAATAGAAGGTTGCATATTAAAGTCTTCAAATGGGTTCATAAAGTAATTTCCAATAAGATTTATACCTGCACATTAAAATAGGAGTTAGATATATTTTGAAAGAAATAAAAATATCATCTTCCTATTATCTAGTTATAGTAGAGAAGACATTACTTTTAAGTGAATTTTACATAGATTTAAGTGCATATTTTGAGTTACCTTTAAGAATTCTTTACAAGAAGTAATAAGGAGAAATTACTAGTGCATTATACTAGTTACTCTTAAAAGGTTATTAAGTGCATTGGTTGTTAAGTTAAGGAGGAAGACCAAAGTGCACAAATCAGCATAATATCAAAGTTTCTAGAGATACTATTATGCACACAAAACCTACAACATTTTATGGCAAGGATAATCCACCAAAAAGGGTAACAAAACCTCCATAAATTGGAGAAGAAAATTGGATCATCATAGAAGTGGGATAGCTTCAAAAGTCTTAGGACTTTGGTACATTCCAAGGTATATTTATCTACAACATTGAACCCTAATATACATAGAAAATGAAGTGCATATACTATAGTGTCTAAGAACACTACTACGAAGCCTAGAATCCTATCTACAAGCAATTTCCATTAGCACTAGAAAAAGTGCTTAAAGAAGAGCCATTCCAAAAGGGCTCAACATCAGCCATTAGCAAAGGAAAGCACAACTCAAGGTGCTTGAGCGAAGAGCCATCCATAGGGCTTAGAATCTGCCTCATCAAGGTGTTAGAAGACACCGATGTTTGTCATCGAATCTAGCACCTAAGGCAACATCAACCTATAGTATAAAAAGGGCCTATGTAAGGTGAATATCATCCTACATAAAACATAGCACCAAGGACAACATATTGCAGTGAAGTATAAGGTGAAAGCAAGGTGCATTACCAAGGGTCCAACTTGGATGAATCACCAACCAAGATGTATATCGATAGCCACCATAGAACCTCCCTACAACGCTTAAGAACCTCCATACTTGGAGCCAGTTGCATAGCATCATATTTGAAAATGTTGGAGATAAGATACAAGAAGGCATTCACTAGCAAGAAATAGACGTTGAGTAAGAGACATTGAGGAAACCCTACATGCACAAGATTGGAGTGACACTTGCAAGTTTCTACCAAGGGATATTGTGCCACTTGGCACAAAGGTGAAAGAGCATCTCCATATTCATAATGCCAGCACTCAAGTGAAAGGGTGCTCAAACAAAGTAACACCTTTCATCATAATTCCAATGCTCAAGAAGAGCATATTCAATGCTCATCAATGCATAGGATTTATATTCATACTTGCACCATGTACCATAACGCTTCTCAAGATATAAAATAGGTGTTGCACCACCTAAGGAGAACACCAAGAGTCTTAAGCAATGCCTAGTGCCACTTGGCACCCGCATCAAGAAGGTAGAAAATTATTTATAGCTGCTAAAAGTAAAAGTGCACATAGAGAGAGGGAAACACATCCTGAGCTAGCATTGAATGCAGAGAAGTCAAGGCATATTTAAGTGGGATTAAAAAAGAATCAAAGACATGATCAAGAGAGGATTAAAGGCACAGTTAAGGTAAAATTTTAGGTACTTATCCAAGGATCAACGAAGGTTCAAATGCACATTCAAGAGACATCCAACAACTCACTACCATGTATCCACCGTCGATGAAATACAGTGCCCACGATTAAGGAAGAGACTATGTCAATTATCTCATGCATTCGACATTCATAAAGGTAAAGTCTCACATCGATTAAATTTGATTTCATTAAGGAGTAATAAGGTGTATAATATAAGGTTGAGTTCATATAGCATTTATGTTGGAGATACAAGCAAAATCAACCTTTAATACATTGGAAAGCAAATCAAAGAAGTTTATCCTTAATAGTATTTCAAAATATATTTGTTGGAATACAATTATCTCAATATTTGAAATTAAATACCATAGGAGATATAAGGGTTTCTACTTATTAAACCAAAAACTTATTATTGCAAATATTATCAATTTCTAAAATTTTAAATTAGGGAGATATAAGGAGTGGTACATCAAGATTTAATTAATTGGAATTTAGAAAATTGAACCATTGGAAATTTAAGGATAGAAAATCATACTTATTGCTTGCTTAATATATTTAAAACTTATTGCTTAGACTTGTCTCATAATCACATTAAAGGGATAAAATAAATCCAACCATAGAGAACATAATTAAATTGATAAGTGCATAGTTCAATAGGAGAAATAAGGTGAAAATAGGAGTTGATTATTATCATTCCCAAAATATTACAAAATCAAATCAAAAGGTGAACTAATAGTAACTAAGAACTTTATCAAGATTAGAACATATTCTAATCACTAGGGAGACATAATTATCATACACAAACTAAGTCTTAAAAATAATCTAACCTAGGGAGTCATAAGGTAGACCACTTCAAAGGTTCTATCAAGAGTATTCTCAAAAATACTAAAATAAATCTATTAAAACCAAGGAGAAAGAAATATGTCTACCTCAAATAATACAGTGAACAAAGATATGAACAACACTATTAGAAAGGAAAGGGAAAGTGTCATAAAAATTGGAATCAAGAAGTTACTTATAAAGTATGAAGGAGACTTAGACCTTAATTCAAAACTGATTCATAGTGAAGCTTTAAAAGATAACTTTGAAACCTTGGAATATTATATACATGATCGACTCACTGAAGCAATTGATAATGGAGAGAGTGACATTCAAATTCCTTTAGCATTTTGGTAGCATATTATATATAGCATTATTTACATTCAAATGTTACAAGGATGAGAATATAGAACAAAGAGGATTGATAGAATCACTTAATAAGAAAAAAAATGGATGAATCATACCTAGAGAAGGTATTTCAATACTCATGCAATATTGATACTTCAAGTTCTACTAACTCAAAATCTTATCATGATACCTTAATTATTTTTTTAGAAGCTTCTATACAAAACCTCAAAAATAATAAAAAGTACAAAGGCAAATAGAAGATACTTTTGCAAGAATCAGGTGATAGTACGACCATCTATGAGAGTGCAATAATTGACTCCAAAGACAACAATAAAGAAGAAGAATAATATGAACTAGATAAATGAGGCATATAGTGCAAGATAATTTAAAATAATATAAAGGACCAGATCAAGCTGAAGAACCAAGACAAATATCCATATTGAACACTAAAGTATTAAGTATCCAAATAATGTAATACAAGAGGGTGTTAGAGTATATTACTGGTGGATAACAGTTCTAACACAAGACAGGAAACCAGGAAAACAAGAGCTCAAAATTTCTTATTCAATACTTCGGAAGAATTTTACAAGAATATACAACAATCTACCATTTTCTAGCCCCCCTCTCATTACAATCCATGGGTTTTTATCAAGGTCCCGATCCTCTATGTTTTCAAACTTCCCACGATCTACAATTGCCACATGGAACAATTCTAGAAAGTCGCATTGATGAGACTCTAGGTGAGGTGCGCGACTGGCTGCCATACCCAACATAATCTTCTTCTCGATCTGTTGCTTGCTGTTAGTTGCTATAAACGCATCTCTAGATATCCTACGTGAGTGGCCAACATGCCTGTTGAAATTCTCCTTTGAAACTGTTGCTTCACTGCCGCTAACTTGCCACGCACGTAGGGCGCCTTTATGAAAGCTGGGAGTGCGTGTTTTTCTATTTGGTCATGATATCGTGACATGTCGCGATATCGTGACCATTTCCTTTCTACGTCTTCTCTCTCCTGCCCCCATCGCGATATTGCGACATGTCGCGATATCGTGACATTTCCTCCTTCAAGCCTTCTCTCTCCGTTTTGGCCGCGATATCGCGACCTGTCACAATATCATGCCATTTTTTTTGTCGGCCTCCGTTCTCCCATTTCGGTCATGAAATCATGACATGTCACGATTTCATGACCTTTGGCCCTCCGCGCCTTTGTTCCCCTACTTTGGTTGTGATTTCGTGACCATTTGTCCTCCGTGCCTTTGTTCCCTTGCTTTGGTCGTGATTTCATGACATGTTGCGAAATTGTGACTTGTCTCGATTTTGTGACCTTTTGTCCTCTGTGCCTTTGTTTCCCCGCTTCGGTCACGATTTCATGACATTTCACGAAATCACATGTCACGATTTCATGACCTTTTGTCCTCCGCGCCTTTGTTCCCCTGCTTTGGTCGCGATTTCACGACATGTCGCGATATCGTGACCTTTTGTCCGCCGTTTCTCTATCTCTTGTTTTGGTCACGATATCACGACACTTTTTGTGTCACGATATCGTGACACATATTTTTCTTTGCAACAATTAGAAAAAAATAACAACAAAAATTTTGGTTGATGCTCGATTGCTTTGCTGCCCTCGGATGCTCCTACATCAGACACCCGGGGTGGATTGAGAAGTGATCCTCACTTCTGATCTTTGAGAGGAAGACCCAGGCGGTCAACCTCTGTTTTTGATAGCCAAGTTGCATCTTCTATAGGTCTACCCCTCCACTTGATCAAATATTAAGAATACTATTTGTTTCTTGTGCTTGTGCCTTCATGAGTATCTAATATTTCTTCGATCTCTTCTATGGTCGGGTTAGACTCTGGAATGCTCCATAATTCTGTACTTGGTGCCTCTGTATTGTTTCCCTCATAGTATTCCACTAAATCTGATATGTTAAAAATAGGTGAAGTGTCAAGCCCACTTGGCAATTCCACTTCATAAGCATTGCCTGAATCCCGTTTTTCCAGTATTCTGCATGGCCCAAACTTCTTCATCTTCAACTTGTTATAAGTTTTGGCTAGAAATATTTCTTTTCTGATATGGACCATGAATTCATCTCCCACTTCGAAATCTTTGAACCACCGCTTTTGGTCTGCTCTTGCTTTATACTGAGTATTCATTTTTGTAATTTGTTTCTTCACTTCTTCATGCAGGATTTTCATCTGTTTTGCAAATTCCTCAGCCTCTGCACTGCACTTTTCTCCTTTATCTAATTTCCTCAGCTCAGAAACATTTCTTGGACTATTTCCATATATGATTTGGAATGGATATTTGTTTGTACTCTTATTGATAGAATTATTGTATGCATATTCCACCTACGGCAAAACCAAATCCCATCCCTTGGGTTTATCTGCTATCAAGCATCTTAATAAATTACCTAGGCTTCAATTTACCACCTCTGTCTATCCATCGGTCTGTGGGTGGTATGCAAAACTGAACTTCAGATCTATCTTCAGCTTCTTCCACAATGTTCTCTAGAAATACCCAACAAACTTTGTATCTCTGTCAGAAACTATGCTTTTTGGTAGACCGTGAAGTCGTACCACTTCTTTGAAAAATAACCCTGCAATGTGAACCGCATCACTTGTTTTCTGGCAGGGAATAAAATGTGCCATCTTGGAGAATCTGTCAACCACCACAAATATAGATTCATTTCCCCTCTATGTTCTCGACAACCCAAGAATAAAATCCATGCTGATGTCCTCCCATGGCCTCTCAGGTACAGGTAACGGTTGGTATAATACTGTGTTCTGCCTCACACATTTTGCCATCTGGCATATTCTGCAACTTTGCACAAACCTTTTCACATCTTGCTGAAGTTGCGGTCAGTAGTAATTTTCATTCACCAAGGCAATGGTCTTATCCCGACCAAAATGTCCAGCCAATCCCCTGCTGTGCTTTTCCTTTATTAAGTTCTCCCGCATGGAACTCCTTGGAATGCATAATTTACTTCCCCTAAACAACATTCCATCTTGGATTAGAAAATCCAACCATTTTTTCCTGTCCACAGTAACAGGTGCCAAGCAAGCCATCCAGGCTTCTGCAAAATTAGGATCTTCAGGATAAAGACCCTTCAGTTCTTCGAATCCTACCACTTCCATTGTCATTTCAATCAGTAGATTCTACCTTCTACTTAAGGCATCTGCAACTCTGTTTGATTTTCTGCTTCTGTGCTTTAACACAAAGGTATAGCTTTGGAGAAACTCAACCCACTTCATGTGCCTCTGACTCAGTTTTGTTTGGTTTTTGATGTACTACAATGCCTGATGATTAGTAAATAGAACAAACTCTTTTGGCAACAAATAATGCCTCCACTTCTTTAGAGCCTGAACTATAGCATAAAATTCCTTGTCATAAACTGAATACTTTTTTCGAGCATCATTGAGCTTCTCACTAAAATAAGCAATAGGTCTACCTTCCCGACTCAGTATAGCCCCTATTGCATTGCCACTGGCATCACAGTCTACCTGAAATACTTTGTTAAAGTCTGGAAGTGCCAAAATAGGCTGTTCTGTGACCTTTTTCTTTAATGCATCAAAGCTCCTTTCAGCTCCTAGGGTCCACTTGAATTCTTTCTTATCCCCTCTCATTGTTTCTGTGAGGGGTGCACAAATGCTGCTGAAGTTCCTTATGAACTTTCTATAAAAGCTGGCTAGACCATGAAATGATCTTACCTCTATTGTGCTTCTCGGGGTAGGCCATTCCATGATAGCTCTCACCTTCTCTAGGTCCATTTTCAGACCTTTTGCTGAGATTACAAATCCCAGGTATACTAACTCCTTCTTTACAAAATTACACTTTTTCAAATTTATTAATAACTGCTCCTCCCATAGCTTCTCAAAAACCCTTATGATATGCATCAGGTGTTCCTCCAGGGTTCTGCTAAATATTAATATGTCATCTAAATAGACAATGACAAATTTTCCTAAAAACTCTTTCAGTACCTCATTCATCAGCCGCATGAAGGTACTTGGTGCATTGGATAGCCCAAATGGCATAACCAACCACTCATACAAGCCCTCTCTGGTCTTGAAGGCTGTATTCCAATCATCTCCTTCCCTGACACAGATCTGGTGGTAACCACTCTTGAGGTCAATTTTGGTGAAGTACTTGGCTCCACTCAAACAGTCCATTATGTCATCCATCCTTGGCAATGGAAATCTATATTTTATTATGATCTTGTTGATGGCTCGAGAGTCTGTGCACATTCTCCACTCTCCATCCTTCTTTGGCACTAGCACTGTAGGTACTGCGCATGGACTTAAGCTCTCCCGAATTAGCCCCTTCTCCAGAAACTCTTGGACCTGCCTGTTTAGTTCTTCAGTTTCTACAGGTGTCATTCTATGAGCAACTTTATTGGGCAAGCTTGATCCTGGCACCAAATCAATATGGTGACTGATCTTCCTTACTGGGGGTAAACCCTCAGGCACATTATCAGATATGATATCTAGAAATTCCTTCAATAGATCTTGGACTTCTACTGGGGCATCTTTGCATTCTGTATCCTTGACTCTAGGAATTAATGCATAACACATATGTTCATGCTTTAAATCATCTAAAAATTTTCTCCCGTCGACCAAGCAAATTCTGGCACTGCCACATACCTTTTCTTCCACCTCCTTCAGGGGTTTCAGCTTATGACGCATTCCATTATTGGTCACAGAATAGGTGTTGGCACGGCCATCATGAACCGCACACCTATCAAACTGCCATGGCCTTCCCAACAGAAAATGGCACGCATCCATGGGCAGAATGTCGCACAAAACCTCATCACGGTAATTCCCAATACTAAATTTTACCAGGCACTGTTCATTGACCAAAACCTTATGGTCTTTATGCAACCACGCGATCCAATATGGATGTGGGTGTTTCTTTCTCTCGAGTTGTAGCTTTCTAACCATTCCCTCTGAAACTAGGTTATCTGTGCTACCGTTGTCAATGATAATGTTGCAAATCTTACCCATGCATTTACACCTTGTGTGAAATAAGCTTTTCCTCTAATTTGTAGCTCCCTATTCATTCAATAGGACTCTCATTGCAATCATTACTTCTCCTCTCTCAGCATCTTCAGAATGCTCAGATCCAGCATCTTCATCAGTGACTGTGACTCTGGCATTTCCTTTCGGCCTTCGATTATTCCTTTCTCATTGCTGTGGGCACTCATATTGGTTATGTCCCTCTTCCCCACACTGGAAGCAAGTCCCACGAAATCTTCCTCTTACCTGGCCACGTCCAGCTCTGCCCCTTCCCCCTTGGTAACCATTATTTTGATTACGAGGGCGGTCGGTATTTTCTCTCCTTTGTTCTTGATTACTGCTACCTTCTCCATTCTTCTAAGAATCTTCATTTCTTCTTCCACTGTTCCTTTCGTCGGTTCTTTCGCCACGACATCTTCCTCTTTGCTTATTTTCAAACCTCCTATTGAGATTATCTTCAACCTTTAAGGCAAATTGGTAAGAATCCTCTATGGTAGTCATCCGGACTAGACTTAATTCTTCCTGAATACTTGGTCGTAACCCATTAATGTAACGGGCTACCTTCTCCTTGTTGGCCTCTGAGTGGCCTGTTCTAATCATTATTTTATGAAATTCTTCTATGTATTCTTTTACAGACTTGCTTTATTGCCTCAATCCTTGCATTTTATTTAGCAGGTCTAACTCATAATCACTAGGGATGAACTACCTCTTTAGCTTTTCTGTCATCCGTTCCCACTTTGTTATTCTCTCTTTTCCTCTTTTATTTCGCTCCAACTGCACTCCCTTCCACAAAATGCTAGCATGACCTTTCAATTTGGTCTTAGATAATCTGACCCTATCAGGATCCTCAACCTCTTCGTACTCAAAGTACTCTTCCAGATCGTTGATCCAGTTGATCAATTCCTCTAGATCAAGGTTCTCGAAATATGTGGAAACCTCCATCTTCGGCCTCTTCCCAATCTGGGATATGGATTTGTATAGTCTGGCCTGAGCAGGATCTACTACTTCTTCTTCTTCCTCAGGTTGGTCTTCTTCTTCGTCATCTTCCTCTTCACTACCTTCGTCTCTTCTTGGTTCCAATATTCTGTGCATTTATTCTTGCAGGGCTTGCATTTGCCGCTACAAAGCTCAGACATCTTCTGCTGCTGCCATGTCTCTCCCACCAACAGGGTTTCTTCTTGGAGGCATTCTACTCACCCAATTCCAAGCCCTTCCATAGATCCTAGTGTAACTGCCTCTCCTCCGACGATCTGTTACACACTCAAGAACTTCTGGCTCTGATACCACTTGGTGGAGAACAATTCTAACACAAGACAGGAAACCAGGAAAACAAGAGCTCAAAATTTCTTATTCAATACTTCAAAAGAATTTTACAAGAATATATAGTAATCTACCATTTTACAACCCCCATCTCATTACAATCCATGGGTTTTTATCGAGGTCCCGATCCTCTATGTTTTCAAACTTCCCACAATCTACAATTACCACCTGGAACAATTCTGGAAAGTCGCATTGATGAGACTCTAGGTGAGGTGCGCGACTGGCTGCCATACCCAATGGAATCTTCTTCTCGATCTACTACTTGCTGTTAGTTGCTATAAACACGTCTCTAGATATCCTGCATGAGTGGCCAACATGCCCGTTGAAATCTTCCTTTGAAACTGCTGCTTCACTGCCGCTAACTTGCCACACACGCAGGGCGCCTTTATGAAAGCTGGGAGTGCGTGTTTTTCTGTTTGGTCACGATATCGCGACCATTTCCTTTCTACGCCTTCTCTCTCCTGCTCTCGTCGTGATATCGTGACATGTCACGATATCACGACATTTCCTCCTTCAAGCCTTCTCTCTCCGTTTTGGCCGTGATATCACGACCTGTCGCGATATCGTGCCATTTTTTCTGTCGGCCTCCGTTCTCCCATTTCGGTCGTGAAATCATGACATGTCACAATTTCATGAACTTCGGCCCTCCGCACCTTTGTTCCCCTACTTTGGTCATGATTTCGTGACATTTTGTCCTTCGCGCCTTTGTTCCCTTGCTTTGGTCACGATTTCGTGACATGTTGCGAAATCGCGACATGTCACGATTTCACGACCTTTTGTCCTCTGCGCCTTTGTTTCCCCGCTTCAGTCATGATTTTGCAACCTTTTGTCCTCCGTGCCTTTGTTCCCCTACTTTGGTCGCGATTTCACGACATGTCGCAATATCGCGACCTTTTGTCTGTCGTTTCTCTATCTCCTGTTTTTGTCGCGATATCGCGACACTTTTTGTGTCACGATATCGCGACACATATTTTTCTTTGCAACACTTAGAAAAAAATAACAACAAAAATTTTGGTTGATGCTCGATTGCTTTGCTGCCATCGAATGCTCCTGCATCAATTACATTATTGGGTACATGCTAATGTACCACCTTGGGTATATTACTAGAGTAGGAGTTTACTATAGAGTAAAGTTAAGTAGTTACTTCAGCATGTAATAAATGCACAAGTGTTAGAATGTGTAATGATGTAAATGTGCATGTAGTCCATATGTACATGAGTCATAGGATAGAGTCAAAGTTAGAGTGAGGTCCAAGGAAATTATCTCCCTATATATAGGCCTAATAGTGAGTGTATAGAATGGGGAGAGAATATAGAGAGTGCATAGTATAGATTGGTAGAGGAGTACAATGTAGTTCCTTTAAAATTAGTTTATGGAGTGTTCATGTCCTCCATTATACTACATTGTACTATTTTCATGAGATTTCATTAATGGTATATTTCTGAGTTATTGCATAAGTTTATCTCTTTTTTTTCCTACATATTATAGTGTTTTTATATTATATATATATATATATATATATATCATAGATTCCTTATCTTGCATCTTGTGGTTACATTTTGTATAGCATATACTCATCAAAAGCTAACAGTTTTGGTATGATTACCTTGTTCTTATATGCTAGAGAAATGCTTCTTCTACATAGCTCAATTATAGCATTTGGATTTTTATAAATGTGGTAGCTTTAGGTGAAGCTTATTTTTAATTTGAGATGCAATGTATAAAGCCTCATTCTTAGATTTGATATGATGCTATAGTTTAAGAATGTTTAATTCATTTGAAGCATTTGATTTTCTTAGAGAGAGTTATTATTATCTTAATGCTTCCTTGGGTAGAAAGGGGTTCTTGGGATGGATCTAGACCTTCTTTTAGGACCTAAGTCAAAGTATTTAACCCAATCCTAGGAGGAATTATGATGATGTAATAACCAAGTAGAAGTGAGTCCTACAAGGAGTTGTGAGAACACAATATCTAGGTAGTCATAAATCTGGAATGAGTTGCAAGAATGCAATAGCCAGATACTTATAAATTGATATACCTTGAATGGTGAGGATCAGGTGTTCCCAAATATAGAAGGTTATAGAAATAAATCACAATACAATAGGAGTGGTACCTAGAACATGTAGATTCAAGTAATCATGTTCATTACCAAGTGAATGGTAATGACCTTAGTTTACCCATGGATTTGTGGTAACTAAGAACCAAGGCTTACACTTGATTAACTGACCTAGATGGACTTGGGGTAAGGTTAGGTAATAAGTATTTTCCTTTAAGTGTTATGGGATTTAAAGGATAATGCCTATGTTATGGTAATAATATCCTATATCGATGAGGGTATAAGAAATATGGGGGGATCACTATGGTGTTCTTTTAAATGATGAGGTTTAGCAAGGTGAACCCCAAAAAATATAGGATATTGGTCACTCCTATCCACTAAGTGTCATGTACAGTGATATTTAACTCAAATGTGGTGAAGCCTTGAGAATGCTAAAAATAAATATTGGGACCCTTATGGACCTTACTTCTATTTAGTTAAAAACAAGGGACAAAAATGTTCTCTCTCATGTCAATTTTGGTGGTTGTTACATCAAGGAAAGGGCAATAACCACCTACCAATCTTGATTTGTCATATCTCCTTTAAGCTTTGAAACCAATGACTATTTTTTTGTAAATAGTAGTGTCTAATTCTATGGGGTGAAGTGACTAGTTATCCAAGTCATAGTTAGTAATTGTGCTAACAAGGATTGTTTCTTCTAGTTGTATTGCTCTATTTACTTGAAGAACACAAGCTTATATTGAGAGGGGGGTGAATAGTATAGTGCCCACTTTTTACTTTCTTTCAAACCAATATCAATTAATGTCCTTAATTGCAATAACCAAATATAGCAGTGTGCATTAATAACTCAGATAACAATAGTAAGCAAGAGCACAAGTTACCACTCATAATTGAGACACAAAATTTAACGTGGTTCCCCTAATGTGAGGTACTCCATAAGATAATCTCCTTATAATATTTCACACAAAAATAAGGATCCTTGTCCAATACAATGATTACTTTTATATTCTCAAAGATAGGCAATACACTGATTTGCTTAGGTAGGCAATCCATTGATATTCTTAGCTAGACAACACATTGATCTACTCAGGTAGGCAATCCACTCTTAGCTAGGAACTACACTGATCTTCTCAACAAGCTCATATAGAACTTGTCCAAATATTCTCAACAAGATCACACAAAACTTGTCCAAATATTCTCAACAAGATCTCACAGAACTTGTCCAAATCTGCTCAACAAGATCACACAGAACTTGTCCAAACCTACTTAACAAGCTCACACAGAACTTGTCCAAATCTACTCAACAAGCTCACACAGAACTTGTTCAAAACTGCTCAATAACCTCACACAGAACTTTCTCAAATATGCTTAACAAGATCACACATAACTTTTCCAAATCTACTCAACAAGCTCACATAGAACTTATCCAAATCTGCTCAACAAGCTCACATAGAACTTGTCCAAATTTGTCCCAAAAATTGTCCACAAAGTTATCTAGAAATCTATCCCAAAAGCCTTCTCAAAGGCTCAATCAATCATACTCAAGTAGTACTCAAATATCATCCACAAATCTTATGAAGGCAAGGCTCAAAGATGAACTCAACAATGAATGGTAATACACTCTTAAAAGGATGACAACTATGATCCACAATGATCTCAACTCAAATCAATCTCATAGAAGCATAAAGAGAATTTTTAGAGACTCAATATGTTCTATACTCAAATCCAATATCTTTCTCAACTCAAGGCAATATCATAGAAGCATAAAGAGAATTGTTAGAGACTCAATTATGTTATAATATCAATTTCAACTCAAATCATATTTATAGAATAGTTTGTTTCATGGAACTTGAACAATCACTTCACACATCACTTGACTAGGCTTAATCAACTCAACTCAACCAATCATCACAAAATACATCTCTTTCTCACAAACCCTAGTCCAAGCATGTATCAACCAACTCAAATGTTTCCAAGCATGATCAAAGACAAATCTCACATAACAATGATACTCATGTTCTTCTCAAGTTCAATTTCTTTGCATAACCAATGGGCTTCAACAACTATGCTTATAAAACAAGGTTCAAACACAACTCACAAACTAGAAAACCTTGAAGCATTCAACCAACAACTTTCGAAAAGGAAACCACAATCAATCATTTTCTCTCCAATGATATTTCAGAAATCAACCACCATAAACAAACAATAGGAGAATATGCCCATACCTTTTATGAAGATGAAGAAACCCCTTTGAAAATCTGCCACACTCAACACACTTTGAAAAAGAACAAAACAACCTTCACTTTGAACCCATTTAAAAAAATAGAAATATCTCTTTACATACACCTTATTTCTCCATATAATCAAGTTAATAAAATAGCCCTCGAAATAAGATTTCCAATGATATATAATATGGTATACTTCTAAAAGAGGAAAACACCAAAAATTTCTCTTTTTCTAAAAGTGCATTTCAACCCTTATATCTTGCCTTCCAAGTAAATAAAAATTTAATCAAACATTATTCCCTTAGCATCATATTATTCCTCCAACATTAGGAAATAATAAAAAATATTTAATAAAATGTTTACTTGCCTCTTAGAGGGAATTGAACCCTCGCCACTGCCCACTCAACACCACAACTGCAGCGCCAAAGACCACATGAGCTATCTGCTCACATAGGATAGAGAGCAAAAATTCTCCCTATATTTCTTTGCCCTTGCTCATGCCAAAAACATGCGCCAAATGCTCTTCTTCCACACTCTATGAAAATTGAACCCGGTGGGAATCGAACGCATGCCCTGTCACAACCAAAAACTCCATGCTTCCCAAGATCACCATTGGACCACGCTGTCACATCGAAGGTTTTTAGGGTTTCCACTTTTTGTTCTCTTCATTCGATACTTAGAATTTTCAATCGAAAGCCTTGCATATATATATGCAACCTTCCTTTAATTTCACATATGTCAGAACCTTTAATTATTAATTTCCTTTTTATGGCACATGGTTTTTATGATGTCGGCGATGAATTTAATTTTAATTTTAAAATTTAAATTTAAATTTTAAATAATTAAAATTTAAACTAAATATTTAAAATTAAATATTTCCATCATCGGGGCACATTTTTCGATGAAATGAAAAGCCAACCTGGGTTTTAAGAAAAACCCATTTCAAATCTGCCATCCATGGTTTTAAATAAAAACATTTTATTTTGCCTGCCTTGGTTTTCACAAAAACCCTGTATATATCCATGCTTTCCAAAATATCATAAATGCTTATTTATGAAATAATTTGGCCACCAAAACTCAATGTGATCCATGTGACATCAATGAAAACATAAAATACCTCAAATTTCCAACAATATCTCCCTTTGTCATTGATGGCAACACCTCTAATGCAAATCACCACAATCATTGCAAAAACCATTTCTGAGAATCAAAGCTGCTCCCCCTGACTCAATACTCTCTTTGGAGGTTGCTCCCCCCAACTCAATGCTCTCTTTTGAGGCTACTCCCCCTAACTCAAATATATCCCCCTTACTCAAATCTCTCCCATTTGACATCAATGGCAAAAAAGGGACACCTATGGGGCTAAAAGATATGACTCTTAAGCTTAGCCCCCTCACCACATTCTCTCTTGAGGTGATTAATTTTGGGGTGGGAGTACTTTTACTCCTAGCTATTCTCTCAAATGCTCAAACGTTTCTCTTGGTAATGGTTTTGTAAATATGTATACAATCTGATCTTTTGTAGGAACATATTCCAATCTTACTTGTTGCTCTGTAACCTGTTCTCTTAAAAAGTGATACTTTATTGAAATGTGCTTTGTTCTGGCATGCATTATTGGATTCTTCGAGATACTTATAGCACTAGTATTATCACACATAATAGGAATGGGATGATCATGTTCTATACTAAAATCTTTAAGAGTCTGTTTCATCCATAATACCTGTGAACAAAATGCTACTGCTACAATATATTCTACCTCTGTTGTGGAAATTGACACTGATGGTTATTTCTTACTTAGCCAAGAAACTAAGCAATCACCAAGAAATAATTCTCCTCCACTTGTGTTTTTTCTATCATCAATGTTTCCTGCCCAATCTACATTTGTGTATGTTGTGAGAGTAAACTTCCTACTTCTAGGATACCATAGACCATTGATGTGGAATAAAACCAGATTTTATTAAATTAATAAAAGAAAGGGCTAATATAGGCCCAAAACATAACGAAACCCCTACAAAGGAGCAACAAATTCCCAAATGGGAAATGTCGGCACGCTTCCAAAGGCGGTTGCCTAATCTATCCAGCTAGCCTAATCTAGAGTGGCTAGCAATTTATTACGTGAGCACAAAGTCTCACCAAAAACAATAAGACTAAGCCCTAACTAAGACTTAGTCTAACTAAGGAATTAACCTTAGTTTACATTAAAATTTGATGCCCTCATCATACCTCCCCACAAAGGAAGCATTGGACTCCAATGCTTGTACAATAGTAGTGGGTGAAGGGTGATAAACTCGAGTCGAAGGAAGCGGAAGCAGAAAATAAGTTCTCGGATGAAGAGGGGCACTGATAAGGTCGAGAAGTCCAAGGGAGGCCAAATCTGGAGGGCCTCTCCTGGTCAGGACTGGGGGTCCAACTCGAGTGAAAGCCTGTGGACGAGGTTGAGGAAGAATCTCCTGTGGCGTCGGCTGCAAATCAGGAACCTGTGGCACAGTAGCAGCAGGAGGAGGAACAACTGAAACAACAGGAGGAGGAGGAGGAGGAGCCTCCTTGTGTGTTGTGAAAGCTGGTGTGTCCTTTGGTTTGCGGAAGACCAATGCTGTATGGCGTGGACCTGTATAACTGTATGTGGGCTTCGTGGAAGAGATGAGAAATTTCTTGTTCTCATGATGCAATGTATAGGTATTATTATATGCATCATATTGAGCCCGTTTGTCAAATTGATAGGGCTTTCCAAGAATGAGATCACAACAATCAATTGGAGTCACATCACAAGTGACTTTGTCCACATAGCGTGGCCCAAATGCAAAAGACACAGTGCATGTTTCTGTAATCATGGAGGAGGTGTCCGCATCCTTCCATGCAAGTGGGTATGGATGAGGATGGGGTTGTACAGGAAGCTTCAATTGATCGACAACGGCTCTAGAAATCAAGTTTGTTTGAGAGCCATTATCGATGATACAATCTACAAAGTAGTTGTGTTTTAGATGGGCACATGTGACAAACAAATGGTCACGACCTCTCTCAATCATGTTGTGTGTCAACAAAGTATGATTGTTAAGCCCTCGAAGCTCTGGATAAGTGCGCCTTTCTCCCGTAGCCTCAATAGGCCCTTCTTCTTTTTCCTCTGGGGAAACTTTTACCTCTGGGGAAGCTTCTACAATAAGATTCTTTTTCTTCCTAAAACACTCAGATTCATTATGGCCTCTTTTCTTACAATGATCACAGAATTTCTTAGGATCAAAAGGAGTAGAAGAAGTGTTAGAAGAAGGGGAAGAAGAAGAAGAAGAAGTCTTCGATTGTTGCTTTTGTTTTGAATTTTTGGTGGAGTCAGAAGAGCGAGATCCACCGGCTTGAGCAGCAAGCTTCTCCTCCGCAAGCTGTGCTTGATTGTACATGGTGTTCAAATCTGTGATAGGAGTATATTTCAACTCCCTAAAAAGTGGTTCCTGCAGTCCACTTTTGAATTTGGTGATAAGCTTAGCAGCAGAATCCTGAATACCATTCAAAATTCTCAATTTGTTGAATAGACCGATGTAGTTTTGGACACTCATGTTGTATCCCTGCCTCAATCGAAGCCATCGATATTCAAGATCATCTCCATAATTCGATGGATAAAAAGTATCCGTCAAAGCCTTCACCAATTCATCCCAATGGGTGATGGGATTCTGATTAACAAAGCGGTCTGTAATTAAAACTTTGGCTATACCAGAAAGTTTCAAAAGGGCAAAAGACACTTGTTCATCTGCTGGTATTTTGCTATAGGAAAACCACGTGTCCATATCGAGGATCCAATTGTTTAGAACCTCAGGATCACGGGAACCATCATAAATTTTGACTTCACATTTTGCCTTCACTCGTGAGTCACTTGGACCACTTTTAGTAGCAATATCATTGACCTTATCGGCCAAGGTACTAATGGCTGCGGTGATGTCAGCCATTTGCTGTGCCAAATCCTGAGCCATTTGGCTTCTGGTATACGCCAGGAGGACGGCAAGAGAGGGATTACAAAAATTATGCAAAAAGGGTGTACAAAAGAAGTGATTTGCCTCAAATAATTGCAAAAATCAAATGATTTAATGCAATTTTACAATGTTGTGAGGGCAAATATATAAAACTAGCAAAATATTAAAATATTCCCCTTTTAGCAAAAGTCATATATATATATATATATATATATATATATATATTTTTTTTTTTGGAATATTAAAGTGAATATCCTTTTGGTCCTTTCTTTTTTAATCAAAAGAAATGTGATACGCGGCTACTGAGTTGATTTGGTAAATGGTATACCAAAGACGATGAAGGCGTAAACACGCGGTCGCGGTTGTGGAGCGCGGTCTGCACAGGCTGATCACTGCAACGATCGCGTGAAAACCCGGACCTGTATGTTGCACACAACTCCGAGCCGCACACTCCACACAGATCGTTGGCACAGGTCTTGGGCACACGGGACGAGGAAGCCATCGCCCTCAAACGGGAAGCCCTGCACAGCCTTGCGGGTGTTTATGGAAATTGAAGTGCTGGCAGTATTTCGTTTACAGCAGCAACCGAAAAATCGCAGTGTGTTTGCCGTCGGGAAATCATGCACTTTCGGGAGTGGCAAAGCCGCAGAAGTCAAGGCTGGGCGGATCACCAAATGGAACGGCGGTAAAGTTAGACTGAAACAAACCATCGCCAGAAAATGCAAAACCACCTGCCGCTGGAATTTCATGTCAGACGCCAGAAATCGGCAAAGGTATTGCTACAAATCGTGGGATCCGTCGCCGGGGGTTCGTATGTCGCTTGCAAACTGTCCGATGGTAGCCGAAAATTCGTCAAGCATGCAGGCCGAGGTCGAGAGCAGCAGGGTACACATTGTCGGTATTGATTTTTTTTTATTTTTATTAATTGCAGAGTGCTTTTGGCTGTATGCAGCATTGACAGTCTGCGAACAGCGTCCTCTGTAACGTGATCGCGATCTGCAGGCAGACTGTAGAGTGCGATGGGCTAGCTACAGGCGTCCAATGTTTGCCAGAGAACTCCGGGTGACAGCAGCTCATTCCCCAATTTGTGACCAATGGCCTCCGAAATAGGCACGAATGTAAACAGAATCTGTAGCGTTGATCGCCGAAGGACTATCGTGGCAGATTGGACAGCGCAGAATTTGTATAATTTTTGATGCGACAAGAATGGCGAAAGGGTTTGCGTAGATCGCAGCAAACGGAAGGGTAGCGATTCATTTACAGCAGCCAAAACGCTATCAAAATGCCTGGAACAGTTGAAACAGATGTGCGTCGTCCCACAAATGGCAGCCACAAGTCCCCAATAGCGTCGAAGAGCGCCGGCTAGACCGACGTCGCAGCTGCAGATATGGATGCAGCAAAGCAAAAATCGACGCAGGCCAAAAAGGTGCAGAGGGCACGCTCGATCGAAGAAAATCCACAGACCATACCACCGCCTATGTTACGTCTGCAGCCGATAAATAGCTGCAGCGAATCGGTCGTCGAAAAACTACAGACAATTTTGTGATGATGAAGAGGAAAATTCCCCCTCACAGGCAGCCAGATCGTGCTGCTCTGATACCACTGATGTGGAATAAAACCAAATTTTATTAAATTAATAAAAGAAAGGGCTAATATAGGCCCAAAACATAACGAAACCCCTACAAAGGAGCAAAAAATTCCCAAATGGGAAATTTCGGCACGCTTCCAAAGGCGGTTGCCTAATCTATCTAGCTAGCATAATCTAGAATGGCTAGCAATTTATTACGTGAGCACAAAGTCTCACCAAAAACAATAAGACTAAGCCCTAACTAAGACTTAGTCTAACTAAGGAATTAACCTTAGTTTACATTAAAATTTGATGCCCTCATCAACCATACTCCATTATTCCGTTGAGATATCTGAGTATTCTTTTCACTGTTGTCACATGTGATTCTTTTGGAGCTGCTTGAAATCTTCCCACTAAACCAACTACCTATATTATATCTGGTCTTGTAGTTGTAACATATAACAAGCTACCAATCATAGATCTGTATAGTGTTTGATTTGCATCAGGAGATTCATCATCTTTCCTTAATTTACACCTTGTAACCATTGGAGTACTAACTGACTTACTATCTTCCATTTTGAATTTCTTCAACATCTCCTTTATATACTTTATTTATGAAAGAAATATCCTTTTTTCTAATTGTGAAATCTGTAATATGAGGAAAAAGGTTAATTCACCAAGCATAGAAATTTCAAACTCATTAGTCATGTTTCTTGCAAATTCTTGACACATTCTGTCATTGCTACCCTAAAAATAATATCATCCACATAAACTTCCACAATCATCAAATATTTCCCTTATTTTTAATATACAAATTTCTATCAATTGTTCCCTTTCTAAAACCTTGCTCTCAAAGATATTTATCCAATATTGAATACCATGCTCTAGGAGCTTTATTTAAGCCATAAAGAGCCTTTTTCAATCTACACACATAATCTGGCTTATCTACTTGATTAAACCCATCTGGTTGTTCAATGTAAACTTCTTCTTCTAAATGACCATTCATAAAAGCTGATTTGACATCCACCCGATATACTTTGAAATTCTCGTAGCTTGAAAGTGCCAAAAACATCCGTATAGCTTCCAATATTGCAACTGATGCAAAGGTCTCATAAAAATTAATTCCTTCTACTTGTGCATACCCTTTACACACAAATATTACCTTGTTTCTGATGACTTGACCATCTTCATTTAGTTTTTTCATGTAGACCCATTTAGTACCAATTACATTTTTCCTTTTGGTCTTGGAACTAATTCCCAAGTCTAACTTTTTTTAATCTGATCTAGTTCTTCCTTCATTGTTTTAATCCAACATTCATCATTTTATGCCTCTCTGAAATCCTTTGGTTCTATATTGGATAGTAGTGAAACATTTGCTTGTTTTGTTGAGCCTATGATTCCTCTTCTTGTTCATATTACATCAAGGCTACCAATGATCAAGTCCTATGGATGATTTTTTTGAATATATCTTGATGTAGTTTTGGAAGGTATATTCTTTAAATCTTCTTCATCTGAATCTTCACCCATTTCTTCCTGACATATTTCTTCTTCTTCAAGAATATCTTCCTGAGATGGCTTATTTATTCTTGTTCTTTCATCAACTTTGACATTTATACTTTCCACCATGGTATGTGTTCTTTTATTGTGGCATCGGTAGGCCTTACTCTTTGTAGAGTATCCAATAAAAATACCTTCATCGCATCTATGATCAAACTTGCCCAAGTCCTTATCCTCTCTTCTGATATAACACTTACTTCCAAATTTTTTGAAGTAGTTTATCGTGGGAGATCTTTCATTCCAAAACTCATATGGAGTCTTATGTTGCTTTGTTCTAACTTGAGTTCTATTCATAACATAGACTACTGTACTGATTGCTTCCTTACAAAATCTATATGAGATTCTTGATTCATTTATCATTGCTCTGGCCATATTCTCAAGAGTTCTATTCTTTCTTTCTACTACTCCATTTTGCTGTAGAGTCCTGGCTGCTGAATATTATTTTCTGATTCCATGTTCTACACAAAACTTAATGAATTCTATAGATATGAATTCCTCTACTCTATCTGATCGTAAACACTTGATATTCTTTCCTATTTCATTTTCTACCATTTATTTGAACACTTTGAAACATCCAAATGCCTCTGATTTCTCTTTCAAAAAAATAACCCAAGTCATTATAGAGTAATCATCTATGAACAACATGAAGTAACTTTCATCTTGGAGACTTTTGGTTCTCATAGGACCACATAAATCAGTATGAATCAATTCTAATACCTTGGAAGAGTAATATTCTTTTGCCTTGAAACTTGATCTTGTTTGCTTTTCATACTGACATTGTGCACAAATTGTATTTGCAGGTCTTTTTATCTTTGGTAGATCTCTGACAATTTTTTTGTTGCTTATCCTTACTATGTTATCGAAGTTCAAGTGACACAACCTTTTATGCCATAACCAAATTTCTTCTTCTTGAGATAGAAGACATTTTTCCTTTTTATTTCACTGAGCATGTAGAGATTGTTATTGGTTCTTTCTACATTTGCAACAAGCTTTTTTTTTTTGTTTCCCTAATTTTACATCTTGTAGAGGAAAAAGTAATTGTGTACCCTTGATCACAAAGCTAACTTACACTCAGTAGATTGTGTTTTAGACCCTCAACATATTATACACCCTATGTAGTAGTCTTTCCATCATTCAAACTTAAATTTCCTCTCCCTTTGATTTTAGCTAAAGCATTATCACCAAATCTCATAGATCCGTTGTTATTCCCTTTTAAAGAAATGAAATTATCCTTATACCCAGTCATATGACTAGAGCACCCACTATCAAAAAATAATTTTTCCATCCTGTAAACCTATAGAATCTACCCTCAAGCTATTAGCCTTTCTGAAGGAACCCATTCTGATACCAATTGAAGAACACAATCTTATATTGAGAGGGGGGTGAACAATATAGCGCCCACTTTTTACTTTCTTTCAAACCAATATCAATTAATTTCCTTAATTGCAATAACCGAATATAACAGTGTGCATTAATAACTTAGATAGCAATAGTAACCAAGAGCACACGTCACCACACACAATTGAGACATAAGATTTAACATGGTTCCCCTAATGTGGGGTACTCCACAAGATAATCTCCTTATAATATTTCACATAGAAATAAGGATCCTTATCCAATACAATGATTAATTTGATCTAATAAAAGCTAGGAAATACACTGATCTGCTCATGTAGGCAATCCAATGATCTGCTCATCTAGGCAACACATTGATATGCTCAGGTATGCAATCCACTGGTCTACTCAGCTAGGCACTCCACTGATCTTCTCAACAAGCTCACATAGAACTTGTCCAAGTATACTCAACAAGCTCACACAAAACTTGTCCAAATATTCTCAACAAGCTCTCACAGAACTTGTCCAAATCTGCTAAATAAGATCACACAGAACTTGTCCAAAACTGCTTAACAAGCTCACACAGAACTTGTCCAAATCTTCTCAACAAGCTCACACATAACTTGTTCAAAACTGCTCAACAAGCTCACACATAACTTGCTCAAATCTACTCAACAAGCTCATACAAAACTTGTCCAAATATGCTCAACAAGCTCACACAGAACTTATCTAAATTTTCTCAACAAGGTCACACAGAACTTATCCAAATTTGTCCCAAAAACTGTCCACAAATTTGTCTAGAAATCTATCCCAAAAGCCTTCTCAAAGGCTCAATCAATCATACTCAAGTAGTACTCAAATATCATCCACAAATATTATGAAGGAAAGGCTCAAATATGAACTCAACAATGAATGGTAATACACTCTTCAAAGGATGAAAACTATGATCCACAATGATATCAACTCAAATCAATCTCATTTAGCATAAAGAGAATTGTTAGAGACTTAATATGTTCTATACTCAAATCCAATATCTTTCTCAACTCAAGGCAATCTCATAGAAGCATAAGGAGAATTTTTAGAGACTCAATTATGTTCTAATCTCAATTTCAACTCAAATCAGATTTATAGAATAGTTTGTTTCATGGAACTTGAACAATCACTTCACACATCACTTGACTAGGCTTAATCAACTCAACTCAACCAATCATCACAAAAGACATCTCTTTCTCACAAACCCTAGTCCAAGCATGTATCAACCAACTCAAATGTTTCCAACAATGCTCAACCACAAATCTCACATAACAATGATTCTTATGTTCTTATCAAGTTCAAGTTCTTTGCATAACCAATGGGCTTCAACAACTATGCTTATAAAACAAGGTTTAAACACAACTCACAAACTAGAAAACCTTGAAGCATTCAACCAACAAATTTCGAAAAGGAAACCACAATCAATCATTTTCTCTCCAATGATTTTTCAGAAATCAACCACCATAAACAAACAATAGGAGAATATGCCCATACCTTTTATGAAGATGAAGAAACCCCTTTGAAAATCTGCCACACTCAACACACTTTGAAAAATAACAAAACAACCTTCACTTTGAACCCCTTTACAAAAATAGAAATATCTCTTTACATACACCTTATTTCTCCATATAATAAATTTAATCAAATAGCCCTCGAAATAAGATTTCCAAAGATATATAATAATACTTCTAAAATAGGAAAACACTAGAAATTTTTTCTTTTTCTAAAAGTGCATTTCAAACCTTATATCTTGCCTTCCAAGGAAATAAAAATTTAATCAAACATTATTCCCTTAGCATCACCTTATTCCTCCAACATTAGGTAATAATAAAAAATATTTAATAAAATGTTTACTTACCTCTTATAGGGAATCAAACCCTCATCACTGCCCACTCAACACCACAACCACGGGGCCAAAGACCACATGAGCTATCTGCTCACATAGGACAGAGAGCAAAAATGCTCCCTATATTTCGCTGCCCTTGCTCATGCCAAAAGGATCACATGCCCTTGAATCGAAAGCCTTTGCATATATATATATATATATATATATATATATATATATATATATATATATATATATATATATATATATATATATATATATATATATTCAATTTTCCTTTAATCACATACGTCGGCACCTTTAATTATTAATTTCCTTTTGATGGCGCCTGGTTTTATGACATCGACGATGACTTTAATATTAATTTTAAATAATTAAAATTTGAACTAAATATTTAAAATTAAATATTTCCATCACCGGGGCACCTTTTTCGACGAAATGAAAAGTCAACCTGGGTTTTAAGAAAAAAAACATTTCAAATATGTCATCCATGGTTTTAAATAAAAACCTTTTATTTTGCCTGCCTTGGTTTTCATAAAAACTCTGTATATATATCCATGCTTTCCAAAATATTATAAATTCTTATTTATGAAATAATTTGGCCACCAAAAGTCAATGTGATCCATGTGACATCAATGACAACATAAAATACCTCAAATTTCAAACATTTTCTATTGAACCTTCTAATTTTCTTGAAGTGGATTCAAATTTGGCATGGTTGCTTGCAAGTCTTCTTGCTACCCTATAAGTGTTAGAAATATGGCTAAAGGTTTTAAAAGTGGAACTACTAAAGGAGGAGGAATTTTTGTACCCAAGGTTTATGAGATTAGGGGAATCAAATATGACTAGATTATTACTTCTTGAATGGTAGAGGCTTTTGGGGAATTTGAGGGATCATCAACCAATGTGGCTATAACACTAGACCTCTATGTTAGTGAGGTTGGAACATTTTTAGAAACCAAAGGCTCACTAGTAGGGTAGGATGTAAAAATTCATAGAGAGTGTTTTACAGTGAATGGTTTAATTCTAGGGGTATCATCTCTTTTCTCTATTATTATTTTTGGACTAGCTATCAAGTTGGATATAGGAACGAATGATGACTGGTACCACTTCCTCCTATATTTGAATAATCAATTTAGTAAATTCTTCTAAATATTGAGTACTCTAAGATGGAAATTCATTCCTATCCCCCTCCTAATTCCTATCCCCCTCCTATGAAAATTTTGATTGAAGTATCAATCTCCATTTCCTTGGGGGGATTCCATTTATTTTTAGTCTTTTCCATGTTACTTTCTTGCTTGGAAATTCTAGTTGAATCATCATGATTTTATCTAGTGTGGCAAAATAGTATTTATAATTGAAACACCCTTTTTCATGGTCTCTTTATCCTTATCCTATGCCTTGAGGGATTCTTTTGGATTCTTCATGTCATAAAAATGGTTGAACGTTCATCTTCTTTTGGACCCAAGCTTCCAAAAGGTGCCTTAGTATTACCTAATTCTAGATAACAATTTTACTAGGTTCTAATTTTATTATTACTCCATTTCTACTTTTGTAGAAACTTCCTCATGGTTGTGCTCATTTTAAGTTTAGGATTAGAATCATTTATTTTTGTATAAAAAAATTCATATAACCTCTTCTAGGAATTGCATAGCAAGAATTTATCCCTTTTGAGTGGTGGAAAAGTTTCTTCTTATACACTCTGGCATCTCTCAAGATCATGCTTGTGTTTATGAATAAAATTTCTAGAAATCCTTGTTGGAAATTTGAGAATGTTTTGTTGTCATTGATGTCAAGAGGTTTGATATCCTAAGTTGATGGAATTAATGCCAAAAGGTTTGATTAATGTCAAAAGGTTTAATGTCCTAAGTTGATGGAAATATTTGTGAGAATATTCCTCATGGTGGCACATGAGGTATAAGGCAACAAGAATAAACGAATACATATCCATGATGTTTGAAAAAGAATTTATAAGTCTATTTAATTTACCTTGGTGGTAATTTTGTAAAGGTTAAAATATTCATTAATAGTGGCAAATTTATCCTTAAATAAAAGGTCCAAAAATAATTTTAATATTTAAATTATAATATTTAAATCCCTTGGATTAAAATTATTATAATTAAATATAATATTTAAATTCAAATCGCAAAATTCGAATTACAAATGAGCCAACGTCAAACATATAAGAGGGCATGTGTATTTATAGGATAAAGTTTAGCCTAAGCCAAGTGTGTTCGATTTATTTAGCCCCAAATTAATTTCCTTGCTCATTTGACATGGCAAAGGAAGCAAACAAAAGTTTTCATGATTTTAAAAGTAGGGAGTTTGATCAAATGATGGAAGGGGTCTATCCCCACTCGAAGTGAGGTGGCCACCGAGCTGGCAAGCATGGCTTGCGTAGGATGTAGAGGGTAGAAGATGCAGTGTTCAATTTGCATGAAAGCTCTAACCCTGATATAATGTTATATCTAACCCTTGAAGTGGCACAATAAGGATTGGTTATTTGTGAGACAGGTTTTGAAGACATATCTCCAAAAGAGTATTTAAAGGTATGGGCATATCATCCTTTCTTAATGAATATAAGGTGGAGTGAAAAGGATTGTTTGATAAGCATTGTTGGAAATTTTTAAGTGAGTTTTGTGTGCTTCATTGTTGAATATTTTGGAAACATTTGGGATAGATTTTGAGAACAATGTATGCTTCTTTTTCTGAAAGATTTTGAGACATTTTGAGATAAATAGTGTGAACTATTTGTGCTAGGGTTGAAAACAAGTTAAGCATATTTGTGAAATATTTTGAACATTGATTTGAGAGATATTGATAGCATTTGAGAGAAGGTGATTGAGATCAGTTTTGTTAAGGGAAATTATGCATTAGTGTGATTGATATTTGCAAGAAAGATAGATCAGTTTTGTGAAACAAGTCATACATTATTTTGATTTGATTTGAAAGGGATTTGGCAAGAGAAAGAGATTGGTTGATTGAGTACAATATTTGTGAGTGTGAAACATATTGAGGTTTTCTATATGTTCCAGAGGTTAAAAAAATTCTAAGTAGAATTTTTTTGTGTGAAAAGAGTTTTTTGAAAGAGTTTTAAGTTGTGTTTTGTATGCAAGTTTTGGAGTTATTTGAGCAAGTCTTTGTGAAGGCTTGAGGATAAATTTGAGCAAGTCTTTGTGAAGGCTTGAGGATAGATTTGAGCAAGTCTTTGTGAAGGCTTGAGGACATATTTGAGAAAGTCTTTGAGAAGGCTTGAGGACATATTTGAGCAAGTCTTTGTGAAGGCTTGAGGATAGATTTGAGCAATTCTTTGTGAAGGCTTGAAGATAGATTTGAGCAAGTCTTTGAGAAGACTTGAAGGAAGAATTTGATCAAGTCTTTTGAGAAGACTTGAATGTAGATTTGAACAACATTAAGAGCAGGTTTATTGCTGATTTTTTCAAGCTTTTTGTTAAGCCTTGGGGCATATTTGAGATATATTTTGGTGCATATTTGAGATAGATTTTGGTGCAGATTTGATATAGAGTTTAGTGCAAATTTGAGATAGAGTTTAGTGCAGATTTGAGATAGATTTTGGTGTAGATTTGAGACAGATTTTGGTGCAGATTTGAGATAGAGTTTGGTGTAGATATGTGAGTAGATTTATGAGAAAAGTTAGAGCAGATTTGTGCTAGACTTGGGATAGAGTTTGGTGCAGATTTAAGACAGAGTTGAGAGCAAGATTTGGTGGTGACATAGTAAAGGAAAATAGTCCCCAGTGGATAGAGATCCATTAGCCAAGGTAGTAAGGATAGAGGTCTCCTATGGAGAGAGATCCACAAGCTAGAGTAGTGGGGGTAGAAGTCTTATTGAACATCACCATCCAAAGCAAGGGGATGGAGTTCTCCTATGTAGAAAGATCCATGAACTAGAGTGAGGGGAAAGAGTTCTCTTATGGAGTGTGATCTATGAACCAACTCAGAATATAGAGTTCTTATGTGGGGAGAGATCCACGAACCGGTTGAGGAGATAGAGTTCTCTTGGATCAAGTTCCATGAACTAGAGAAAAGGGTAAAGAGTTATCCTATGGAGAGAGATCCAAAAATTATAGCATAGGGGATTGGTATATCCTTTGGATAGAGGTCCATAAACATTGTAATAGGGAATTGATTCCCAAGAAGATTTGTTGAGAAAATTTAGTAGAAATATTTTCTTTGTGGAGATGCCCATACTGGGTGAACCATGTTAAATTTGTGTCTCTCTTGTGTGTGATGATTTGTGCATTACTTTGATTACTGCTATTGATATTACCATTTATAATATTGGATGATATTATTTGGGAAAGAAAAGTAAATTTTGATCTATACTGTTCACCCCCCCTCTCAGTATAAGCCTATGTTCTTCAATCCTAACATATTTTAGCCATGCAAAACAATTTCCATATGGTTCATAATCCTAGGCATCATCCAAAATATCCAACCCTAATTTCATTAGCTTATCCTTCAATTTATTAGTTGCTCTCCTTTTATGTTGGGATATACTTCCCAGATAACCCAGTTGAATTAGGGTTTTGTAAATTATTGATTTACTCTATCGAATTTCATAAGAAACATTAATTAAGTCCCCATGTATCAATATTTCAATATATGTTATTATTTTTTGCACATATTTTAGAAATAAATATATGGGCTTGTCGAATCTAAAAATACATAAGATGGTCGTATCCTTTAGGAAATACCAATCCCCTTTGATCTATAACTGCAATACTTTGATGATTTCCTTTGATATATGCTAGACCCTTTCTCATTTTATTACACTCATTGTTGGTATTAGGAAATAACTTATAAAAGCAAGATAGGATGAACTTTGTCATAGGACTTTCACCTAGCAAGGAATATGTCTTGCTTGCCCTTCCTCTTTTAGTCTTAATTTGAGATTCTCAAACAATTATATGTTTTGACATAACACTAAGTGGGCCATGAATGAGTAATACTTGAAGGTATGATTCTACCTAAAGTTAGTCAATCCTTTGTGAATCTATTAGGCTATAATATCACTTGATTAGAAGATCATAGGCCTACATTTTGAGTTATTCCTTAGCATATGAATGATACATAGTTCTTCTTATGCTACTTATCCATCATGATTAGTGTCAAATATGAATTTTTCTATGATCAAGGTATATTTGTCTTCTTCATTGAATATTTCTTATCTTAAGGAATACTTTGGCATAGCCTCTTCATGCTTGTTGAGATCTAGATTCAACCACTATAGTTTATCTTTACATTTGGTATAATATCAATTTGCAATATTTGGGTTTATCTTGAACCCTACTGATATTGATAGCATTTTCCATATATATTATCTTATCATAGTTACTTTACAAGGGTTTTCATATCATGAAAATACCTTCCTTGAATGAGATTCATATCATAATGCACAAACCTCTACCATTTCATAGCAATAATGGATTCTTTGGATCATACATTGAGCCAAGCATCTAGTCCATGTCCTTGTGGAATATGATTCTTCATATTTTAGGTGTCTTTGATAACCCTTAGGATATTTGTATATTTTTATAGCTTAGGGTCCATCATCACTTTGGATGCATCTTCTATACAATTTAGTGGCTTGGTTTTTACAAGTTGAGCATGAGTTACCCTCTTTAGTGCTAAGTGGGTGGTTGCAGCAACGTTTGATAATGTGGCAATATTTTTACCCTTCTTAGTGGACTCCATCATCATTGCAATATTTTTAACTATAGAGAGTTTTACTTCTGACT
Source organism: Wollemia nobilis (assembly GCA_028583015.1). NCBI lineage: Eukaryota > Viridiplantae > Streptophyta > Pinopsida > Araucariales > Araucariaceae > Wollemia > Wollemia nobilis. The sequence continues at coordinate 8,524,149 of JAQPPZ010004166.1, forward strand.
TTGCTCTTGTTAGCTCTTCAAGGCTTATTTTATGCAAATAAAGATGACTTTGAGAAGAAAATACATTAATAGGACTTCTTCACTTCATATTTTGCTATTAATACACCTATGAATACTTGGTATCTATTTTTCTATAAGGGATAGTTGCAATCTTCCTTTAGATAGCGATACCACTTGGTTTACATATCATTCTAGGATTGGGTGATTTTAAATTTTACCACTTTTGTTTATTTTATTAATCTAATAGCTTAGGTTTTATCTCATTTTTGGCATAACAAGCTAGGCACCAATGCTATGAATTTCATATTAACAAAAACCACTTTAAAAATTCTATCAAATATTTGAAGAATGGATCCTGTAAGATCATTTCTCCCACTTCCCTTGTACTTAGTATTTTTTTATATGTAAAAATACAAAAGATTCCATCTCAAACCATACCTTCTAGTTCAAATATCTCATTTAAATTGGGATCCCAAACTTCAATAGTCTATTGTCTCTTCTTATGATTTCATTTGAAGAGAATTATCCTTTATTCAAACATTCTTGGGACAAACCACTCTTCTTAAACTATGAAGGCCTAAGTAGTGCTTGTACCTACTATATAAATATGGTCAGTATGATGCATGATAATTTTCTCTAACATAATAGTTATTTTTTACATTTTAAGCTCTCAAGAATATTAGTGACCATTCCATCTAAATGTGACCTCCTATTTTAGCAATGAAATTTCTTAATAAACAACTATTGAATGATGTTGGGAGATCAATTACTGCTACATATTAAGATGTTATGAGATCTAGATATGCATGCAATGTAAGTGAAAGGTTTTCTACAACTCCTAAGATCTAGACTATACTACCATCCAACTATACTACTCTTTTGTTTACCAATCGGTAAGAAAAACCTAATGTGTTTGTAACCCCTTTTGGCATGATTACAGTACTAGCCCTAGATTCTATTATGTAATATGGATTAATTTATCATTGTATACTAGTGATAGATAAAAGAAGTAGGTCTAAGCCTACTTATCCTATGGGAAAATACTTACAAGATGATGCCTTGATCTAATCCTAATCCTTTTCTTCCTCCAATGCCTTCTTCAAATTCTCTTTTTACTTGGGTATGGATAAAATATCCCATATAGGCACCACCACCATGTACTTATTTATATGGTACACCACATTGAATTACCATAGGTAAATAGTCTTTTTAGGAGCACTCAATATTGGCTAAACTTTGGGCTTGTCCATAACTAGTTTTGGAATTTTATCAGCTCTAATCGAGGAGTATGTTATCATAGGTCTATTAAAGCACTAGGCTTTCCAACCTCCAGAGTTTTTGGTGTGATCTACTTTTATGGAACCATAGTAGAATTTTCTCTTCTAGGCTTAGCTAGCCTTTTTTAGATTTCTAGGGCCATCTAGTTGTTCTTCTCCTACTCTTCCATTGCCCACTTTTTAGCCCTTGTCATATAGTCTAATAAAACTTATGGTCTATGATTGACCACTCCATTAGAAACCTATCATACTTCCTCCTCATCAAATGTTACTAGGATATACTCTAAAGGTGCAACACCCAACTTAGGGAAGGATGAGATAGGGTAAAATTGATTTGTTTCTTGTACTTCAACCTTTAATAAGATGTGGATGCATGGCATCACTTCAATTAATGTAGCCATAAATAGTTGGGATATTTATATGGGATAGATTTAGGTTAGGTAGTCATTTTTAGGTGGGAAGTACCAAGAAATAGACTCATCTACATAGTTTTTTTGGATGGGATATATCTTCCTAGTAGGGTTAGGAGGTAGTTATTGTAGAGGGGTCAGGACCGGTACCACTTGCAAATTTTGGCTTTATGCTCAATCAACATCCCTATTGTAATAAAATTAAATCCTTAGATATCCATTATAAGGAAGCCTATTTTCCTAGTTGCCTTGTTGTAAGGGAGGTCTCGGGTTGTTTTGATACTAGAATTATAGTGAATTTTAACTGCACTCAAAAATTTTACCATTGGAAAAGTTTGAAAGATGGTCTAAATGGAGGTAAAGTAGTCAGTATGTAAAATATGAGATGCTAGAAGTCTAGATAAAAATTTTATATAGGAGAAATGAAGGTAAAACTCCAACTATTAAAATGTTTGAAATGTCCAAGGAAAAGGAAAGAACAAAAGTTTTGATGGTCTCTAAAGCACATAAGATGTTTGGAGATCAGAGGAAGAGTTTTGACTAACATAAAACCTCTAAAACTTTCAAGGTTGTATGATAATCATATTTCTAAGGCCAAAAGACCAAGAAAATCTCACAGGGTTAAGTTACCCATGCTCTGATATTTTAGGAAATAAAATTTTCTTTGGGGGCTCCTACCCCCAAACCCCTACATGGAGGGTTGTTGTCCCCCAATATCCCCTAGTTGATGTTGTGATCCCATACCCCTCACATTTTGTTGAGGTGTACATTCTTCTAAGATAAATAGTCCTATTCCTTAAAAGAATATATGGCAACCCAAGGAATTAGTTGGTGCGTTAAGGTAGAATTGATGGGAGCCATACTAGGAGAAATCCTTGAGCCAACTAATATTAATTTTATACACTTAGGGGTAGATGGAAATAAAAAAAGGTAATTGAGTATCCAAGGGATCATAAAAATTAACATTAATGATTCTAGATATAAATAATGTTAGCTTTTGAGGATATATGTAGTGGGAGAGATCTAACACAGGTCCTAATAAGATGCAAAAAATATAAGAGAAAGTGATTCTACAATATGACTAAAATATACTATAAATAGAAATTGGTGAAAATACAATGTAGTATGGAGGTGATGGTCACTCCATTAATATAAGATAAAGAACTACATTGTACTCTATACAGGAGTTCTACCACTATCTACTACTCTCTAATATAATGCAATTTATATGTTTGATATGTACTATATATCACTATGAGACCCTTTATATAGGAAGTTAGATTCATTGGAAAACACTCTACCTAGTTGTACAAGGGGACACCTTGCACTTTACAACTTACACATTGATATTTGTGAATTTATTACATTTCTTGAAGTAGCTAACTTCCCCCTAAAGTAATATTCTACTCTAACTATGTACCAAATGTGGTCCATTTACATGACCCAAATGATGTAATATATTCTAATTCTAACACCCCCCTATATTACATTATTTAGATATTGCAGATTTCAATATTTAATATGGATATTTTTCTTGAGAATGGTCTTCAACTTGATTTGATCCTTTGTATTTATTTTAATTTGCATTGCACTGTATGCCTCCTTGAATTGGTTCTTCTTATTCTTTATTGAATTCAGTACTTTCATGGGTGGATGTGTTATCACCTGATTCTTGCAAGAGTATTTTCTCTTTGTTTTTATCCTTGTCATCATTCTTTGTGTCCTATATAGAAGCTTTTGAACATACACTTAGAGAATCATGATAAAATTTTGAGTTAGTAGAACTTTAAGTACTAATATTGCATGAGGATTAGAATATATTTACTAGGTATGGTTCATCCATTTCTATCTTCAGTTTAAGTAATTCTATCAATCCTCTATGTTCCACATTTTCATCCTTATAACATTTGAATGTAAGTAGTTCCATGTATAGTATGCTTCCATATTCTAAAGTAATTTGAATGTCATTCTTTCCATTATCAATTACTTCAGTGAGTCAAGCATGTAGATAATGCTCCATCATTTCAAACCTATATTTTAAAGCTTCACTATGTATCATTTTTGAAGTAGGATCTAAGTGAATTCTTGATTCCACTTTTTATGACACTTGCTCTTTCCTTGTTCATATCATTGTTTATTGTATTACTTGAGGTAGACATCCTTATAGCTCCCTGGATTAGAGTATAAAGTGCTTTGATAGAGCATGTATCTTATGAGATAGAATCTTCTAAGTGGTCTACCTTATAACTCCCTAGTTTAGAGTATATGAGCTTGATTTGATAAAATATTTTTAGAGCTTAGGTTTTGTAGGCTTCCTTATATCTCCCTAGTTAAGATATGTGAATTAATTTGATAAAATTCTTGTAGAATTTATATTTTGTAGAAACCTTATGACTCCCAAATGAATTGGGTACTTGATAAACTCTAATGGATGCTATTATTATCAAGTTTTATAGAATGCCTTATGAATCCCTAGTGTTTTTGGATATTCTATATGATTTATAAAGTGCTCTTTGAGAATAGCAGTTCAATTTGAGTTGATTTTGTAATGTTTTGTAAATACCAAAATCAACTTTTGTTATAACATTTTTTTATTGATAACGGTTTTGAAAAGTACCCAAAACCTTTTTTACAAATCGTAGAGAGGATCCCGTGAAGGTTCAACTCAATATGGTACAAGCCAAAAAGAGGCCATCATTGGTGGCCATAATATTGAAACAAAGATAAACAGAGCAGTTACAACCTGTAGGCAATGTAGGAACAAAAAGGTTCGAAATATAAACAAAAATGGATAAACCAACAAGGACCGAGTGCACTACATCATTACGAGGTGAAGTATTCATAATAATTTTCCTTGGGATAATCCTCTCCTAAGTGACCACCTTTCTGGACTTTCATGTGGTGAATAATCGTACTTGCTCTTAGGAGCATCGACATTGCTAGTGAGACGATATCTTCCAGATCAGTGATCTAGTTAATGTATCCCACTTGTTGAGCATAACAAGACCTTAGAGATAGCCATGCCATGGTATTATGCATATTATGAGTAGGGGAGGCACTTGTAGAAATGTTCTTTCATTTCTCACTTGCATTCTTAACATGGGCCGAGTGTCTACTAGGAGTTGATGATGGCCCTGCCAAATGTTTTTTCTTGCCTACCCTACTGGGGGTACCATTATCAACATCAATTACCAGATCTTCAAGGGAAACTTCCATCAGTGCCAAAAGTGAGCTCGATATGGGTTCAAGGATAGTTTTTGGTCTTTCAGCTTCAATGATCCTTTGGTCCAGGTTTTGGTTGATATAGTTATAGATGATTAGGTGGACACTCTGGTGCTTAGGGTACATAGATTTTCCCTTGTGAACACTATTGATATAAATTGCCATCGATCATAATAGGTACTTTGAGATGTTGATCTACTTCACATCCTTAAGAAAGTTTAATAATGCCATGTGGAAGCTATGGATATGGGAGGAAGGTTCATCCACTATCAGGTATTACATAATTGGCACAAGGACCAGATTCCAAGGTAGACGGATGTCGTCCCAGATGAAACCATTGTCCTCTTTAGAAAATAATTTTTATTTGTTGTAGAAATAAACTAGATCACCTACCATCAAGTGCTTATCCCTTTGGATAATGTTCCCATAATTTGGGATCTTCGTAATATTAGCCAACAAGTCAATGGTAACTGCAAAAGTGAGTCTCTTCAGGGACACTCTGCTACTATCCCAAGTCTGCATGAACTCCTTCAAAATCTTAGGGTCATGTCCATTGAATTTTCTTAGGAAATTTAATAAACTATGGGAAGCCATTATCTCCTCAACCATTGGGTCTAGCTGCAAGTGCTCAGGATCGATCAACACCATCCTCCTACACTTAGAAATGCTCTTGATGCAATCATAACTCAACTTCTAGTTCATTTTATAGTTGCTCTGGTTCTCCTCATGCATAGGCCTAATTAATAAAATATCTTCCAAAATCTAGGATAGTTTCATGCCATCTCTCTTGGTCCAAGTGCTCATCCTAAACCATTTATTGGATTGGTCTATCCTAAAATGTCTCACCACACAACCCATGCCACACCCAAGGGTGATTTGGTTTACCACTTGATTGATTACCAAAAAAGAAGGTAGCGAGAGTAGAGTGTGGAGCTGGCATTGGTATTTGAAATTAGAAGTAGGGCTGAGAAGGTTATGATTAGTATGATGGTGGGTATTATTGAATGTGGACCAATTATGACATGCCTCATATTCAAGCTTCTTCCACATATTGCCACCACGTCGAGACTGTGCCACCTTGTCATCCATGCATGATGCTAGCTGGTTGGTTCTTCCACTATGATCTAGAGGATTTTCAACTTGGCATAAAAAATGGATCATGCCATGATTGGAAATGACACCATACTCACTTTATGTGATGGATACATGACTAGTGTCATGATTCATGTACTAGATTCTTGTTTGATACATCTTAGCTCCTTCATTATTTTCTCCTTTCCAATGGCTATCACTATTGTTGGCACAAGTATTGGAATGATACCCATTACCAACACTCATATGGGTATTAATGTTCTACTAGATTTTGGCCTTAAACCAATCATCACCACGTAGGAGGTTACATTCGGTATAGTCCTGAGATAAGTCGATTAGACTCCTTGGAATGTGAAACTTAGAACTATGGATTGTATGTACCCAACTTGAATAAGGGTTTTGAGTCATTAGGGGTGGGTAGCAATAACCTACCCAATAATATTGGTAAAAATAGTTCATCCAACCACGAGCATTAGGGTCTCTCCTCCAGACATAGTGGTGTGGTTCGATTGTTACTGAGCTGAAGCTACTCATATGTGGTGGCATAATTCCTATGATAAAAATTATATAAGCATTGGGGAAAATAATTATACCACATCATGAAGGAATCCAACATTGATCCAAATTTTACCATTGCATCAGCAACTCTTTTTCCTTCCCTGTACACATGTTGAATCGATAGATTGTTGATCACATAGATAGAGGATGGTCTCCTAAATGAGAGGAGCAATATTCCAAGGTGGATTTACTTTTTCTTTGATGTAGTTGACTATATTCATGGAATCACCTTCCATAATAAGGCTTTGGACATTGAGTTATAACATGACTTGGACTCCATGAAATATAGCTTTGGTCTCAACAAAGTTATTGGATTGAACTCCCAAATTCTTTGCATAGGCCAAGATGACTTTGGCATTTTCATCATGGATGACCCCCCACAACTGGATCTATTGGGATTACCTTTGACTTCTCTATCAAAATTGAGCTTAACCCATCATGAGGGTGGAGGAATCCAAGACACAAGGGATCTATCCACAATAGGGTGGGGTTGACTAGAAACCTCAAAGGATAAGTTGATGGAATTGGCCAGTTGGAATTTAGAATGGGGTATGGGATGGTATTTGAAAGATATCAGGTTGGCATTTTTAGAAGCAAAGGAGACATACTGAGGGAGACAAAGTCAACATCTTGGCTAGAGTCACAAAAGTCTCTATTGTTTCTCTCCATCCAAACCTACCATAGGAAATGGGGAAGGATGAAAGACCACTAGTACTTGAGGTAGATGGATTGTAAGGGGTTGGGCCATTGGAGAGGAAGGTTATCAATGGATATGGGGATGACCTAAGCAATATAAACCATCTATATAAGGGTCTAGAGGATTATAACAAAAAAGGGATATTCCAAAAAAGATAGAAAACTGATTCCCAAGTACATTGATAGAGGAAACATATATTAGGAAGGACCATACCCTGAGCTATGAGGTTTTCTATGGTGAGGACTCTATTTTGAATAACCAACCAAAGAAAGTGAGCAATTTTAGTAATAAGGCTCTTTATCTAGATGCTTTTAAATGGGAACCATTCATCCTCAAGATCAATCATGGAAGCATAGGTTGATTTAACTGAGAACAATCTAGACTCACAAAGTTGCTAGAAGGGAGTATCTTGGGTTGGTTGGATCGAGATGACCACAAGGTAAAGCATCTCTATGATACGTTGGATAGTAGCACATTGCTCCAAATTTCCAATATCATGGGGAAAATTAACCCAAATCAAGGAAGTCAATTAGTGAGAAATAAAGCTGCAAACCTTGAGTCCAAATAGCTGGTCATAGATGGCATTAAATCTGTTCACATATTGATCATTGAATCAAGGGTTATGTAGTTATCTAGGGATCTTCCTAGAATCTAATTTGGGAGCCATTGCCTAACTTCCACCTGCTTCATTTTTGAAGTATATGTCTAATGTGGCAAACTGAGTTCCAGAAGGTAGAACCATGCATAAGGGAGGAATCGCTCAATAGGGAACTTGTATGAGGTATTTATTTTTAACAATTTCCACCCATTGAGTATAAGAATTGGTTACTATTTTCCATCCTTGCTTAGAAATCATTTCCATATTTATTTTGTGGACTTTCTATAGACCCAACCCACCTCTGGTATTTGGGAGGTAAAATTTATTCTAGGAAAAAAAGGGAAATCTAAATTTATTCTCCATTCTAGGCCAAAGGAAATTCCTTTGTATTTGCTCAATTTTATTACACACAACTATTGGAGCCTTGAACAAAGATATAAAATATATGGGCACACTTTGGAGATAGTATTGGACCAAAGTGGATTTTCCTACACTACTAAGAAGAACTCCCTTCCATCTAGCAAGTTTTTTCATTATTCATTGAATCACACTATCCCACATTCTCTCCATCGGGCTACCTTGGAATAAGGGAAGGCCTAGATAGGTCATAGGGAAATTAGCAATGGAACATTCCATAATTTTAGAAATTTTTACTTGTCTTTGGTTCAAAGTATTAACAAAGTAAATACTACTTTTGAGGTAATTGTATTTCTGACCAGCGACCCTCTCATAGGCTCCCAGAATGGATTTGATGATCCTAGCTTCTGGGATGCTACAAAGGTTGCCCATAATGGTGTTATCCATAAACCACTTTTGTAAAATAGGGATAATCCTAGAAGATGCTTTAATACCTAAAATATCCCTAGATGTGCATGCAGTCTTAAGGGCCCTCCCCAGAGAATCAACAACATTGATAAACATGAATGAAGACATGGGGTCCCCTTGCCTAATTTTGCATCTACTTTTGAAGTACCCAATCACTGCACCATTGAATAAGATAGAAAACTAATCAAAAGAGGTGTAAGCTTTGATGATATGGATCCATTTGGAGTGGAATCCAAATAGGGTAAGAACAACAAAGATAAATTCCCATGAGATTCTATCAAAAGCTTTACTAATATCTAACTTTAAGAGGAAGCTTAGCATATTATTGACCATTACGGAGTAGATGAGCTTGTGAATGGTAATCATATTGTTAATGATAACCCTTCATTGTATGGAACTACCTTGGAACTGGTCGATGATGTGAGGAATAACACATTTCATTCTATTGACCATGGTCTTAGTGAGGATTTTATAAAAAACATTGCAAAGATTGATAGGTTGTTAATCAGACAGAGAAAAGCACTCATGAGACTTTGGAATGAGAGTGAGGAAGTTGGAATTAAGATCTCTCACAATGAACTTAGTCCTCTAGATTTCCTAGATGGTTGCAGATACTTCCTCACTGATTCTATCCCAAAAGGTTTAAAAAAACCTTGGCGAGAACCCATATAGGTTGGGCGTATTATCAACTAGAATGGAGAAAAGAGCTTCCTTAATCTCATCCTGGGAGAAAGGTTGGAGTAGGAATTCATTATCATCATGAGTCACAAGGGGCGGGATGTGCTGGAGCAATGATTTTGATAGGTTATTTAGGCAAGGCTGAGATGGTCCTATAATATTGCAAAAATGTTAAACTACCTCAGTTCTATTTTATTCAATGTTTTTAGCTTTAGAACCATCATTTTTGTGAAGTAATCTAATGGTTTTTGCACCTCTATGTTGCATTTTTGTTGCATGAAAAAAAATGAGTTTGAATCTCCTTCTTTGAGCTAGACTCTAAGTGCCAGAAGGTTTCCTCCCTAGCAAGCGAGTTATGGAACTCAGCTAGAAGGATCTTTTCCTAGGCTCTAATGCTGCTATCGATAGTTCTATTCAAAACCTATTCTTATATATTAGGACTCTAACTCCTAACTTTTATATTTCATCAAGGACCATCATGTCCTTTCACTTTCTATAAACTTAGACATATTAATATGCATTCGATGAATGTTGATGAAGACACTATTCATTTATTGGTTTGTTATCACCATCAATTCAAACATTGATTCATTATAAAATGTTATTCAATTACATATTTTTTGTTGCATACTAAGTAGTTCCTTTAGTTGTATTGCATCTGGTATCAGAGCCATACTAATCTTGTGTGCCATCACCACTAAAAAATCTAAAAAAAAAATCCAAGCATTAGATGTATAAAATCATTTACAAGCGCATCCATTATCCTCTACCAAAAATTGTTCAAGACATTTGCAGATCCTCACTAAATTAATTACAAGCGATCCAAAATTGATAGATGGATTCAAATCGCTAAAATTCCATCAAAAAAAAATTTCTATGACGTTTTTTGATGTAAAGAAAAAAAAATGGCGAAGTTTAAAATTATTAAGACTAAGGTTAAAAAATTATTTTGACTGTCAATAAAAAGTTCTTCGACGTAGGATACAGCGAAGGTGAAGAGTTTCAAAAATTAATTTCACTCACCTTACATAGCAACAACATTGTCTCTGGTGACGTCTCTAGCTAAAAAAACTCCCAGATCAGAACATTGTAGTCAAAATCATAGAAAATAATAATAATAAATAACTCAATTTTACCACACGACAATATTTTCTGATAACCAGTTAAAAATGGTAGGAGTATTTGATGCCATCCAGCACGTTAATCACCATATAACATCATCATCGATGAATAATCAAGAAAGTGGTAAAGTAAAATTAAAAAAAAATATAAAGTGAAAATTAAAGTTAAAATAAAATTTCAGCATCAGTTTTTAATTTTGCAGCATCATAAAAAGGAAATCCTCAAAAATCCATCAGGACAAATCATTTTCAGAATATTTGGCAGCCAACTATGATTTAAAATCAAACGGTGAGATTTTGACAAGTCAAAGTGTGAAAAAATTTATATCTTCTGCGCAAAGCGACGTTTCCCGATAGAATACATGAAATTCTAGTAGATCAAAATGTAAAAACCATAGCTGGAAAAAGTAGGATCAACCTTGACATGTTGTGAAAAACTAGCATTCAAAAACAGAGGCAGAACTACAAATTCTGATAAGTAAACAAACAATTCTATCATTTTTTGGCTAACAAAAAGACTTTCAAACTTTTTCAAGAAAGCATAAAATTCATGGCAAAAAAATATTAAAGTAAAACATTAAGGTTTAAAATATTATTGAATTCATTGAAACACAGTGTAATGTATACGTTTTGTTTGCGGAGTTACAGAAAGATAGTATAAAAAAAACCGAACGAACAGGGTAAAAAATCCAAACTCGATCAAGATTAATACCTCTCGGATACCTCAAGGAAGCTCACCGAATTCATAGCAAAAAAAATCAAAGGAGGAATGTCATAAATCAAAATTTTAACACCTGAAGCCATTTTCTGGCAAGCTGTAGAAATTTTCTATAGAAAATTATAATTTATAAGTTATAAACCAAAGTTTAAAATGTTTTCCCGATCATCATTTAAATAAGGATGGCTACCAAAAAATTTAAACTACGAGCATAGAAGGGATTAAATCCCACATTCAACTGTAAATGGGCTATGAAATAATTTAAATAGGAAAAGATATGAGTGCTTAATACGTGACTTAGGTCACTCTAGATGAGCCTTCATGCGACCCACGCCAAAAAAGACCATAATTTACCACCAAGTGTTAGGAAACTACTCGGTATTGAATTCTCATTGACTCATTCATGTCACCATTTTGCCCCCTTCTTGCCACCACACCACCCCCTAGCTACCACTACACCACCTCACCACACTGCCACTACGCCACCCCCTAGCCACCACTGCGCCACCCCTCCACACCACCACCGTGCCACCCCCTAGCTGCCACTGTGTTGCCTCTCCACCACACCACCTCTCACTGTTGTCTCATTCATAGCCACTCAGCTCTCTCCGCCTTAAAAATTTGACAAAATTTTGATAAAATTGTTGGACAAAAACTAAAAAAAAAGTTAACATTTTTTTTAAATTGTTGGAAAAAAAATCAAATGAATTTAAAAGTTTATAAGCAAATTTTTAACAAATTTTTTTTTTGCACAAAATTTTTGCAACAATTTGGCATTCTTTACAAAAATTTAAAATCTTGTAAATTATAAACTTGCCTCAACTCTATCATGGTATATGGGAGAATATCACAGGATACGGCAAAAGATATTGCAAGAGAAGTCTCAAAGGAGGTCCTGCAAGGGATGACAATGTGGAAAGATAATTTAGAAGATAAGATAGTTACAAAAATAGTAGAATTAACCCTGAAAATTGATGACACCAATACAAAGCTATCAACCAAAATGGATCACTTCATAGAATTGATGCAACAAAACATGGTATTAATGCAAGTCGGTCAGCAAAACACGATACCCTGCAAAAACCATTACTAGGGGGACCTCACACATCAATCCTACCTTGAACCACAAAATTGGATTTCCAAAAATTTTATGGAGGTGACCCCATAAATTGGATATATAGGGTAGACCAATATTTCTCTTTATATCAAATTCTAGAGACCCAAAAGGTCCACATCACATATTTTAACCTAGAGCAAGTCGCTACTCAATGGTACTAGTGGTATGAAAAAACAAAGGGTACCCCCACATGGATCAAATTTACAAATAATATAATGCTACAATTTAGCCCAAGAAAATTTGAAGATTTCATAGGGGCTCTCACCAAACTCCATCAAACATCTACCGTAAGAGAATACTAGGAACATTTCAAGAAGTTGGTAAACCTTACATTAGGACTCGATGCATCATTCTTTCAAAGTTGCTTCATTAGTGGCCTGAAAGAAGAAATCTTATTGGAAGTACAAATACTCAATCCTATCGATATGATGCACGTGATTGCATTAGCACAAATGGTGGAAGAAAATATCAATAACCAATGTCCACTCAAAAACATATCTACAATAGACTCACAAAATACTTCCACCAACCAAAAACTAACTAAAGTCATGCCAATTAAATGCATTAGCCCTGAAGAAATGAAGGAAAGAAGAGCAAAAGGCCTTTGTTTTCATTGTGATGAGAAATTCATCCCTAATCACAAATGTATTACACCCAAAATTTATATTCTAGATGCAGCTATCCCTTATCAATCAACACTTGATGAAGAGGAAATTGAGGTCAAACTAGTGGAAGATATACTTGAAGATAACCCTCGAGGTCGAATAGAAATTTCTTTCAACACCCTCATTGAAAATTCTTCTCTTCAAACTATGAAATTCATTGGCTCCTTTAAACAACAAAATCTTATTGTGCTTATTGACTCTAGAAGTACACATAATTTCATAGACCCACGTGTGGCAAAATTATAGACACTAATATTGTGTAAATAAAATAATATTGCTATGTGCCACTCTTATCAACATCATATGGCCCTATTGGGCAAACTCATAGGGTTAATTAGGGCTCCCAAACACTTTTGGTAATGTTTCCCCCAATTTGGGGAATTTTTGGGCCATGTACCCATGACCGTCCCACCCAAGAATGGCAACAAGCAACCATCCCTAGGTGGGATGGCCATGAACCAGACCCTCCAAAAAATAAAAGGGGTAGGGGGGAAATGGCAATCAATTACAAACATTTCCTTTCCCAATCACTCAAAATTAATTTGGAGACTATCATAGACACCAAGAACCTACAAATTAGATGTCCCAAATGGGCATCCTCTTTCACCTTGTCAAGGAAAAGGAATGGAAAAGTTATAGCACTTGCCTTGCATGCCAAAACTTGCCCCTTTACCCCTTATCCCCTATTTGGGCTATAAATTGAGGTTCTCTCACCCAATTTTAGAGGATATGAATTTAAGCATTGCTCATGAAGTGTTGCTCACATTTGTCCTCACATTTGCCTTCACATTTCCCTAAGTATTTTCCTTGAAATCATCTTCATTCGAAGGCACTTTCAAGAGCATCCCAAAATACACAAAATTCATTCCAAAACCTACCAAATTGGATATTATTTTGACCAATTTTTTTGATAATACATTTAGCAGGGTTCTAACTAGATCCCCTTGAAATTGGTGGTAAAAACCATCCATTTTTGTGATCGTCCCACCCGGGGATGGATAATAGTCCTAGTTTCACCTGCCAAGAATGCCCATGAAATGGCTAACAATTTTGATTAAGTTAAACCATATATCATTTCTAAATCGTTATAATAGCCTTGCATTAAATTTTGGTTAAGTTTTGAGTAGTTTTTATGGGTCAATTTAGGGTTTTATGATTGCAGATTTAGTTGTTCCTGCTAGGAACAACCACACTTTATGATTACAATTTGCTTTTAATTTATGATCAAATATTCCTAAAATCATCTTAATAACATCATACTAAATTTTTAAGTCATTTGGAGTTGTTTTTATTTATTGCAAATAAGTTTTATTCTTTCTAGATGCATACTTTCTATGGTTTTCCTAGTTTTTAATCACTAAACACATATGCTATTAACTCTTTTCAATATCTTGTGTGTAGGTGCAGGTATTCTAGGCATGAGGTAGGAGCTAAGAGGCAGATTTTAAGAAGCCCAATATTATCTCTCAAGTGTGGGTTATGAGAAGAACATTGAAACATGCCATTAAGCTCTTGAAGGGATTAGATCCCTTGTATTTTGTAATATGAAATGTATCAAAATGAGAAGCCCTCAAATGGGGATGTATTGTAACATTTTGAATTGATGAATTAATAGATACAAGGAGAAATCCCCCCTCTTTTATTGCAAATCATTCTTTGTTTTAGTATTTTACATCTTTTGCACCTTTTCCTTTGAATCCTAGCTTAGAAGTACAACTGCATTTCAATAAAATAATTTAAGGTATGCTATTTTTTGTGCTTCTTCAGTAGCGATCATGGTGGGACTATGTGTCCCTTGTCCCATTTTATTTTATCACTTTTATCTCCTTTTTGTGTTTTGCATGTTGCAAGTTATGGTTGTTTTGAGTAGAAACAACCCCTAAATACTTGGTTGGAACTGCCAAGGATGACCACTATAACCGTCCCTACTAGGGACGATCCCCAAATTTGTAGTCATCCCACCCAGGGATGGCCACAAAACCAGGGGGTTTCAGCAAAAATTTCTAGAAATAGCAAGTTCCATAATAGAAAAGGTAACCTTCCAAACCTGCAATTTGCATCTAGGTTGTTTCAAAAATCTTGAATTTCAATTTTTCTTGTCTTTTGTGTGCATGTGAAGGTTAGATTTCATATTTCTAAGTTTTTCATTAAAAAATCAAAGAAAAATAGGAAAAATAATAGCCTTTCAAAATGCATTTGTCTGGTTTACCTGTGTGGGACCTACCTAAGGGTTAGGTTTTCATATAGTTTATTAATTTTATAGTTTCCTTTTACATATATGCTTATGATTTTGAAAATGAAACATAATATCATGCATTTAGTGAATAATCATTGAATGTTATCTTGTTTACTTTTAATAATTTTAAAAGGAACCACACACACCATGCTTATCTTTAAATGTTAGTGATTTGGAATTCATCCCCAACCACTGATAGAGTTCAAAAATGGTGGATTTCATCTCCATATATTGGCTCAAATCCCACGTACCCCATTTTTAGCCAAATATGGCTCCAATATCTAATTCAGATAGGAAATTTTACATGTATTTATCTTCAGAGGGTATAACATTGACCAAGTGAGTACTAGGTGAGGACTGGTAGGACCTATGCTCCCTGATCAGGTATGTATTTCATAACCATATTTTGGTTGGTTTACATGATCAAACTTTCATTACTGGTTTTTGAGCTATGAGTATATAAGGGAAACCTTTAAAATTTTGAGAATTACATCAACATTCAAAAAAACACATGAAAGAGATTCATTACAACAACAACAAATTTTGAAACACATCAAACCGTTTAGGAACATATAATCCTTAAAAGATATAATCATTTTTTTCTTGTGTTTCTATTTATTGTGTTTGAATATATTAAACTTGTAAAGTAGATAATCACATAGAGGTTTTAGAGTAAGTAGCTATGGTATATACTCGTAGCCAATCCCATTTAAGGGTGGACATTACGAGGAGTAGGCAAGAGAACATAGAACATATTTGTTTTGACCCCAAGGACATGGTTATTCCTCCTTGGAGATCAACTACTCTCCCTAGTCACCGAGTGACAAATGAGTGGATGGTTAGTCCTAGAGTGTCAGAAAGGGAACCTAGCCTACAGGGGACTCCTACACAGGGTACCCCAATAGGTCACAACCCCAATTTGGGAAATCATATCCCTAGTATGAATATTGCAAATGCCTTATTTCAATATGAGTAATCGCATAATGAGGTAGATCCAAATAGAGTAATACCATGCATTCATGTGCTTTCTCAGTCTACTCCTTGCACTGGTGTGTAGGATAAATAATTCTCACCTAGGTTAGGGTTAAATGATCATATTATGCTTTCAAACCACCCTTACCCAAGGTACCAAAACCTATGATGAGTATGATACTCATCGCCATGGGTGAGCCAATTCCACCCTACCTTTCCTTATTTATGAGGGAATACCTAAGGAGGATTTGGATTATCCTCACTTTCATCATTCCATGCAAGAATGATGTGCCTCTACACTAGTATATTATCAAGAACATCTATTTAGGGGTGAGCCTCAAGTAAACACGACTTCCCTCAATCGAGGGAAAGTCGTAATAGACCTCACAAACCCTCCTGAACAAGATAGATACCAAGGCAACAATGCTAGGGCACATAGGCCTAATACAACTGATCAGATAAATTAGGTAGTCAATAAGTATGTTGATCATCAAGCCATGTTTAATCAACTTAGGTTTGATAAACAATGCTTGGATCTCCTAGAGAAACAACATCTATTAGAAATACAAAGAATTTGAACAACAAATTCAAGAAAATTTATGTAATGGAATTCCTACTCTAAGAACACATAGACAGGATGATCACCAGAGGCAACCTACTTTCCAATAGAATAGGTCTCCTAGACCTAATAAAATGTTGTCTCCTAGAACTTCTAGGCCTGAATAGAATGTACATAATAGGCCTAATATAGATCACATTTAGCATACTTCCGTTCCTCCTTTGTAGTCCCTTTCCTAAAACACCTTATGGGGCTTATGATGATTTGGAAAAAAATGAGGATTACTTAGAAGCACCTTTTTGAGGCATGGATGATGACAATCAACCAACTTAATATTCCTTGTCCCCCTTTGTGGATATAAAACAAAGAATAGGAGACTAAATCCTCTAATGCATATCAAGCTTTGCTTGAACACCCAAAAAATGTAGAGGGTAAGATAGTTGGGAATGGGATTCAAAAACCCACCTTGCGCTAGATGTGAAATCAATCACTGCACCCATCTATCCATTCCTTAAAATATCTTGAGAATTTTAAAATACCCAAATTGGACAATTTTAAATGGGAAGAAGATTCTCAATAGCACGTTACAAGATTCAAGAATAAATAATTTAGCATACAGGAGAATGATGCATTACTCCTGAGGATATTTTTAATTACCCTCTCTAGCCCTATCATTGAGTGGTTTAACCAACTTCTAAGATATATCATCTATACCTTTGAATGGTTTGCAGACACGTTCTTGGAATGTTTTACCTTCAATACTAAGAGGAAGACAACCTTAATCGATATTACGGGGTTGAATCAATATGATGATGAGTCTATCAATGACTATGGAAATAGGTGGAGAACACTCTTAGCTAAGCTACCCTATCTATTGCCAATAACCAAGTTGACTTGGATGTTCTCAAATATTTGTTTGAAACCAATATTATTATTGTTACAAATTCAAAAATGCCCCACTCTTGAGGATGCTCTAGCATAAGCTAGATCCATATAAGAGATCAAAATCCAAGAGAGGGAGATAGCTAAACCTTGTAAGGAGTGGAAAAATAATCCAAAGAGTAATCCAGTACCATCAAAGCTGACAATGGGCAATCAAGTGGCCATTAATGTCCTAGGTATTACACAAATGACACCTCCTCAAAAGTTAAATTATCAATCCCAACCTCCTCCTATGAGTTATAATAATAATACTCAAGTGAATCAGGGTTAGAATCAACAACATCACCCTAGGTGACATTTTACACCCTTCACTGAGTCAATGGTATCCCTATTTTACTGTTTTTGGTCTACCAAATTGGTTAATTTACCAAAAATTAAGCCTATAGACCTAAATATAGGTAAACCAAAGCCTATGGGATGTTGGGAAGACCAATTTTATCGATATCATTGATAGAATGGCCATGACTTGCCTACATGCTATGGTTTCAAAAACATAGTGTAAGATATGATAGAGAGGAATGAGATCCAAGTGGATAATCCTCTTGCCCCAAATAATCAATAGATGGGGGTTTTCAAATACCCCTTACCTACCCATGAGGTACAAGAAGATCCTACAAAACCAATGAATGAGGTCAAGATAGCACCTCCTTTGTAGGAGTATGTCAGGATGATAAGTATTGTGACTAGGAATAGATTCTACCCAAGTCAAGTTGCACCACCTATAGCTTCAAGCGATGTTCCATTTACATCACAACCTTCCCCACCTCTATTATAGAGCCTTCCACCTAGGCCAATAGTAACAATAAAGAGTAAGCTTGCACAAAGCTTAAGGACCACATTGGCTAGATTATCCATTTATGAGCTCATTCAACAATCTCCACCTCACAAAGATGCTCTAATGGATATTCTCAAGTCAATAGAGTTGCAGCCCTAGGAGTCTAACTCCTTCATAAATTTTTTAGGGCATGTGCAACAATGTAAGGAACTAGTGATCACATTCCATGAGCACGAACTCAAACCTATAGCAAGTGATGTGGTTGACCCTCCTTTGCACATCATTGCATGTGTGAATGATATACCGTATAAGAGAGTTCTCATAGACATTGGTTCATCAAGCAACATAATAACCACTAGTGCTCTTAAATACCTAGGGCTTCTAGCATCTCATGTTGTAGTGTCCACTTACACCCTTCGAGCATTCAATGATACGATTTGCTCCACAGTAGGTACTATAGTCCTACCTATTCAGGTAGGATGCAAAACTATATTGACACCATGTCATATTTTGGAGGGTGCCATAGCCTATAACATATTGCTAGGTAGACCTTGGATTTAGGACATGAAGTGTGTCCCATCCATTTCTCATCAATATCTCAAATATACCTATGAAGGGTAGGTGCACGTAGTCTCTATAGATATAGAGCCCTTTAAGTATTATAACATGGTGCAGCAATTTCCCGAGTTGATGTTACCATTGAATCATGTGGATTTCCAACTAAACACATCCATTCAGAGTCCACTTCCCCATCCATTACCTCCCATTACACCATTACCATCTTCATCCATGCCATCCTCATTATTGGAAACTTCAAATATGCCCTCATCATCATCAGATCCTTTGTAGAGGAACATTTTGAAGAGACCAACCGATGAGATCCCTCCTATCATCTCCAAAATATCTACAGAAGAGAGTCCTTGTATAAAATATGAGGAACCATCTCAAGAGGTTCACATTGAGTCATATCAAGCCTTTCTTCCATCTCCTACATCTTCACCATTCCAAGATATAGTCCACATTTCTAGTACAGGAATAGAAGAGTACTTGGTGATAAACGTCACAACATTTCCATCTATCAAGATAGTGCAAGATATAGGAATACCTCGTCTTCCCATAGGTAGCATTGTGACTCTAGGTATACTACCCAACCAAACAAATTTTGTATATGGGGATATTGAGTATGGAAGGTTACCAGTTCCTCAACAAGAAGAAGATGATGAACCTTTCTCTAAGGATATAAACTACATGTCAAATCCTGACTACACCATGCGATATATACATCACTACAATTGGTATGGTTTTGGTCTAGGGTTGTATGAGTAGGGTACTCGTGTTCCTTGTCAACCACAGTATCAGTTACCATATGATAAATTTGGGTGGGATAAAATAAGCCAATACCTTTAGATGTACTCACATAAGGTATAAAATGCCTATGTCTAGATTATAGGGATGAGCTTGCATGCGATCCCTATGCCAATACATATCACATCCATTCATTGGGATATTAATTTCCTATAAACATGGCAAATCAAGGGTTATCCAGTGATGTCTCTCAATATCATCAAGTGGGAGAGAGTTAACATACCCTGAAATCTAATAGTGAGGAAGAGAATCAAGGTCCTCCTCATGAATGAACAAAAAATGATGGATCATACTATGGCATAGTGCCTATAAATTATCCAAGTTCAGATGAGGAATATGAGCAAGTTATCCTTATGGATGAAGAAGAAGATTTATATCTTCGTATGTTCCAATTACAACATGCTATTTGGTGATAGCTTTTGCCACTTGAGGAGCAAGCTCATAATCCACCACAACCACCATAACAAGTATAGCGATTACCCATAGATAGGGTGTCTATATATAGGGGGTTCACGCCCACCCTAAAATGCCCTTAAGCACTCTACAACCATCTAGGTCAACCTAAAATACCCCTAGGTGATCTACGATCATCTAGGTCAACCTAAAATGCCCCTAGATGGTCTATGACCATCTAGGTCAACCTAAAATACCCCTAGGTGGTCTACAACCATTTAGGTCAACCTAAAATACCCATAGATGGTCTATGACTATCTAGGTCGACCTAAAATGCTCTTAGATGGTCTACAACCATCTAGGTCAACCTAAAATGTCCCTAGGTGTTCTACGAGCATCTAGGTCAACCTAAAATACCCCTAGGTGGTGTACAACCATCTAGGTCACCCCAAAATACTCCAAAGGTATCTACAAGCTCTTTGGTCACTCTAAAATACTCCTAGATGGTCTATGACCATCTAGGTCACTCCAAACTATCCCAAAGACATCTATAAACCCTTTCATCACCCTAAAATTCTCTTAGGTGGTCTACGACCATCTAGGTCACCCCAAAATACCCCAAAGGCATATATAAACCTTTTGGTCACCCTAAAACACTCCTAGGTAGTCTAAA
The DNA here is from genome assembly GCA_028583015.1 of Wollemia nobilis. Lineage (NCBI taxonomy): Eukaryota > Viridiplantae > Streptophyta > Pinopsida > Araucariales > Araucariaceae > Wollemia > Wollemia nobilis. The sequence continues at coordinate 8,545,042 of JAQPPZ010004166.1, forward strand.
ACTATCTAGGTCACCCCAAAATTACCTAAAGGCATCTGCAAGCTCATTGGTCACCCTAAAATACTCCTAGAAGATCTATGACCATCTAGGTCAACCTAAAATGCTCCTAGGTGGTCTACGACCATCTAGGTCACCCCAAAATGCCCCAAAGGCATCTATAAGACCTTTGGTCACTCTAAAATGCTCCTAGGTAGTCTACAACCATCTAGGTCAACCCAAAATTCCCCAAAGGTGTCTATAAGACCTTTGGTCACCCTAAAATGCTCCTAGGCAGTCTACGATCATCTAGGTCAACCTAAAACTCTCATAGGAGATATACAACCATCTAGGTCATCCTAAAATTCCCCAAAGACATCTATAAGCCCTTTGGTCACCCAAAAAGCCACAATGGTATCAATTAAGCCCATTGGTCAACCTATATATACAAATATTTATCGAAAATACAAAAACATCATTAAAACCTTAAAAACACAAAAATATTGCTTCATTGCACTTCACATCATTTGCATTATAACATCAATTGCATTAGGCATACACCATTGCATCATGCATTGTTAGAATTTGATCATACATATCTAGCACTAGGTTTGTATACTAGGCATCTATTAAATTCATTGTTATCATATGTCAATGTTACCACCTATTTACATTACATGTATCATTTACATTTACACTCCATATTGTATGTCTATTTCCCGTCACTTAGCCATTTTTTGTAAGACATAGTTAAGGTTTTTTGGTCACTCAGAACATATCTAGTTTTATTTTCAGATTTTGTAGAAAGCTATCATGATTTTTAGAATGTAGAATCCTGCTTAGATTATACCTTGTATACATCAAAAATCCCAACACATTTTCACATTAATAAATCCAAGTCTAGCACAAGGAAATATGAAACAAACAAAGTGGTATAGGTTACCTTAAGCAAAAATTTTATCTTATTCATCCCCCTATGTGAATGGTTCAAATATGCTGAGAATTGACAAAAGGAAAAGTTCCTCCTTACCCAAAATAATAAAAATCCCTCACCTCACACCAAATTGGGGCAAGTATCCAAAAGAGAAAATTAAACAGTGAATATTATCACTTCACTATATGCAAAAAGAAATAGTGGTTTTTACCATTAGCAAAAAGTAAAATAAACAGTGGTTCTCACCACTACCAAAATCCCTTGCTCGATAAATAAAAATAAGCAACTCCCTTGAACAATTAAAAAATTAAAAGAAAAGAAGGGAGTTTTGAACTTGAATCCCTAGAATTCTCAACATTAGAGAACCATAAGGTGATCCTCATTATAGGTTGGGTGGCATCAAGCCCTCTTGGCAATGGCGGTATCCTTATGCATGAAGATATGTCTGCCACATAAGAAAATTTCTTGTGTACAAACCAATATTTGTATGTGATTGAGCTAGATTTTTATAGCCTATACTGCCTAGTAGTTTAATCCAACTAAGTACAAAACTCAGGATAATGAGACTCGCAGGGTGATATCTAATATATATGGGCTAAATCAATCATGTTTGGCACTAGGGTAACTCTATGTGTTATCATAGTAATGAACTCACATGCACACATAGGGATATTGACTATCTTGGTTATCTCAGTAGATTTATACTTTGTTAAAATGTCTTTCATAGTTACTATACAACTTTTTATTAGGTAACTAGAGTGCTTGAGTCTCCTAAAAACCCTTAACATATCATAAAACAATATACTATTCATTATATTTCATATCATGCCATCACATGTTTTTTAGTGTACTTTTTCACAAGCCATTTACATAGTGTCATGATCACATTAATAATGAGATAAATTTTGTACAATCTATGGTGCTAGCATATAATGTGTCAAATAGTCATCATAAATCCATCATACAAATTAAATCAAATCATCCATTTTATTCTGCATTTATAAATACTCATATCATCATATTACATCATAGGACAAATACATGCATACATGTTAAAGATCCATCACAACATCATATAACACATATAAGCATTGCATACATCTCATAAAGAAATAATAAAACACATGATGAAAACAGAGAAACTCATATATGTATATGGGACCAAAAGATACATCATAATCCAAAAATTGCCCATGGGCTGCAATCCAGTAGGTCCTCAGACCTCACACCCCAAAATCACAAAATAAAAATAAAAATTAGATAAAACAAAATCTCAGGTGGGCCTCGTACCTAGTTTACCCTATACACTTGGTAGTTGCAGCAACTTGTGCTCCATGCAATCTGGCAAGATAAGTAAATTACCATAAGGTTACTTGAAACAAATTATTCATAATCGAACTGAAATGTCTTCACTTCAATCCCCAAGAAGGCCATTACTACCATAATACTCCATGGTAACAAGGTATTCATCTCCTTTATTCTATGAAATCTCATAAAAAATCAAAAATTCAAAAACAATTAAAATACCAAAAAAAAACCATACAAAAACAACTATAAAACATTAAAAGAAAGGCCAAAAACCCACCAAAATAGGTCTAAAATGGTTCAAATTAACAAGGGATCAATATTAAATCCAAAGTATTCATGGATGCTTTGAAAAGTCTTTATTTCACTCCCCAATAAGGCTATTATTGCTGGACCGCTCCACGGGAATGAAGCATTTAGGCTCTCCTTCCATAAATCATTATTAAAATGATCAAAATCCTAGCAGAATTGATAAGGTTTGTAATGGGAAAAATTGATGGTTATCCCAATTAATTCATATATTTCAAGTGACTCATTGCTTTCATCATTAATCATGCCCTCATCGATTCATCTCTTGATGGGGTAGTCATAACAAAGATTTCATAATTAAATCAACACTTAAACACTCAAAAAGTGTAATTTTCATACATTCAAAAGAATCATTTCCAAAGATAAATTTTCAAACTCATGCTGGGGAAAACAACTAGCATATGCAAAAAAAAAGGCTTGACCTCCTTGAAGCCTCAGGAATTCACCCATGTAAAGGCTTACAAAGAAACAAGGCACCAAGACTGAGTATACCCTAAGCCCCTAAAACTGTCACTATAGTGCGACTGAAAGGTATACCCAAAAATTAATCCTTTGACTATGTCAAAAGCAAGGATTCCAAGAATGTATGCTATTTACAAAATGGAGGCATCTAAATTTGGTTAGGTTAATGAATAACCTCAATAATTTAATGATTTAGTCATCTATTTTTTCTTAGTGCTCTATTGCACACAATGCATCTCAAAAAGGGGCATCTATAGACACTAAAATCATGTAAATAGGATAATATTTCTATGCGCCACTCTTATCGACATCATAAGGCCCCATTGGGCAACCTCCTAGGGTTAATTAGGGTTCCCAAGAACTTTTGGGAAGGTTTCCCCCAGTTTGGGGAATTTTTGGGCTATGTACCCATGATCGTCCCACCCAAGGACGACCACAAGAAACCATCCTTGGGTGGGATGACCATGAACCAGACCCTCAAAAAAGTCAAAGGGAGGTAAAAATGGCAATCAATTCCTACCATTTCCCTACCCAATCACTCAAAATTGATTTGGATACTGTCATAGACATCAGGACCTACAAATTGGAGGCCCCAAATGGGCATCCTCTTTCACCCTATGCATGGCAAAGGAATGGACAAGTGGCAGCACTTTCCTTGCATGCCATAACTTGCCCCTTTGCCCCTTATGCCCTATTTGGGCTATAAATTGAGGTTCTCTCACCCAATTTCAGAGGAGATGAATTCAAGCATTGCTCATGAAGTGCTACTCACATTTGTCCTCATATTTGCCCTCACATTTCACCAAGTATTTTCCTTGAAATCCTCTTCATTCGAAGGTGCTTTTAGGGGAATCCCAAAATATGCCAAATACATCATAAAACCTATCAAATTGGAGAGTAATTTGATCATATTTTTTGATAAGACATTTAGTAGGGTTCTAAATCAGACCCTCTTGAAATTAGTGGTAAAAACCACCCAATTTCATGATCATCCCACCCGAGGATGGATAATAGTCCTAGTTGCACCTGCCAAGTACAACCATGAAATGGCTAAAAATTTTGATGCAATTCCATAATATATAATTTCTAAATCATTATTAATGCCTTGCATTAAATTTTGGTTAATTTTTTAGTAGTTTTTATGGGTCAATTTAGTTTTTTGTGATTGTAGGCTTAGTTGTTCCTTCCAGGAATGGGCACATTTTTTTATCATAATTTCCTTTTAATTTATGCTCAGATCTTTCCAAAATCATTTTAATAACATCATAATAAATTTTCAAGTCATTTGGAGTTGTTTTGATTTATCTCAAATAAGTTTTATTCTTTCTAGATGCATACTTTCTATGGTTTTCCTAATTTTTAATCACTAAACGCATATGATATTAACTCTTTTCAATATCTTGCATGTGGGTGCAGGTATTCTAGGCATTAGGGAGTAGCTAAGAGGCATATTAGAAGAAGCCCAAGATTAGATATCAACTATGGGTTGCGAGAAGAACATTGAAACACGCCATTAAGCTCTTCAAGGGATTAGATCCCTTGTATTTTGTAATATGAAATGTATCAAAGTGAGAATACCTCAAAGGGGATGTATTGTAACCTTTTGAATTGATTAATTAATAGATACAAGGATAAATCCCTCTCTTTTATTGCAAATCATTCTTCGTTTCAGTAGTTTACATCTTTTGCACCTATTCCTTTGAAATCTAGCTTAGAAGTACAATTGCATTTCAATACAATAATTTAAGGTGTGTTGTTTTTTGCACTTATTAAGTGGCGATCATGGTGGGACTATGTGTCCCTTGTCCCATTTTATTTTATCACTTTTGACCTACTTTTTGTGTTTTGCATGTTGCAGGTTATGGCCATTTTGAGCAAAAATGAACCCTAAATCCATGGTTGGAACTTCCAGGGATGGCCATTGTAATCATCCCTACTAGGTATGGCCTCAAAATTTGTAGCCGTCCCACCTAGGGATGGCCACAAAACTAGGGGGTCAGCAAAAATTTGTAGAAATAGCAAGTTCCAAAACAGAAAAGGTAACCTTCCAAACCTGCAATTTGCATCTAGGTTGTTTCAAAAAGCTTGGATTTCAATTTTTATTGTCTCATATTTCTAAGTTTCACATTAACAAAATCAAAGAAAAATAAGAAAAATAATAGCCTTCAAAATGTATTTGTCTACTTTACCTGTGTGGGACCTACCTAAGAGTTAGGTTTTCATATATTTTATCAATTTTGTAGTTTCTTTTTATATATATGCTTATGATTCTGAAAGTGAAACATAATTTCATGCATTTAGTGAATAATCATTGAATGTTATCTTGTTTACTTTTAATCATTTTAAAATGAACCACACACACCATGCTTCTCTTTAAATGTTAGTGAGTTGGAATTCATTCCCAACCATTGATAGAGTTCAAAGATGGTGGATTTAATCTCCATCCATTGGATCAAATCTCACATACCCCATTTTTGGCCAAATCTAGCTCCAAGATTCGATGTAGCTTGGAAAATTTTCATGTATTTCTCTTCAAAGGCTATAACGTTGACCAAGTGAGTACTGGGTGAGGACTGGTAGGATGCTCCTTGATCGGGTATGGATTTCATATCCATATTTTGGTTGTTTCACATGATTGGATTTTTATTTTCGATTACCGAGCTACGAGTATATAGGTGAAAACCTTTAAATAATTGAGAATTACATCAGCATTCAAAAAAACATGTGAAAGAGATTCTTTACAAAAGCAACAAATTTTGAAACACATCAAACAGTTTAGGAACACATAATCCTTAAAAGAGATAATTATTTGTATTCTTGCATGTTTCTGTTGATTGTGTTTGAATCTATAAAATTTATAAAGGAGATAATCACATAGAGATTTTAGAGTAAGTAGTTATGGTATATACCCATAGCCAAGACCATTTAAGGGTGGATGTTATAGGGAGTAGGCAAGAGGACATAAAACATATTCATTTTGACCCCAAGGACATGGTTATTCCTCCTTGATGGTCAACTACTATCCCTAGTTTTTGAGTGATAGATGAGTGGATTGTTAGTCCTAGAGTATCAGAAAGGGGACCTGGCCTACATGGGACTCCTACATAGGGTACCCCCATAGGTCACATCCCCAATTTGGGAAATCATTTCCCTAGTATGAATACTGTAAATGCCTTCTTTCAAGAAGAGTAATTGTGTAATGAGGCACCTCCAAATAGAGCAATACCACGTATTCATGTGCTTTCTCGATCTACTCCTTGCACTGGTGCACAGGATCAAGACTTCTCACCTAGGGTAGGGTTAAATGATCATCTTATGCTTTCAAACCATCCTTCCCCAAGGTACCAAAACCATGATGAGTATGACACTCATCGCCATGGGTGAGCCAATTCTGCCCTACCTTTACTCATTTATGAGGGAATACAATGCCTGGATCTCCTAGAATAGTGATAGCTATTATAAATACAAAGACTTGAATAGTATATTAAAGAAACATTATGTAATTATGTTCCTACTACAAGCACGCATAGAAAGGAGGCTCACAAGAGGCAACCTACTTTCCATCATAATAGGTCTCCTAGACCTAATAAAATGTTACCTATTAGACCTCCTAGGCCTAAAGAGAATGTACATAATAGGCCTAATATATATCAACTTCAACAAGCTTTCATCCCTCCTTGTAGTTCCATTCCTGAAACACCTTATGGGGCTTATGATGATTTGGAAGCATTACTCATGAAGTGTTGCTCACATTTGTCCTCATAATTGCCCCAACATTTCCCCAAGTATTTTCATTGAAATCCTCTTCATTCGAATGTGCTTTTAGGGGCATCCCAAAATACACAAAATAAATTCCAAAACCTATAAAATTGGAGAGTAATTTGACCATATTTGCTAACAAGATATTTATGAGGGTTCTAAACTAGATCCCCTTGAAATTGGTGGTAAAAACCACCCAGTTTTGTGACTTTCCCACTTGGGGATGGATAATAGTCCTAGATGCACCTGCTAGGTATGGCCATGAAATGGCTAAAAATTTTGATGCAATTCCACCATATATCATTTCTAAATCATTATAATAGCCTTACATTAAATTTTGGTTAAGTTTTGAGTAGTTTTGATGGGTCAATTTAGGTTTTTGTGATTGTAGGCTTAGTTGTTCCTCCCAGGAATGGCCACACTTTTTTATCATAATTTCCTTTTAATTTATGCCCAGGTATTCCCAAAATCATCTTAATAACATCATACTAAATTTTCAAGTCATTTGGAGTTGTTTTGATTTATCTCAAATAAGTTTTATTCTTTCTAGATGCATACTTTCTATGGTTTTCCTAGTTTTTAATCACTAAATGCATATGCTATTAACTCTTTTCAGTCTCGTATGTGTAGGTCCATGTATTCTAGGCATTAGAGAGGAGCTAAGAGGTATATTAGAAGAAGCCCAAGATTATCTCTCAAGTGTGGGTTGTGAGAAGAATATTGAAACATGTGATTACGCTCTTGAAGGGATTAGATCCTTTGTGTTTTGAACAAATCCATTCCAAAACCTGTCAAATTGGAGATTAATTTGACCACATTTATTAACAAGACATTTAGGAGGGTTCTAAACCATATCCCTTTGAAATTGGTGATAAAATCCACCCAGTTTTGTGATTGTCCCACCTGGGGATGGATAATAGTCCTAGTTGCACCTTCCAGGGATGGCCATGAAATGACTAAAAATTTTGATGCAATTCCACCATAGATAATTTCTAAATCATTATAATAGTCATGCATTAAATTTTGGTTAATTTTTGAGAAGTTTTTATGGGTCAATTTAGGTTTTTGTGATTGCAGACTTAGTTGTTCTTGCCAGGAATGACCACACTTTCTTATCACAATTTCCTTTTAATTTATGATCAAATCTTCCCAAAATCATCTTAATAATAGGTGTATATAGACCAATTATTGTTCATACATGATTGGAAGATACACTAACCATTGGTCATACATGTATATGTCCTATGATGTAATTTGATGATATTAGTATTTGTAAATGCAGAATGAAATGGATGATTTGATTTAATTTGTATGATGGATTTATGATGACTATTTGACACATTATATGCTAGCACCATAGACTATACAAAATTTATCTCATTATTAATATGATCATGACACTATGTAAATGGCTTATGAAAATGTACACTAACAAACATGTGATGGCATGATATGAAATGGAATGAATAGTATATTGTTTTATGATATGTTCAGTATTTTTAGGAGACTCAAACACTCTAGTTACCTAATCAAAAGTTGTATAGTAACTATGCAAGACCTTTTAACAAAGTATAAATCTATTGAGATAACCAAGATAGTTAATATCTCTATGTGTGCATGTGAGTTCATTACTATGATAACACATAGAGTTACCCTAGTGCCAAACAGGATTGATTCAGCCCATATGTACTAGAGATCACCCTATGAGTCTCATTATCCTGAGTTTTGTACTTAGTTGGATTAAACTACTAGGTAGTATAGGCTATAAAAATCTATCTCATCCACATGCAAACATTGGTCTGTACACAAGCAAATTGCTTATGTGGCTAACATATCATCATGCGTAAGTATACCACCATTTCCAAGTGGGCTTGATGCCACACAACCTGTAATGAGGATCACCTTATGGTTCTATAATGCTAAGAATTCTAGGGATTCAATTTCACAAAAACCTAGCTACAAAAAGCTAGCTCATCCACATGCAAAAATTGGTCTATACACAAGAAAATTTCTTATGTAGTAAACATATCATCATGCGTAAGGATACCACCATTACCAAGTGGGCTTGATAAAACCCAAATTGTAATGAGGATCATCTTATGGTTCTCTAATGCTGATAAATTCATCCCTAATAACAAATGTATTACACCAAAAATTTATATGTTGGATGCAGCTATCCCTTATCAATCAACACTTGATGAAGAGGAAATCAAGGTCGAACTAGTGGAAGATATACCTGAAGATAACCCTCAAGGTCCACTAGAAATTTCTTTCAATGCCCTCATCAAAAATTCTTCTCCCCAAACTATGAAAGTCCCTGGATCCTTTAAACAACAAAATCTTATTGTGCTTATTGACTCCGGAAGTACACATAATTTCATAGACCCATGTGTGGTAAAACAAACTGACTACTTTATCCATCCTTGTAATAATTTTGAAGTCATGATTGGTAATGGGGGAAGAATCACTTGTAAAGGTAAATTCCATAATATTAAGCTCACCTTGGGCAATTACACCATGAAACATGACATGTATGCAATTCCCTTAGGAGGTTGTGATATTATTTTAGGAGTACAATGGCTATGAATGCTCAACATAATTCAATGGGACTTTGACAACTTATGGATGAAATTCACACAAAAGGATCAAACATATACTCTTAAAGGGATAAAATCCAACCTTTCTCCACTCGCAATCTCTCATCGCATGGAGAAATTTGTTCATCGAAGAGGCAAGCAACTGGTTACCCATTTATATTCTCTCCAAGCCATTACGAAGCCACCAACACTTCAACCTTCTCAATATCCCTGCTTACAGAATAATTATATTAAAATCATGCAATAACATGAGGAAATACTACTAGAGAAACAAGGGATGAAGCTTCTCACTTTGATATTTGAGTACAAATCTCCTTTTAAGGAGGGTGGCATGTCAGGACTCTAACTCCTAACCTCATAAAATACAAAAATAATATGACTAAGAAAGCTTTTATGGAACTAGTTATGTGGTCTTGCTAATATTAAACATTATGAGTGGGTTAAGGATGGGGTAGGATGGGGTGGGGATACTCTCTCTCTCTCTCTATTTTTTAATGTTTAATATTAGCCATCCCATCCTTAACCCCCTCATAATGTTTAATATTAGCAAGACCACATAACTAGTTCTATAAAAGCTCCATGAGTATCTCTAATGCATTGGTCAATTTCTACTTAAGATTAATTAAGTATCTTCTTACTCATATTATTTTTGTATTTTAAACACCAAATGACCCATTAATATTAAGCAAAATTTACAACATTGCCTTAAGGGCACTTTATTGTAATGTAAAGCAGTTTGAAAGTTTGAAAGCATTCAAAGGGGAAGGAGCATAAACATGTAATCTATCAAATGAAACAAATTATGTAATAAAGAGGTGAATTTCTCCTTCTATTCATTAATTTATAGCTTCAAAAATTATTACAATACATTCCCTCGAGGGCTTTTATAAATGTGATACATATCAACATTACAATATGCAAGGTATCTAATCCCTTGAAAGGAACTTAAAGCGATGTTCTATGGTGTTAATATCGCATTCCAACAATAGATAGCTAGTCTTGGACTTCTCTTCCTTGCATATTTAGCTCATCCTTTATATATAGAACACCTGCACCTACACACAAGGGATTGAAAAGGAGTTAGTATCACCTGTGTTATAGAATAAAAGCATTGAAAGCATAGAAGAGAAATTATTCTAACAATATAAAAACTAATCTAAAACACATGGAATTTTTTCTATATGATATATAAATGCAATGTAATCTAATATAAATGCTTTTGGTGAGATTTAAACACAATATTCAAGGTAAAAGTGTGCAGAAATAGTGATTGTCCCTGACAGGGACACCTAAACCTGCAACATTGGAGACCTCAAATTTGCCATAAAATCTGCTCCAAACTTCACCAGATTTGGACCAGGGGTTCACCTAAGTATTATTAAGGGATCTATGGAGGAATTTTACCCAAATTCCATGCTATTTTTTGACCATCCCTGGGTGTGACACCTACTGACTGCTGACCGTCCCTAGGTGGGATGGTTACAAATCTGCCCTATTTTTGCCACCAATGCTCAAGGAAATTGGTCCAAAACTAGTTTAGGGGTGTTTTTGACATATGGGGCCAAGTTTAACTTCAATTTGGATGATTTTTAATTGCTCGAATAGGTTTCTATTACCCCTAAAAGTGCCTTCAATTGAAGAGGGATTCAAAGCCAAAGTACGATGAGTATTTGGTTTGCAAAAGGTGAGGATGAAATTGGGCAGCACTTCGTTGCTCAAAATATTCAATTCTCCTCCTTGAAAATGGGTGAGTGCATCTCTTTTTATAGCCAAAAAAGGCATCTAGGGAAAAGGGGCAAGTATTGCCATGTGATGCAGGTGCCGCCACTTGTCCAATTTTCTAACATGCATAGGTGAAGGAAGGTTGCCCATTTGGGGCTCCCAATATTCTGTCCCTGACTCTAATGGTAGGTCCCCAATAAATTTGGGGTGATTGGATGTGATAATGGTAGTCTTTTATTGCCATTTCATGCATCCCTTGACTTTTTTAAGGGTCTATTTAGGGACCATCCCACCTAGGGACGGTTATGGATGATGAACAAGGAATGCGTGTTTTGTGCCAACCAAGATACCAAATGCCTTATGATAACTCAGGAGTAGGGTTTAATCACCCTTTGCCCCTCGACATATTGGTCAAAAACATGCAAGGCCTAGGGATAGGCAACAAGGATGGGTTGGCATCAGATCCATATGCCAATCCAAATACAACTTATACATTGGGGGATTATTTCCCATTACAAACAAATAACCTTGTTGACCTCAACAACCCTTTCCCTATGGCCGAACAAGGAGAAACCTCACGGACTCACCCACAAGGGGAAGATGGACAAGACCATGAAGGGTCTTCGAAGATGAGTCGGAGTACGATCATTCACACGAATATCCAATGAATGACGATCAGGAAGACTTCTTGATGATGTTCCCATTGAATGATCCCAGTGAGCATAGGCTACCTCAACAACAACAAAATCCTTTGGACATAGATGACATGTTTGAACACTTACACATAGGTCCAAGACATAGGAGGCATTTCAACCTGGCGTAGTTATAGCAATTACTGCACCCGCCACTCTTGATATACAGAGAGCATCTTTCGCCTGGAGACCTTATCAAACCATCAGTGCCTAGGGCAGACCCTGTTTTCTGGTCCACACATAGGGCTGATCCCTTTGTGCCAGTGCCTACGGAGCCAGATCCAACGCACCAAGAACATCCTGAATGTCAGAGTTATCACATTTGCGGTAATGGAGATTACAATCATTTCATCAACATGGTCTCCATTGACTTGACCGCCCCCATCCATGATCCAGCCAATCCAACATGATTATTGCATCTAGACATAGAAGCTATAGATTGGGATCGCACTGACACACCACCATCTCCATCAGAGTATTGGCCTTGCGGTGGGATGTTTCATTTCACTCTAGGATAGACTCAGGATGTCTTCCATGCTGAAGAAGAACTTGACGTTCCTAATGATGATCTTAATTCAACAAACGATATCCATCTGATCCCAATTCCACACCAGTTGGAAGATGGATCCCATATGTCGATCGAAGCAACGATTGATGTAGACATCGACATAGATCCAATGAATCCATGGATTCTCAAGCTGGGGGTAAGTCTTTCCCCCGAAGAGCGAGCCGATTATGTTACCCTTCTTAAGGAAAAGAAGGAGGTTTTTGCATGGTCATACAAGGATATGCCGGGACTAGACCCACAACTAGTCACGCACAATTTAACGCTTGATCCAACAATCAAGCCAGTCAAGCAAAAACTACGCAAGATGCACCCAACAATGGCCTTAATGGTAAAATATGAGTTACAAAAGTTGTTGGATGCCCAGTTTGTCATCTGTGTGGATTATCCTCCATGGTTGTCTAACATGGTTCCTGTCAAGAAGCCCGACGGGAGGATTCGCATATGCACCGATTTTTGAGATCTTAACAAAGCGAGTCCTAAGGATGATTTTCCCTTGCCAAGCATCGACGCGTTGGTAGACGCTACAGCGGGCCACGAAATGCTTTCCCTTATGGATGGTTTCTCAGGATACAATCAGATTCGTATCAATCCTGAGGACCAACTCAAAATGGCATTCACAACGCCTTGGGGGACATTTTGCTATAAGGTCATGCCTTTTGGCCTTAAAAATGTCGGAGCCACCTACCAACGTGCCATGACGTACATCTTTCATGATTACATGCACAAAACTTTGGAAGATTACATGGATGATTTGTTGGCCAAATCTCTTTTGCACCCAGATCACATCGGTGACTTGAGCAAGGTCCTTGATCGCCTCATTGAACATAAAGTCAGACTAAACCCCAAGAAGTGCATCTTTGGCGTCACCTCTGGAAAGCTCTTGGGTTTCATAGTCTCCAAACGAGGAATCGAGGTAGACCCAAAAAAAGTCAAGGCAATCCTTGAAATGCGTCCCCCAACCACCATCAAGTAGCTTAGGAGTCTGCAGGGAAAGGTTGCGTCGATCAAGTGCTTCATAGCATAGTTATCTGACAAATGCCGACCCATGAATAAATTATTGCATAAGGGTGTCACATTTCATTGGGATGACGAGTGCCAGTCAGCCTTTGACGACATTAAATAGTACTTGGCTTCGCCGCCAGTATTGGCACCACCTAGACCAGGAGTGCCATTCTATTTATACATCTCAGCCATCGAGGTGGCACTGGGTGCCATGCTGTCCCAAAAAAATGAACTTCACAAAGAACGAGGCTACATACTATCTTAGCCGCACCCCGGTCAGTTATGAACTTAACTATGCATACGTTGAAAAGCTCTGCTTGGCAGTGGTGTTTGCTACCAAAAAGCTATGCCACTACATGCTCAGTAATAAGACGTATGTTGTGTCTAAGGAGAATCCATTGCGATACATGATGAGTCGCACTTATCATAGTAGCCGCACGACAAAATGGATCATGTTGTTGACGGAGTTTGACATAGAGTTCATTGGACAAAAATCCATAAAAGGTCAAGTCATCGCCGATCAACTAGCTGAGGCTCCTCTTGAAGACGATCAGCCTCTGACTTTTGAACTACCTGATGATGGGGTCTTCCATGTTTTAGAGTCACCAGATTCTGATGAGCCTGAGTCACGAGCTGACATAACCCTATTCTTCGATGGTTCTAAATGTGAGCAAGGGGGTGGTGCGGGAATTGTATTCTTCACTCCACAAGGTGCTCCAATGCCCTTGTCATTTAAATTAGACTTCCCGTGCACCAACAACAATGTAGAATACGAAGCCTTGCTCATAGGTCTTCAGACAACAATCACCATGAACATTAAATGATTGAACATCTTTGGTGATTCGTTGTTAATTGTCAATCAAGTAAAGGGGATATTCCAATGTAAATGTCCAGTTTTGTAGGCCTATAAAGCCCTTGTGGACAAATTCTTGGCACAACTTGAATGGTATGACATCGAGGCACTCCCTCGATCATCAAATCATTTTGCGGATACTATGGCCTCCTTGGGGTCACTCATCCCGCAAGACCCTTCTAGTGAAATGACAACCATTCAGGTTAAAACATTATCACAATCTACGATGGAGCGTGCAAGCTCTGATCTGACGCCAAGAATCCACATGATCCAGATTGAACCATCTCCGGATAAGTTCTCTCCAATTCGAGATTGTTTGACTCAAGCCAACTGGGGGTCCTTGTTCTCCCCGACCCCTCTTACTAGCAACACCACGTTGTTTTTACAAGTTCTCTCCTGCTCAGCTTTTGTTCGGGATGGACTTCAAGAGGGATTGGCCATTCATACTATCGAGGTTTCTGATCAGCAAGATTGGTACACACCCATTCGGGATTACCTCAAGCTAGGTAATCTCCCACTTGGATTGACACAAGCCGTGAAAATATCATTCAAATAGAAAGCGACAAAGCATGTCTTGTTAGGAGACATTTTGTATCATCAGAATTATGAAGGAATCCTCCTTCGTTGTTTGGACCAGCAAGAGTCCGCTTGGGCGATCACCCAAGCTCACGATGGTACATGTGGTGGCCACTTCAACGGTATGGCCATCGCAAAGCGCATTCTTCGCATGGGTTATTATTGGCCATATTTAGAGCGAGATTGTTGCGCATATGTGAAGAAGTGCGTGAAGTGTCAACACCATGCTAATTTGACACACGTACCTTCTCAGGCCTTGCAGCCGATCCAATCGGTTTGGCATTTTTCGTAGTGGGGCTTTGATCTAATTGGAAAGATCTCCCCTGCATCGTCTGGTCGTCACACGTTTATTTTAACGGCCACAGAGTACTTCACCAAATGGGTGGAAGCAATTCCGTTGACCACTACGACTGGAGCCCGCATTGCGGAATTTATTTTGCATAACATCATATGTCATTTTGGTATTCCATCCAAGATCCTGTCAGATAATGGGACACCATTCAAGAATAAATATGTGCGTGCTTTGACCACAAAGTACAAGATTCAGCACAACTTTTCAACACCCTATTATCCGCAGGCAAATGGGCAAGCAGAGGCGTCAAACAAAATGCTAGTCGCCATTCTCAAAAAGACAGTTGCAGACAATCATAAAGACTGGCACATTCAGATCCCGCTTGCCCTATGGGCTTATCGCACCGACATTCGAACGCCCACTGGGGCAACTCCATTTTCGTTGGTGTATGGCTCCGAGGCAGTCATGCCTTTTGAGTTGGAAATCCCTTCCCTACGCATTTCAATGCAAGAGTTCATCGATGATGACACTACACGGCAGGCTCGGTTAGATCAACTGACGTTGCTCGATGAACGACGCGTTAATGCTCTCGAGCATTTGCGTATCTATCAAGAGCGACTTAAGAAAGCATACAACATGAAAGTCCACCTTAGGGAATTTCAGGTTGGTGACTTGGTCTTAAAAGAGAACCAGCAGAATTCTAATTTGCCGTCCCATCTACGGGACAAGTTCGCGGCAAACTGGTTAGGTCCTTACATCATTGAAAGTAAAATAGGACCTGGAACATACCGGCTTGCCTCTCTTGAAGGAATCAAGGAAACAGAACCCTTGAACATCATTCATTTGAGGCCATTCCACATCTAGAGAGCCATAGTCCAACTAAAAGCTCCAAGGATTATCATAATCGCTTGGTCAACCCTAAATGCTCCAAAGGTATCTATAAACCCTTTGGTCAAACTAAAAGCTCCAAGGATTATCATAATCGCTTGGTCAACCCTAAATGCTCCAAAGGTATCTATAAACCCTTTGGTCAAACTAAAAGCTCCAAGGATTATCATAATCGCTTGGTCAACCCTAAATGCCCCAAAGGTATCTATAAACCCTTTGGTCAAGACAAAAGCTCCAAGGATTTTCATAATCGCTTGGTCATCCCTAAATGCCCCAAAGGTATCTATAAACCCTTTGGTCAACACCAAAAGCTCCAAGCGTTACCATAACTGCTTGGTCAACATAAATATTCAAAATTCAACAAAAACAACAAAAAAAATTAAAAATTAAAATCACAAAAACAATTGCATTTCAATTCCATGAATACTCATAAAAAAATCAAAATCACAAAAACAATTGCATCTCAATTCCATGCATACTCAAAAAAAAAAAAAAAAAAACCAATCAAAATTACAAAAACATTTGCATTTCAATTCCATGCATTCTCATAAAAAATCAAAATACAAAAATATAGGTTGCATTAAGCATTGCCTCCATACATTGCATACTTCGCTAGGTCATACAAGTCAAAAGCACCATAGACAGTCATTACTTGGAAATTCCATCCTTTTTCACATCAGATCCATTTTCATAAACGCATACATCCAGCATATCACCCTTTTATTTTAGCATAGTCAGTTGTCTCCTAATGTATATAGGGTTTTCGTCATTTAGATGTCTTTAAATTTCTAGCCAAAACTGTACATAGTTAAACAAATTTTACATGGGAAAGTTTTACTTGGATCCCACCTTGTTACGTAGCATCCCAACACAAATTAACACACATTTAAAAATTCCTAAGTTGTGTGACCGAAAGATGAAACCTGCATAGTAATCCAGGTCACCATAAGCGAAACGACTATCTTGCTCATCCCCCTGTGCAAATGACCCTAGGAATGCTGAGAGTTGGCAAAAGGACAAGCATCCTCCCTACCCAATTCCCCAAGAATCCCAAGTTCTCAAAAGTTGCAAAACATCAAAAATTTGCAAAACGTCAAAATATTAAAAATTTGACATCCTACAGTGCACACATCAAAAGGCACAAACAATAGTGATTCTCGTCACTCCATATCCAAATCCCTTGCTCAAAAAAAAAAAAAAAACAAATAAAACAAAAATAAACAGTGATTTTATCACTATAAAGAGCAAGTATCCCAATACAATTGAAGAAAAGAAGGGAGTCGAACTTGAATCCCTGGAACTCTCAGCATTTCGACAGGTCATGAGGCAAGCTTCGGTATCGGTTTGGTTGATAGCCTATCGGTCACTGGCGGTAAACCTCCCGCATGATGATATATCTATCACATTAACTTGTGTGCAGATCAATGTTTGCATGTGGATGAGCTAGCTTATGGTATCCTAGAAAGCATCGCAGATTAATCCGACTAAATACAATAAAGGAGTTAGTGGAGCTAATTAGGTGATCCTCAGTACGAGTTCGGTTGAAAGCCCATCCGGCATCGGCGGTATCCCGATGAATACCACATAAACGAACTCAATTGCACACACAGGGATGTGAAATAACTTGGTTAAATTCAAGTCGGATTTAGACCTTGTTCAAAAGTCTTGCGAGATAAATGTATAGTCTTGGCTAGTTAGTTAAAATATCTGCATCTCAGAAAAGCTTAACTACATTTTCAAACAACCGGTACATTTCATTCCGTACATCACCATCAAAAAATAGACAAAATACAAAACCAAAGTTTTCACATGCACACGCATTCCACAATGTTATCCCATTACTATAGCAAGTCAATCCAATCTTGTACAGTCTATGGTGCATCGACAAATCATCAATAATTCATTTCATTCATTCCATATGCATACATCATACAAATTAGAACCATCGCATTCATAATCGCATATGCATACATCAATGTAAAAACATGTACATAAAAATAAATCATGAAAACTGTATAAACACCAAAAAGAGTCATCTGTATATATATATCATAACAAAATTGCCCACAGGCTACAGTGCACCGGTCCTCGGACCTCGCTCCCGCAATCCAAAACCTCAAAAACCCCCAACCTAGGGCGTCGTCCACCATGATCACGTAGGATCGGTGCGACGGGAACTACCCCCCGTGGTGCGGGACCTCTGAGACCTCTCAGGACGGCTACTGCTCGCTCCTGCACCATGCCCGCTGGCCTCTCCCTCATCCCGCCGCCTCCGCTGTGAGGATGTTGTCTGCTCCATGTCGCTCCCTCTCGAGCGTCGCGATGATCCACCTCCGAAGAATGTAGGTACTCGCCCACCAAGGCGGATAACCTCATCCTCCAGCTCGTCCCGCTGTCGCTCCAAGTCCCTCGCCCACTGCCGATATGTCGCAAGGTTATCCTCGCGCTGCCCCAACTGTGTCCGTAGGAGATCCCTCTCCTGTACCATCTCCCTCAGCTCCTGATCTCGCCTTCGTAATAACTCTGTCAACCGTGCCACCTCAACGCGCAACCCCGCCTCTGTATCCCCCGACACGGTCGGCTACGTCGACCTCTCTGGAGCATCGGCCTGCTCCGGAGCATCCTGCATCTCTGGCTGCTCCTCCTCATCAACGTCCTCTCCCGCATCTGCCACCTCCACCATATCCACATCCGCAGGAGCTCCCCAACCCTCTCCTGGTGCCTCTGCACCCTCTCCGCCTCCCGCTGCCTCATCTCCTCCCAATGGCCCCTCACCTCGCCACTGTCGAAGCGTCCACCACTCCTGGTACTCGACAGTCACTCCGACGTCATCTACGTCCGGAATGTCCAGTACTGTATCAGACTCCTCCCCCAATGGCTCGAGGATCGACGCAGCTAGGGTCCTCTCATCGCTCCGGCGCTGATAGACTACGGGTTCCCCAGGCAACCCCTGGCGTACCCCAAACTGTCGTGTCACTCGGAGGTAGTGGAAGTACTCCTGCTCCGTCCCATGTTGTCCAATCACCCATCTCCCCCTTCGGACCCGTCGAAGCCACTCATCCGCCTCTGGCCATGCGGGACAATCCCGATATGGCCTCCATACCACATCTCCTGGAGTCAGTCATGCCAATACATCTCTGTAATGGTCCACGTCTCCTGCAAACCGCCGACTCTGCCCTCGCTCCTCCGACCGATACCATAGAGCACCATAACCAATATCTCTGTCCACCATGTCCGCCCGTGTAGTCCAGGGTAGCCCTCGTGGTCGCTCTACGGCTATATGCTGCCATGCCCAACACTGCAACAAGTAACTGCAGCCAATCCCCTTTCGCCTTCGACAGTGGACCTCATACAACTCATCATATAACTGAGCCAAAAGCGTCTGGCCCCATCTCATGATCACCGGCTCTGCCATCGGACAATCCACTAACTGCCATACCACCTCCAATAGGTTCCATGGGAACCTCGCTCCTGACGAGTCTGGCAGGAGCATGTTGGAAATGAGGCTCATGAGTAGTGCATGCCTCACTCCCAACACTCCCCTCGCGTACCACCATCGTACCAGAATCCCCCCAATCTGACAATCCAGCTCTGCCCTCTCCAACGAGCTCATCCCATCCCCATCCCCCCCATGTCCAAAATACCGATTCAGTACAGCCGTCCTCTGGCCTCGTGGCGTCGTTCGGATGGGAACCCCGTCTATCGGAATCCGAAGAATCCGATACACGTCCTCTAAGGTGACGGTCATCTCCCCTGTCGAAAGATGGAAGGTGTTCGTCCGAACATCCCATAGGCCGATCAAAGCTGTAAGGTACGCCCGATCCGCAACAACTGCATCCAACCGAGCCACATGCTTGAGCCCTAAGGCATCAAGCCACTCCCAGTCCTCAGCACTCAACGCCTCGCGGGCATTAGAAAAAATAGTCGATACCCGATGTTGACTCTTCACCACCTGCACATCACAGAAAATAACACACATCAAAAACATGCATCAAATTACCATCACATGTACAAAAATGCATAACTGTACAATAACATCTTTCATTCACATGTACATCCATTACAAAAAAAAAACAACAAAAAATTGACATGGTTTACCTACGGTTTTACCTAAGTTTACCATTTCAAAAACAAAAAAATCCATCAATTTTTCATCTTACATTTCATCAAAAACAACAAAAATTTGACATGGTTTACCTACGGTTTTACCTAAGTTTACCATTTCAAAACAAAAAATTCATCACGTTTTCATTCTTACATTTCATCACAAATAACAAAAAAATTGACATGGTTTACCTACGGTTTCGACCTAAGTTTACCATTTCAAACAAAAAAATTCATCCATTTTTCATTTTTAATTTCATAACAAATAAGGTAAAGTTACCATTCAACAAAAAATTCATCCATTTTTCATTTTTTAATTTCATCAAAAACAACAAAAATTTGACATGGTTTACCTACGGTTTTACCTAAGTTTACCATTTCAAAACAAAAAATTCATCACGTTTTCATCTTACATTTCATCACAAAAACAAAAAAATCGACATGGTTTACCTACGGTTTCGACCTAAGTTTACCATTTCAAACAAAAAAATTCATCCATTTTTCATTTTTTTAATTTCATAAAAATAACAAAAAATTCGACATGGTTTACCTACGGTTTCGACCTAAGTTTACCATTTCAACAAAAAAATTCATCCATTTTTCATTTTTTAATTTCATCACAAATAACAAAAAAAAATCGACATGGTTTACCTACGGTTTCGACCTAAGTTTACCATTTCAACAAAAAAATTCATCCATTTTTCATTTTTTAATTTCATCAAAAACGAAAAAAAATTGACATGGTTTACCTATGGTTTCGACCTAAGTTTACCATTTCAACAAAAAATTCATCCATTTTTCATTTTTTAATTTCATCAAAAACACAAAAATTTGACATGGTTTACCTATGGTTTCGACCTAAGTTTACCATTTCAATAAAAAAATTCATCCATTTTTCATTTTTTAATTCCATAAAAATTAAAAAAAAAATGGGCATGGTTT
Organism: Wollemia nobilis; assembly: GCA_028583015.1. NCBI lineage: Eukaryota > Viridiplantae > Streptophyta > Pinopsida > Araucariales > Araucariaceae > Wollemia > Wollemia nobilis. Next base: position 8,566,023 of record JAQPPZ010004166.1, read on the forward strand.
ACCTACGGTTTCGACCTAAGTTTTACCATTCACATCAAAAAACATTTTTATAACCATGGTTACCCTAAGGTGTTACTCTAAGTTTCATTTTGGGTTTATCCTACGGTTTTCATCTAAGTTTCCATCGGTTTGCATCCACGTTTTATTTGGTTTCATGGTCTTTAATTCATTCACCTTTTAATTTAATTAATTAGGGTTCCATGTCTTAAACAAAAGAAAAACACAATAAAAACACATTTGCATTTTTCAAATTCAAACTCGAGGAGATAGTGCACTTATTGGTCTCGCCTCGGCTCCGCCGCTTGATGACCCGGTCTGTGCACTCATGGTGGCTGGAAAATCCGGCAGCGCTTCGCGTCAGAAAATCTACCTCCTCCTCCCCAGAGCTCCAAATCGCAATCGATGAACAGTGCAAATGAGCCAAATCCGTCATTTTTGCATATTTATACTTTATCCTTGCTGGTAATCGTCCCTGCCCGGGATGAGCGCTTTTCCCTCGACGACGCGCTCGTCCCACCCCAGGACGAGTACCATCGTGGCGCGCTCGTCTCACCCCAGGACGAGTACCATCATGGCGCTCGTCCCCCCCGGGACGAATAAAAAAAAAAAAAAAAATGACAAATGCCAACAAAACCACTAAAAATTGCCGGACAAAAGTGCTCTTGCACTTAACCTCTTGGCATAAGAAAATTGATGTCGGGGTCTACCTTGTCGTTATCCTACTCCCTAAGAAGGCTACCATAGCCGGACCGCTCCACGGGAAGACGGATTTTCGCCAATGTTAACCCCAAATGGCATTCCAAAATGGGTTCACACCCACCAAAAATAGGTCAAAACAATCGAGAAACTGCTCGAGCATGCATCGGATAACATCTGAAGGCACCCTCACTTAAGTCATCTTGGGTCAAGCGACTCGTCGCTTTTCTCATGTCGGTCATTCCCTCATCGATTCGTCGCTTGAGGGGGTAGTCACACTTAGTTGCCAATCAACACCAATATACCCAGTCTTGGAAATGACACGCATTCAAAGGATCATTGCAAAAGACAATCGCGCCCTTGCTTGGGGCAGCAAACAAGCAATTATCACAAACTGATCATATACTTGGCATTCGTGAATCATGAACTCAAGGTTCCCACAGACAAAAGGTTGCGCCCTTTGCCTCTTCATGACTGATCAATGTCTAAGTTCAAGTAATACCTCACCGAACCAGGTTAATGCTTGATTTAAGTTCCTTAGCTCGTCAGAAGCAAGGATTCAAGAATGCGTGCCCTTTCCATACTTGGGGCATCAAGAGTTGGTTAGGTTACTAAAAACCTTAATCATTAGTGCTTTGGTTATCTATTTTTGCTCAGCACTGCACCATGTGCAGCGCTTTCCAAAAAGGGGCATCTGTAGACACCAAAACAGCACCAATCCGATTATGTGACAACAAGCACTGATCGCACTAACACACACAGCCCCCAGGGCAGCCCTTAGAGGTTAAACAGTGGTTCTAACCACTCACACAACAGTTTTGCAAGTCAGGGATCAATTTGGCATCTTTTAGACACTCAGCTACTTATTCGTCCCACCCAGGGACGAGTGCAGATTTATACTCGTCCTACCCAGGGACGAGTGCGGATTGATACTCGTCTCACCCAGAGACGATTACCAGCGCTCGCTTCGGGGTGGGACGAACGCCAAGTTTGACCAGCAAAAAGTCAGATCTCGACGCATGACAACTCAGAACTGCCACTTAGCTTTTCTTGCATGGCATAGGAGTGCGAGTGAGTTCTTTTGACAACTCATATCTGCCAATTGACTCTCCCTTCACTGCATGGGAATGAGAGTGAGCTTTTTAAGACAACTTAGATTTGCCACTTAGCTATCCCTTCATTGCATGGGAGTGCGAGTGAGCTTTTCTAAAACATACAAAGACATGCACAGAGGCAGTTAAGAAGCCCTTGATCAAGAAGAAGTCTTCTCTTCACACAAAAAGCATTCATGCAAAGAAACACTTTTGCATGTTAATTCAAAGAGACCCCTTGGGTCTATAAAATGGTGAGTTTCCTCACCCAAAAGATATACAGAGAAGGAGCATTTTGAGCGACGAAGTGTTGCTAATTCACTTACTTGCGATTTGTGTTTTCAACATCCATAATCTCTTAATCGAAAGAGAGGTTATTGGGTGACTTTTGAAGGCACGAATCAAGAACCAACCCCGATTTTTCTGACCACAATATCCTACCAATTTGTCGACAACACATCACATCAGGTTTCGGACCCATCCCAAGCGGATTGGTGTCGAAGCAAAGTTTCACCCGCGGGTGGTTTGCCTTCGGGCACCCCCCGCTTTATTGCTTTTGGTGACTATTTCTTTTGTAGTATTTAGCTAGTTTCATGTTTATGCTTTTGTCAAGTTTTCAGTTTATTTAGAATCATTTTAACCATCGTTAGATTTATCTTTTATTTTTCATACACAGGTGCTACTGATTCTTTGTTTGTTTCTTTGAACGCAGATTTGCAGCATTAGAGGAGCAGTGAGGAATCTACCTTTACCAACGCAAGCGACGACAACGTTTTGGTTCGCCCATCTTATATGTGGGCACGCGGAAGAAGGAATTCTGAAACAAGTTGTAAAAGACCAACATTTAACGCTCCTATCCCATAAAAAGGAAGGAGACGCATTGTAACACGAATTTGTAAAGCATATCAATAAAAGGGCCGTTCTTTTTATATTGCTTTGATATCTTGTGTTCATGTTCTTTCTTTTTACGCATTTTTCAATAACATAGGGTTTAAGCGTTATTTTAGTTTCGTTTACATTGCATTTTTAGTTTATCCTTTTTGTTTTCAAAATCTCGTGTTTTCAGTATGATCACCAATTATGACCGTGCCTTGGTGGGACAGTCACAAGGAAGTGCCCCAAAACTACCCTATATTTCTAGGAAACCTCCAAAATGTGTTTTGGAGCCTTATGCAAGCTTGGAGGGGTTCCCAATGGGGCCATACGATGTCGATAAGAGTGGCATATGTGATGCACTATTAGTCTTATCCAATTTACACGATTTAGGTGTCTACAGATGCTCTTTTTGGGATACGTTATGTGCAACAAAGCGCTGAGCAAAAAAAAATTACTAAATCATCAAATTATTAAGGTTGTTCATTAACCTAATCATTTTTGGATGCCTCCATTGTGGAAAGAGCATACATTCTTGGAATCTTGGCCATTGACATAGTCAAAGGATCGAGTTTCGATATACTTTTCAACCGTGTTGTAGTAACAGTCTTATGGGACTTAGGGTATACTAGGTCTTGGTGCCTTGTATTCTTGTAAACCTTTACATGGGTCAATTCTCGAGGTTTCAAGGAGGTCAATCCTATCTGTTTGTTTCTTATACTGATTCTTTGCCCCAACATGGGCTTGAAAATTTATCTTTAGCCAATATTCTTTTGAATGCATGGAATTTACACTTCTGAGTGTTTTAATGTTGATTCGATTTTTGAATTCATTATTATGACTACCCCCTCAAGAAATGATTTTATGAGGGCATGAACAATGATGAATTGATGATTTGCTTGACACATATGATTTAACTGGGGTAACTCTCTATTTTTCCCATGGTACTATATACCTGTTTGGAAGGGATTTTTGACTTTTTTTATGAATATTTCTGGAAGCAAAAGGCTAAAATTTTCATTTCCGTGGAATTGTCCAACCATGGAGGCCTTCTTGGGGAGTAAAATAAAAAAAATTTATGGATCTAAAAATATTATAGGTTCAATCTTGATCCTTGCTAATTTGGTGACTTTTCTACGTTGTTTTTGGTGGGTTTTTGAACCTTTTTTGATATTTTTAAGTTTTGTAATGCAATTTTTTGGTGACCATCCCAAGGGGGGACAAGTATAGTATTAATGACTGCCCTAAGTTGGGACAACCAGCCAACTGTGCACTCATCCCACCTAGGGGCGGTCAGCTTCTTTTGGAGTTATATAAGCCCAAGATGGGGTATATGAGCTCATTTTTCATTTTTCTTGTAGAAGTTGGAGAGGATAGATGTATGAGAGTGATATTATAAAGTAGAGAACTATCAAAATATCAATCTACAACATGATCTAACCAGAAAATGCAACAGACGGTGGAGCCGGTGGGAAACGGGTATGAACCACATGTCTTTCTCTGCCCTATTTTATTATGTTTTTATGATTTTTGCTGCAATTTTCATACTAAACCTATGCTAATGGTTAAGAAACCCTAGGAGTAGTGAAATTTATGAAATTGAGATTTTATTTATGTTTTAGATGCAAAAAATTAGGGTTAAATACCAAATTTTTAGTGATTTTTAGGGTTTTTAGGGTTTAGGGGTCAAATTGACCCTGTTTTACCTATTTTTGGGGGTCGTCCCTGTAAGGGATGGTCACTGGTGGTCGTCCTTGGGTGGGATGGCCAAAAATTGGGCCAAAAAGGGTCTATTTTTAGGTATTTTTTTGGTATTTTTAAGGTTATTTTATGCATTTTTAGGGTATTTTTGACACCCTATTTTACATGAGAAGATAGTTAGGATTCAGTACAAAGTTCTAACTCTCTTTTAGGTCACTAGATACCATTTGAAAACTACATACTAGCGATGGCTCGATTCCATTGACCTAAAACATATTACATGATTAGATCCCATGGTAGGCGATCGTGCCTATTTGACTGCATTGATAGATCTATGGGACCCTCATACTAATACTTTCCATTCAACTATGGGGGAGATGATAGTGACATTAGAGGATGTATATGAGATACTACGTATTTCGACAGAGGGGCACTGGATAGTGTCTTCTCCTACAAAGCAACGAGAGGTCATAGTGTAGAGGTACTTCAAGACGTGATGAGAGGATGTAGTGGTTGATCTTCACAATGGAGGGATATTAGTGTCTTCATGGTATCAGGCGGGTATGATTGGTATTAAGCATGCCCTATTGATGACCTTGATCAACAACATGTTGTTTCCTGAATCTTCAAGATCTAGGTTCCCATGGAACCTACTAGAGCTGGTATTCACTCTTGTGTATTGTACAGAGGATGATCCCATAGTGATGGCTTGGGGTCCTACTTTATTGGCATAGCTATATGATGAGCTATATGAGATCCACTCTCATGGGTAGAAGGGTTTGGGCTGCATATTTCTACTATAGGTTTGTGCTTGGTAGTATATTTTTGTGGAGAGACCATGGGGACTACCATGGACCACTCGAGCAGAGCTACCAAATAGGGATATTGGTTATGGAGAACTATGGAAGAGGTCACATGAGGTAGGCCAGATCTGATGATACACTTGGGATGTTGAGCACTACACAAAGGATTTTGCATGGCTTAGGGTGGTAGACATCAAGTGGAGGCCCTACGGGGATTGCCCTAACTAGAGGGAGTCTAAGGCATAGCTACACCAAGTTCGATGAGGTATATGGTTGATAGGCCAACATGGGATAGAGTGAGAGTACTTCTCTTATGATCATGTTCTATGATAGTTCAGGCTATGCTTGGGGTTACCTAGGGAGCTGCTGGTCTATCATCATCATGGGGATGAGAAGACTCTAGCATGGCCAATTGTAGAGGTACTAGGAGAGGAGTCAGATCCTAAGGTGGCAATTTCTGATTTGGATGATGCAAGGAGTACAGAGGAGTATGACGCATGGTGGGTCATACAACAACAGCAAGAGGAGGGACCACTAGGTGGGGATGCAATTTCCAGGGTAGCAGATGCAGCTAGGGGTGATCCAAATAAGGAGGGTTTTGGTGAGTCTCCAGATTATGAGGAGGCAGACACAAGTGATCAATTTGTGTGTCAATGTGTGTCAACGAACAGGGTGGATTTGATTGATGTAGAAGATCTAGTAGGCTTTGATGAGAATGATCTTGGAGATCAGGATATGTAGGTATAGTTAGTAGCACGAGATGCTACGATTGTGGAGCTACATAGTGATTAGGCTTTACTACAAGCACATGTGTAGAGTGCACAACTTGAGATGCAGAGGTAGGCAATGTTGATAGCTACGCTTCAGGCATAGGTTCACAGACAGGGTCCTAGCTATAGGGAGTCTAGTAGTGGTGAGTTAGCCATGATGCGAGAGGATATGGTATATCTCTATGGTTTGGTGGTGACCTATCAGACTTAGTGTTGAGAGGAGCGCACCTACATGGATATTATAGAGGATGATATAGTGTGCCTTAAGGGGTGCATACCATATTGTGTGTTAGTTATTGGATCATAGCATAGCCAGTGGAGTGACACAGGATAGTTATCTGCACGGGTGAGGGATTCGAGCTCTGCATGGAGGATGGAGGTGTCTAGAGGGAGCAAGTATGGGGGTAGCAGGTCTAGAGGTAGCAATCCTAGGATTTCATGATGGAATCATATTGAGGGTATATGAGAGAGTCGCAGTGTCGGTTCTACATGACCATGGTTAGCAGACTCTGATGGCTCTTTTTGGTCTTTTTGGTTTTTTTAAGTTTGAGGACTCACTTTTAGTGTAGCCTATGGGAAGCTTATGGAATATGATGTAGATTTTGGCTTTTACATATGGACATATATGTGTATGACTTTGCTTTTATCATTATGTCATATTTTGCTATTTTATTATATGTATGCTCATTCTATGCTTTATGATGCTTTTGATAAATTTCTAACATGGATGCATGTATTTATCCTATGATGTGATTTTATGATATGTATATGTGTAAGTGTTCTTTATATACTTTTGTAAATTAAAATATATACATAAAATAGTTAGTGGCCATCTAAATATCATTGCTAATATTTATCTGGTATCTATATTATTTAATGAATACCACTTAATAAACAATAGTTTATAAAGTAAAAAATAAATGTGTATGATTTGATGTAAGGGTTGATGTGATTTAATTTTGTATGATGGATTTGTAATGACTATTTGATGCATTATATGCGAGCGCAATAGAATGTACAAAATGTATATTTATTATTTTCATGTTATTATAACACTTTATGTAATGGATTTTGGAATTTTGACAAACATGTGACAACATGATGTAAAATGAAATGGATAATGTAATATGATATGATATTATTTGATAGTTTTGAAGAGACTCAAACACTCTAGTTACCTAATCAAAAGTTATATAATAACTATGCAAGACTTTTTGACAAAGTATGCACCTAAGACAAAAAAGATAATCAGCATCCATGTGTGTGCACGTGAGTTCATTACCATGATAATACATATGATTGCCCTAGTGAAAATGGGATTCATTCATCCCATCAGTACTAGAGGTCATTCTGTGAGTCTCATTATCCTGAGTTTTGTACTTAGTTGGATTAGACTACTAGGTAATATAGGTCACAACAAGCTATCTCATCCACATTCAAATATTAGTCTATATCTAAGCAAGTTGCTTAAGTGACATATGTATCATCATGCGAGAGTCTACCATCATTGACAAGTAGGCTATCCACCAAACCTGTAATGAGGATTACCTTATGGTTCTCTGATGCTGAGAATTCCAAGGATTCAAGTTCAAGACTCCCTTCTTTTATTTTAAATTTGAATTTCTCAAGGGAGTTGCTCATTTTGATTTGGTGAGCAAGGGATTTTAGTAGTGGTGAGAACCACTATTTATTTTTGCTTTTTGTAGTAATAATAATCACTATTTCTTTTTGCATATTTTGAAGTGATAATAATCATTTTTTCTTGTTGGAGTATTCTGAAGGGATAATAATCACTATTGAGTTTTCTCTTTGGGATACTTGCCCCAGTGTAGGGAAAGGGATTTTTGGGTAAGGAGTAACTTGTCTTTTTTCAATTCTCAGTATCTTTGAACCATTCACATAGGGGTATGAACAAGATAATATTTTTTTCTTAAAAGTAACCTAGACAAATTTATAGTTTTCATATTTCCTTGTGCTAGACTTGGATTTATTAATGTGAAAATGTGTTGGGATTTTGATGTATATCAAGCATTCTCTAAGTAGGATTGTACATTCTAAAAATCATGATAGATTTCTACAAAATATGGGAAGACAACTAGATATGGTTGAGTGATCGAAAAATTTAACGATGTTTTACTAACAATGGCTAAGTGACGGGAAACAAACATATAATATGGAATGTAAATGTAAATGGTATATGTAATATAAACAGATGGTAATATTGACTTATAGTAACAATGATTTTAATAGATGCCTAGTGTAAATACCTGGTGCTAGACATGTAATATCAATTTGGACTGATGCATAATGCAATGATGAGTATTCTTAATGCAATTTAGATGAAGTGCAATGAAGCAATATTTTTGTATTTTGATGATTTTAATGATGTGTTGGTCACAAATCTGCCTAAGTACAAGATTTAATCACTTGTGCACCCTAGACTCGGCCAACATTGAAAGGTCAAGAGAAAGAGATGTCTCCCGGGCCAATCTCTAGAGAGGGCTGGCTCCCAAACTAGTCTAAACTTGGTTCAAGATAAGAGTGCGGGAAAGAAATGGAATAATGCGAAAAGAAATGGGAAATAATGGAAAGGAATGGGAAATAATAGAAAGGGATGTAAATATGGCCGAAGCCGATCATTGACGGGGAGAACAACCTCGAACAACAATAACTTCAACTAGATCCTAAAGCTAAGCAACAACTGACTCTTAGAATATGTATACAGAAATTGGATCACGAATTAGCCATGAGTTTGCTTCCAAAAAAACTTCAAACATTCAAATGCCAATACAGTCAAATTCAACACAGTAGAATTAAACTGATATTACACTACACTACATAGAAGTAAATCACACAGAAAGCAAGACATACACAACAATTTAGATAACCAACTCTAGAAGACACTAAGAATGGAAGCAAATGCATCTAGGATTTCTATTTCAATTTCTGCAACAAGATCCTCCTCCCTTTGCTTGAGTTTTACATTGGTATTTATAGAGGTTCGTCCTCTTCCTTTCGTATTACAACATTTAATACATGAAACAGATTTCGAAGAAACAATCCCCTTAATCTGCCTCGGAGAAATGATAGTCCCTATTTTTAATAGATTACAACTAAAAATGAAACAGAAACAAGGGCCCATATTTCTTTGTTAAATGACCATTATCAGGGCAAGCCGAAAGTTGTTAAGAGATCACGAATAGGAGCTTTAAATATTGGAGGTGTCTTTAGTTCTGGCAGCATCGAAAATTACCTCGTGTTCTTCCATCTTGCGCACCTAGGTAATCAACAACATTTAATCTTTGAGCCTCTTTGACCACGATCTCAAAATATATTGGAGAGCCTTTAATTGATCCTTATCTCCTCTGCACGTTCTCTTATGCAATCCTAAATAAAAATGCAAATAGAACTGTATCGTGCCTTCATTATTGCTTTAGTCACGAAAATGTGACAGGTTGCCAAAATGCGACATGTCGCGAAATCACGACACTTTTACCTTGTTGCCTTCTCTCTCTTCCACCAGTCACGAAAATGCGACATGTCGTGAAATCATGACATCTTCTCTTAGTTTAGCTTTTTCTTCCTGACATGTCACAAAATCGCAACATTTTCCTTTGGGCTTCTTTCCTCAACATGTCATGAAATCGTGACATTTTCCTTCGCCTACCTTCTTCGCTACTCCAAGTCATGAAAACTTCATCATGTCATGAAATCGTGACATCTTCTTCCTGCTGTGTCCTTTTATTTGGTATACCTACAAAACTGTAGCATGTCACGAAATCATGACATCTTTCTCTTCCGTGGCCTTCATCTTCTTGCAAGGAGCGAAAATGGTACATGTCACGAAATCATGACAGTTCGTACTTAGCATTGTCTTTCAAGGTCCTTCATCACGAAAATGCGACATGTCACGATATCGCGACAATTTCTATTTGCCTTGTACTTGTCAACTTTCATTCTACAAAAATGCGATAGGTCACGAAAATGTGACATGTCGTGAAATCATGACGTTTTCTCCATTTGGTTCTTTCATCTGCAACAAGGCATGAAAATGGAACATGTCATGAAATCACGATAGTCCATACCATTTGGCTGCCTCCTTGCTTCCTTCTTGTGAAAATGTGACATGTTGTGAAATCATGAAATTTCTTCACACTTGGTCCTTTCGACCCAATATGTCACGAAATCGCAACACTTTCCTACCTTCACCTTCGTTGCTGCTTCCTGTCGCGATATCGCGACGAGTTTCTCCTGGTTAACTTTGTCCTAAAAAATGTTGTGATATCACATCTTTCTTGCCTTGTGTTTTTCTTTCAACTCTTTTCGCAATAATGTAACATGTCGCGATAACGCAACATGTCGCGATATCATGCCAGTATGTACCATTAGCTCCTTTCTTGCTTTTCTGTCGTGATATCATGACATTTTTTATTGACATTGCCCTTTGCTGCTTTATGTCATGATATCGTGACATTTTCTATCACTCTGCTTTGTGGCCACCGCAAGTCACAAAAACACGACATGTCATGATATCGCGACAACTTTTCAATTAGTTCTCCCTCACCGCAGCAAGTCATGAAACTCCAACATGTCACGATATCGTGACAGTTTGGATTCATTGTTTCCATTGACTGTTTTGACCGCAAAAACACGATAGGTCATGAAAATACGACATGTCGCGATATCGCGATAATTTCTTTACTTAGCTCTTTTTTGCATTTGGCGTCGCAAAACTGCGATAGGTCGCAATATCATGACAGTTTCAGTTACTTTGTTCTAACACAAAACTTATAGATATTTTTACATTTTCCCTTTCAAAGTGCAAGGACATACAAACAGAAGCATTAATATCTCTACAATTTGTGCAGTCTTTTATATTAACAATAACAACAAAAACAATGTGGCAAAAATGCCAACATGATGTTTTTGTATTTTTTATATATGTGTATACAGGTTGACCAATGGGCTTAATCACTGCCATTGGAACTTTTGGGTGACCAAAGGGCTTATAGATACCTTTGGAGCATTTCAAGATGACCTAGACAACTGTAGACTGCCTAGGAACATTTTATTTTGACCTAAACAGTCATACACATCCTAGGGGCATTTGATGGGTACCAAAGGGCTTATAAATTCCTTTTGGGCTTTTTCGATTGACCTAGACGATCGTAGATTATATAGGAGCATTTTATTTTGACCTAGACAATCATTGATTGCCTAAGAGCATTTTGGGTGACCTAGATGATCATAGGCACTAAGAAAATGCCATAGATTGCCTAGGGGTATTTTAAAGTGACCAAAGGGCTTATAGATGCCTTTGGGGAATTTAGGGTTGACCTAGATGATCATAGATAGTCTAGGAGCATTTTTATTTGACCTAGACGGTCATTGACCACCTAGGAGCATTTTGGGTGACCTAGATGGTCATCGAAACTAAGGAAATTCCATGGACTGCCTAGGGGTATTTTAAAGTGACAAAATGGCTTATAGATGCCTTTGGAGCATTTAGGGTTGACCTAGATTATTTTAGATATTCTAGAAGTGTTTTTATTTGACCTATACGATCATTGACCACCTAGGAGAAATTTAGGTGACCTAGATGGTCATCGACACCAATGAAATACCATAGACTTCCTAAGGGTATTTTAAAGTGACCAAAGGACTTATAGATGCCTTTGGGGAATTTAGGGTTGACCTAGATGATCATAGATAGTCTAGGAGTATTTTTATTTGACCTAGATGGTCATAGACTACCTAGGAGTATTTTAGGTGACCTAGATGGTCATCAACACTAAGGAAGTGTCATAGACTGCCTAGGGGCATTTTAAAGTGACCAAAGGACTTATAGATGCCTTTAAGGCATTTAGGGTTGACCTAGATGATCGTATATTGTCTAGGGGTATTTTTATTTGACCTAGATGATCATAGACTGCCTAGGGGTGTTTTGGGTGACCTAGATGGTCATAGTAGCACTAAGGAAAAGCCATAGACTACCTAGGGGCATTTTAAAGTGACCAAAGGGCTTATAGATGCCTTTGGAGCTTTTAGGGTTGACCTAGATGATCGTAGATAGTCTAGGAGCATTTTTATTTGACCTAGACGATCATAGACCCCCTAGGAGCATTTTGGATGATCTAGATGGTCATCGACACTAAGGAAATGCCATAGATTGCCTAGGTGTATTTTAAAGTTACCAAAGGGCTTATAAATGCCTTTGGAGCTTTTAGGGTTGACCTAGATGATCGTAGATAGTCTAGGAGATTTTTTATTTGACCTAGACGGTCATTGACCACCTAGGAGCGTTTTATGTGACCTAGACGGTCATCGACACTCAGGAAGTTCCATAGATTGCCTAGGGGTATTTTAAAGTGACCAAAGGGCTTATAGATGCCTTTGGAGCATTTAGGGTTGACCTAGATGATCATAGATAGTCTAGGAACATTTTATTTTGACCTAGATAGTCATTGACTACCTAGGGGTGTTTTATGTGACCTAGATGGTCATAGGCACTAAGGAAATACCATAGATTTCCTAGGGGCATTTTAAAGTGACCAAAGGGATTATATATGCCTTTGGATTAGAGTTGACCTAGATGATCATAGATAGTCTAGGAGCGTTTTTATTTGACCTAGACAGTCATAGACCGCCTAGGAGCATTTTAGGTGACCTAGACGGTCATCAATACTAAGGAAATGCCATAGACTACCTAGGGGTATTTAGTTGTGACCAAAGGGCTTATAGATGCCTTTGGAGATTTTAGGTTTGACCTAGATGATCATAGATTGTCTAGGAGTATTTTTATTTTGCCTAGATGATCATTGACCATCTACGAGCATTTTGGGTGACCTAGACGGTCATAGGCACTAAGGAAACACCATATACTACCTAGGGGTATTTTGTTATGACCAAAGGGCTTATAGATGCCTTTGGGTATTTTAGGGTTGACCTATATGATCATAGATTGTCTAGGGATATTTTTATTTGACCTAGACGGTCATAGACTACCTAGGGGAGTTTTGGGTGACCTAGACGGTCATCGACACTAAGGAAGTGTCATAGATTGCCTATGGATATTTGGTTGTGACCAGAGGGCTTATATATGCCTTTAGATATTTTAGGATTGACCTAGATGATCGTGGATTGTCTAGGAGCATTTTTATTTGACCTAGATGGTCATTGACCGCCTAGGATCATTTTGGGTGACCTAGATGGTCATAGGTACTAAGGAAATACCATAGACTACCTAGGGGTATTTGGTTGTGACCAGAGAGCTTATAGATATCTTTGGGGCTTTTAGGGTTGACCTAGATGATCGTATATAGTCTAGGAGCATTTTTTTTTGACCTAGATGGTCATTGACCACTTAGGAGCATTTTAGGTGACCTAGATGATCATCGACACTAAGTGTCATAGACTACCTAGGGGTATTTGGTTGTGACCAAAGAGATTATAGATGCCTTTGGAGCTTTTAGGGTTGACCTAGATGATTGTAGATAGTCTAGGGACATTTTATTTTGACCTAGATGGTCATAGACCGCCTAGGGGCATTTTAGGTGACCTAGACAGTCATAGAAATTAAGGAATTGTCATATAATGCCTAGGAGCATTTTAAGGTAACCAAAGGGCTTATATATGCCTTTGGAGGTCTTTGGATTGACCTATATGATCGTAGATAGTATAAGAACATTTTATTTTGACCTAGATGGTCATCGACCACCTAGGGGTATTTTAGATGACCTAGATGGTCATAGACATTAAGGAAATGTCATAGACTGCCTAGGAGCATTTTAAGGTGACCAAAGGGCTTATATATACCTTTGGAGCTTTTTGTAACTTTGATTACTTTGTGATTCTAGGAGGAAGGTGCAACACCTTGTATACCCCCAAAATTTGTGGTGATCAAAGGAAGTGAGGAAGGTGCAATACCTTTAGGATCCTCAATTTGCTTCATTTATTATGATGTAAATAGTGGGGAAGGTGTGACACCTTAGATACCCCCAGCATGTACTATGTTTGATGTAATATTATTACCTTGGCTAGGAGGAGTGATAGAGATTGACTTCCCCCATTGTGGCAAGGGATTCTGGGTAATACCACTATCTTGATGGGGTAAAATGAGTGACCCGCTTGTGGATACAACTTCCCTATAAATAAGATCTTAGACCACATGTATAAAATTATGACAATTGCTATTGTCATGCCCTCTTATTCGATGATAGATGTAAGATTGATCCTCCTTGTATATTTTAGATATCAACATATTCTGGTTGACCAGGGGTATATCTGGCAAGATGATTGTCTTTGTTTCTTGCAAGTTGTGAAAGATTGTTGACATGGGCTCAGTTACTGGAATCCAGGTATGATGTTGATGCTTTAAATGAGGTGAACGTGGTTGTAAAATTTTATGAGGTGATAGGGTTGTATACATCTTAGTCACCTATTTAGGTTTTTCTTCTTGACTAGTAGGTATTGTATTTGTTTCATGTGTGGGCAAGGGGTATTGGAAGACTCATATTGACTGATTGCTTGGAGAAAAAGGCTTGCCCATCGAAAGATCTTGCCTCTCGATCATATCCTGAACCAAATATCTAAAGGGATAACATTTTTGGATGTCATGATCCCTTTGTTTATGGTAAACACAATATGTGTTTTTCTTGTGTGGTTTTGACCTACGCTTATTAGGTTTCAAGGGATGAATCTCAAGAAGCATGATTGCTTGTGCCTCATACAATTGATTTAAGATCGATGCTAAGGGCTCTGACAAATGAGTATATTGTCGAGGTTGATGGAATTGTTGCCTTTGCCCCAGATTCTATTGATATTTAACCTTGGAATACACAGGAGGAGGTTGTTCCTGATGATCAAGGGGTTGAGGTTTTGGATGACTCAACTGTAACTCAATGCTTGCAAGTCGATTCAAGATCTGTTGTGAGTCATTATGTTGGTGACTCATTTGTAACTCAACATTGGCTAGCCTATCCAAAATTGTTTGAGTAAATGTGGATGGTTCATGGTGATCTTGTTTAATGAGTATATCCACATGCTCTTGTTCTTGATTTAGCTCATGCTCTTGTTCTTGATTTAGCTCATGATCTTGTTCCACCTTAAAGTGTTCACTTGTGGCAGCTATATTATCTCCACTTTGGTGTAGTGGGTAAACTTGTTCTTGATTTTGTGGAGATGTTGAATGAGATGGAGTAGGTGTAACCGAATCCATCGATGATATCTCTTGTGGTATGGATGGAATGTTGTATGGAGTCACAAGTGGCTTAGATGGATTTAGAGAACTTTGGTTCTCTATCATCACATTGATCATTCCCACAAACTCATGGGAAGATGCATTGGCACTTGGACCAGTCATGTCTACCTCATCAACTTGTTCAAGGTGATATACTTGGACCCCATGCTTAGGGGGTGCATCAGGAATGCTATCAATGGGTGACGACTCGATAGGAGGATGACCTAGATCCTTTATCAAATCAATGATATGCATGAATTTAACATTGGGTACTATGCATTCATCAAGTTCAGGATTGGTCAAGTTAACTGTGTCCTCAAGCATGGTGGATGAAGATGATGTGGTATGATCTAATTCATCCATATCTACAATGGGTTCCTCCTTGTTGGTAGGAGTGGATAATGTGTCAAAAATGGCTAAGAGAGCTTTTGCAGGTAGAATTTTTTACTCTTCTTTATTTGAAGAAATAGAGGATGGTACTGGCGATGGTGGTGAAGGTAGCTTCATGACTAACCATGGGGTTGAATCTAGACTCTGGGTAAGGTCATTGAATTTAGTATCCAAAGGTGTGGATGGACGAGTAGAATCTTGTGGATGATCATCCTTATTGTAATACTTGAAGGGGTCTAGGTTGGCATCAACCACATGGACCTGACCTTCATGAATGTATTTAAGGTATTGATGTACAATGGAGGGGATACACTCCATGTCTCTCATCCAAGGTACTCCTAAAAATATGTTGTATATTCTTTCACCTTCCAAGATATAGAACAATGTAGGCATAGTATTTTACCCCACTTGAACCGGTAGGATTATTGTGCCCAAAGTGGATGACAAAGCATCATTAAATGATTTCAAGGTGAAATTGGATCTCACAATGTGCGAACATGGGATGTTGATATGTTTCAGTGTGGTTGTGGTAATGATGTTTATTGTGTAACTTGTGTCAACTAACACTCACTTATTGGGGATCCTATTGATGCACACAATGATGTGCAAAGGAGATTCTAGTGAATCAGTAGACCTAGGTTTGATATCCTGATTTTGAAAGGATATAATAAGATATTTATGCATTTGTATATATCCCACAAAGTTGTTGAAAGCATCCAAATCATGGGGTTGTAATTTGATAGAATTTAAAACCTCCATGAGAGTTTCCTGATGCTTGGGGGATCTTTGTATTAACTCCCCCATGGTCATGTTGGTTGATGACGTATGTGAACTTCACATAGGCCTACTCTGGATTACTACCACTTGTTGGATGAGAGTTCTAGGTGGTGTAGAGGGAGTGTAGACTTCCCTACTAGGCCTCTTGGTAGGCTGATTATATTTAATTTGGGATTGGACTCAATGTTGACTAACCGGATAGTCCACTTGATCACATGAATAAGCCATTGGTGTTCTCTTGGTAGAGGTACCTCGTGCTTGCATGGAATAATGTGACAAAGGGTAATTAGGATCTTCCTCAGGTCTTCCTTTATAAGTGAGGCATGGTAGGGTAGAATTGACTTGCCCACTATGACGAGTATCATACTCATCTAGGTTTTGGTACCTTGGGGAAGGGTTCTTTAAAAGCTTAAGATGATCATTTAACCCTACCCTAGGTATATCAAGTCCTCTAAAGGTAGGAATGCTGAGATCCTCACACCTATAATGTTGATGCCTAGGGAATTTCCTATAATTTTCTACTTTGCTGGCTCGTGATTGAGCTTGACTATGCATAGTTGTCATAATGTGTTGACTAGGCAAAACCCTGAAGGAAACCCATGCTAAAGAAAATTTTGACTTCAAAAAAAGGTTATAAGTGTTATATATCAAAATTATAAGTGTGATGAGATGATCATAATGGTCTAGGTCTCCCAAATATGAATTTTGGGTCAAATTTTGTATTTTTGGAATATTTGGCCAACCAGGACCTGTGGGGAAATGCCCACTTTTGGGAATTTTTGGGAATTTTTGAATCATAGAGAGTTAGGACTCAAAAATTCTATGGGAGGTGTAGAAGGAGGTAATTAAGAAAAAAAAACAAATTTGGCAACTTTTGGAGTTGTCTAGACCATTTTATGACTATTTTAGTGTAGATTTTCTCTATTTTTGGCTTCAAAAATAGAGTAATCATAAAACCAAAATAAATTTTTTGTTATAGCTCTGTTTTTCATGATTCTCGAATTGTTGGATGCAGAATAAAAAATTATATTTTTACTAGGTTTTGAAACCTAGATCAAGGATCTTAGGTTTATTACCCAAAAAATAAAGAAACACCTACAGTAGACAACATGATTATCTCTTTTTAAGTTTTATAGATTTAAATACACAATCAATAGAAACACAATAATACAATGATTATCTCTTTTAAATATTTAAATGTGAATTCCTAAGCTATTTTTTGTGTTTCAAGATGTGTTTATTTGTAAAGAGAATAATTGGCATGTTTGATTTGTTGATGTAATACTCAAAATTTTAAGTGGTTTTCACCTATATACTCGCAGCTCGACAACCAGTATTGAAATTTCAGTCATGTGAACCAACCAAAGTATGGATATGAAATCCATACCCAATCAGGGAGCATAGGTCCTACCGATACTCATCCAACACCCCGTGCATAGCGATACACCCCTTCGAATAGGGATGCATGCTATTTTGCATGGTTAGGATAGATCTTGGAGTCGTTATTGGCCAATAAAATAGGGTTCATAAGATTTGAGTAAATAGATGGAGATGAAACCCACCATCATTGTACTCTATCAATGGTTGGGAATGAAGTCCAAATCACCAATTTTTAGGAAGATCATGGTGTGTTTGTGTGTTCCTTTTACAAATTTGAAATAAAGCAAGAGAGCACTCAATGATGATTAACTAAATGCATGAAATTGTATTTTTCTTTCAGAATCGTTAGTAGCATAAAAGGAAAGCACAAGAATTAAGGACTTATATGAACTTAACCTTCTTTGGTAAGTTTAAATCATGTAAACTAGACAAAAATAATAAATTCTACTATTCTTTTCCCTATTTTATCTGATTTAATTAATGCAAAAATTCAGAAAGAGGATATATAACATTTCTATGCATAGAGAAGACAAGAAAACTATAAAATTTGACAAATTTGAACATCATATATGCAAATTGAAGGTTGGGAAAGGTGTTTTTTTAACCTGGAACATGATTTTTCTACAAAATTTTGTAGAAAATCTCTAGTTTTGTGACCGTACCTAGTAGGGACGGTTAGCAGTTTGGGGACTATCCCACCTAATGAGACCTAGCTAGCCATCCCACCCAGTGACACCTAGCAGCAAAGGGGTCGTTTCTTCTCCAAACGGTCAAAACCTACAACCTGCAAAATAGAAAATGGAGGTCAAAATTGACACATTCAAAGGGGAGATAGAAATAAACTCATATACTATGATCACCACTAAAGAAGCAAATTTTACAACATCGCCTTAAGGGCACTTTATTGCAATGTAAAGCAGTTTGAAAGCATTCAAAGGGAAAGGAGCATAAACATGTAATCTATCAAATGAAACAAAGTATGTAATAAAGAGGTGGATTTCTCCTTCTATTCATTCATTTATAGCTTCAAACATGATTACAATACATCCCCTCGAGGGCTTTTATAAATGTGATACATCTCAACATTACAATATGCAAGGGATCTAATCCCTTGAAAGGGACTTAAAGCGATGTTCTATGGTGTGAATATCACATTCCCACAATCGAGAGCTAGTCTTGGGATTCTCTTCCTTACCTCTTTAGCTCCTCCCTTCTATCTAGAACACCTGCACCTACACACAAGGGATTGAAAAGGAGTTAGTAGCACCTGTGTTATAGAATAAAAGCATTGAAAGCATAGAAAAGGAGTTATTCTAACAATATCAAAACTAATCTACAACACATGGAAATTATTCTAGATGATATATAAATGCAATATAATCTAATATAAATTATTTTGGAGATATTTAAACACAATATTCAAGGTAAAAGTGTGCAGAAATAGTGATTGTCCCTGACAGGGACACCTAAACCTGCAACATTGGAGACCTCAAATTTACCATCAAATCTACTCCAAACTTCACCAAATTTGGACCAGGGGTTCACATAAGCATTCTTAAGGGTTCTATGGAGGAATTTTACCCAAATTCAATGTTTTTTTACCATCCTTAGGTGTGAGACCTACTGACTGCTGACCGTCCCCAGGTGGGATGGTTACAAATCTGGTCTATTTTTGCCACCAATGCTCAAGGAAATTGATCCAAAACTAGTTTAGGGGTGTTGTCAATAAATGGGGCCAAGTTTACCTTCAATTTGGATGGTTTGGAATTGCTCGTATAGGTTTCTATTACCCCTAAATGTACCTTCAATTGAAGAGGGTTTCAAGGCCAAAGGACGACAAGTATTTGGCTTGCAAAAGGTGAGGATGAAATTGGGTAGCACTTCGTTGCTCAAAATCTTCAATTCTCATCCTTTAAATAGGTGAGTGCACCTCTTTATAGCCCAAAAGTGCATCTAGGGCAAAGGGGCAAGTCTTTCCATGCGAGGAAGGTGCCGCCACTTGTCCAATTTTCTAACATGCATAGGTGAGGGAAGGTTGCCCATTTGGGGCTCCCAATATTCTATCCCTGACTCTAATGGCAAACACCCAATCAATTTGGGGTGATTGGATGTAGTAATTGTAGTATTTGATTACCATTTCATGTGTCCCTTGACTTTTTTAAGGGTCTATTTAGGGACCATCCCACCCAGGAATTGTTATATATGGTCATCCCTGGGTGGGATGGTCACCAACTATAATCGTACCTTGGTGGTACGGTCATAAGGAAGTGCCCCAAAACTACCCTAAACTGCTAGGAAGCCTCCAAAATATATTTTGGAGCCTTATGCAATCTTGGAGGGGTGCCCAATGGGACCATGTGATGTCGATAAAAGTGGAATGTGTGATGCACTGGTAGTCTTATCCAATTTAAGTGATTTAGGTGTCTACAAAGTGGGATATGTTCCACTTGGAATTCATGCTCAATTGTATCATTTATTTTAAAATTAAATAATTAAATTCAAAGTTCCTTAGAAATACTTCTATTCCTATTGGAATTCACATGTATTCCTAAAAAATGAATGAAAGTAATATACGCACTCAAATATTATATAGAAAGCATAAAAATTAATGAAAGAGATATGTATATATTGGAACCCATAGGCACCATAAATAATAACTAGATTGTCCTTAGATAAGAATCGCAAGACTCTTATACAATGGATGGAGTGGTGGGGGAATTTATACCAATACAAAATCCTAATTACATAAATAATTTTAACCTAAGTCGACATAACAAGAGGCTTAAGCTAAATTACAATTTATAAGGTGGGTCTAATAATAACAATATTAACAAGTCATAGGGCTTACATAGTAAAATAATATAAAAAAATAAATATATTTATAAAATTATTGTCCATAGGCCTAACAAATATTACATCATACAATGTTGTCCTTGGCCATAAGTCATATTACACTTTCAATAATTCCCTAGTGAATTGTGATTTCTAAACCCTTAATTTTTCACCTCTTCTTGATAGGAGCATTGCTTATAATGCAATATTAAATATAAATCCATTAAAACATCTAATGGTTCATCATAAAAATGTTTACATTTCTTAACTTTCAAGATATATCATCCATAATATGACATGTTCATTTGTATATGATTCCTCGATCAAGGATCCAAGATTAAGACTAGCTCATGTATATGCCATGGAAGGACTTTAAATTATGTTATGAGTCCAAATTTTATTGGCTATAAAATATAATGGTTAATTGGAAATAAAATATAATGATATCATGCGTATTGCTCTTCATTTTCATATTTCACAATACTTTCTAGAAATTTTCAAAAGCATAGAATTCACCATAAATTGTGTGCAAAGGAATAAATGATAAAATAAGAGAGCAAATAGACAAAATAAGAATTAATTAAAAAATAGAAGAGGTGGTTTTCCATAGTATTAATAATAAACAAATGCAATGAATCAATGGAGGGGGTATTTATTTCAAGCACCTAATCCTTAATAGTATTTGAACCAAGCCAACATAACATAATGGTTTAAAGGTTAAATTACAAGTTTAATTGTGCCCTTATAAGGTAAACCATACTAGTGGTTTAACTATTGTCATTAGAGATGAATACATATGATCATGCATATATACTTACATATAAATTACATAACAATTACTCATGGGCTTACATCAAGAGTTCTTATGGTCTTACATATATTATTTTTGGCCCTCTACAATAATATTATACTATTAGTCTTCTAACAACCCTTATGATCTAATAAGAGAAAAAAGTATAGAAAACATTAGAGATGGTAACATCACCCCATAATCAATCTTTGAAAGGGAAAATATTGGTTGTAAAAACTACCATCTATTTTTTTGGAGGCACTTAAATTGGATCCATCCTACCATGGATATGAAGCCATGACTTAGTCTCCTAGGTCAAATAAAACAATAGAAGCAAGTCTCTATATATTCAAACCTTATCATCGAAGAGGATGCTATAGAAACAAGGCATACCTTATTATGATCATAATATGTATACTTGAACTTGCAATAATATGTGTTTTATAATACTATAACAAATAAATGCATAGATCTCAAAAAACTATATGTTTTGAAACTAATGGGTCTAAAATGATTTTGTGTGCACATTTTATAGTCTCTAGAAGTTTGGGATTACTAAATTAGAAAAAATAAATTAATTATCTAACCATAGAGATACCCAATACATGCATTGGAGGCATATGATGCCAACCATCAATGTTAGAAAAAACATCTAGCTACTAGCACCAATTTCTATCCTCCAACATTGGTGTCAGCATTAATATCAATGCCATTAGCATCTAGTTTTAATACTAATATCAATTTCTAATGTTAGTTCCATAAAGCATTAGCATCGATACGAACACCAACTTCCAATGTTAGGACTATAATTCACCCTTGGAACCAATACCAATATATCAAGCACTACCTACATCATTACATCTCTACATAAATATCCAACACACATTCTCATACCTTCCTTATTATGAATCTAGAATACACCTCTAAGTATTTATATTTCTTTATCTCTTTATATCTTCACTTCTTATGGATATCCATTGTAACATTCTCTTATAATATAAGAGTTATCACTTTTATCGAAGTCAAAATGCTCATATTTTAAATATAAGTATTTTTTTGCATTTCTTCCTATGTGTTATATTCTACCATGGGATATATGTGATTTTTTATTCTCTCCATTGTCAAAAATATTCTCCTTTTTTCTTGTTTCATGTGGTTGAGCTTGGGTACATAGCATCGAACCTTGATACAAGTGGTTTCAGAGCTTAGATGCTTACCCCTCCCACAACCAATATTGGAGAACCATTGCATTCCCCTTATCTACTCCTCCACAAATTATTTTTTGAGTTGAAAGAGAGCATGAGGATGTTGCATGAGGTTTAATAAAGCCTCCATAGATTTTCTTTTTATTGCAGATATTAGCTTGTATATGTATTTCTAGGTATCCAAAATATAGATCTAATCGCATTTAGCAGCCTCTGTGTAAACTGATTATATTCATTTTTACATAGCCATACAGTATCCAAAATCTATATCTAATGGAGTTTAGTAGCCTCTGTGTAAACTAACCGTGTTTGTTTTTACATAGCCATATAATCAATTTGAAATTTGTGTAAATTGATCATATTTTTTTTACAGCACAACATGCTTCTAGCCTTTCCATTGTACTTGTATAAGTGGCTTACAAAATTTTCCACATTGCTTTTGGCTAATTTATAGCTCTAGTTTGTAAAAGTGATTACACTTGGATGATAAGCAAGGTCTAGTGTATCACACCTAACATACATACTACTACATTACTACTATAGTAGCACTCCATCTACACTCCAAGTCTATTTTTAGTTTTCATTTACTTTCTTTCATTACAAATTGATTTACATATTTGCATCATAAAATGAATGCATTTAATGACTCATTTTGTAGCCTAGCCTCATGATAGGGTGTCACTTCCTTGGTGGCAGAAAATCCACATTAAATGTCCTATGAGTCAAATCTGGATTGGACTTAATGAGAATACACAATTAAGGGAGTTTGCCATACCCATGAACCTTTAGAAAGGGACCATCCTTTTGCCTATGCTTGGAAAACTAAAAACTCTTCATCAATATTAAAATCAAGTCGGTCCGATATCTATCATAGTTATGGAATAGATCACATACTTCTCTTTAAAGAGTATATCACTGACCATAGTAAACTGGGTAAGGACTGGTAGGACTTAGGATCCATAATGGCTTGGATTTCATCATCAAAAATTTGTATGTGTGCATCCAGGTGAAAGCCTTAATTTAAGACAAGCTCATTATACCTCTCCAAATTTTAACACCTCACCTAATTGTAGTTATAATATTGAGATTACAAGTTTTGCACATCTTACACTTTGGTATTCAGTCGTGTAATATAGTGTTGGATATATTGACCTACACATTCATCTATTGGAGATATTATCATTTACATTCTTATGTAGTATTTTAGTTTGGACTACACACCTTTTTTTAAGTACTTTAGATTTATCTGCATCATCATCATGTTGCATCAAGACTCATATCCACTTACTTGTACAATTCATCATTTGTAAAAGATATTCCACTTGGATTATGATAAAGGTCCAGTGGATCACATTCAATCGTTATAATCACTTGGTTCATTATTTATTGGTATATTTTGCCTCAGTTAGTCATATGTTCCTTGTTCACACCTTGACACACCTCTTTTAGGTATTTGTAGTGTCATAGGTCACAATGAATTCCAATTTCAAATAAAATGTTGGATGTACCCTTAATGGTAATGGATGCAAATCCCATAACACCTATAGATGATGATACCCTAGAAAAATTGTTGATATATGATGATAAAATTTATGTTGGCATCCTACTTATCACAAAATATCACCTTAATAATTTGATTTATGAAGCCAAGCATGGCATAACATGGTTAGTTCTTAAAGTATTCAAAAAAACTTTGACACCAAATATAACCTAGAATTTGTTCATCTTGTCCTCAAGATGAATCAAATAAATATGCAAAAATAACACTCCACTTCCACCATCAACCTCCTTTGCCCTATTAAATAGGTCATTTATAAAGACTTCAAAAATCAATGTTTCACATGGGATTTACTCATTCAGTCATGTATTCACATTCTAGACAAAAATAACTTACTTGCCAGTTTATCAGCTAGTGGAACCTTAAAAACTCCTAACTTTGAATCCTTAGCAAAAAAATTGTTGAACTTGAAAAAACTTTGATACAAACTTCACCAATTCTAACATTGGTCACTTAGCCTTTTAGGTGGATGAAGATGCATTTTTTTCAAATAATCAAGGTAACAGAAGTCATGGCCAAGGCCATGGTTGAGGTAAAGGTAAAGGATAAGGATAATATTTTAGAAATGGTCAACATGAACACTCACGATATTAAACTAGTCAAGGACAACATATTCAAGAAAAAATAAAATAGCCTAGTACCTCTCAAGGAACTGGAAACTCAAATATCATGTGCAAACATTGTAATAGAAAAGGGAACTATACCACTAATTTTTAAAATACCACACATAAGATCAAGTGGTTTCAAAATCATAGTGCACATAATGTAAATGAATATGAATTTTATCCAAATTTCTACCAAAGTGCTCAATTTGTGCATGCCCAAATAATTAGCACACAGGAACCTATATCACCATTTGTTAACCATCCTAAATATTCATTGAGACACATTCAAGATATGATGGCTATGGTATTTTGCATCCCACATTGTAACCCTTTGGATTTACCCACAATGTAGCCTCCACTATTAGTTTGTGGATCATGGATATTAGAGCCACCCAACACATGACTTCCAAAAAATACTTTTTTGAAGGAATCAACTCATAAGTACTTGGTGTAGTTCACATGGCTGACAAACCCTTTCAACAAGTTCAAGGAGCTGAAATTTTTTTATTAAAACTTCCTAGATTACCTAATTTATGGCTACTTTATGTTCTCTACATCCCTACTCTAAATCAAAATCTATTTTCACTATCCACACTCGTCTATCATGGATTTTATTTGAGTGTCACTACAAAATATAAAACTCTTTGATTCATTCATCCACCCTGCAAAATAGTGGTCATGATCGTTTCCTTAGATGGAAAACTCATCAAACTTGTTGTACATCATGCTTCTAAAGTTCACATTACCAAAGAAGACATGGGACTTAATGCCACCCTAACTCCCAAAAAACTTTCTATTGATGCATTATGGCATGCTCACATGGATCATGTCAAACTTGATCAATTGAGATAAATAGAATCCATTGTTAGGGGACTACCACACTTCTCTTCCAAACCCATTAAATGTAAAGCATGCATCATTGCCAAATCCTCTTGATATCATTTTCTAAATATTCAATGGAAGTTCACACAAAAAAAATTGATCTAGTTCACTTAGACGTTTGCAGGCCAATGCCCAAGTATTACATCACCTTCATCGATGACTTCTCAAAGAAGCTATGGATCAGCTTTTTAGAGAAGAAGTCTAGAGATTTTGAATTCTTCAAAGCATTCAAGTATCACATAGAACAAGAATAAGGTTGTATAATCAAGACCTTTAGGAGTAAAAATGGTTTCAAGTACACCTCAAATTAATTCACACAGTACTTGTCCTCACATGGGACCAAACATCAATTGACAATACCAAGAAATACCTCAACAATATGATTTTATTGAGTAGATGAACAAGAAAATATAAATATGGCTAATGCTCTTCTTATCTACAAAAGTGTACCTCCATATATTTGGGTTGAAGCCACCTAGAATGCTATGCATGTACTCAACATAGTGAGTTCCTCAAAACTTGGCCTATCATCTCTTGAAAAATGGACTCGAAACCCCCCATCATCAGCCACTTCAGAATATTTGGCTCCATTTATTATGTTCATATTCTTCTAGAGGATAAAAATAAACTTGAATCTTGAGCTATTAAATACATTTTTATTGGATACCCTATGGATTATAAGGGATTCAAGGTATTCATCTCTTCACACCAGAAAGTGACTATGACACATGATGTGTTTGCAAAAATTAAAGAAAAATTGGTTACATTGGATACTAGGGGACACAATATTCAACCTAGATCAAAATATGCTAACATAAATGATGTTCATATTTCAACATTTGAGGGGGAGAAATTTAAAATTTACTCAAAACTCTATAATCTATAAATCAACCACAAGTCTAGAGGAACCAAACTATGATACTTAGAAAATGTTTGTATCTTCTACACCTTCTACCCCTTTATACTGTAATGCTAATCATGGTAAAAGTATTATTTCACATCCATATTTGTTAGTATCCTTTGTACCTAATGATACATTCTAGTATCATGATGAAAATTTTGAGGTAGGTGAGACATCCACACTACTCATCACTCAAGGAATTCGTGAAGCTCTCTAGCTCTTAAAGGGTATCAAACCAGATTAAGCAAGTAAAACGGGTACAAGAGGTGCCCTTAGAGCAAGATTGCATGAATAATTAATTTTTGAACTATAACCTATATAAATACATCTCATTCTAAATAATAAACCTCTCATGTACCAAGAACTTTTCAAACACATAGCTTGGATATATGCAATGAACCAAGAGTATGATTATTTTATCAAAAATGGTACTTGGAAGTTAGTTGATCTACCACATAGAAGGAAGGTAGTTCAGAAAATGGGTGTACAAAAACAAGTATAAATCATATGGCACCCTTTACAAGCACAAGGTAATATTGGTGTCTAAATGCTTCACACTAAAGCAAGGCATTGACTACACTAAGGTATTTCCACCTACCATAAAATGGCCCACAATCAGGACTCTCGTAGCCTTAGCTACACAACAAGGTTAGAATATTCATAAATTAGATGTAAATACTACTTTCTTGAATGGAAAATTGAAAGAAGAAATATACATGGCACAACAAAAATATCTTGAGATTGTAGGATAGGAGCACAAGGTATGCAGACTCAAAAAGTATTTATATAGATTGAGGCAATCCCCTCATGCTTGTTTTAGCAAGTTATCAGATCAGATGAAGCAACTTGAATTTGAAGTGTGTGATTATCAAGATAATTATGCACCACAATTCATAAAGAAAAACAATGACAAATTCACATACCTCATATTCTTTGTGGATGATATACTTCTAACAGGAAACAATGAACTCATCATCAACATAGTGGAAAAGGACCTTGTAAATACTTTTGATATATCTGATATAGGATTGATGAAATTCTATTTGGGTATAGAATTAACTCAAGAAAATGGAAAAATATTCCTGATCCAAGAGAAATACATCAACGATATTTTGGAGAAGTTTCAACTCAAATATGCATACCCTATGACAACATCAATGGAATCAAATCTAATATTCATCATTGATGATGACACACTAGAGTTAGATGCAACACTCTATAGAAGTTTGGTTGGTAGTCTCACATATGTTACTAATGCAAGACCTAACATCGCTTATGCAGTGGGGATTCTGAAAAGGTACATGACCAAGACAAAGAAGAGTAATTGGAAAGCAACAACAAGAGTTTTGAGGTACCTAAAGACAACCCGTAATTATGGCCTATTGTATGAAAATAATGTAGATTTCAAAATCATTGAATACATAGACTCAAAATTTATAGGATATAAATACACTAGAAGATATACATTTGGGTACTTGAAATTTCTTGGCTCAACACCAATTTCATGGAGATCAAAGTGACAAAATATTACAGTAGATTCTTCAACATAAGCCAAATATATAGTTGCATCTAAGACAAGCAAATACATGGTATGGTTGAGAAAGTTGTTACACACTCTCGGTCCTACAAGACTACATGTGGATAATAAATCAAAAATTTGCATGGTAAAGAATCATGTGTTTCAAACCAAACACATCAGTACAAATATCCATAGGATTTAAGAACTTGTTCAAGATGGCATAATACAAATGCACTACTATCCAAAAGTAGATCAAATTATCGACATCTTCACCAAGCCACTCCAAAGGGTGAAGTTTGAATATTTTAGATAGAATATAGGCTTGAGATCCTCCATATACCCCTAATAATGGATATGCAATAGGACCAACAAGGCTAATGCTTATTCATAAAACCACCTTCATATGGGTAGAAAGTATTGGTCAGTATCTTCTCTATCCCATTCATGAAACCCCTTGTGGGTGTGAAAGGATAAGGGTTGTACTAGTTTTGGAAAATCAGAACCTATGAAAACCCAAAAGGGCATGGAGGATGACCAAATAGTATATGGAGAACCAATGAATTAGAGCCACATTTTATGTATAATTGGCTAATCAGCTAAACAAAGATCCACCTGAGCCACTCATATGCTAAAATAAAATGACCTTCTACCATTAAGGGGGGGATTAAAAACATGTTAATGCTACAAGCTCATGTTTATTAATTAGATTCCAAATCAATTGTTATAAAGCTTTAATAATACCTCATTAGAATAGGTTATTCTATTGTGTAATATCATTTCATGTTATTTGAATTTCATGTAATATGGATTTGGGAACCCTAACCCTAATCTTATTTTTCTCAATATATAATTCCATAACACAAAGGGAAAGATGTTATTTTTCATTCTCTCCATTGTCAAAAATCTTCTCCTCATTTTTTCTTGTTTCATGTGGTTGAGCTTGGGCACATAACATTGATCCTTTCTACAATAAATACTCATTTATACCAACCATTTTTTTTATTAGTTAGAGTATAACTTCATTCCCATGTTAGTGAGATTATTTGGTGTCCACAAACACCCAATTATATTTTGTGTTCTTTTTTGTCTGTGTATTACTTTGTTAAGCAATATTGGATAATGTTTGATTCCATTCATTTTTTAAAACTATTGTGAAATCCAACATCGTATTAGATCAATTGTGAATCTCCATTACTTGATTGCTTCTATCAATAGCTATTTTTTCTTACTTTTTTCAAAGATATTTTTTTGTTGCAGCAAGCTAAAAAGAATTTCTTTGAAAAATTGACAACATAATCAAAATAAGGGTTTTATGATAGATGTACATGGATCACTAGAATATAATTGGGATTAGTAGGTTTTATCCAAGATAAATATTCATCAACAGACTCCTCTTTTCTCTCATTAACACTCAATATTGTGATTGTTTCAAAAAAATTGACCAAATGGAGGCCCTATTTTTAGGATTGGTTTTTTGAGGTTTTAAAAACTAATGTTTTATAATGTTTTTAAAAAATCCATTTCCTTTTCTCTTTCAAATTTGTTCTCCAATAGTAGTATAGATGAGAGGGTAGACTACTTGACCACTACAAAAGAATAAAATAAGATATTGAGTTTTTAGGCAAACCCCTAGGTCTATAGAATCCATGGGAAGGCTTTTGTGCTTAGTAATGAACTCCAAGCCACTTGACAAATTTATAAAATGGTCTAGCAACTTTTGTACAAAATTTGCATAAGAGGGTGTTCTTATTGGTTGTACTCAACAAAAGGGTCCTATATGATAGATAATAATAAATTATCACTATTTCTAGATTCTTTGTAAAATTTTAGGGTGTCCTAGTTTGGCACTTTTGCTTGTTTTACCTCCACATAATCCAAAATTGTGTTTGAAAAAAATTATTGTTTTCCTCATTTTTTGAAATTATAAATTTAAAAAGGGAATACTCTAGAGAATATTCCTTGGAAAGGAGATAAAAATAAAAAAGTATGTAGAAGCATGCTTGCATCAATGCAACATAGGTATGCATTAGTAGGATCCAAAAAGAATGTAATTTTGGCTTTTTTTGTTTATAAATATTATATTTTTCCCTTATATCCTAAGCACCATGTTTGGATTAATGTATAGCAAACAAAATGTAAATATTTCACCCATGGGAGGTTTGAGGTTTTATTATCCTCCCCTTTATTTTTTATTGATAGTGATGATACAATATGCATATGGAAACCTATGATGACATGGCAATCTATGATTACATGGCATCATGTGATGATGTCACCATTTTGGACAGTTATGCTAATATGGTGGTGTCACATAGATGACATGTGATAGTTTGTATGGCTGTCATGGTAGTCTATATATCTAATTTGGTGATTAGTGAATAAATTTTAGGGTGACACATGGTATTCCATATGGATGACATGGCAGGCCATAAAAATGACTTAGAAATAGTTGCATGAATCCTTAGGCAACATGTAGTATCTGACATGGTGGTCTATATAGCTAATGTGGTAGTCCATATAGTTGATGTGATACATGTGGTAGCTAGTGGAGCCATTGACTCAACTATTAATGTCATGAATTTTGAGGTGATACATGGTAGATGATGCAAGGGATGATGTAGGTTATAACATGGAAGGTTATACAATTATTGACATAGTAGGTCATATGCCACTAAGTGCATATAAATATGGGTTTGGCTAATCATATTTTCCAAGTTCATTAGACTTGACAAACAACTTGCATAGTCAATAGTAGACTTGAAAGTGAAAGAATTTTGGAGTGAATCAGGACATGATAAGTTGCATAGCATGGTTCATTTATCATATAGTAAATTAGATCATGACAAGTAGTATTATACAATTTTCTAGTATATTGCATAGTCAATATATCCATTGCACTCCCTCAACCACTCATGTAGCAACATATGGTGGCCTTCCATTCACTCTAGATACTAGAAAATATTTTTAATTTTTTAAACATATTTTGGAGTTATCTTTTGTGATGCTAGGGAAAACTTTTGGGGGCCATAACTTTTGCATACATATGTGTCTTAATCTTATTTTATAATTTTATAATTTTTTGAGATATCTATGTTGGTTGTATTATTTTTTGTTACAACTATATACATTTTTAAATTTTATATAAATAATTATGGATCACCATGTACCCTTGTTGAGTGGTCCTAACTATACCACCTAGAACATCAAGATTTAAGCTCTACTCCAAAGTATGGGGTTACTAAAATATGTGAAGAAGGAGCCTCATGATATGATTTTGAAGAAGTGAAGTAGATTGATGAGGGCAAGAAAGATGAATTTGATGGTGTCATTTCTCTTCTTATTGAAAATGTCAATGACATACATCTTAGTGGCACTAATATCCTCAAGTGTTGTTTGATAAATTTTAAGGGATTTTGTAGATACCTAAAATTTGATCATCTATCTCACATCAATTCTTGAAGTAAATCAACAAAGTAGTACAATTAATCATAACAAAGCAATCAACTTTAAAAATTGCAAATAAAACCCAACAAGGGTGAATCCATCAACTTAGAGTGAATTCACCTTGAAGTGAATTTGCTTTCAGCCTAGCGTATTCACCAAAATTCCCCCTTAACCACCCAATTTCACCTCTAACAATAACTAGAGTGAACATGTTGAGTTGCAAATACTCCTACTAACATATTTGTTTAGGCGGCATAATCACACCCAAAAATAAAAAATCTAATTTATGCCTATAGAAGCCTTCTAGGGCATAAATATCACCTTGACTAATAGTCTGTAAGTGTAAAGGGTACATAAGAATGAAAGGAAGGGGATAGATCCCCTTCCACTTTCTAAATGTCTCAAAACTTACTCTAATCTACTTTTGTCAATAAAATTAGTAGTAAGTTAGCCCCGCCAACAAGTCATACTAGCTAGCATTCTAGCCACCCGACCTCACGCATTTAGGAAACTCTAGGAAGGTAAAACCCTTTAACTTGACCCCTTGGAGTAGCATTTGGAAATAATTCTCTTGCAATGAAGTTCTATCGAATTCACTAGAAAAACAAATAAGCAACAAAGTACTACAAAAATCCTTTCATGGAGCCAACAATGATTTTTCCATGAAGCAAGAAGGGGGAATCTTATATTTAGAAGCTCGATGATACCTTTTTTTAAAATGTATTATTTTTACACATTTCGATCATCCTTAATATTTTCTCTATTTCAATTTTTATTTAAAGTATGAACTCATATATGTTATATTTTTCAATCTAAACATCATTTTGGTAAAGTATTTCTCTTGTATTGGATCCATAGGTGTATTAGGATGATTTTGCAGGATAGGAATCACCACCAAAATCTCTATTGTATGAACCAAGATCATCTCCAGCTAGTTTCTAGTTATATTTTCTAGTTTATTCATGGGTTGAGCAAATTCGTTGACCAAACCTATTTCAAGCAATGTATTTGCATAACCTACCTGCACTGTCATCTCACCAGATAACACCACTTTTTGTTCCCTAACATCTAGATAAAATTCATCGAGTAGATCCATCTTAGGTGATGTATTCACACTAGTTATATTTATAGTTACTTCAAAAAAAAATTTCATCTTCTATCCTCTAGAACCTAGAGCAGAAATATCAACTAAACATGTTTTGGATGGCACATTCACTACTTCTTTGAGAAGACTTAGATTTCCTATCCCCTTGACATTCTATCCATTAAAATTTATCCTTTGCATCTTTTATATGGTATAGAAGAATGTAGTTATCAACATATTCTATCATCCCTCTAGTTTATTTATTATAGCAAATTTATTGAGTAAAATAATTCTAGTTGGCATATTTGCTATAGTTATTTCTACATCCATATCCAAGGCAAGGTCACCTTGATTTTTGCATAAATAGAGGGCCTAACTATGAAATATAGGAATAATAAATATTCTTTTTTTTTGGTAGGCCCTAAATATATATCATCCATATTTTTCTATCACTTTTTTAGGTTTTGAATGAATCCTCCAACTAAAATAATTCTAGTCGACATATTTTCATAGGGAGAGTATTCAATTCCAAAAGGTGTATTCGCACTAGCCACAAGAATTGGTACATACCCTTGATAATCTAGTTTTATAGATCATTTTATAGACCTGTTTGTTATTTTATGTTTTGTTTTCCTTTTTTTAGCACATATAAAAGATAAAAATCAAAATAATCATTAGTCTAATTAATATTTTATTTCACTTTACTAGGAATTCAAAATGAATATTTACACATAGATTTGCATAAGGTTAATTTGTATGATATTATCCTTCTTGCACCCTTTTATTCATAAGAAAAGAAAAAAAAAATTCCTTTTGATAACATAGATAGAAAAATCATCAAAATTAGAATCGCATATAGGATAAATACTTTGCCTTTTTGGCATCACTATTTTCATATTACATTGCATTTCACTATCAATATTGCATATTAGATCCTAACATAGACGAAAAAAACTTAGGTGTTTATAAAATTAAACACATAAAATAGATTAGGGAATGTCTAAATCCCTTGGTAAACCCAAAACTCTCCCACAAAAGATAGTATTGCATGTAAAACATAGTCATCTCCAAAATGATGGGTTAGAAACAATGTTCTCCCATCCAAGTGTGGCCTTCTCCAAAAAGGGAAAAAAATCACCCATGGGGGCCAGTGCTTCGAAGACATGGTGCAGGCCTTTTTGGCATCCCACATATTTGGTGAACCTAATGTGAAATATATCACTTCGGTATTCTATCAAAAAATAAAAACCTTATTGCTTAACATTTTATTATTAATAAAGAAAAAATAAATATTACACTTTAGTCAAGATCACTTAATTTTATTTTCTTAGATAAATTATATTAAATTAAGATAACAAGAACTGTTGGTGCAAAATCTGCGTTTGATTACATTTGTGCCCAAGACTTTGCCAACATTGAAATATTGGGTTAAAACAAGGTTCGCCTAGTTCAATATCTAGAGGAGGATGGATCCTTGCTTATTTTAGGAAAAGGGAGAGAGAAGTAAATGTGTAAAGAGAGGGAAACATAGATATTGCTAGAAGTGTTTTAAGGGTACAAATTAGACAATAGCAAAGCAAGCTTAACAACACTTTTCAGAGAAGCATCTATTCAAACAATCAAATAGAACAACTAATCCTCTAATGTAAATCCACTCAAGCATAATATTAATGGAATGGTTAATTTCAGAGTTAACAGAACTTTACTACAAAAATTCAAAATAAGAATTAGAGCAAGTAATATTCAATCTAACTTTAATCAACAATCAACAATCCATACATACTTGATAATACACCAGTGGACCAGAAACTAGAATGTATGATATTTTATTAGCTTTTAGAAGTTTGTACATTTCCTTGTAAACATCTAAGATTTGACATTTTATTTAGGTCACTCATCCTATATATAATATTTTTACATAACAAAAAAACTAATTTTTTTTACAACAGTATACTCGTAGGCTCATTCTAGTAAAGATGTAGTTAGGAGAGTATGGAGTCTTCAACTAGAAATTGTTAAGATATTATTGTTACAACAATCCTCATTTATCTCCTTAGAGACATCATGGTCCAGCTATCTTTTATTCAAAAAGGTCATGCCATCGTGACAAATTGGTCTTTGCTTAGCCCTTGGTCTCAAAATGTTGCACTGTCATGACTATTTGTCTTATCTCCGCCTTGATCTCCAAAATGTCATACCATCATGACTTTTGGTCTTTTCTTGGCCCTTTGGTATCAAAATATCATGTTTTCATGACTATTTACCTTATCTTGGCCCTTTGGTCTCAAAATTTCATGTTGTCATGACTATTTACCTTATCTCCACCTTGATCTTCAAAATGTCATGCCATCACAACTTTTGGTATTTTCTTGGCCCTTTGGTCTCAAAATGTCATGATGTCATGACTATTTGCCTTATCTCCACCTTGATATCCAAAATATTGTGCCATCATGACTTTTAGTCTTTACTTGGCCCTTTGGTCTCAAAATGTCATGTTGTCACGATTATTTGCCTTATCTTCAAAATGTCATGCCAGCATGAATTTTGGTCTTTTCTTGGCACTTTGGTCTCAAAATGTCACATTTTCGTGACTATTTGCCTTATGTATACCTTGATCTTCAAAATTTCATCCCATCATGACTTTTGGTCTTTGCTTGGCCCTTTGGTCTCAAAATGTCATGCTACCATGACTATTTGCCTTATCTCCACATTTATCTTCAAAATATCACACTGTCACGACTATTTTCTACACTTAGTGAAATCTTGAGAAGACTACTCCTTCCTCCCCTGGATGTGGAAATTTTGACCAGCATTATTGGTCCCTCCTAGGGTAATTCTACCAGCAAAATATTAGAATCTAGATACTTTATCTATTGGGGAAAAAATAAAAAAGAATAATTAATAAAAAGAATGGAAATGATAGCAAGAAAAAAGATGCTTCTTGCTCTATGCAGTCATTCCTCTAGAGTGTCTTCTTTAGTGGATTTATCTATTTCATCCTGGCTCGAAGCTACTATTTTTCTCGTTGAGGCTTTCTTAGCTTTATCTTGCTTGTATTTTTCCTAGATGACTTCGTTATAGGTGGTAAAATCTTTTATCCAAGTCTTTTCATCCATATCTAAAGTCTCTTTGAAGGTTAAGTGCAGATATTTTAACTCTTCAACCTTATCATACGATAAGATTTTTGAGTTCATGTATAGTTCATGTAGGTAGGAGTTGATCTAGGTAATGTCTTGAGCCATACTGAATATTTATTCCTCCTGAACTGGATCTTCCCAACTATCAATATTCGATTCATCTTCCACAAATTTTTTCTAGGCGGTCTTCAATTCATCTTCCACTAGGAAATTTGAATATTTATCCCAAAAGCTAGGCATTCCAAAATTTTTTGCTATGCTCACATGTTTCAAAATTGCCTTAGCTTCTGCCTTGAGCTCCTATATAATCTTAGCACTTTCAATTACCAACTTGTGTCTTTTGAAAAAGTTCCCATTGGCTAGCTTGGTCTAGGACTATTTTCATCTCATGCTCTATATCCAAGTATTGCTTGCATACTTTCAGCCAGGAATTGAATTTTTGTAGTTGTTGATAACCTTGCTTTTAGGAGGTTGATTAACATCTCAAATTTGTTTTCCACTTAGTCCAACATTAATATTGACTAGGTATGACAATGTGGGCCTTGCTTTCATGATCATATTTTAGACACCTTCAATCATTTCTTTCCTAATCATCCTTACATTTTCCTTAGATAGCCCGCTGGTCTTGTCAGTAATATTTGAAAGCTGCTTTTTGACGTCTTCAACCTCTTGGTTCAAAAGTTGTATTTTTTCTTCGAACTTCTCAAATTTATCCTTATAGGAGGTTGCTTCATTGAACATCAGATCCCACTTTTTTGCTTTATTCTTCAAAGCCTTCTCGATTTTCTTTTGTTGGTTTAAGTCTTCTTCTAAATGCTTTCTTGCTTGCTCAACTTTGAGGTACTTTTATTTGTAATATTCAACATTAAGGTATATGGTTCCCATGTAGTCTTGGGAATTTCCCCATTCATCCTCAATTGGCATCTTAGTGATGGCTTCTATATTTATCTTAGCTTTGTAATATTCTAGGGTCATTTCTCCAGCTATCTTATGGATGAGTGATGTCATTTTTATAGTGGAAAATTGCATGCTAATGGGATCTTGTGCTATCCCTTCCTTGGTGTGGGATATATCTTTAGAAATTTGAGCATTGCATAATTTAAACTAGGTAGTAGCATTTAAGGTTATATTTTTTATCTTTCTTAACTTGGCAACAATAGGATTATTTTCAGAAGAAGAGGCAGAAATAGCTTGGAAGTTCAGGAGGTTGGTGGAATAAGGAAAGAGAATAGTGGCTAGAGAGGCATCCGCATTTGATTGATTAGTAGGGGAATATATTGGGATAGCCAAGGATTCTTTTGGATCATTTTGGGATGATGGTGGTGATGGTCAAGGATAGTGAGTGTAAGGAGAAGAAGCAACCCTGACTTGCAGAATGGGAGGGGGAATTCCTCTGGGAGTGAAAAGAAGAAGAAGTAGAAAGATTGATAGGAGACATACCTGATAATTTTAATGGGTTGGTTTCTCCAATTTCTAGCATATTCTTAGGAGATTTTGTATAATTTTTTTCTATTTGCTTCAAGCTCGAATCACCAGTATCATATGTAACTTTTACTAGGGCCTACTCTTTGCCAAGGGCCTCTTCTACAAGGGTATTGTTTTTAGCCATATCAAAAAAATCTTTGTGATCTATTTTTTGGTGTTCAAAAATTTTCTCAAAGGCTTCCCCCATTTATTGTTGATCCCTTGTTCCCTACTGATCCACTATTTCCTCCTGATCTTCTACTTCCTCAAAGTCTCCTATTTCTTCAGAGTCTCCTGTTTCTTCAAAGTATGACTCTTATTATTTTCTTCTCTTTCATTCTTTTTCCTACATTGATTAAAATTTCCACTTCCTTGATTCTAATTTATATTTCCTATGGATGAGAAGAGCATCATCATCAGAATTTGTATATTATATGGAAGGGGGAATGAAAAACTGAGATGCCTTTTTGGGAGCTTTTATTTGCTTAGTGGTAATCTCTTTTCCTTTGCCTTTGTTGACATCTACCTTTTCTGTAATGGGCTTAATTTGGATATTTTTGATACTTTGTCTATGAAATTTTTAGACCATGTGGTGTGGTGATTGTCATACCTTTCAAAAAATTCCTTATCAATATTTGTTCCATATCTGGTATACATTTGTATATGACTCCTCATCTGACACCATGCTAAGATTTTGGTGTGATCCCAATATTTCCCTTTTTTCTTCATCCTATCGATAACCTTTTCATCAATATTATGGTTTGGGTTCACGTTAGAGCTCCATTCTATTAGGTTCTCATAGAAATCATGCCACGAAGGTAATATCTGCATCTTCTCAATGTGCCATTCTAATGGTTTATCTTCCTCATTTTTCCTACCCTATCTATTGATTTACCTTTCTGATGCATGAAAATTTTTAAATGGAGGTTGATTGAGGGCAACTTAATTTTGAGTGAATTTATCTATAGGGTCATACTTCCACTTTTGTGGTAACTCAATCAATTTCAAAAATTTTAGATTTTGAGTGATTTGCTCATGGTCCCCTTTATTTGATACTTATACATCCTCAAACTAGAAGAGCATGAGGCATGTACCTGTATTACAAACCCTTGTGCCAAATCTATAATTGACATACTTAGTTTATGTTATGTATTATAGAGTGAAAAATCACTCAGTAACATAATAAGGTAGCAAAAAGGGCTTCCCTATGAAGCCATATATTCTAACGACCACTCCTTGGATCAAAATAAACCAATCTCCCTCTTCTATGTGGATTTGATGTAGATTGTATTACATATTTTGGGGAATTCTTGGCATGGCATCATACATGATTTTAAATGTAGGACCCAAGAATTCTATATTGAAATGATAATATCTTTCTACTTTGAAAGGAACGATGACCACTCATACACGGGCAGGTTGTTTCCATCTTGGTCCTTCGTTGTAGTAGGGATGAAACTTAAATTCTTTGCCTGAAAGAAAAAGAAAATCCATACCATGTAAGAATAAAATCTAAAGGTATCAGGGAGGTCTCTCTAAATCTTTAATATATCAACATGCATCTTCTGGGCCAAGTACATTGGCTAGTCATAGTAGAGTGGCATTGTTTAATGGTCTACATGTGTTGCATCATAAAATTTGGGATTCAACATACATTGCGCCACTGCAACCTACCATTTGTAGACTTGTGTGTTGGTTTCTAACACTACCACCATGGATAGCATGGAAAAAATCTCCTTATTCTTGAATTTGGATAGAGGAATTGGAGATTTTGGTAAGGTTCCCTCAGGGGGAGGTTCAGACAAATGCTCTTGAAAAAATAATTTGATGTTCTTGGAAGGGATGTAAAATTTTTCCAAATTTATGGGGTCAAAATGGATACGATTAACCATAGTATTTCTACCACATATGAATGTAGCCCTAACTACATCTATTTTGAGAGTGAATATGATCTCTCCCCTAGAATTCCTCATAATTTTGTGCTTTACATCGTAGAATTCTGCCATAGCTCTGATTAATTCAGGGTAGGGGTGGACCTAGATGTAGACATAACAAGAGAGCAAGGCATGATAATAAAATTTCCTTGTACATGATGGCATGACATTCTTGGTGAACCTGGCTACTACATCTTTTTGAATCTACTCTGGGTCCTTCCATGTTACCTTGGTATCAATGATGTGAATATCTGGGTCCATGAAATCGCTCTCACTCTTAGATGACTTGC
The DNA here is from genome assembly GCA_028583015.1 of Wollemia nobilis. Taxonomy (NCBI): domain Eukaryota; kingdom Viridiplantae; phylum Streptophyta; class Pinopsida; order Araucariales; family Araucariaceae; genus Wollemia; species Wollemia nobilis. The sequence continues at coordinate 8,605,387 of JAQPPZ010004166.1, forward strand.
ATTTCTCTTTGGTGGCCGATGGAGAATATTTCTTGGTTGCCTACTGCAATTTTGGCATAGAAAAACCTAGAACATGCTATAGAAGAGCTTAAAATATCTTGGGGAAAATAGGGAATATAACGAGCAAAAGAAAAAATTATAGAGAATAAAGAAGCGGAAGATAGGCTTCTACAACATAACTAGACTTGCATGCATGTCCAAGGTGATAGGTATTAATTGTGGTTGGTATAGCACACATCTCTACTAATTTTAAAAATTATCGAATGATTTTTTTCATGTGCCACTTTAAAGAAATCAAATACCATGTGTAGACACTAAAATCATGTCAATCCGATTAGGTGACCGAAAGCATTGGCTAATTGACATCATATGGCCCCCTTGGGCAACCCTCAGAGGTTTAATAGTGGTCCTAACCACTCTTGGAAGGCTCTACCCCACTTTTGGGAGGTTTTGGGCCACATAGGCATGACCATCCCACCCTGGGATGGTCACAGTTCATGGCCATCCCACCCAGGGACGGTGGCATAGCGGTCATCCCTGGGTGGGATGACCACAAGATTTGACTCCCAAAAAGTCAAATTTGGACAAATGGCACCCAAAAACTACCATTTATCCTACCTATTCGAGCATGCAAGACCTGAGGGTGCAGAATCCTTATGACATGCTATAGAATGGAGGCCAAAATGGGAGATTCTCTTCCCCTTCCAATGCATGCTCAGTTTTAGACAAGTGGCACCTCTTGCCATGCATGCCCTTGCATGCCCATTTTCTCCCATTTGGCCCCAAAGTGGATCCATTTTCCACCCAAAAGATAGAGAGGAGTTTTGAGACATAGCAATGAAGTGCTGCCAAGATTTCCCCTCACCCTTTTGTGCCCTTTTCCCTCGAAATATCTACCTAGCGAAGGAGGTTTGCGAGTGATTCAAGAGGCACAATTTATTTGCAAAACCAAATCATATGAGTGAATTTCACCACCAAATTTGATGAAAACACTATTGAGAAGGTTTTTGACCAATCCATAGAGGAATTGGTGGTAAATTAGGAGCAGAATTGGTGGTCGTCCCACCCTAGGATGGTCCCCATTCTATGATAGTCACCACCATCCCTGCAAGGGATGGTGATATATATATGCATAATTTTTCTACTATTTTTAATTAGGCATATTCTAGGTTATATTATGAGCATGTTGTCCAAATTTCATGCAATTTGGAGTTATATTGAGTGAGATATTGCAATTTTAAGGTTTTGTAGGCTTTCAGGGACCATCTAAAGATGCACATGAAACTATGACTGATTTTGCTAATCCATGACCATATGGGTCCTCTTAAAATATCATTTTATGTATACTTTCCAAGTTTGGTTTGATTTGGAGGTGTTTTGGTCCAGAAATTGCTTATTTTGGGTTTTGTAGGCTTTGTAGGTACACTACGAATGCGCCACGGATTCGGAGGCAATTTCTATTCTATTTTTGATTATATCTTCCCAAAATCATCTATTATGCATATATATGCAATTTCAGATCATTTGGAGTTGTTTTAGATAGGCGCATTGCATATTTACACTTTCTAGCTTATAGTTGCATGTATGGCTTTTGCATGTTTCACATTCTACGCACTTGCTATTTAACAAATATGGTTTCCTTGTGTGTAGGTGCAGGTTTTAAAGTGCATGAGGAAGGAATACAAGATCATAATAGTGAATAATAAAGTGGCGGCATCATAGGTTCACCCACCTCAATTGTGGGTACGAGGAAGAACATTGGAAGTGCACACGAGCTTGTTTGAAAGGACTTGATCCTTGGGCACCCCATTTTTGTAAACAAGTGTATCAAACTAAGAGCCCTCAAGGGGACATCTATGTAACCATGATTCTGATTTATCAAATTAAATAAATAGAAACACCCCTTTTTCTTGCACTTATTTGGCTTCCATGGTTGCTTGAATTTGTCCTTTTATAATGCTTGATTAATACCAGATATAGATGCATCTTGTTTAGCATTCTTAGGTGCACCATTTTTCCCATAATTCAATGGTGATCATGGTGGGACCCTATCCCTATTGATTTGATTAAAGATTTAACCCTATTTTTTTTTGCATTCTATTGCAGGAATTGGTCATTCTAGCCTAAAACGACCTTTAGACTACTGATCGTCCCACCCTGGGATGACCACACAACCATCCCACCCTAGGATGGCCATCAAACTAGCCACCATCCCACCCTAGGATGGTCACAAAATAGGAGCTTTTCTACTCCAAATTCCAAAAATAACAAGCTTATAGGCCATTGAGGTAAGTACCAAAACCCTCTATTTTCATTTCTACTATTCAAAACTACTAAAATCTGGTTTTTCTTACCTCTTTTGATTGCTTGAAAAGTAGAAGATAGGTTTTGCTTTTCTATAATTGAAAAAACAAAAAAAATAAGAAGAAAAACTAAAAAGTAACTAAGTAGAAATGCACCTCTATGGTTTGCTTGCTTGTAGCCTACCTAATGGGTAGGTTATCATTTAGGATTTGCATCTTGTAGGTTACTTTTTATCTAGCCTTTTTTGAAAGTAAAATATCATTTCTTTGCATTTAGTGAAAGATCATTGAGTGCTTCATTGTTTACTTTATTTGGGCTTAAAAAGAACCACACACACCATGTTCCACTTGAATGCTAGTGAGTTGGATTTCATCACCAACCACTAGTAGAGGTCAATGATGGTGGCTTTCATCTCCACCCATTGCCTCAAATCCCATGAACCCTTGTTCTTTGCCAAGGCCGGCTCCAAGATCCGATGTAGCTTGGAAAATTTGCATGTACTCCTCTTCAGAGGGTATAACATTGACCAAGTGAGTATTGGGTGAGGACTGGTAGGACCTATGCTCCCTGATCAGGTATGGGTTTCATCTCCATACTTTGGTGGGTTTACATGACCATGACTTTCATTACTAGTTGTCGAGCTATGAGCATACAGGTGAAATCCAATTAAACACAAGATTATCATCCAACAAAATTCAAACACATGACACAAGGTCTTCTTTACAAACAACACATCTGAAACACACAAAATAGCTTAGGAAACACATATTAATCCTTAAAAGAGATAATCACTTGTTTTATTGAGTGTTTCCTTTCTTGTGTGCTATTTCATTAAGAATTTGTAAAGGAGATAATCATCTAGGGTTTGGTAGAGAGTAACAATGGTGTGCACCCATAGCCAAGCCCAATCAAGGGTGGAAGCTATGGAGGATGGACTAGGAGACACGAGTCATCTCCACTTTAGCCCCAAGGATTTGGTCATACCTCCTTGGTGAGCCTCTACTCACCCAAGTCCTAAAACAGTGGGACATGAACAACACCTACAAGGGAGCCCTATGTGGGACACCCCTATGGGTTATGGACCTTACCCAGGAGAGTGTTCTCGGTATGTAGACACATCACATGCCTTCTTTGATGAAAGGCAACAATGCACTGAGGTGCAAGTAGATAGAGTGGTGCCATGCATCCACATGCTTGATAGGTCTAATACACCCACTTATGGGCCAGAGCATGACTTCACACATTGGGTAGAGCAGATTGATCATACTTCACCTTTACATCACCCTAATAGGTTCCAATAGCCTAGACAATAGGATGAGTATGATACTCATCACTCAGGGTGAGCAAACTCAACCCTTCCCTTCCTCATCCATGAAGGAAGGCATGAGGAAATCCTAGATTATCCTCAAGAGTAGTATACCATGCAAGCATGATGTGCCTCTACACCCACTGAGTATAAAGAGCATATGCCTAGGCTCGAACCTCAAGTAAATGTGGCTACCCTCGATCGAGGGAAGCGCATGATGGATATCATAGATTATCTTGAATGAGGTAGGCCTTAAGGTGAGACTCCTAGGCCTCCTAGGCCTTGCATAGTGGAATAGATCAATCAAGTGGTTGCAAGATATGTAGAATACCAAGTATAGTTCAAGAAACTTTGATGAGACAAAGAGCAACTAGACCACTTGCATCAACTTGAGAAAGAAAGAATTGAATGATAGACCAATGAGCTATTCCAGAAAAATTTACATGAGAGGGTCCCTACCCCTAGAACATACAGATAGGAAGTCCATCCGAGGCAACCCACTCTCATTCAAGATAGGTCTCCTAGACCTTATCCAATATTACCTCCATGACCTCCTAGGCCAAATCAGGACTTGCCTCCTAGGCCAAACATAGGGTACACACCACAAGTAGCTACCCCTCTCTATAGGCCAGCTCAAGAGATGCCCTATGGGGCTTACACCGAGCATGAGTCAGAGGTAGAATATTTGGAAATGCCTTATCAAGGTAGGGGGTGACATGCCACCACCCCAAAATAGGCCTGATGATCCTCACCCTCCACCATAGGATAAGAGCAAAGAAGAGGAGATCAAATCCTCTGATGCATATAGAGTACTGCTAGAGCACTTAGAGTCAGTAGAGAACAAGACCTCTAGGTCTGGATCTCAAAATCCCACTTTGCACCAGCTACATAGTCAACCCCTTCATCCTTCAATGCCTACCCCTTCCTATCTAGAGTAGTTTAAGATGCCTCAATTGGCTACCTTTAAGGGAGAAGAAGATGCGCAAGAGCATGTTACCAAATTCTTGAGCCAATGCTTTGGCATCTAGGATAATGATGCTTTGATTTTGTGGATATTCATGACTACCCTCTCTAGCCCAACCACAGAGTGGTTTACCCAACTCCCAAAGCATAGCATCCACAATTTGGATCAACTCGTAGATGCATTCCTAGAATGCTTCACCTTCAATACCAAGAGGAAGGTGACATTGGCTGATCTCGTTAGGTTGAAACAATATGATGATGAGTCAATAGAAAATTATGGCAATAGGTGGTGAGCATTGCTCACCAAGCTACCATATCTACTCCCCATGTCGGAGTTGACTCAGATGTTTTCCAAGAGCTACCTAAAGCCGATCTCCTTATTGTTGCAACTGCAACAATATCCAACTCTTGAAGATGCCCTAGCGCAAGCTAGAACAATTGAAGACATCAAGATTCAAGAGGGAGAAATTGTGAAGCCTCACAAGGAGTGGAACAAGAATGCTAAGAATAGCCCAGTGTAGCCTAAGCCAGTAGTAGTCAATCAGGTTGCCATTAGTATCCCAGGGCCAGCGTAACCCATGCCACCTCAAAAGCCTAATTATCAGGCCACACCTAGGAACTATAACAAGGACAACCAGAATAATCAAGGGCAAAATCAATAGCATCACCCCAAGTGATAGTTCACACCCATTGCAGAGTCTATGGACTCTTTGTTTGAGCACCTCTTAGTGGCTAACGTGATCAATCTACCTGAGAGTCGACCTATCGACCCAAATGCACCGAAGCCCAAAGGGTACCGAGAAGACCTATATTGTAAGTTTCATAGGAAAAATGGGCATGACGTGCAAATATGCTATAAGTTCAAGCATTTGGTGCAAGACATGATTGATAGGAATGCCCTTCAGGTAGACAACCCTATCATGCCAAACAACCAATAGATGGGTGTTTTTAAAGACCCATTGCCTGCCCATGTGGAGCAAGCCAAGCCAGTGCCCTAGGTAAATGAGGTTCATCATGCACCCCCTAAGCAAGGGTATATCAGCATGATTAGCATTGTGATGAGGAACAGGAGGTACCCAAGTCTAGTCGCACCACCTATGACTTCAAGTGATGTTCCTTCGACATCATAGTCATTACCACCTCCAGTGTCGAACCTCCCACCTAGGCCTATGGTCACAATCAAGAGCAAGCTCACTCAAAGCTTGAGAATGACATCTACCCGACTCTCCATATATGAGCTCATTCAACAATCTCCACCTCATAGAGAAGCTCTAATGGAGATCCTTAAGGCAATAGAGCTACAGCCCTAGGAGTCTAACTCCTTCAATAATTTCATGGGGCATGTTCAAAAATGTACGAAACCGATGATTACCTTTCGAGAAGATGAGCTTAAACTAGTTCCAAATGATATGGTGGATCCCCCCTTGCACATCATCGCATGTGTAAATAGAACACCATACAAGAGAGTGTTGATAGACACTAGCTCTTCTAACAACATAATCACTACAATAGCTCTCAAGCATCTGGGGCTCCCAACATCCCATATTGTCGTATCTACATACACCCTTCGAGCATTCAATGATGCCATATGCTCAATAGTTGGTACGATAGTCCTACCCATTCAGGTAGGGCAAAAGACCATACCAACACTGTGCCACATCTTGGAGGGTGAGATGGCATACAATATCTTGCTAGGTAGACCATGGATCAGGGACATGAAGTGTGTCCCTTCCATCACTCACCAATGCCTAAAATACACCTATGAAGGGCAAGTTCATGTCATCTCTATAGACCTAGAGCCCTTCAAGTACTACAACATGGTGCAGTAGATCCTTGAGTCAACCTTACCATCCACCCATCTAGATTTTCAACCGAATAAATCTAGCCAAGGTCTGACTCCATCACCATCACCTTCAAGCAATCCATCACCATCTCATGCCATACCATCCTCATCATTAGCACCCTATGATATACCCCCATCATCAATGAATCCCCCACCTAGGGACATGAGGAAGAGGCCTATTGATGAGTCCCATCCAACCATATCCACCATCTCCACAAGAGAGATCCCTAGCCCAGTAGATGAGGAGCTACCTCATGAGGCCAACATTGAATCAATTCAAGCCTCACTCCCATCCCCTCCTTCTCCATAGCCATAGGTCATAGTGCACCTAGCTACCACCAGTTTAGGAGAGTACATGGTTAGGAATGTCACAACCACCCCTACTATCGAGTCGATGCAAGATATGGGTCAACCTCATCTTCCCATAGGCACTATCGTACCTCTTGGCCTTCCCCTAATCAAACAAATTTCATTTATGGGGTCCTCGACTATGGCATCGAGCCTTATCAACAATAGGAAGAGGATGAAGAGCCCTTTTTGAGGACATCAACTACATGTCCAACCCTAACTTCACCATGAGGTATCTTCACCTCTATAATTGGCATGGTTATGGGTTGGGCTTGTATGAGCAAGGCACCCACGTTCCTTACCAACCATAGTATCAAATACCTTATGACAAGTCTAGTTTGGGACACAACAAGCCTGTGCCCCTTGACATCCTCATGGATAGTCTAGAGTGCATGACTCTAGACTTTAGGGATGAGCTTGCACATGATCCCTACACCAAACCTAGTCGAGTCTATTCACTAGGAGACTATTTCCCCACACCCATGGGTAATCAAGAGATACCTTGTGATATCAACCGATCCTATGAAAGAGGTGAAATTTTGCATACCCTTCCACATGATAGTGAGGAAGAAGATCAAGGGTCTCCCTATGAGTGGACATCTGATGATGAGTCAGATTATGAAGTGGCATCCATAGACTCTTCTAGTCCACATGTCGAGTATGCATGGATTATCCCATTGAATGATGAGCATGAGGGTTATCTACATATGTTCCCATTGAATGACCCTATCTAGTACTAGTTCCTCCCTACAGAAGGGCAAGTCCACCCACAGCCACACCGACCACCTTCGATCATTCCACCTCCACCGCAACCACCTCCATAAGTCTTACGACATCTCGATGTCACTAGACACCACCAGCCACCTAGGGGAAATCATCCATCCATAAACATGATTTCCATAGACCTTTTTGAGCCCATGCAAGATCTAAATAACCCATCGAAGCCACTACACCTCGACTTGGGGGTAATTGACTTTGATCGAGGAGATTCTCCCCCATCACCTTCTGAGTACTAGCCTTGCGATGAGATGCTACAACCATTTCATTTCTCTCCAAGGCCTACTCAAGATGTCTTCCATGCTGAGGAGGAACCTGAGGTTCCAATTGATGATCTAAACCTAGTAGATGACATTCACCTGATCCCTACTCCCCACCAGTTGGAGGAGGGGTCGCATATGTCAATCGAGCCAATGATTGACAAAGATATCAGCTCAGATCCTGAGAATCCTCAATGTATCAAGTTAGGGGAAAGCTTATCCCCCAGATTACATAGCCCTTCTCATAGAGAAGAAGGAAGCCTTTGCATGGTCCTACAAAGACATGTCGAGACTGGATCCAAATCTAGTCATGCATAATCTGATGCTTGACCCCAAGGCCAAGCTAGTTAAGCAAAAGCTAAGAAATATGCATCCGATAGTAGCCTTAATGGTTAAATATGAGCTACAAAAGCTATTGGATGCCAAGTTCATCATATCAGTAGACTATCCACCATGGTTGTCCAACATGGTTCCCATCAAGAAGCCCGATGGGAGGATTCACATTTGCATCAACTTTCGAGACCTAAACAAAGTGAGTCCTAAGGATGATTTTCCTTTACCGAGCATCGATGCCCTAGTAGATGCCATAGTGGGCCATGAAATGTTATCCCTCATGGATGGTTTCTCTGGATACAACCAGATTTGTATCAATCTAGAAGACCAGCTCAAAATGATGTTCACAATACCTTGGGGAACATTTTGCTATAAGGTCATGCCTTTTGGTCTTAAAAATACTAGTGCTACCTACCAACATGCCATGACATACATCTTCCATGATTACATGCATAATATTTTGGAAGATTACATGGATGACTTACTGGCCAAATCATTATTACGCCATGAGCATCTCGATGTCTTGCGCAAAGTCCTCGATCACCTTATTGAGCATAACGTGAGACTGAACCCCAAGAAGTGCATCTTCGATGTCACATCTAGAAAGCTCTTGGGATTTATAGTCTCTAAAAGAGGCATCAAAGTGGACCCCAACAAGGTCAAGGTAATCCTCGAGATGCCTCCCCCAACTACCATTAAGCAGCTACGAAGCCTGCAGGGTAAGGTCACATCCATCAAGCGCTTCATAGCGCAATTGTTGGACAAATATCAACCCATGAACAAGCTATTGCATAAGGGGGTCACATTCCATTGGGATGATGAGTGTCAAGCTGCCTTTGATGCAATAAAACAATATCTAGCTTCACCACCAGTATTGGCTCCACCTAGACTAGGAGTGTCATTCCGCTTATACATCTCAACCACTGAGATTGCATTGGGTGTCATGTTAGCCCAAAACAATGAATTGCATAAGGAACAGGCTACTTACTACCTTAGCCACACCTTGGTCAACTATGAAATCAAGTATGCATACATTGAAAAGTTATGCCTAGTGATGGTTTTCACCACCAAGAAGCTATGCCATTACATGCTTAGTCATACCACGTATGTTGTATCAAAAGAGAATCCATTGTGATACATGATGAGTCATACTTATCACAATAGTCACACGATAAAATGGATCATGTTGTTGATGGAGTTTGACCTAGAATTTATCGAATAAAAATCAATTAAGGGTCAGGTCATCATCGATCAACTCGTAGAGGCTCCCCTCTAGGATGAGCAACCTCTTAGCATGGAGCTTCCCGATGATGGAGTCTTCCAAATATCAGAATCACTTGATTCTGATGAGCCTGAGTCATAGGCCGATATGACTCTATTCTTTGATGGCTCCAAATGCGAGCAAGGGGGTGGCATAGGGATCATGTTTTTCACACCTCAAGGGGCTCCTATACCCCTATATTTCAAACTTGATTTCCTATGCACTAACAACAATGTCGAGTATGAAGCCTTGCTCATAGGTCTTCAAATGGCTATCACTATGAAAATAACCAAGCTCAACATTTTTGGTGACTCCTTGCTCATCGTAAACTAGGTCAAAGGGATTTACCAATGCAAGTGTCCAGTTCTACAAGCCTATAAAGCCCTTGTGGATAAACTCTTAGTAAATTTTGAATGGTATGATATCGAGGCACTCCCTCGATCATCTAATCATTTTGTGGATACAATGGCCTCCCTAGGGTCCTTGATCCCGTAGAACCCTATGGATGATATGACAACCATTCAGGTCAAAATGCTATCACAATCTATGGTTGAGCATGAGAACACTCAATCCATGCCAGAAGTCCACTTGATTCAGATTGAACCTCATCAAGATAGGTTCTCACAAATTCATGAGCACTTGAATCATGCCGCTTGGGGGACTCTATTCCCTCAAACCCCTTTTGATAGCAGCACAATGCTATTCTTACAAGTTCTATCCCAATCAACATTCACTCGAGATGAACTTCAAAAGGGATAGGCAATTCATGCAATCGAGGCTTCCTCACAACAAGACTGGTCTACCCAAATCAAGGATTACCTAAAGCTTGGTAATCTCCCTTCTAGGTTGTCACATACCACCAAAAGGACATTTAAACAAAAAGTGATAAAGTATGTCTTGCTAGGAGATATTTTGTATCATCAAAGCTATGAAGGTATCCTCCTTCATTGCTTAGAGCATCAAGAGTCAGTTTGGGCAATCGCCCAAGCACACGATGGTACATGTGGTGGCCATTTTAGTGGCATGGCCATCGCAAAGTGCATTCTTCACATGGGCTATTATTGGCCAACCTTAGAGCAATATTGTTGTACTTATGTTAAGAAGTGCATAAAGTTTCAACACCATGCTAACTTGACACACGTACCTTCTCAGGCCTTACAACCGATTCAATCGGCTTGGTCATTCTCGCAATGGGGGTTTGATTTAATCAGGAAAATCTCACCTACCTCCTTAGGCCATCACACGTTCATCATTATGGCTATCGAGTATTTCACAAAATGGGTGGAAGCAATTCCCCTTACCACTACGATAGGACCCCGCATAGCGGAGTTCATATTGCATAATATCATTTATCATTTTGGTATTCCATCCAAGATAATTTTCGATAATGGGACATCATTCAAGAACAAATATGTGCATGCTTTGATAGCAAAGTATAATATCCAACACAACTTTTTGATGCCCTATTATCCACAAGAAAATGGGCAAGTAGAGGCATCAAACAAAATATTGATTGCCATTCTGAAGAAAATAGTTAAAGAAAATCACACCGATTGGCACATGCAAATACCCCTTGCTCTATGGGCCTACCACACTAGTATTCGGATGCCCACTAGGGCCACTCCATTTTCACTAGTGTATGGCACCAAGGTAGTCATACCTCTAGAGCTAGAAATCCCATCACTATGCATATCCATGCAAGAGTTCATCGATGATGATACCACATGGTAGGCTCACTTAGACCAACTTACATTGCTTGATGAATGATGCATCAATGCCCTCGAGCACTTGCATGTTTATCAAGAGTGACTTAAGAGAGCTTATAACATGAAATTCCATCATAGAGACTTTCAAGTTGGTGACCTCATTCTGAAAGAGAACCAACAAAATTCTAATTTTCCACCCCATCTATGAGACAAGTTTATGGTAAACTAGTTAGGTCCTTTCATCATCACTAGTCAGATCAGACCCAAAACTTACCACCTAGCCTCCCTTGAAGGAATCAAGGATCCTAAACCCTTGAACATCCTTCATATATAGCCTTTCCATGCCTAGAGTATTGTGGCCCACCCCAAAATGCTCCAAGGGTATCTACAAACCGCTTGGTCAACCCAAAATGCTCCTAGGTAGTCTATGACCATCTAGGTCACCCCAAAATGCTCCAAGGGTATCTACATACCACTTGGTCAACCCAAAATGCTCCTAGGTGGTCTATGACCATCTAGGTCACCCCAAAATGCTCCAAGGGTATCTACAAACTACTTGGTCAACCCAAAATGCTCCTAGGTAGTCTATGACCATCTAGGTCACCCCAAAATGCTCCAAGGGTATCTACACACCGCTTGGTCAACCCTAAAATGCTCCTAGGTAGTCTATGACCATCTAGGTCACCCCAAAATGCTCCAAGGGTATCTACATACCACTTGGTCAACCCAAAATACTCCTAGGTAGTCTATGACCATCTAGGTCACCCCAAAATGCTCCAAGGGTATCTACACATCACTTGGTCAACCCAAAATGCTCCTAGGTAATCTATGACCATCTAGGTCACCCCAAAATGCTCCAAGGGTATCTACAACCACTTGGTCAACCCAAAATGCTCCTAGGTAGTCTATGACCATCTAGGTCACCCCAAAATACCCCAAAGGCATCTATAAGCCCTTTGGTCACCCAAAATGCCCCAATGGCATTCCTTAAGCCCATTGGTCAAAATGTATATACATATATATCAAAACTCAAAAACATCATCAAAACATCAAAAATACAAAAATATTGCATTACATCACATTGCATACCATTGCATTATATAATCACTTGCATTAGGCATACTCATCATTGCACTTTACATTTTAGAGTTGCTCATACATGTCTAGCACTAAGACTATACATTAGTCATCATTCAAAATCAATTGTGTCAAAGTCATCATTCACATCATTTCATATTTCACTTATCATTTCCACCTACATTTCCCACTTTTCATATTTGTGTCAATTCCCTTCACCTAGTCATTTGTTCTAGAATGTCATTAGGGTTTTTGATCACTCAACCATCTCTAGTTTTCTTTTCAGATTTTGTAGAAAGCTATCCTAATTTTTAGGAGGTAGAGTCTTGCTTAGATTGTACCTTGTATACATCAAAATCCCAACACATTTTCACACTAATAAATCCAAGTTTTGCACAAGGAAATATGAAACCTACGAAGTGGTCTAGGTTACCTTAAGTGAAAATTTTATCTTGCTCATCCCCCTATGTGAATGGTTCAAGAATGCTGAGAATTGACAAAAGGACAAGCTCCTCCTTACCCAATTCCCCAAAATAAATAGTGGTTTTCACCACTATCAATAAGCAAAATCCCAAAAATAAAAATCAAAAGAAAAATAAATAGTGATTATCATCACTCCCCAAATCCCTTGCTCAAAGAAAACAAAATACAAAATAAATAGTGATTTTCATCACTAAGTATGAGCAAGTATCCCTAAAATCAAATAAAAGAAAAGAAGGGAGTATTGAACTTGAATCCCTAGAATTCTTAGCATTTGACAAACCATTAGGTGATCCTCATTACAGGTTAGGTGGCATCAAGCCTACCTGGCAATGGTGGTATCCTTACGCATGATGATATGTCTATCACATTAGCATCTTGCGTGTGTATAGACCAATGTTTGCATGTGGATGAGCTAGATTTTGGTAGCCTATACTACCTAGTGGTCTAATCCAACTACGTACAAAACCTAGGATCATGATACTCATAGGGTGATATTCAGTACAGATGGGTTGCATCAATCCTGTTTGGCATTGGGGTAATCTTATGCGTATCACAAAATGAACTCACTTGCACACACAGGGATATTGAGTATCTGGGTCATCCTAGTAGATTCATACCTTGTCAAAAAGTCTTGCATGGTTAGTATATAACTTTTGATCAATTGACTAGAGTGTTTGAGTCTCATGAAAACCTCAAAGACATTCTATAACATTCTACTATTCATTCCATTTCATACCATTTTATCACAAATCCATTACATAGTCTCATGACAACATTACAAATGAATTGATGAATTCTATACAGTCTATGGTGCTAACATAGTATGTCATATAGTATCCACATTTCATCATCTAGATCAATAAATCATCCATCTCATTATGCATCCACATATACATATCATCAAATCAAATCACATTACAACATATGCATACATGATAAACATCCATCATCATATCATAAAGCAAATAAATACATTGCATACATCTCATAAAGCAGTACAGAAACAAATGATGACAAACACATAAAAACTCATATATATATATATATATGTATGGGGTAAAAAGATACATCATAATCCTTGAGCTACCCATAGGCTACAATAAAGTGGGTCCTCAGACCTCACACTACCAAAAATCCAAAATACAAAAAGAGCCATCAGAGTCTCAATAACCATGGTCATGCAGGACCGATACTATGACTCTCACCCCTACCCTCGGGTCGAGTCCACCAAGAACTCTCTGACCTACCACCACCTACCCTATCTACCCTCTGTGTAGAGCCAGGCACCCCCATCCTAGCCGAAGACTATCCTGTACCACTCCATCGACTCTGGTGTGACCCACTAGCAGATGGATGGGCTGGTATGCACCCCCTAAGGTGCACTATCTCATCCTCCAACTCATCAATATAGGTCCACTCCTATCGACATCACACCTAGTAGGTATCCACTAAGGCCTAGAGTTGTACCACCTCCTCCCATAGCCTAGCCATCTCCCCACTACTAGGTCCCTCTCGACTAGGGCTCTAAGATCTCAATTATGCTCGTAGAGCTACTATCTCTACATGGGCATCCTATACCTATGTTCAAAGGAGATATCTCTCCTACCTAACCCTAATCAACTCATCCTATAACTCTATATCTATGTCACCCCATGTGACCTACTATACCTACACCCCTGATCCCCAATATCATCATCCCCAAATTCACCCTGATCTCCTAAGTCCAGGAGGTCTACCTGCTCATCTACCATGTGATGAAGCCCATGTCACTCACCTACCTCTCCTTAGCCCTCCTCAGGAGCATCCTATTGAGCCTCCACTACTACCCCTACCACATCTCCCCTAGTGGTCCTCTCCCCACCACTAGTGCATCACCCACCAAGAGTCATACTCCTCTATAGTCCTAACATCATCCAAGTCTAGAATGTCTACTACAGGATCTACCTCCCCTACTATTGCCTCCACTAGCGACCACCTCAATGTCCTCTCATCCCCATAATATTGATAGACCACTAGCTCACTGGGAAACCCCTATCATAGCCCAAACTACCACATAACCCAAGCATAAGGGAATAACTCCCACTCCATCCCATGTCAACCAACCAACCATCTACCTCACCTCACCTAGTGAAGCTATACCTCAACATCAGACCATGTTGGGCAATCCCTATAAGGTCTCCAAAGTACATCTACTACTCTGAGTCCTACAAAATACTAGGTATAATGGTCCACATCACCCCAATATGAATCTACCCTACCTCCTAGGCCCACTACCATAGGATCCCATAGCCAATCTCTCGATCCGCTAACTATGCTCATGACATCCAAGGCAATCCCTATGGCCGATCCACAACTATGTGCTACCACCCCCACACCTATAGTAGAAATTTGCATCCCAAGCCCTTCCACCCCTAAGAGTAGATCTCGTACAACTCATCATACAACTATGCCAGTAGTGTCATCCCCCATGCCATCACTAGTGGCTGCTCCATAGTGCACCCTACTAGAGTAAACACTAACTCCAGAAGGTTCCAAGGAAACCTAGTGCCTGATGAGTCTGGTAGTAGCATATTAGAGATCAATATCATCAATAAAATATACCTAACACCCAATACCCTAGCCTCATACCAATACCCCACCAGTATGCCTCCACTGAGAGAGTCCCCTATCACCTCCTCCATGACCCTACCAAAGTACCTCTCCATCACTACATCTCTTTAATCATGATGAGTAGACACAATCGACCACCCCTCTATCAAAATGCATAATATCTGATAGACATCCTCAAGCATCACCATCATCTCCCCTATCAATAGGTGGAAGGTGTTGGTGCATGGATCCCACAAGTCAATAAGAGCAGTCAAATAAGCATGGTCGCCCACCATAGGCTCTAACCACATCACATGCTTGAGGCCAATGGCATCAAGCCATTCCTAGTATACCTCTATCAATAAGTCTCTCATGGTCTCAAAGAGATTCAAAACTTGATACCGACTCTTAACCACCTAGAAGAGATAGGTCGATCAATAATAAGCATCAAACAAGCTTCAAAATGACCCAAAAATACCCAAAAAAGACCCTTTTTTAGGCCAATTTGTGACCGTCCCACCAGGATGGCCCCAAAATCTATGACCATCCCACCCAAGGATGGCCACCAAACAGCCCAGGCTAGCCATCCCACCCAGGGATGACCCCCAAATTGGGCCAAAATGGGCCTTTTAGGCCACCAAAAATACAAAAATTAAGCAATAAAAACCATAAAAAGCAATAAAATTGCATAAAAACACAAAAACAAGCATAAAAAATTATAGGGCATCCCTAATTAGGTTCAATTACCGAGGATTTAGTGTGCTCTACCAAAAATAAAAAACAAGCAATAATTCCACTTCTAACACTAGCATAGTGCAGTAAGAAATTCAACTCTTACCCATCTCGCACTAGCTCCACCATTGGATGAGTCTACACACTGGCTCATGGTGACTATAGGATGATTTTGATAGCACTCCACTATATATAATCACTTCTCCTCCTCCTCACCTCTCAAACTACAAAGTTGGAAATGCACAAATGAGCCCAAATGACCCATTTTTGGCTTAAATAACCCTCCCAGGGCCATGACCATCCCTGGGTGGGATGAGCGGTTAATTGGCTGACCATCCCACCCTAGGATGGTCATAAAATATGCCACCATCCCACCCTAGGATGGCCACCAAAAAATCTCATCAAAACAACTCAAAAATGCACCAAAAAGGGTCCAAAACCCACCAAAAATAGCTCAAATTTGGTCAAAATTCAATAGGCATCAAGATGAACCTAAATTTCTCATGGAGAAATGGAAAAGTCCTTAATTTAATCCCTAATAAGGCCATTGTGGCTGGACCACCCCATGGGAATGAATTTTTTGACTCCTTTCTTCCATGAAGCATCAACAAAATCATCAAAATCCTCTAAAAAATGCTCCATTTTTCAATGGGTAAAACTGAAGGAAACCCTAACAAAGTCATATGGGTCAAGTGACTCATCACTTTTATCATTGGTCATTCCCTCATCAAATCATCACTTGAGGGGGTAGTCATACTTAACAAATTCATAATCAAAATCAATAATCAAACACTCAATCATGCAAATTGCATTCATTCAATGAATCATTGACAAAGACAATCATGCCCCTACTTGGGGCAGCAAACAAGCACAAATTTCAATTAAAAAAATTCTTGGAATTATAGAATCATATTTATGACTGAACAATGTCCAAGATCAAGTCAACCTGAAATAGAAAGGTTGTACTTGAAGCAAGTTCCTTAGCTCATCAGAAGCAAGGATTCAAGAACGCATGCTCTTTCCATGATTGGGGCATCTAAAGTTGGTTAGGTTATTGAATAACCCTAATAATTCAACATTTTAGTCATCTATTTTTTCTCAACATTATGTTGCACACAATGCATCTCAAAAAGGGGCATCTATAGACACTAAAATCATGTCAATCCGATTAGGTGATCAAAAGCATTGACTAATTGACATCATATGGCCCCCTTGGGCAACCCTCAGAGGTTTCATAGTGGTCCTAACCACTCTTGGAAGGCTCTACCCCACTTTTGGGAGGTTTTGGGCCACATAGGCATGACCATCCCACCCTGGGATGGTCACAGTTCATGGTCATCCCACCCAGGGATGGTGGCATAGCGGTCATCCCTAGGTGGGATGACCACAAGCTTTGACTCCCAAAAAGTCAAATTTGGACAAATGGCACCCAAAAACTACCATTTATCCTACCTATTCGAGCATGCAAGACCTGAGGGTGCATAATCCTTATGACATGCTACAGAATGGAGGCCAAAATGGGAGATTCTCTTCCCCTTCCAATGCATGCTCAGTTTTAGACAAGTGGCACCTCTTGCCCTGCATGCCCATTTTCCCAAAGGCCCCCTTTGGCTATAAAGTGGATCCATTTTCCACACAAATTATAGAGAGGAGTTTTGAGACATAGCAACGAAGTGCTGCCAAGATTTCCCCTCACCCTTTTGTGCCTTTTTCCCTCGAAATATCTACCTAGCGAAGGAGGTTTGCGAGTGATTCAAGAGGTGCAATTTGTTTGCAAAACCGAATCATCTGAGTGAATTTCACCACCAAATTTTATGACAACACTATTGAGAAGGTTTTTGACCAATTCATAGAGGAATTGGTGGTAAATTAGGAGCAGAATTGGTGGTCGTCCCACCCCAGGATGGTCCCCATTCTGTGATAGTCACCACCATCCCTGCAAGGGATGGTGATATATCTATGCATTATTTTTCTACTATTTTTAATTAGGCATATTCTAGGTTATATTATGAGCATGCTATCCAAATTTCATGCAATTTGGAGTTATATTGAGTGAGATATTGCAATTTTAAGGTTTTTGTAGGCTTTCGGGGACCATCTGAAGATGCACATGAAACTGTGACTTATTTTGCAAATATAACCATATGGGTCCTCTTAAAATATCATTTTATGTATACTTTCCAAGTTTGGTTTGATTTGGAGGTGTTTTGGTCCAGAAATTGCTTGTTTTGGGTTTTGTAGGCTTCGTAGGTGCACTGCGAATGCGACACCAATTCGGAGGCAATTTCTATTCTATTTTTAATTATATCTTCCCAAAATCATATATTATGCATGTCTCTACAATTTCAGATCATTTGGAGTTGTTTTAGATAGGCGCATTGCATATTTACACTTTCTAGCTTATAGTTGCATGTATGGCTTTTGCATGTTTCACATTCTACGCACTTGCTATTTAACAAATCTGGTTTCCTTGTGTGTAGGTGCAGGTTTTATAGTGCATGAGGAAGGAATACAAGATCATAATAGTGAAGAACAAAGTGGTGGCATCATAGGTTCACCCACCTCAATTGTGGGTACGAGGAAGAACATTGGAAGTGCACACGAGCTTGTTTGAAAGGACTTGATCCTTGGGCACCCCATTTTTGTAAACAAGTGTATCAATATAAGAGCCCTCAAGGGGACATCTATGTAACCATGTTCTGATTTATCAAATTAAATAAATAGAAACACCCTTTTTCTTGCACTTATTTGGCTTCCATGGTTGCTTGAATATGTCCTTTTGTAATGCTTGATTAATACCAGATATAGATGCATCTTGTTTAGCATTCTTAGGTGCACCATTTTTCCCCTACTTCACCATGTATTACCATTTTTTGAGTGCCAATGGAATCACTTCACTACCATCCTAGGCCAATCAATTGGTATCACCTCAACTCTGGGCCAATAAGCTGGTATGGTGGTATCTTGAAAAGCGGGGATTTCAAAATTTCAAGAAAACTATTTTTCCCACCAAAAAGCTTGGTTGTTTTGAGGTGGCCCATTGGACACTGAAATGTCATACCATTGTGACAAATTTTCTTGGAGTGGCCATAAGATGCTGAAATATCATGAAATCGTGACAATTTGCTTTGAGGTGGCCTTTGGGCACTGAAATATCTCACCATCGTGATAAATTTCCTTAGAGTGGTCATTGAATGCCAAAATGTCACAAAATCATGTCAATTTGATTTGAGGTGGTCTTTAGGCATAAAAATTTCATGCCATCATGACAAATTTCCTTGGAGTGGCCATCGGACATCGAAATGTCATGAAATCATGACAATTTTCTTTGAGGTGGTCTTTGGGTGCTAAAATGTCGTGCAATCATATAAATTTCCTTGGAGTGGCCATCGAACACTGAAATATCATGAAATCATGAAATTTTGCTTTGAGGTGGCCTTCGGGCATCGAAATGTCATACCATCACAATAAATTTCCTTGGAGTGGTCATCAAACACTGAAATGTGACATAATCATGACAATTTTCTTTGAGGTGGCCTTTGGGCACCGAAATATCGTGCCATCACGACAAATTTCCTTGGAGTGGCCATCGAACACCGAAATGTCATGAAATCATGAAAAATTACTTTTAGTTGGCCTTTGGACACCGAAATGTCACGCCATCGCAACAAATTTCTTTGGAGTGGCTCTTTGAAAGAAAACATGACATATTTACATAAAAATACATACAATGTAGAGGAAAACCTTTTACTTTTAGTACAACTTCATATGGAAGCCATTGATGGGGATGGGTTGAACCTAACCCTATTCATTTCTCAACTGGAAGGTATTTTTTTGTTTCTCTTCAATTACTTCAAATGGGCCTTCCCAGAATACATCGAATTTTTGATGATTCCCTATTGAGCAAGGTGCAACGACAATATTGTCATTGTTGTCAACACACTCAGATGGACAAGTTGATGCAGTGGACAGTTGTTCGGAGGTTGTTCGGAGTATGTACAGTGGTGTTCAATGCTTATGAGGATGTTTTTGATGTTCGGGTGAAGTTGTTACAGGTTGTTCGTGCAAATTTGCAAAAGTTGCAAAAATCGTCAGGAAGTTGTCAAAGTAGCAAAATTGTCAAAGTTGCAAAAATCGTCAAAGTTGCAACAACATCAATGGAATGTGTTGGACAACCCAAGATACTATTTGGAGGTTTTTTGATCATTAGAAAGTGTGGTTGCAGTGTTGGAATGACCGGTTGCTTCGTCGGTGCATTGTTGGTCAGTTTCATGCTTTATGTGACAGGTGTAAAATCTACATCGGAGGTCACTTTATAGGAGGAATATTAAGCAATCCATGAGGAATTGGACCTCAAATTTTTTACTGGAGGTATCTGGATATACTGAGAGCTTAATTTTTAAATTTCAGCCCAAACGAAGTCCGAAAGAAGAAACGGTGAGCATTGCAAAATGGCTCTGGAGCACTTTTTCCAGTTTATGTGACAGGTGTAAAATCAGCGTCAGAGGCCACTTTGTCGGAGGTACTACGAATAATCCGTGAAGAGTTAAAATATAAAATTTAAACTGAAGGTAGTCAGTTTATCCAAGAATATATGTTTCAATTTTTAGCCCATTTGGAAATTTGAGGAGGAAGTTATGATTGTTACAAAAAGCCCTGTCAACTCTTTTTGGCAATTTTGGCAGTTTCTAAGAATATAACGGTTGAGTGGTACTTTTGTGTAACTGAAAAAAAGAGCTACATTTTTTAATGTGAAGCATATATATGTTTTAAAAGAAAAGGGAGAAGAGGGTTTTTTGGAGAAAGGACTTTCGGTGCATGTTGTGAAGAATTTTTTTCTTTGGCATTTTGATTGAAAAAATGTGCAAGGTGTGAGATAATCAATGTGCAGAGTTGAGAAGATTGAAAAGGTTAGACAGAATATTTTAGAGGAGAATATTTGTGAGCTAGACCACTCAGGGTCTTTTGATGAGATTTAAAACTTTTATCAGAGCTTTTTAAATTTGTCGGGTCGATGCTTGGCAATAGGGGTCGGTGCTCCTTGCAGTTGGTGTTGCTAAAGTCTGGGTTGGTTGGTGCCATTCCCTATAGTTGGTGCTACAAAAATATTGTAAAGACCAAACATTTTTGAGGCTGGATTTGGATGGGAGTCCAAACAGTCCATTGGCATAATGGTTTTCCCACATCGAGTTTCCACTATAAATCTGGTGTTATGTGATGCATGTTTGTGTGATTGCTTATTTTGATTTGATTTCATAGTTGGATTAAATTTTTAATACACACTGATTCACCCCCCTCTCAGTGTCATGCTTAGTTCAACAATTGGTATCAGAGCCAAGTTCTTGAATAGGCTTAACCGACTAGGGTGATCTTGGAAGTGACACAATGGCAGGTGGTGAAGGCTTCTCATCAAACAAAGCACCATTGTTTGATGGAACTAATTACGCATTTTGGAGACTCAAGATGCAGACATATCTTTGTGCTTTGGGATACGACATTTGGGATTCAATAAATAGTGGATACACAATACCCACCACTTCTCCAACCGATGTTGTTGGTAAGAAACTATTTGAGAATGACTCAAAAGCAAAGAATGCTATCATGTGTGGATTAGTGGACAATGAACTGGTAAATATTATGGGTTGTAAAATGGAAAAGGAAATATGGGATAAACTGAAGAGCATTCATGAAGGAGATGTTAAGATCAAGGAGGCCAAGTTACAAACACATCGAGCTCAGTTCGAAGGATTAAAGATGAATGAGGATGAGAATATAGAGGCATATATGTTGAGAGTTAATGAAGTCATTAATGTGATTAGAGGACTCGATGAGGAAATCAAAGATTCTATCATCATGAAAAAGGTATTAAGGTCCCTTCCCCAAATATTTGATTCTAAAGTTTCAGCTATAGAAGAAGCTAAAGATCTGAATTCTTTTAGTATGGATGAGATGCATGGTTCTTTGACTGCATATGAGATGAGAATAGGAAAATCTAAACCCACAGACAGAGAAGTTACTTTTAAAGCCCAGAAAAATATGAAAGCAAAACAAGAATCCGAGGAAGAAGAGACATCAGATGAAATGGAAGCAAACTTTGTTCGAAAACTAAAAAGGGGAAAAGGAAAATACAGAGGAAAGTTATCATTTAAATGTTTCAACTATGGAGGCATTGGGCATTTTATAGCTAAATGTCCACTTAATGAGAAGAACATAAGTGATGAAGGATCGCACAGAGAAAGAAGTGACTGGAAGAAAAAATCAAATTTCAGAAAAGGCAACTTCAAGAAGAAAAGTTTCATCTCCAAGAAGGTCAGTTCATCAGAAGACAACTCCAGTGAGGATTCTAAAAAAGAAACAGGTGAAGCTCTTTTCATGGCATTCGAAGAAGAAAAACTAGAAAAATAATAAGAATGTGATGAAGAAGAAATTGATGCAGAAGTGAATTTGGAAGAGGAACTAATTGCAGCTCTAGATGAATTGAAGACAGAAAGAAAAAGGAATAAGAAAATTTCAAGAAATCTTGAGGATGCAAATGAAATCATAACAAGTTTGAAAGTGCAGATAGAAGAATCCAAGAAGATCTCCGAAGATCTCGAAGTGCAAATAACCATGAAAATAGATTATTGCAGCAAGTTAGAAGAAGAGATTGTTGGTTTAAGGATGCAGCTAGAAGAGATGAATCAAAAAATTAGCTTTTATCACAAATGTGAAGAGAGTTCTATGAAGTTGGATAAGATCATAAAGAACCAGAAGACTACAGGCATCAAATTTGGTTTGGGTTTTGATGAAGGAGAATCATCAAATGGATCAAAGGCCACAAATGAAGAATCCACAAAGAATGAAGAAAAGAAATAGGTTAATCAAGCAAAAATGAATCATGCAAAGGAAAGCAATAATGCAAGGCACGAAAGGAGAATTGACAATGATGGTTTCACCAATGTCACACATCAAAGAAGAAGAAGATTTATGGCTCCTACAACAACATGGCAAAGACCACCACCCAGGTTCAATCATCCCTTTTATAGTTACTATTTTAAATGCAATGGTTATGGACATAAGATTTCAGATTGCAAGTATAATGTAGGACCAAGGAATTTTTCCAGTAGAAATGCTTTTTCACCTTTGATGGATTATGCAGTAGAATGTTATAACTATCATAACTTTGGGCATATTGCAAGAAATTGTAGAAGTACATTTGCATCAAATCAATTTTAGGGAAGAAAATTTCAGCCAAATGGAATAAGACAAAATAGAAAATTTCTCGAAAAACATGCACAAGCTACTGAAAAAGAAAAGCCAAAACAAGAGCCCAAAACTGTAATCAAACCAGAGTGGAAAGAAAAAGAGCAACCTAAGGAAGAAAAGGAATCCTTGATCGTACAGATGACATTTAAAGCGTAGAATAAATCTGCACCATGGATACTTGATAGTGGATGCTCCAGTCATATGACAGGTGACAAACAAAAATTTGAGAAGTTGCAGCAATATGAAGGTGGTTCAATGAAATTCAAAAACAATGATGGAGCTAAGATAGTTGGTAGAGGTTCAGTTAAGATCAGTGATGGAAAAATTAGGTTAGAAGAAGTCTTGTTTGTGGTTGGTCTGAAGCATAACTTGTTGAGCGTAAGTCAGATTTGTGATAGAGGTCATGATGTGATCTTTAAGAAGTAGGGTTGTGAAATCAGAAAGGCAAATAGTGGGAAGTTGATAGTAGCTGGATCAAGGACATATGGCAACCTGTACACTCTCTCAGAGACTTCAGAAGGAGCTTGCTTGATTGGATAGGAAGAAGAGAATTGGTTGTGGCACAAGAGGCTCGGTCATATCAGTTTTGACAACCTAGTAAAAATCAGTTCAAAGAAAGTAGTGAGAGATATTCCCACCATTGGCAAACCATCAAATAGCATTTGTGCTTCATGTCAAAAAGGGAAGCAAACTAGAGTCTCATTTAAAACAAAAGAGTACTACATGAGCAAACCTTTGGAACTAGTACATACTTGATTTATGTGGACCCATGAGAATGCAAAGCATAAACGGTGACAAATATTTCATGTTGTGTATAGATGACTATTCCAGGATGACATGGGTATTGTTTTTGAAGCATAAATCAGAAGCTTTTGAGATGTTCAAGGTTTTCAAAAACCAAGTTGAGAATCAAACAGGAAAAAGGATTAAATGTTTAAGGTCAGACAGAGGAGGAGAGTTCATTTCAGAGGATTTCATAGAGTATTGTGAAAAATATGGCATCAGGAGATAGTTTTCAGCAGCCAGGACACCTCAGTAGAATGGTGTGGTAGAAAGAAAGAACAGGACAGTGCAGGAAATGGCATGGACTATGTTGATTGAGAGAAAAGTAGTAGATAAATTTTGGAAAGAGGTAGTCCATACTACAATATACATCCAAAATAGGTGCATGTTGAGGATGCATGAAAGCAAAACTCCTTATGAGTTGTGGTTCGGTAAAAAGGCAACAACAAGATATTTTAAAGTTTTTGGAAGCAAGTGTTACATCAAAAGAACTAAAGAAAACCTTGGTAAGTTTGAAGATAGAGTGGATGAAGGTATTTTTCTTGGCTATTCATCAAAAAGCAAAGCTTACAAATGTTACAACAAGAGGCTAAGAAAAATTGTGGAAAGTGTCGATGTTAAAGTTGATGAAGGAAGGGAACGAGTAATTAGCTATGAAGAGAACTACCCAATTTATGAAGAGGTCATTGAAGGAGATGAGGAAGAGGAAATGGAAAAGAAACCAAGAATTGACTCAGAGGATTCAAAAAGTGATTCAGAATTGGAAGAAAACAAGAAATTCAAAATAGGTAGTTGGCAGAAAGATCATCCTAGAGAGCAAATAATTGGAGACCCCATAGTTGGTGTTCAGACAAGAAGAAGATTAGTAAGTAACTACTCTTTACTATCCAACATTGAGCCCAAAAATGTTGTTGAAGCAAGCAAAGATGAAAGTTGGGTAAAGGCAATAAATGAAGAATTAGATCAGATCGAGAAAAACAAGACTTGGGAGTTAGTACCAAGACCCGCAAATAAAAATGTAATCGGTACTAAATGGGTCTTTCAGAACAAATTGAATGAAGATGGATAGGTAGTCAAGAACAAAGCAATATTGGTATGCAAAGGGTATGCGCAAGTTGAAGGTATTGACTTCGAGGAAACCTTTGCACCTGTGGCTAGACTAGAGGCAATTAGAATATTTCTTGCTTTAGCAGTTTACAAGAATTTCAAAGTTTATCAAATGGATGTGAAATCAGCATTTTTGAATGGGAAACTTGAAGAAGAGGTTTATATTGAGCAGCCAGATGGTTTTCAGCTTGGTGATGATCCCAACTTGGTTTGCAAGTTGAAGAAAGTGTTATATGGCTTAAAACAGGCACCTCGGGCATGGTATGCAAGGCTAGACAATTATCTTACTCAGAAAGGGTTCAAGAAAGGTATGGTGGACAGTAATTTGTATGTCAAAATAGAAAATGGTCATCATATTGTTGTTGTTGTATACGTAGATGATATCATATTTGGCAGCAACAAAGATGAGTTGTGTAAATATTTAGCAAATAAGATGCAGAAAGAGTTTGAAATGTCAATGATTGGTGAACTTTCGTATTTTCTCGGATTGCAAGTTAATCAAAAGGAGAAGGGCATATTTATTTCTCAAATTAAATATGTGAAAGAGATGCTGAAAAAGTTCACAATGGAGGATTGCAAGCCAGTTAGCACTCCCATGATGACAGGTTGCAAGTTGAGCAAGGATGACAAATCTCCACCTGTTGATCAAACTATGTACAGATCCATGATTGGGAGCTTACTGTACTTGACAGCTACTAGACCGGATATTTTGCAGGTAGTATGCATGGTAGCATGATTTTAGGCTAGTCCCAAGGAGACTCATGTGACAATAGTGAAGAGGATTTTTTGGTACCTCAAGGGTACTATGGAGTATGGGTTATGGTATCCGAAAGGTAAGGACTTCACCCTTATTGCGTATTCAGATGCAGATTGGGTAGGATGTGTAGATGATAGGAAGAGTACCAGTGGAGGTGCATTCTATCTTGGTGATAATCTTGTTGCATGGCATAGCAAAAAGTAGGAGTCAGTCTCATTATCCACAATAGAGGCAGAGTATATTGCAGCGACATCATGTTGTACACAGGTACTTTGGATGAAACAAACTTTGAAGGATCTTGGAATAAATTTTAGTGAGCCCATATCGATCATGTGTGACAATACAAGTGCAATCAATATCTCAAAGAATCTGGTTATGCATTCTTGCACAAAACATATTGCTATCCGATACCATTTTTTGAAGGAGAAAGTTGCGGAAGGTGAGGTTAAGTTGGATTTTGTTCCAACAACAGAGCAAGTAGCGGATATCTTCACCAAACCATTGCCCAAGGAAGTCTTTGAGTACCTTCACAAGAAATTGGGAGTGGTCACACTTCCCAAGCATTGACTAGCTATCGGGGCCACATTCTCAAGGGGAGCATTTGTGTCTTTGTTTATCTTTTTGCTCATGTTTGTGATTCTTGCTAAGTGTAATAATTTTTGCCTGAGAATGTTGTGCATGGACTCAGGGGGAGTTTGCAGTAGCCCTTTGGTCTTGTTTTCAAAGGGGGAGAAGAGTTACAGGAAATTGTGCGTGTGTTGCCAACAATTCCAAAGGGGGAGATTGTTGAGCAAGGTGCAGCGATAGTATTGTCATTGTTGTCAACACACTCAGATGGACAGGTTGATGTAGTGGATAGTTGTTCGGAGGTTGTTTAGAGTATGTACAGTGGTGTTCAATGCTTATGAGGATGTTTTTGATGTTCGGGTGAAGTTGTTATAGGTTGTTCATGCAAATTTGCAAAAGTTGCAAAAATCATCAGGAAGTTGTCAAAGTAGCAAAATTGTCAAAGTTGCAAAAATCGTCAAAGTTGCAACAACGTCAATGGAATGTGTTGGACAGCCCAAGATACTATTTGGAGGTTTTTTTATCATTAGAAAGTGTGGTTGCAGTGTTGGAATGATCGGTTGCTTCGTCGGTGCATTGTTGGTCAGTTTCATGCTTTATGTGACAGGTGTAAAATCTGCATCGGAGGTCACTTTATGGGAGGAATATTAAGAAATACATGAGGAATTGGACCTCAAATTTTTTACTGGAGGTATCTGGATATACTGAGAGCTTAATTTTTAAATTTCAGCCCAAACGGAGTCCGGAAGAAGAAACGGTGAGCATTGCAAAATGGCTCTGGAGCACTTTTTCCAGTTTATGTGACAGGTGTAAAATCAGCATCAGAGGCCACTTTGTTGGAGGTACTACGAATAATCCATGAAGATTTAAAATATGAAATTTAAACTGAAGGTATTCGGTTTATCCAAGAATATATGTTTCAATTTTTAGCCCATTTGGAAATTTGAGGAGGAAGTTATGACTGTTACAAAAAGCCCTATCAGCTCTTTTTGGCAATTTTGGCAGTTTCTAAGAATATAACGGTTGAGTGGTACTTTTGTGTAACTAAAAAAAAGAGCTGCATTTTTTAATGTGAAGCATATATATGTTTTAAAATAAAATGGAGAAGAGGGTTTTTTTGGAGAAAGGACTATCGGTGCATGTTGTGAAGAATTTTTTTCTTTGGCATTTTGATTGAAAAATGTGCAAGGTGTGAGATAATCAATGTGCAGAGTTGAGAAGATTGAAAAGGTTAGACAGAATATTTTAGAGGAGAATATTTGTGAGCTAGACCACTCAGGGTCTTTTGATGAGATTTAAAACTTTTATCAGAGCTTTTTAAATTTGTTGGGTCGATGCTTGGCAATAGGGGTCGATGCTCCTTGCAGTTGGTGCTGCTAAAGTCCGGGTTGGTTGGTGCCATTCCCTATAGTTGGTGCTGCAAAAATATTGTAAAGACCAAACATTTTTGAGGCTGGATTTGGATGGGAGTCCAAACAGTCCATTGGCACAGTGGTTTTCCCACATCGGGTTTCCACTATAAATCTGGTGTTATGTGATGCATGTTTGTGTGATTGCTTGTTTTGATTTGATTTCGTAGTTGGATTAAATTTTTAATACACACTGATTCACCCCCCTCTCAGTGTCACGCTTAGTTCAACATTCTTGAGCTTTACCTTCTTTTCATTCCACCTCAATACCAAGTCTCCTACTTTAAAATTCCTTAGAGTGGCCTTTTTGTCAAACCATTTCTTTATGGTGACCATATGTTTTTGATAATTTTCATAGGCATGTTCATTCTGTTCTTCTAATTGCAGGAGTTAGATCAACCTATTCTCCATTGGTTCTGCCTCCTCTATGTTAGTTTGATTGAGCAGTTTTAAAGCTGGCATTTCTATGTGTATTGGAAGAACTACTTCTTTGTCATAGACTAAAGAGTAGGGAGAGGTATTGATAGACTTCTTGATAGTTATCCTATCAACCCACAATGCTTGATTTATCAGAGAGTGCCAACTTCTCTTATTGTATTTCAGGGTCTACTTCAAGATTTAGAGCAAGTTTTTGTTTGTTGATTTGGCTAACCCATTTTCTTATGGGTAATAATTTGAGGATGTTTTCAAGTAGATCCCATATTTGCAACCAAAGTCAATCATTTTGGTACCTATGAAATACATGTTGTTGTTCATGACAAATGCATCTGAGATGCCAAATCTTATGATCAAACTTTCCATGAATTCCATCATAACTTCTTGGTCTACTTTCTTAGTGGGTATTGCTTCAGCCCACTTAGTAAAATAATTTGTAGTATCCAGGATGTATTTATGCCTAGCGGATGAATTAGGCTCTATTATTTCAATGAAATCCAACCCCCATTTTTGAAAATATTCTTAAACCTAAATGTATTTTAGAGGCATTTAAGCGTTTATATTTCTCCCAATCTATCTCTAGAACTACTTATAGTTTCTTATTATCTTGAAGGTATCTCAAGAAACTAGTTGGTCAATAACACCCAGTCTTGATGATCTTTAAAGTGGTGGTTCTTCTTGAGTAGTGTCCTCCTAATAGGCCTCTATGGAATTTGTCCAATATCTTTTGCTTCTAATCATCCTTTATACATTGAAGAAATAATCCATCCAAATTCTTTTTGTATAACCATTCAGGTAACAAGGTGTATTTCAAATCCTAGATCTTGTATCTTCTTTCTTTATGAAAAGTTTAAACTTGTTAGGCACCTTCCAGTCTAGAAGTACCTGATTAGTTCATCGGTCCAGTCAAGCTACTCTAAGGGTTGATCATCATCTGAGGTTGTCTCTTGAGTTTGACAAGCTACATATCCTGATTAGGCTTTCTTAGCAAGTTCTTGGCATAGTGCTTTGCCTCTTAGCAGCTTGGTTAGATGGATCTCAACATCATATTCTTGTATATTTGACACCAAACCAACTCTTTTATCATAGATTTTCCCTTGTATGATGAAATTCCTGTTGGGGTGAACCACGTAAACTATAGTTGTTCTCTACAAAAGGAAATTTCTAAACTTCTTTAAATACTTCATTATTGCATAAATATATTTTTCAATAAATTTATATTTCTCTTCATGTTCCTGCATAGTCTGACTTAGGAAATCTATAGGTCTCTCTTCATTATCAGGCCCTTTCTGAGTGAGTATTGCAGTGTAGCAATCTTGTTTACCTACCGCATACAAGATGAAGCCCCTAAAGTAGTCTGGATTCACTAAAATAGGAGCTTGGGCTATTTGTTCTTTTATTTGCTGGAAATCCAATTTTCTTAATTCTGTCCACTTAAATTCAGCATCCTTTTTCAACAATTCGGTCATGGGTTTGACAATTTGTACAAAATATACTATGAATTTGTTCACAAAGTTAATTTGGCCAAATAATGTTTGTAGATATTTTTTATTTGAAGGCAAAGGGAGTTCTAACAGTGATTTCACCTTGTTAGGGTCTATAGTTAGCCCAGCCTTAGACACAACATGATCAAGTAAGAGTCCTTTTTCCACATTGAAGATGAATTTCTTTGGGTTCAAAGAGATGCCAAATTCTCTGTATTTTTTGAACACACTCCTAAGATGTTCAATGTGATCTTCTTTTCTATGGGAGAACACTATCATATCATCTAGATATATCACTATAATCTTGTTGACAAGTTCCCTGAAAGCCACATCCATTGCTCTTTGAAAGGTTTCCCTAGCATTAGATAATCCAAAGGGTATCCTATGGTAGGTAAATGTTCCCCACTTTGTTGTGAATGCGGTCTTGAACCGATATTTGTCCCTTACCCATACCTGATTATACCCATAGAATCCATCCAAGAGTGAAAATATTTCTACTCCTGCTATTGTATACAATATCTGGTCGATCTATGGGAGGAAGTAATGATATTTTAACAAAGCCTTATTTAGGTTATGGAAGTTGATGCACAACTTGATATCTCCATTATTTTTTTTGACTTGGAATAGGTTGCCTACTCATGTTGAATTCTTGATCGAATAAATAATTTTAGCTTCAAGTAATTTTAGTAGTTCTTGCTTCATTAAAATCGCGATATTAGGATTTACTGATCTTTACTTTTTTCAAAAGGATTTTTCACCTTCTTTGAGTTCTATAATGTGTTGGATAGTCTCTTTGGAGTAGAATTTGAGGTCACCATAAGTCTAGGCTATGATTTCCAGGAATTCTTTGCATAACCCTCTGATTTGGTCCAGTTCCTCTTTTGTAGTGTTTAATCTCACTTTGATAGATTTATCGGGTCCCATTTGAGCCTCTCTATATCTGTGCTTGTCAACTTTCATTTTATTTCTAGTTGACCTATCGTTGTTATCAAATAGGATTTTTAAGGTGATCAAACCCTTTGGAATGTTGTTGTTTTTCAACTGGATCATACCTGTATCTTCTTCATCTTCAAAGGTCCTGTTGTTTGAGAAGTTCATCTCATGACAAAAAATTCTACTATCTATTGATCATTGTCAAATACCTACCAAAATGTATCCCTATATGGTATGGAATGCCTATAGATTAGCCTAAAAATCTTGGACTTCTAGATGATGTTACTGATAGGGCAAAAAAATTTCCCTACTAAAGCCAGTAAATCTACATGTGTTCTTTGCCTTGGGATTACTTTGAGGTTTAAAGATTCAAAAGATTCTAGCAAGTCCCAAACCTTATTCCTATAGGCCTTAAGGTAATGCTTCTTGCTTGCATATTTCTCAGTGACTTGATTCACTATCAATTTAGAGTCACCAAAAATTTGTAGTTGTTTTATACCCATATTTTTAGCTTTCTTAAGACTTAAGCAGAGTGCTTCATACTCTGTTGTATTGTTAGTGCAACTCTAGGTTAACCGATAACAAAAAAATTTCTCTTCACTTTCTGGAGAGATTATAACAATACTTGATTTGGCTCCATTTTTGCATCTGGTACCACCAAAGAAGAGTTTCCATAGTTTATTAGTAGGTTGGTCTAGCTAGGGAGAGGAGTGAGGTTACTCTTCTTGGATTTTACAATTGTGTAGCTCCCCATATCTGTTTCTATCATTGCATTGAATTATTGGAGAGAGAACTGGTCTTCCTCCTGTAACACATTTAGATCTTATTCAATAAATTTCAAGTCTTCCAGTTCCTCTGTCATCATATTTATAGTGGTGGTATGTTTACCTTCCTCTTCAATTTTTTTAATATAAAAATTTGAAGGTTTCTCATTAAATATTTTCACTTTTTTTACCTTGAATGGGATTTCCAGATGCAAGAAATCTAATGATAAATATCCTCTTATTTTTTGTAGTGAATTCCCTGGAGAGACACATACCAAAATAGGGCTCTAAATCCACTACTACTACCTCTTGTATAACTGTGAGCTGAGGTAGCCTGTGAAGAAGTATTAGGATATCTTTAATTACCCCTACAATTTTGATAGGGGTTCCATCCAATTGCAAGACACTGGGACTTCTCTTTGTATATTCCATTCCCATTATGTCACATACTACTTTGGGCATCACAGTGGTTGCTCTCCAGAATCATACAGTTGTGAACTACCCATCCTTCCATCTGAAGAGATAGATAGAAGGGAGGGGGTCTATTTTTTCCTAAAGTGGATATCAAACTAGCTTGTGTAGAATATAATAGAACTGGGGTTCTATTCTTGTTTTTCATAAATCTCAAGGATTCTTGCAACAAGTATATCTACCTTGGGAGTTGCAAAGCTTCATACATATTCACTTTGGAGGGAGTTTTCTTCATTTATTCAACTATGTTGAATGGGAGGGGTTTGAAACTTTTCTCTTTCACAGTTGTGTCATAATTGTTTTTGTACTCCTAAGTAGCATCAATACTTTTATGCTTGGTTAGTGAGGGCTATCTCAGTTTATCTCTAGCCTATTCCTACATCTCTACTTTTTACCGAGGCACTTCTTTACAAGTTTTTGCTCCTTTATGACCTGAATTCTAGGGATATTTCTCATAGGGGGCTCTTTTATCAATAGGGTCTCTTATAGGTGAAGGCACCTTCAAAGGGTTAATCTCTTAGAGATCAACCTACAGGGGTTTATTTCCTCATCTAGTTAGGATAGCTACTTATTCAATAAAAGGCATCATGAATTTTTTATTCTCTTCTCTAATAATATTAACTTGACCCTTGAGGGTTCTCTTGGCCTTTTTGATAGTTACCTTCTAAACATGATATTGATGAATCATACAAGAATTTTCACCATGTGGATCATTATAGGTGGAAAAATAGAAGTTTAACTCTATCAAAGTGTTGGTGGGTTCACTACCTTCATGTAGACACCTAAAACGCATCATGTCGATGGTGACTACTCATATGGACATGCTACAAGACCATATGGAAGATCTTGGACAGACTCCAAGATAGAGCAGTGGTTCTAACCACTCAATTTGGGCTCCTTGTACTAATCAATCTGAATTGTATCCTAGACCTACGGTTTACAGCTGAACCGTGGCTGAGACCTATGGTTTGCAGTCCAGACCGTAGCTGTGACCTATGACATTAATTGGAGTTCAGTTGGCCTTCAATCTGATCCAAATCGGTTTAAATTGCCATTGGTTCTAGAAGAAGGTGGTTAGAGGGCGGAAGGTTCTATTCCAACTATCCTAACCACCCCTTCTTGATCTTGGCTTCTCTAGGAAGCCACCCCAAGTCCTAGGGCATCCTACAAATACCCCCTCCAAAATGGGGAGAAAGAGATGAAGAGATATAGATGATTTGTATAGTGAAGCGTTGATGAATTATCAAGTGTGAAGTGATCAACCGAGCAGGGAAACCCTATCGGATTGCATACTAAATTTGTGCATTCGAAGGCTACTTTGCTATTCATCCAATGATCAGTTTGCCATGGAAGTTTTAGGAGCCTAGAAGGGTCAAGAAGCGTAAATCCAGGTAAATGGAGGCCCATCATAGTGATTTGACCACAAAATCTATCATAAGGACACTGAAGGTGACTATTTAACATCAATTGGATAAGGAGGTTAAGCCCACTACCCTTGGAATTGAGGGTAAGCCTATCAGAGTGCTAACCACAGCTGTCAGCCATGGTTTATAGTGCAGACCGCACACCAGAGCTACAGTTTGGAATAAAGGTATAACCACCTTCCTATTTCTATTTTTGTTTGGCTAATTAGGTTAGATTAGTTGTTTTTATGGTTTAATAGCATTCTAGAAGACTTCTGACCATAGAACTAGGTTAGATTTACATTTTATGCTTATGCTTCAAATAGGGCTTAAATGCTTTATTTATGCATGTTTATGCTTCACTTTTCATATCTGATCCATGCATAGTGTAGTGTCTACTTTTCTTTATGCTATTATATGAATCTTGATTTACTTTGCATAGCTTAGAAGCATTCTTTATATTTTCTTTATTATGCATGTTAATGGTGTCATTATGCAATTTACCTAAAAGGGCCTCATCATGAAAGGCTGCCTATATTTTTGACATTCTTGTGTTGTTTCTTGACCACAGGGGACAGTTTCAAAGGAAAGCAAACCATAAAGTTCCTTCCCCATCACGAAGAAGAGGGCATATCCACCCTAGAGCAGTTCGTGCCATTATGAAAGGCATTTGGAAATCACACCTACCCTTAAGAGGGAAAACAATTGTGCACTCCTATTGTAATATTATATCATAATGAATATCCCTAAGAGGGACGTACTTGTAATTGGATTTTGGCTTTGAATGCAATGGAATAAAGTGTTTTCTTTCTTGTTTCATTTTTTTTCAATTTCATTTTCTTGTATGCATGTTATATCTTTACCATTTATCGCAATAGGAGCCACAATCGGGTGTGATCCTTTCTGGTGGTTACAGAGGCGATCACGAAAACACCTCATATTTTTAGGATCTAGCTATGCTTTGTTGACTTTTGTATTTGCAGGTACAGACCATGGCTATCAGCTACAACCCAAAAACTAAACCACAGGTACAAGGTATGGTTTACAATCAGAACCGTAGGTCAGACCTATGGTTTCCTGCTGACAACATAGACAACCAATTTCAAAATTCCAAATAGTTTAGGACATGAGGTAGGTCATTTTTCTAGAACTCTGTCACTTTTCTGTTCTCTGTGTTTTTATAGTAGGTCTATTTCGAATGCAAATTAGGAAAATAAATAAAAAGAAATGGTAAATCAATTGTTCTAGTTTGCTTTCGCACTTTGCTTTCCATAGAAAGGTGCTACTGGGAACATTGGACCTCTGATTGTAGTCTGGCCTAGGCTACAATGTGCTTGATAAATATGTGTTGATGTTTTGCATGTGTGAGGCCCAATTAGTGGTCATTTAGCATCATAATGTGCATAGTCTTAAAGAGCATCTAGAGTAACTTGCATTTTATAAATCTTAAACGTCTATAATTTGCATAGCATTTAGAAAATGAGCATGTGTGCTATATGATGTATTTATTTTATGTACATTAAAAGGAACCACACACACCATGAAACACTTAAAATCTAGTGAGTTGGGCTTGACATCCAACGACTAGTAGGGTTCAATGACGGTGGGCGTAACTTCCATCCGTTGGCCCAAATCCTACAAAACCTTGATATATAGACCAACACCAGATCCAAGAACCATCTGTAGCTCGAAAAAATTTCATGTACTCCTCTTCGAATGGTATAATGCTGACTAGGTGATATTGGATGAGGATCTGGTAGGACCTATGCTCCTTGTCTAGGTGTGGGCTTCATTACCACACACGGGGGATTTACATGACTAGGAGTTCATAGACAAGTTATCGAGCTATGAGTGTATAGGTGAAATCCATTAAACCAAGAATAAAATCCAACAAGTTTTGCAAAACATGATAAGAGTTTCTAAAACTGATACAACAAATCATTGAAACACATCAAACAGTTTAGGGCTCAACTTTTAAAATGTAAAGGAGATAATCACATTGTTTACTTTGTATGCTTCTTTATTGCTTAATACATCAATATAAGTCCCTCCTAGAGGCCACAATTTTTATTAAGAGAGGAAATCTCTCAAATATTGTTTATTCGATTCATCATGATGACTAGGCATGTTAGAGCTCAATCACGAGCTAATGGGTTGAAGAATTCATGGAGGGCTCTGAACGCTCCTGATGTTCTCCTGAGGATCTTTCAAACCTTGTATGCCTCCTTTCTAGGCTTTGCACTCATTGTGCACTTGAGGATCTAATCCTCCTAGCATGAAATTCTGATAGTCATTGCGAGCTCCCTTCATCACGTAGGGGGTTCATCCATATACATCATGGGGTTTCTTCACATATGGTGAGAACCCAAGTCCCTAGGTCTCCATATAAGGAAATATAGATTTTTGGATCGTACTCCATGAGTCATTCCTATAGGGAGTCTGAGTCTCATGCAGCCCATGAGAGGCGACTACTCCAAGACCAATTGAAGGAGACACGCCGTCAGCGTAAGCACCTAGAGTGTGAGTCCATAGAAAGAAAGAGAGCACATCCACAAAGGTTGGATGAACTCTAGTGGCATGAAGAGAGGATTTACCAACAAAAAGCATGTGAAGAACAATCATGTGAGGTAATTCCCCAAAAGAAAATCATACCTAGAGTGTTCAGGCAACAAGTCAATGTGATGCACCCAGTGCATCGTCAAGAGTTACCACTTAAGCAAGTAGATATCCATGCTTATAGATAGATATACATACCTCAGGTTATCGAAGAATAAATTAAAGAGACATCTAGGGATCCCATTCGTAAGCATGAGGTCGAGAGTAGTCAAGTTTGATAGGTGAGCAGTGTCAACGCTCAAAGGTCATCACAATCCTTAGGCCATATATAGTCTATTCCACCATATAAGGAACCTATGATTACTTTCCATAAACAAGAAGTCAAACCTATCCCTATCTGGGAATATGATCCTCCATTGCATATCATAGTGAGGAAACAACTGATTGTGTATAAGTGAGTGTTGGTGGATACATGATCATCAATTAATATCATTACCACCTCAGCATTCAAGCATCTCAAAATTCCACTTTCTCACATCAAGGAAATAAATTTCATATTGCAAGCTTTTAATGATGTGGAATCCTCTACAGTAGGCACAATAGTCCTTCCCATCAAGGTGGGACAAAATATCATTCCTAAATTATGCTACATTTTAGAGGGGTCAAGACAGTATAATCTACTGCTTGGAAGACCATGGATAAGAGCCATGGAGTGCGTACCATGAATAGTGCATCAGTGCATTAAGTACACTCATGGGGATGAAGTTCATGTAGTTGAAGCGGACCACAGATCCCTTCAGGTATTATAAGTGATGAGCACCAGAAATGCTCATATTTTGTACATACTTCTTTGATTAATATGCGGTTGTATAATAAGGATTGCATACTTTTATAAATGATTATATAGATATTTGATATAATTATGCGTGTTATCTAATTTGTGTGCTTTTAGTATGTTTTGTGGAATTGCAGTTGATTTAGTTAGATTTGGAACAGTCGAGGTCCTTTCGACGGACCTGGCACTTTATTTCATCGGGAGTCAATGAAGAGAACATAGGCGCCTCCCTGCAGTCGGAAGGCGCCAAGTGAATACAAGCGCCTCCCTGCAGTCGAAAGGCATCGATTGAACATAGGCGCCTCCCTGTAGTCGAAAGGTGCCAAGTGAATACAAGCGCCTCCCTGCAGTCGAAAGGCATCGATTGAACATAGGCGCCTCCCTACAGTCGAAAGGTGCCAAACCAAAGACGAGCGCCTCCCTGTAGTCGAAAGGCGCCAACTAAATGGGAGCGCCTCCCTACAGTCGAAATGTGCCACTGATTCTTTGCCCGTTGACCAGAGTTGAACGACATGGATGGTAGCAGCTGGTGCAGTTCCAACTCTGCATCATGTAGAGCTAAATTGGAGATAGCGCCTAATGTACCCAAACGTCTTATCGATGCCAGGCAAAGCATGAACCAAAATGAACACGCCACCTTTAGAACAGAATGCCAGACGTCGATTGCATTCACCAGACTATTCTAATTTAGTCTGGGAAGAATCGACTATTGTAACCACTTCTGTAATAGAAGTTCTACGGGAGTGTTATATAAACACACGCAGATCGTTCTGAAGAGATATATAGCGATACAAAAATAATTAAGAATTACATTGTAATGCGTTGATAAATATATTACAGTTACAGAAGTTCTAAAGCACGTGTTCGATCGGGAAGAAGCTGCTGGAGCCTGGGCCCACTCCAAGCCAGTATTTCTTCCCCATTTCCTTTTCTGTTTAGTTATTTTAATTAGTTTATTGCTTTCATAGGAATGTTTATTGCTTTACTAGTGATTGTTGTAGGTTTATTTTCAAGAATATGTACATGATTTATTTTTGTAGATTTAAATTATGTTCTTCTTACGTAATTTATTGAGGAGTGTGGGAATGATTGACAACCATCTCAAGAACACCCCCCAACGTAGGATTAGCAGACCCACCTCCAGTGGTATTGTAGTAACCTAATTTTGACTCTTCGCAAGTTTACGAAGCTCCCTGGGTTGATAATTAAATGCACGGGCATGTGACAAAAATAGGAAACCATTCACCTTGTTTGGCCCACAACATTTTGGCATCGTTGTCGGGGAAGCGTCTTAATTATATTACTTGCAATACCCTGAAACCTTCTATCCGACCTTGTATGAGTTCTTCGAGAAGAAGAGGACCTGACGGTCACTTTATAAGAACTAATCCATCAGGACCTGAGTCAGCCGAGCATTTTGGATTTGAGCTAGACCCGTCCGACCTACCAGCAGTCCATTGGAGTGAGGAACCGCACTTTGTGCAAAGTGTCGCCTCATCCCATCAACAAGGGGATGAACGAATCATCACAAATCCCCTGTTTAAAAGGACTCCTCTAGAGGAAGCCCTATTGTGGAAGGCTATGGAGGATCAGACGATCTCGCCAAACAACCTTAGAGCATTGACTCGAGAAAGTTTTAAATGACCAGAAGGCCATAAACGTTGCATTAGAAACCACATTTCCTAAAAAAATGGTAGATAATGATGAAGTCTCATCTGGATTTAGTTTCCCCATAGAGGAGGGAGTAGGAGATACCAAAATGAAAAACATATCCCCTGCTCACCTCCCATCCTTCAAAGGACACCCGACTGAGGACCCTGACCTATTTTTATTCAAATTTGATGTTTTGTGTAGGTCTGTGGATTACAAATCAAATGCACAGAAGCTAAAATTATTTCCTTCTACATTAGACGATGTAGCTCTACGATGGTTCATCGGTCTGGGAGACAAACACATCACCACCGGGACCAGATGAAGACGCTCTTTCTAGAGCAATATCAAGATTTTGGGAGAGCAAGAGACTCCAGGGAGGAGGTCCTGAGCATGACACAAAGAGAAGATGAGTCTCTCGAGGAGTATTGGGAGAGATTCACCTTTAATATTCAACGGTCCCCTCACTCAAAGCTATCTGATAAGTCCCTCAAAAGCATCTTCTTGAGGGGACTTACCAATGAGTCATTGGAGGCTCTCAACATGATCTCTGGAGGTGATGTCTATCAGCATGCTATGGACGACATCCGACAATTATGCTGGAACTACTCGAGAAGGTGAGGCAAAGTCACCCCCAGGACCATGAAGGCGACTGCTTCAGTCACCAAAACAGAGATAGGCAACATGCTGGAGGATTTGAAGAGCGAAATGCTTTCATATCTAGCACTACAGATGGATACGCTGCTGTTAGAAAAGAAGAAACAAGAAAATGACGTAGCATTAGCCTATTTCTACCCAAAATGCAGAGGAAGGCATGCAAAGAATGCATGCCCAGAAAACAAGGTCAGAGAATGCATAGTTTGTAGGCTAAATCATAAAACTCGATTGTGCCCACAACTGCCCAGTAAACAGGAAGTGGCTGAGAGCACGGAGGCCTATTTCATAGGCAATAGGAAGAGTTGGCCATAGCCCCCCATGGGGAATATACCAACCGGAATGCCAACATATGGGGGAGGGTCATACATGCACCAAGGACCCCCTCAACCACCTAATATGGGGTGGTGGGGACCGTCACCCTGGACGAACGCACCCCCAACAGCATTCCCGAATCAGCAGCCATGGATGCCATATCCATATCTTGGGCAGCAGTGGAGAGGCCACAATGCATGGAATCAGACTCCATAGAATGCAACTCCTGCTCACATCCAACAGAACTTACCAGCATTGCCAACAGCGAGACCTGCGCAGCTACCAGCACAATCGACAGCAAACCCAAACAACAGAGTAAATCAGTCGGCATACAATGTAGAAGGTGAGATGTACCATATGTACAATATTCAGCTTAGATCAGGTAGGCAATTAGGAGTAGAGACTCCGCCTCTGGTAGAAGAGGAGGAAGAAATGGTAGAGATACCTCCACTGGTAGAAGAGGAGGCAAAAATAAAGGAGACACCTCTGGTAGAAGAAGGAAAAGCACTTGAGAGAGCGGAGGCTCCATTTCCTAGCCGGCTGTAGGAACAAAGAAAAACAACACAACCGAAATTTGACATCTTGTCGAGCTTGAAGAATCTCATGGTGACAATCCCATTATTTCAAGCAATTCGAGATGTCCCCATTTACACCAAGGCAATTAGAGAAATGTGTCTACGGAGACCGGGACAGAAAGTTACCCAGACTATCAACGTCGTGGGTAAACTGGCAGATCTAATGATGGGTAGAACACATCATCCGAAGTATGCAGACCCAGGCAGCCCAGTGCTGACCGTAAAAATTGGAGGACATTCCCTATCCAACACACTGGTTGACCTCGGGGCAGCCATCAACGTGATGCCTCAAGAGACCATGCAGAATTTG
This sequence comes from Wollemia nobilis, assembly GCA_028583015.1. Taxonomy (NCBI): domain Eukaryota; kingdom Viridiplantae; phylum Streptophyta; class Pinopsida; order Araucariales; family Araucariaceae; genus Wollemia; species Wollemia nobilis. Next base: position 8,645,622 of record JAQPPZ010004166.1, read on the forward strand.
TGGCTCACGAACCTGAAGCCAACCATGACAGTGCTGCAGTTAGCCGATCGATCAACCGTATCACCGAAAGGAATGCTGGAAGATGTGATCGTAACAGTCAGTGCATGGGAATATCTAGTCGATTTTCTAGTTTTGTAGACCAAGACCAGGCTGGGCGGTTACCCGCTCATTTTAGGGAGGCCATGGCTGGCAACAGCTGACGCTTACATCAGCTATCGGGATGGGCTAATGACCATCTCCAATGGGCAAAACATCAAAAGGCTGACCATTTCTCTGCCAGCTCAGTCTATGGACTCGACAGAAGAATCCAGGATCACCGAGCATGGAACTATGGAGTTGTCCATAATCCATCCGGTAATGACCTTGGAGGAGGTGGCAGAAGAGGACGAAGATGGTGCTATCATGGAGTTTCTCCATGGAGAATCATCCACCCCCGCACCTGGATCACCGTTGACTGGCGCCCAAGATCAGCACATCCAACAAATACACGTTGGGCTAGGGAGGACGTTAAACGTCAACAGCAGGTTGACGCCCATACAACTAGAAAAATTGGAAGAGCTTCTGGTAAACCACCAGCAAGCATTTGCATGGGACTACGCAGATATGCACGACATCAGCCCAGAAATATGTACCCATCGGATTTACTTAGATGACCAGGAAACTCCTAGTCGACAGCCATAGAGAAGGATGAATCCAACAATGAAAGACATTGTCAGAGAAGAACTGCACAAACTTCTAGCTGCCGAATTCATATATCCAATTTTTGACAGTGAATGGGTGTCACCATTAGTGGTGGTCCCCAAAAAGAATGGGAAATGGCGGATCTGCGTAGACTACCGGGCGCTGAACAAGGCCACTAAGAAAGACCACTTCCCACTCCCGTTCATCGATCAGGTCTTGGACACACTCTCAGGAAGAAAATACTTCTCCTTTTTGGATGGTTTCAGTGGTTACAACCAGATCTAGATAGGGGAAGAAGATCAAGATAAAACAACGTTCACCTGTCCATGGGGAACGTTTGCCTATAAGGTATTGCCTTTTGGACTATGCAACGCATCGACCACCTTTCAAAGGGCGGTGCTTAGCATATTCTCTGATATGATAGGAGATGGGGTGGAAGTATACATGGACGACTTCACCGCCTATGGAGAAACCTTCGAGGAGGCAATGACAAATCTGGAAAGAGTGCTCGACAAGAGCAAGGAAAATCATTTGTCCCTAAGTAATGAAAAATGTTTTATGATGATGCAGGAAGGCATCGTGTTGGGACACCACCTCTCTGTAGAAGGGATAAAAGTAGACAAGAGGAAAATCGAGGTCATCAGAGACCTACCTAGCCCCAGAACGTAGAAAGAGGTAAGAAGTTTCCTTGGTTCAGCCGGGTACTATCGACGATTTATCGTCGAATTTAGTAAGGTTGCCAAACCACTGCACACCCTACTTTCTAAGGACGTAGAGTTCAATTGGATGGGAGATTACGAAGAAGCGTTCCAATTGCTGAAAGAAAAATTGATATCTGCACCAGTCTTAAGAGGACCAAATTGGGCCATACCATTCCATATTTACTGCGATGCATCCAACGGTGCGATCGGAGCAGTCCTCGGGTAGAAATATGGCGAAGAATTCTACGCCATCTATTATGTCAGTAAAAACTTGGCGGGAGCAGAGCTCAACTATACAGTGACAGAAAAAGAATTCCTCGCAGTTGTCCATGCAATAAACAAATTCCGTCACTATATAATGGGATACAAGGTCTTCATCCATACGGACCACGTGGCTATCAGGTATCTGATGTGTAAGCCGGCCATTGGTGGCAGAATTATCAGATGGTTGTTGCTATTGCAGGAATTCGACATCACTATAGTCGATAAACTAGGCAAGGACAACGTCGTGGTAGATTTTCTATCCAGATTGATACCAGCAGATCATCAAGCAGTGGAAGACCAGTTTTCGGATGAACATCTATTCGCTATTAGTGAACAAACTCCGTGGTATGTAGACATAGCCAATTACTTGGCCACCGAAAGGACCTCACCTGCTCTCTCCTACCGAGAAAAGTAGGCGGTCATAGAGAAGAGCGCATCATTCCTTTGGATGGATGGTCTCCTATTTAAAATAGGATGGGACCAAATTATAAGAAGATGCGTAGCAGAACAGGAGTTTTCAGAAGTGCTTAAGGCATGTCACGATGAGCCATGCGAAGGACACTTTGCAGGGAAATGAACTGCCTACAAAATCTTTTAGGCTGGGTATTTTTGGCCCACTATCTTCAAGGACGCGGTAGCGTATACCAACAAGTGTGACGAGTGTCAGAGGATGGGTAGACCGACCCATAGAGATGAAATGCCCCTGCAGCCCTAGGTACACCTGGAACCTTTCGATAAATGGGGCATGGACTTCGTGGGACCATTCAATCCACCTTCAATGGGAAGGAGGTTTATTCTGGTCTGCACGGATTACGTCACCAAATGGGTGGAAGTGCAGGCATTAAGAGACTCAAAGGAAAGAACGGTTGTCGACTTCTTATTTGCTCATATTTTCACACGATTTGGGGTTCCTCGAGAGATAACAATAGATATTCACCTCCAAATTGATTGAGGAGCTGATGGAGCAGTATAGAGTTCGGCACAACAAAACCATGCCCTACCATCCACAGGTGAACGGGCAAGTAGAAGTGACAAACAGGGAGATAGAAAACATCCTGACCAAAACCGTGTAGCAACACAAGAAATATTGGGCCACACGGTTGTCGGAGGTAGTTTGGGCATACAACACCACGTGGAAATCCACCACAGGATGCATACCTTTCCAACTGGTCTATGGGAAAAATGCGATGATGCCCATCGATTTTGAAATCAAAACTCTGAGGACGACTTCAGAATTGAATTTGAGCCTGGACGAAGCCCAAAAATAGAGGATTCGCCAGCTAGATCAACTGGACGAAATCCGACTGGATGCTTTCCAAAGGACAGAGATTATACAGAAGCAGAGAAAGAAGTGGCATGATAACCACATCAAGCTGAAGAAGTTCCAGGTAGGGGAATGGGTACTGTTGTATGATTCTCGATTCCAAGAAAGGAAGGGCAAACTTATGTAGAGGTGGATGGGGCTGTATGAGGTGGCAGAGCTCATTAGGAATGGGGTAGTGCACGTTAAGACAATTGACGACAGCAACACCATGTTCACAGTCAATGGCCACCGACTACGCCCCTATAATACGTCTGAAATGTTACAGGTGGAATCCATAGTAGGCATGGGGGAGACCCCATCTTGCTAGATCTGGACCGAACTCTCACAGGTGAAATGGTGGGCATGAAAGTGCTCACCCAATTTGTTTAGTTAATTATAGTTTTTTTAATGTGTGTTTTTTTTGCAGGGACGACGCCCACATGCAAGCTGCAGGCATCCTAATCTAGGGCCTAACAGGCATGGAACGCATCTAACTGCCTTTATTTTCTTTTCTTTTTTGGTTGCTTTTTGTAGGTGGAGGACCTGACAACATGAGGGATAGGTATCTGGGAAACCAGGCCTGATTTGGCTCAGCATTCCGACATCGGATCGTAGATAGAATCTGGGAAGTGAAAAAATTGGGAAGGTTTGATCACCCTTTTTTCCAATCAAATCACCAACCAGAAGAAGGTGCCTTACTATAGTCAGAAGGTGCCCAGTCTAGAAGAAGGCACCTTACTACAGTCAAAAGGTGCCCAGACCAGAAGAACGCGCCTTACTGGAGTCAGAAGGTGCCCAGTCCAGAAGAAGGTGCCTTACTACAGTCAGAAGGTGCCCATCCAGAAGAAGGTGCCTTACTGCAGACAGAAGGCACCCATCCAGAAGAAGGCGCCTTACTGCAGTCAAAAGGTGCCCATCTAGAAGAAGGCGCCTTACCAGTCAAAAGGCGCCCGTCCAGAAAAAGTTCTAAAACAAAAAAACAAAAAAAAAAAATATATATATATATATAAATATATATATAATAGGTGCCTTCCATGGTAAGAAGGCACCCAATTAAAAAAAATTAAAAATAAAATAAAAAAATCCAGTCGAAAGTGCCTTCCAACATCAAGAAGGCGCATTCATCCAGCCGAGGCACCTTCCAACATCAGGAAGGCGCATGCATCCAACCGAATACGCCTTCCAACATCAGGAAGGCACATTCATCAAGACGAATGCCTTCCAACATCGGGAAGGCATGAACCAGGAGGAGGCGCCTCCCACATTGGGAAGATGCATGCAGGCAAAAGCACCTCCTAGCCAATACGAGCACCTCCCTGTAGCCGAAAGGCGCATTCGACGAAGAACACCGACAATGTTGGAAAGGCGCTACAAGGGCACCATCCACATGGGGAAGGTACCAAAGAATGCCTTCCACGTACAACATTTACATTTATCGGACACCTCGGGCAGAACGAAGCATCGCACGAAGTAGCGATATCAAATGACCACATCCCTCCCTCATGTCACAAATCAGCCAATCAGTGGCTACCACGACAACTGGAACGCCGAATCAGGTACGCGCATACTAAATCAAATATTTTATATAATTATTTATAAATACGCAATACCAAAAAAAATACAGTTGTCATAAAGATCGTATCCCCCCATAGTCGAAATCACGTGCCAATGATAGGGTGCCTTCCATAACTACTAGGGTTAGGCATATTTTCTATAAGAAGGCACCTTCCTATAGAAGGAAGGACAAAAAAATATACAGCACCGAAAGGCACCATGGGAGGAAGGTCCAAGAACCATGCGATCAAGAAGAACGAACCCAATGATACTGATGGAATCAGAGGGGCAGTGAGGACCCAATTCGAAGTCGAGGGGTGGCTCGAATACTGCACCCTGGTCAGTCAGGGCTAGGATGTGGAGACAGCTAGATAATTCACCACCTCTTTGAGGGGTGATGCGGCCCGAGTACGAGGGGTAGAAATTCCAGTCACCCCTGAGTTCATCTCACAAGCGACTAGATTGCCTCTCATGGGGGAATGTGCATACAAGGGCGAAGTGCTAAAGCTATACATCGAAATACTACTGACAGGAGGGAACGTGTAGATAGAAAGGGAGGGGTTACTCAAAAGCAGTCTTCCCATGGATATACGGAAGATGTTTGAGTAGATTGATCGATTCTTCACATGCATAGGGAAGTATATGCATCTGAACATTAATCATGTGCACTTCCTAAATCACCTAGTGCATGGGAGGAAAATAAATATACCCTTCTACCTGGTGACTGCTCTAAAGGATGAAGCGGCTTGGTACCAGAAGGGGGCATCGTCCGCCTTAGCCCATCATGGGCTGATATCGACATTGGTCCGCCACATAGAAGCACAGAGACAGAACCATGACACAGGGGGAGAAGGAGACCAAATAGAGCAACACAATGCGGTTGCCAAACTAGGGCAAGGTGAAGCATCCCCTATAGAGGAGATAGCAAACATCGGGCAATTGGCGTTGCCTTATTTTCTAGGAAGGGCAGAACAGTCACCAGTGCCCGTAGACACAGAGGATACGGAGGACCTCCCCAGGCCTGAAGAAGGAGAAGAGCCTGAGGGATCGACACCAGGAAGATAGGAGGATGAATCACCCCCAGAGATAGTAGCACAGCCGATCCTTCAGAGTGAAGAGAAGTCCCCAAAAGAGAAAGAAGAGACCCCCGACCGAGCCGCCACATTTTCTATAGAGGCCAAGGCAAAGAGGCCCAAGACGGCTCGAAAGAAGGCGAAAGTGACCTTCATCGAGTTAGAGGAGGACAAATGGGATATGCAGTCGTTCGCTGAAAGGCAAAAATATTTTGAGCAGCTGCACAACGAAATGAAAGCAGCCAAGGTGGCCAAGAAGGCATCCTCAAGGATAAAAGGAGATTCTGGCATCTGCGTCAATTCAGTAGAAGACAGCCAGTTTTGGGACATCTATGGTTCATCCAGAGGGCGGCCTTCCATGATGAAGAGGTATTTGGAATGGTGGGGAGTATATGGCCCATAATTTGAGGCTACTATAATTGCAAAGGAAAATGCAGGGCTTACCCCTGAAGTGGCTAGATTATACAAGGCCCAAGTAGTGCCTTCCACAGAGGATAACTCGGATATCCCTCTAGCAGTGGTCAAACCTCCAGATGCCAACCTCTGGCAAGCTGTCGAAGCTGCATTTCAATTAGTAGGAACAATGCTGGCTCAACCAACACCAGTAGCGGCCAGAACAAGAAGGGGACAATTAACAGCCATAGTTTCCCATAGGCACAGGTGAACCACACCTTCACACGCCAGCATGAAAAGACAGACTCGGGCCGCAGGAGCAGCCAAATCCTCCAAGAGATGGCGACGATGAAAATTCAAAGGGCTACCTGCAGTTTGGATGCCACAAGGGCATGGCATATGTTAGGCGTGGGGGGATGATGAGCACCAGAAATGTTCATATTTTGTACATACTTCTTTGATTAATATGCGGTTGTATAATAAGGATTGCATACTTTTATAAATTATTATATATATATTTGATATAATTATGCGTGTTATCTAATTTGTGTGCTTTTAATATGTTTTGTGGAATTGCAGTTGATTTAGTTAGATTTGGAACAGTCGAGGTCCTTTCGATGGACCTGGCACTTTATTTCATTGAGAGTCAATGAAGAGAACATAGGCACCTCCCTGCAGTCGAAAGGTGCCAAGTGAATACAAGCGCCTCCCTACAGTCGAAAAGTGTCGATTGAACATAAGTGCCTCTCTACAGTCGAAATGCGCCAAGTGAATACAAGCGCCTCCCTACAGTCAGAAGGCGTCGATTGAACATAGGCGCCTCCCTACAGTCAAAAGGCGCCAAACCAAAGACGAGTGCCTCCCTGCAGTCGAAAGGCGCAAACTAAATGGGAGCGCCTCCTTGCAGTCGAAAGGCACCACTGATTCTTTGCCCGTTGACCAGAGTTGAACGATGTGGACGGTAGTGGCTAGTGCAGTTCCAAATCTGCATCATGCAGAGCTAAATTGGAGATAGCACCTAACATACCCAAATGTATTACCGATGCCAGGCAAATCACGAACTGAAATGAACACGCCGCCTTCAGAACAGAATGCCAGACGTCAATTGCATTCGCCAGACTGTTCTAATTTAGTCTGGGAAGAATCGACTATTGTAACCACTTCTGTAATATAATTTCTGCAAGAGTGTTATATAAACACACGCAGATCATTCTGAGGAGATATAGTGATACAGAAATAATTAAGAATTACATTGTAATGCGTTGATAAATATATTACAGTTACAGAATTTCTAAAGCGTGTGTTCGATTGGGAAGAAGCTGCTAGAGCCTGGGCCCACTCCAAGCCAGTATTTCTTCCCCATTTCCTTTTTTTTTCAGTTATTTTAATTAGTTTATTGCTTTCATAGGAATGTTTATTGCTTTACTAGTGATTGTTGTAGGTTTATTTTCAAGAATATGTAGTGTAGATTTAAATTTTGTTCTTCTTACGTAATTTATTGAGAGTGCGGGAATGATTGACAACCATCTCAAGAACACCCCCAACGTAGGATTAGCAGACCCACCTCCAGTGGTATTGTAGTAACCTAATTCTGACTCTTCGTAGGTTTACGAAGCTCCCTGGGTTGATAATTAAATGCACGGGCATGTGACAAAAATAGGAAACCATTCACCTTGTTTGGCCCGCAACAATAAGCCTGATGATAATCCGTAGGAACTAGATGATATGCCTATGCATCTGTAAGATAAATTGGATGAGCCTATCCAAAGTGTAGACATAGATTCATAGAAGGTTTTGGAATTGCCATCGCCAATGCTATCACCTATGGAGTCACCTAAAACCCCTGCACTCTCGACACTGCCTATTAGGGAAGGATTAATGAATGGCCTTACTGAGTTGCTCACAGCCACTTTGGAGGTATCATTAGAAGATCTTCACACCCCTATCAAGGAGGAGAAACCTAATATGGTCATAGATGCACTCGAGTGTATCACACCCTCTTCATCCATCATGACATCGGATAGTTCTTACGAGGACTATGGTGAATATGAAGAGCCTATGGAGGCTAGTCTTATGATGCTACCCACCATAGAGTCCATTAAAGATTTAGGTTAGCTTTTCATCGAATCTCCATCTACGGATCCTATCCCGAAGACATCGTATGAGCATGAGGAAGGTTTAGTTATCACAACTGAAATAGAACAACCTTAGTATGTGGACAAATTACCTACAACATAGGCAGTTGTGGAGTTTTCTCATGAGTTTGTGGGGATGGTTGACATTAGGCTAGATGATCAAATGATTCTTAATCACATAAAGCAGGAGATGGGGCAACCTAGTGGTGTTTCCACATTTCTAGGGCAGGAACTTTTAATATTTGTCACTTTTGACTCATTTCTCATGACACCATCTCGAGAGCACAAACAAGTAGGTTCAACATAATGAAGTGAAGCAAGAGCTTGAGCTGAGTCATATGCATATGAATGTGGATAATATTGATGAAATATATCATCAAGAAGCATCCACATCAACTCAAGTGAAGTAAATAGGTGATTTGCAATTACCTAATGGATCCATAGCATCTTCTTTTCTATTTCCTTCAAATAACAAAGGTATTTCAAATCAGTCGCTAGAAATACATATGAATTCTTTATCGGTATTGTGATCCATTTTAAGCCATCTAGAATGGATGGAGTATCGAATGGGCGAGCAAGATAAGTTGTTACATTTTATCAAGAATCGGATTGAAATTTTGAAATTACAAAAGCAACCCCTACTTGAGGACGAATTGCTTCCTATGCAAGTGCATAAAAAGCCTCAGCAAAAGCAAAAGCCCATGCGACTAACCCAACCATTGGATTCTCAAAGAAAACCAATGCGGGGAAAAAGCCCAAAATAGTCATAGCGTAGTGGGACTCTGTTACAAGAGTCTATGTCTGATATCTTTTAGAATATGCAAGAGGCTAAGGTCATCACCTTGCCTAATGTCATCCCTTTAAACCCAAATAGAGTTAAACCTATGGGTTACAGGGAGCATCACTACTATCTCTACCACCGAATAGAGGGTCATGGCATTCGATATTGTCATGAATTTAAGAGTGTGGTGCAAAATTTGATAGATAAGGGGGTTTACCATGTAGATGGTTCTCTTAGAGTGCCCCAATATGATGAAGTGGAGGTCACGTCTCCTCATGAGTGACCTCAAAGTCGTCAGTCACCTCGTAGGCCCAATAGGCCGGTGCAACGAGTAGTTTCATTTTAGATGACTACTCTAACTTTATTCCAAAAGTTACATGAGGCACAAGCATTCATATTGCCCGAAGTTAAGCATAGGGCATCCAAGACTGGGTCACCTAATAGAGGTCCCTTTTGTGTGTATCATCGAGCGCATGGACATGACATTCATAGTTGCCAGTCATTTAAGAGGGTCATCGAAGACCTAGTCGAATGGGATGAGATCCATGAGGATGGCTCTCTCGTTCACCCATTCCAAAGCATAGGCACACCGGTGAGGTCAAATATTCACTTGGGGGAGTTGAGTTCTATCACTCTTCCTGAATAGGCTGATTACTTTTTAGTAAATAGCATGCACACTAGGGGTCTTCAAGGTAGCATACCTTTCCCACCAGCCACACCAAATTCGATAAGGAAAAATGAGGAATCTAGAGGTATTGCACCTCCCTCACCATTGTCGAATGGCACACTCACTAGGGGTATATAGGGCAATGTGCCCTTCCTAAAAGCCCAAAGAAAAAAAAGCTCCAAAGGCATCTGTAAGCCCTTTGGTCAACCTCAAAAGCTTCGAGGGTTTGGTCAAAACCGCTCGGTCATCCCAAAAGGCTCCAAGGGTCCCTAAAACCGCTTGGTCATGTCAGTTAAAAGCCTCGAGGATTTGCTTATAATCGCTCGGTCATCCTAAAAAGCTCCAAAGGCATCTGTTAGCCCTTTGGTCAAATGCAAAAGGCACCAAGAGTTTCTGAAAAATTGCTTGGTCAACCCCAAAGGCTCCAAGGATTCTCAAAATCGCTTGGTCATCCCAAAACACCCCAAAGGTACCCATAATCCCTTTGGTCAATCCTAAAAGCTCCAAGGATTCCTAAAAATTGCTTGGTCAATCTAAAGGCTCCAAAGGCATGTACTCACCGTTTGGTCAATTATGAGGCTCAAAACCCATAAAAATTATAAAATCAATAAAATCCAAAAAAATTGGTAAAGCTTAAAATCCAAAAACATTTGCATTTGCATTTGAATTTTGCATTTTTATTTTGCATTTACACATGCATTCGCTGCATTACTGCATTGCATATAGGCATTCATCATCCATTGCATTCCGTAATAGAAGGCATTGTGTTTGTCAGTCTTACAAACGATGCCACATTTGTGTTTAAATCATGCATCTCTGCATTTATCATAATCCATCATTCATGTGAGCAATTATGTTTTTCAACACAACCTATAATGTTGCTATGGAGATATACTAGGGTTTTTCGGTCACTCAGTCATACCTAGTGGTCTTATCAAGAGTTGGTAGAAAGCTTGCTTTGCTTTTGTAGCTAAGGTTCAGTTAGTATAGCCCTTAGCATATCAGAAGCCTATCACTAATCAACAAATTTAAACAATCCTAACAAGGACTAGGGGAAGATGAAAGCCATGAAGTAGGACTGGGTATCCTGAAGCGAAAAGAGTTATTCTTGCTTATCCCTCTGTGCGGACGGTATGGGAAATGTTGGCAGTTGGCAAAAGGACAGGTTAGTTCCCTATTCAGAATCCCTTGCTTACGATAAAATGAGCATATCCCAAAGAGATATCCCACATCAATCCTCATGATTGATACCCTAGATCGATATCATAGATCGACTCCCTAGAGTGATATCCCATATTGATATCATAAGATCGATATTCTCAATCGATATACCAAAAATAATTTTTCCAAGTAAATCCCCCCAAAGGAAAGTTTTTGAAGAAAATTATCAAATGTAAATGCCAAAAAGTGAAGATCAAGTGAAGATAAAAAAATAGGCTTAAATCAAAGTTCAAAGTGAAGTTCAAAAGTGAAGATCAAATGAAGATCATAAATCAAAAGTTCGAGCGGAGATCAAATGAAGATCCAAAATCTAGTTCGAAGAGAGATCAAATGAAGATCCAAAGATAGTTAAAAAAGAAGATGGAATCGACTCCCTTGCTTCACTACATATGAGCAAGTATCCCAAAAATTGAAGGATAGAAAGGAATGAGCCTGAATCCCTAGAATTGTCAGCACTACTGTACCTTATGCATGATGATATGTCTGACGCATTAGCACCTCGCTTATGAACAAGACCAATGTTTGAATGTGGAAGAGCTAGCTTCAGGTGTCCTGCATTGCCTAGTGGCTTAGTCCAACTAAAATCTAAACTTGAGATTGGATAAGACATTTGTGGAACCCCTATCTTAGCAATGGGCTGAAAGAATCCCGCCTGACATTGGGGAACGCTCGTGTCTTATCTTAAAATAATCATTTGCACACACAGGGATAATGAATAGTTAGGGTCTATCCTAGCAAAAGCCTTTTATCTCAGAAGTCTAGTGTGGTTAGTATGCAACTTTTGATAAGTCTATTAGGGTGTTTGAGTCTCATGGAAAACCTCAAAAATTTCTCCCATAGCAACAAAGTGTCAAAAATTGCAACCATATAAATCATCAAATTGCAAAGTATCGAATCCATGATACATCATTATATAAAGCACAATCAACATATAGGATAGATACTGGATGGATATTAGCAATAATATTTAGATGACCACTGACTATATCGTGCACATTTTTCAAATTTGCAAAAGAAAATCGAATGACACATTATATCATTCGCATCATAAACATTGCATACCATTGCATTTCATATATGGGTGATTAATTGATTACATTCTTATCTTAAGGATTTTCAATTACATTCATGATTTTTATACATTCTGTGGTGTCATCCATTAGATTGATAAACATATTTGCATTCATTCCTTATGTTTTAAGTGATTAAAGCATACATGTTCATTTACATTAGATTAGCATCGTGTAAATAAAGCATTACATACATTAATGCATGAAAAGAAAGCAATATCAAATATGCGTTAAGAGAAAAACATCGCATCCATATGCATCTATCATCAAAAAGCACATCTAAGCATCTAGATCACTGCATATCATCATCATAAATCAAATAGCTATCTAGTGCATGTCATCCATACATCACATCATATAGCATCAACATAACATAAGCATTGCATCCATGTGCATCACATAAACATAAAATCAAAAATAAATGAGTACACAATAATGAGCCATAATAATGATCATATCATATATATAATGTGTGTCTCAGAGTACATCGGGAGTACAAAAATACCCGTAGGCTACAAATGTGTAGGTCCTCGACCTTACACCAAAAATGAGATATATCAAAAATGTATCCTACAATAGTAGAGCTCTAGCTCTGATCTGCTCCCCCTGTACTAGAGCTCTCACCGCCTCCCTTAGTACTATGCTCAGGAGCCTGCTCTACCTGCTGCCCTACTGACTGCTGTGGATCCTGCTGTGAGCCTTGAGTACCGCCTAGCCCGAAGAGGCCTAGCACTCATCCAACTACCCCCTATGTGATGGGCACCTCTATGCACCAGGATCTATGGCTGGATGCTGCAGTAGACTGCCCTACCTCCCTAGTCCTAGTATGACTACTACCACCATGTGTACTAGAGGACCTGTGTGTCCTCTCGCTCTGATGGGTGTGATGGCTAGAGCTAGTAGTGGACTATCCTGTAGTCCGAGATCTAGTCCACTGGGACTCTACAACATATGGATCCTCAAGAACCTCTACACCTAGCATCTGAATGTAGCCAACTAGCTGGTCTACCCGAGCAACCCTGGATGCATGCCTATCATTGGCACTCATCAGCAAACCCTGCAGGCATTGAATCTCTACCATAGGATCTCGACCACCTAGTAGTACTACTATTGGTGCTATCGGAGGCCCCATAATCACCTGTGAAGATGAGGGATCCCCCTCTATGCCCTGAGCAGATCTCACTCTACCACCACTGCATCCCTCTGTGCTAGTGCCAAGTCATGAGCATGGGTGAGCTCGCCAACCTGGGTCTCTACTGTGGTAGCTCATGCTATCAAGCTAGCAATATCCTACTCTACCTATGTCAATCAGTGATCTCTCTCTATCAGCTACGCCTGTAGAGTAGCGATAGTAGTGTCCCGCTCCCTCTACTACATCTGGAATCACCCAAGCTGACTCTACAAGTCAGCCACCTATGCTAAGAGTAGTCCCTCTACACTATCAAGAGGGACCTCACCCTCCTCGAGAGCATCCTCATCGAGATCAACCTCAGGAGCCTCCCCAGCGGTAGCCTCTACACCCCAACCACCCTCTATCCACTGGTGCACCCTGCGCCCATCAGGATCCACCTCTGCTCTAGCCTGATCTACCGCTCAGCCCAGAGGCCCTATCCCATACCAATAGAATAGAGACCACCATCCATCATACTCTAGAGTGGTCACAGCTCTATCAACCCTAGTCTCCTAGAAGTCATCGAGAGCATCCCCTAGAGTCGAAGGCTGAATCCATGATAGATCCCTCTCCAAAGCCAAGCGCCTATAAGCAAATGGGATCTCCGGGATGTCCTACACCATGCCAAACTACCGTAGGACATGAGAGAAAAATTGGTACTCTCTAATCTCGACCTTTCGACCGAGTAACCATCTATCCCGATGAGACTATCGAAGCCACTCATCGACCTCAGGCCAGTCAGGACACTCCATGTAGGGCCACCACTCGATATCATCTGGCCCGAGTCCTACAAACCAGGTGATGTAATGTTGGACGTCGCCAGCATGGGTCCTACTATAGAAGCCCTCCTCCTCCTAAGGCCAGCAGGCAGCATAGCACTGATGATCATCATCGATCTCTATGATGTGTATGGGTAGCTCCCTAGGATGCTCTATCCTGATATGCTGCCAGCCCCAAATCTATAAAAGAAGACTATAGCTGATCCCTTACGACTACGCTTAGTGATCTGATATAGCTCGTGGTATAGCTGAGCCAATAGAGTGCTCCCCTAGGCTAGGAGCAGTGGTTGGCGGATAGAGCTCTGTACAACTCTACGCATAGTAGCTAAGAGGTTCCAGGGAATCCTCATGCCCGAGGAGTCTGGAAGCACATATTGCACCACCAGGTGCATAAAAATGGCCTCACGCATGGAGAAGATGTTCTTCCCCTACCAATAGCCAATGTGGACCCCTCCATGGTCAATAGCTCATTGAGCCTCCTCGCTCCGAGCACCAAAGATAGCATCGAAGATGGACTCCTTAGCACCAGAGGTCGAGGAGACGATGGCCTCACCATCAATGGGGATCCTAAAGATCCTATATACATCCTCTAATGTCACTATCATTTCACCTGTAGGTAGGTGAAACGTGTTGGTCCACACATTCCAACATCGGGCCAACGTAGTCAGATAGGATTGATCTACCCGGATGGTGGGTAGATCCAAAATGTAGCCGAAGTCGATAGCTTCAAACCACTCTCGCTCACCATCAGTGAGCTCTCCATGGAGAGTCTTTAGAATGTTAGGCTCTCACGCTCTAGAGGTCAATATCTAAAATAAATAGCATAAAATAAGGAAAAATCTAACTAAAACAAGCAAAAACATTTAAAAATGACCTAAAAATCATCAAAAATAGTAAAAAACTGATAAAATTGCAAAAACATGTCATCATGCAGGCCTACAAATTAAATTTGTCAATCAAACAGGTCAAAAATGCATTAAATGACATTAATTGCCTCTAAAAATTTAGAAAAATTAAAAATTTTGCAAATTTTTCCTAAAGTTGGCGAACCGCGGGTCAACCCTACGGTCCGCATGCGGTCAAAAATTGACCATTGGGATTTTGAATGCTGATCGCAGTTGGCAGCTACGGTCCCCAATTGACCAATTGGGAACCGCAACTAGTACCTGGTCTTCGATTGAAGTTCGGGTGCGATACCGTGGCCAAAAATGCAAAAAAATTAAATCTAAGCTACCCTAGCCTAAGATGAGGTTCATTACCAGTAGTTTAGTGTAATTGATTTTCCAATTTCTTAATTGGGTTCATTTTAATTGGTAATGGATGCGAGGTCTTGGTTTTTGAGTTACCTTGCCCTCGCCTCGTCCCCCGTGGCTAGAAGACGCTTGCCCGTGCCCTGCCATCGTGCTGTAAGTCGGTGTGCGGGTAAGGTGTGGTAGGTTGCAGGTTAGTTTTGTCAGTTGTCACTATCAGAGCTCTAGTTTGCAAGTCACTATCAAGGAATAATGAGAGATATTTGAAATTTGGAATTTTTATAGACTTCTCATATTCCATGCGGACCGTAGGCCCTAGCCGTGGTTCCCAAATTTGCAAATGGGAACCACAGACCCTAGCCGCGGTTTGCAACTGGCAGGCAATTTTAGAAAATCCCACCATGGGAAGGGCCAAAAAGATAAATTAATGCCTCCCATTGGGTCAAAGCTCAATAAAAGCAAACTAATTTGGAAATTTGGTGATAATCAAGCATCGGGATCCAATTAAAAATTAAAAATCTGGCTGAGATTATAAAGTACATTCAACCGAGGTCGTCACTATGACAATCCTTTCATGGAGTGACGCACCTCCCAGCAAAATAAATAAGCTCAATGCATAATTCAAAACATTCAAAAAAATCAAATAAATTAAAACACCAAATGCGCCTCGTATTCAGTAATTTACCCTATACACTTGGCGGTTGCAGCGACTTGCGATCCATGCAATCCGACAAGATGAGTAAATTACCATAAGGACATTTGGGGAAAAAATTGTCATCGTTGATCTGATATGCTTCTTTTCAATCCCTAAGAAGGCCTTCGTGGCTGGACTGCTCCACGGGAACGAGGCGTTGCATGCCATTTCTTCTATGACCTCTTTTTCAGCAAATCATCGATAATTTGATTCAACACAAATCTGATTGGATTTGTATCAATTCGATTCCCTAAGATGGCTATTGTAGCCCGACTGCTCCATGGGATAGAAGCATGCAAATACTATTAATAGTTGGAATCAAAAGCTGAACTAGGCCTAGCCAAGGCATTAATTTGCTCAAATCTAAATTTGTTCAGATCATCCATGGTGGTCAAGCGACATCGTCACTTTATTCATTGTCATTACCCTCATCGACTCATCGCTTGAGGGGGTAGTCATAATATCAAATCATAATCAAAATCAATAGAAGATCCCGGAGATCGTAGATCCCTTGATCTTGTCAAAATTGTGTTCGTCCTTGCGAATCATTGTCAACAACTATCATAAGCTTACCCCTTTGCTTGGGGAAAATAGCAAATATGATAATTTGTTTGTATCTCTCCTCCTTTCGGTTATATAGGCCTAACTCCTATTGTAGCACCAAAGCTACCCGAATGACTGATGATGAGTGCAAACTCTTTCAAGTTTAAGCCTCCAAAGAGTTGGAAGCAATGATTCCAGGATGCGCATCCTTTTGCTGGACCTGGGGCATCTAATGTTGATCTGACTAATGATCATCATAGAACCTTCGACATCATTTTAGGAGGTCTATTTTTTCTCAGCATTGTTCGATCTCACAATGCATCTCAAAAGGGGCATCTGTAGACACCTAAAATGCATCATGTCGAGGGTGACTACTCATATGGACATGCTACAAGACCATATGGAAGATCTTGGATAGACTCCAAGATAGAGCAGTGGTTCTAACCACTCAATTTGGGCTCCTTGGCCTAATCAGTCTGAACCGTAGCCCAGACCTATGGTTTATAGCTGAACCATGGCTGAGACCTATGGTTTGTAGTCTAGACCATAGTTGTGACCTACGGTCTTAACTGAAGTTTAGTTGGCCTTCAATCCGAGCCAAATCGGTTGAAACGACCATTGGATCTAGAAGAAGGTGGTTAGAGGGTGGAAGCTTCCATTCCAACTATCCTAACCACCCCTTCTTGATCTTGGCTTCTCTAGGAAGCCACCCCAAGTCCTAGGGCATCCTATAAATACCCCCTCCAAAATGGGGAGAAAGTATGAAGAGATATAGATGATTTGTATAGCGAAGCACTGACGAATTATCGAGTGAGTGTGAAGTGATCAAGTGAGCAGTGAAGCCCTATCAGATTGCATACTAAATTTGTGCATTCGAAGGCTACTTTGCTATTCATCCAATGATCAATTTGCCATGGAAGTTCTAGGAGCCTAGGAGGATCAAGAAATGCAAATCTGGGCAAACGAAGGCCCATCATAGTGATTCGACCACCAAACCTATCAGAAGGACACCAAAGGTGACCCTTGAACATCAATTGGACAAGGAGGTTAAGCCCACTACCCTTGGAATTGAGGGTAAGCCTATCAGAGTGCTAACCATGGCTGTCAACCATGGTTTATAGTGCAGACCATGCACCAGAGCTACGGTTTGTAGTAGAGGTATAACCACCTTCCTATTTTCATTTCTGTCTAGCTAATTAGGTTAGATTAGTTGTTTTTATGGTTTAATAGCATTTTAGAAGACTTTTGACCATAGAATTAGGTTAGATTTACTTCTTATGTTTATGCTTCAATTAGGACTTAAATGCTTTCTTTATGCATGTTTATGCTTCACTTTTCATATCTGATCCATGCATAGTGTAGCTGCTACTTTCCTTTATGCTATTACATGAATCTTGATTCACTTTGCATAGCTTAGAAGCATTCTTTATGTTTTCTTGATTATGCATGTTAATGGTGTCATTATGCAATTTACCTAAAAGGGCCTCATCATGAGAGGCTGCCTATATTTTTGACATTCTTGTGTTGTTTCTTGACCACAGGGAACAGTTTCAAAGGAGAGCAAACCATCAAGTTCCTTCCCCATCGCGAAGAAGAGGGCACCTCCACCCTAGAGCAGTTCGTGCCATTCTGAAAGGCATTTGGAAATCACACCTACCCTTAAGAGGGAAAACAATTGTGCACTCCTATTGTAATATTGTATCAAAATGAATATCCCTAAGAGGGACGTACTTGTAATTGGATTTTGGCTTTGAATACAATGGAATAAAGTGTTTTCTTTCTTGTTTCATTTGTTGTCAATTTCATTTTCTTGTATGCATGCTATATTTTATCATTTATCGCAATAGGATACGCCATCGGGTGTGACCCTTTCTGGTGGTTACACTTCATTGGCATAAACCATGTTATATTTATCATAGCTTCTACCACTTGTGGAGGCTTGATATTTAGTTACCTATGGGAACATCCTTGGTTAGAATTTCCTTTCTACTTCTCTTCTCTCCATTGAGGTCATCTTATTTGTCAGAGTTTTCAAAGTTGATTGTAGATCTTATAGGGCTGCAAGTTGAGGATCTAGAGTTGATGAAACTGTCACCATAGGAAGTGCAAGAATAGTAGGAAGCATTGGAGTAGTGGGGGGTGCATGTATAACTAGAATTTTAGGATTCTTGGTCCATTTGGGGAGACTAGTATTTGAGGCTAGAGCAGGATTTGGGAAATTAGTATTCGATGCTTGTAGTAGGTCTGAGAAAATAGATATTATCATTTTTTCCAAGAACCTTCCAATAACAATAAAATCTCTTTCTGCTTTCTATGCTTCTTGGTAAATATTCAGAAAGGTAAATACTTGGGACTACCTAATAGCCATACTTATATCTAAGTTAAAATCTCTTAGATAATAATATATTGATTGTTCATTTGTTGGTCATAATTCATCAGGTACCCTCTACCAATTTTGATTGAATCTGATGTTAAAGTCAACAATCTCCTCTTGAGGATGCTTATGGATGGTAGTAAACTAATTTAGTAGGGTAGGTATAGTTTGGTTTTTAAGAGCTCTATACCAATAGAGCATTTTTTCCTTCAAGGAAATGACTAGCAATCTTATCATAACATATTCTTTAGTGATGTTGTGTATCGAGGCTAGCACGGATACATCTTGGTAGTGTTCGTAGGCCGTCTTTCTAGTACCATTATATTGGGGTAGTGATTTGAAGGCTTTTGCTGAAATTGGATGCTGAGCTTCCAAATTCAAGGGGCTTGTATGGTTCCATAAAGGGTAAGATAGATTTGGCTAATTTACGACCATTGTGATTATGGTTATGTCAAATATCACTGGTATATGGGTAGATGGAGTTAAATTTCCACTAGAAGTAGTACTAGTGAAGGCTACAGGGAAAATATTTACGTATCCTATATTGTAAATACATGAAGAAGTTGTTCTAGCAACTAAAATAGGATTATATCAAAGGCTGCCAAGGTGTATTTCAAAGAACTCAATGGGTTCTTCTAATTTTTTTGCTTTAGATTTGGTTATCATAAAATATGGTATTTAACCAAAAAATAGGTAAAGGCTTTCTTAGGGTTCCTTTCTTAGGTGAATTTTCCAGGTGATTCATAAAGAATAAATAGAGCAAATGTAATCACTGAGACTTTGATTTGTATACTGTGTGGGATTTGGTCCCACCATGCATGCCAAAAACTATTGGTGAAAAACCTACCTTTGGTTATATTTATGTCCAATACTTTACCAATATTGAAATATCAGGTTAAAACAAGGTTTACCTGGTTCAATCTCTATAGAATGCTAGTTCCTTGCTTCTTTTAGGAAAATATAGAGAGAAGTAAATTCTTAAAGAGAGGGAAATACAACTATTTATATAAGGGTATAGATTAGACAACAACAAAGCAAGCTTAATAACACTTTTTAGAGAAGCATATATTCAAACCATAAAACAAAACAACTAATCCTATGATGTAAATCCACTCAAGAACAATATTATTGGAATGGTTAATTTTAGAGTTAACAAAACTTTACTGCAAAAATTCAGAATAAGAATTAGAGCAAGTAATATTCAATCTAACTTTAATCAGCAATCAATAATCCATACATACTTGATAATACACCAGTGGTCCAGAAACCATAATGTATGATCTTTTATTAGCTTTCATAATTTTGTACATTGCATTTTAAACATCTTAGAGCTAACATTTTTTTAGGTCAATCATCCTATATATAATAGTTTTACATAACAAAAAAATTGAAAGTTGTTACAACAGTATACCTGGAGGCTCACTTTGGTAAAGAGGTAGTTAGGAGAGTATGGAGTCTTCAACTAGAAATAGTTAAGATATTATTGTTATAGCAATCCTCCTTTATCTCCTTAGAGGCATCATGGTCCAACTATATTTTATTCAAAAAGGTCACGCCATCATGATAAATTGGTCTTTGCTTGGCACTTGGTCTCAAAATGTTGCATTGTCATGACTATTTGCCTTATCTCTACCTTGATCTCCAAAATGTCATGCCATCATGAATTTTGGTCTTTGCTTGGCCCTTTCATCTCAAAATTTCATGATGTCATAACTATTTGCCTTATCTTAATACTTTGGTCTCAAAATATCGTGATGCCATGACTATTTGCCTTATCTCCGCCTTGATCTTCAAAATGTTGTGCCATCATGAATTTTGGTCTTTGCTTGGCCCTTTGGTCTCAAAATATCATGTTGTCATGACTATTTTCCTTATCTCCACCTTGATCTCCAAAATGTTGTGCCATCACAACTTTTGGTCTTTGCTTGTCCCTTTAGTCTCAAAATGTTGCATTGTCATGACTATTTGCCTTATCTCCACCTTGATCTTTAAAATGTCACGCCATCACAACTTTTGGTCTTTGCTTGGCCCTTTGGTCTCAAAATATTGTGTTTTCATGACTATTTACCTTATCTCTTCCTTGATCTTCAAAATTTTGTTCCATCATGACTTTTGGTCTTTGCTTGGCCCTTTGGTCTCAAAATGTCACATTGTCATGACTATTTGCCTTATCTCCATATTTATCTTCAAAATGTCGCACTGTCACAACTATTTTCTACACTTAGTAAAATCTCAAGAAGACTACTCCTTACTCCCCTATATGTGGTCATTTTGACCAACAAGAACATAACCAGTTTTTAGTCCTAATGGGGGAAGTTTAAAAACCCCTTCAGCAAACCAACACACAAACCTTGGGAATAAATCCTTCTTGGATAGTGTATTATAGTGGACTAGCGGGAGTCACAAGGAGTTTTATTTTTCAAGGTGATATAAGGATATCAAACGTCTTCTTATTTTTTGCTTGAACTTATTCCTTTGTCATGTTTTAACCTCTCTATATTACTTGGAATGATGTATAAAAAATGGTGCAAAATACAAGTTCTTCATCTAAACTTTTATAGAAGCAACCTTT
Organism: Wollemia nobilis; assembly: GCA_028583015.1. NCBI lineage: Eukaryota > Viridiplantae > Streptophyta > Pinopsida > Araucariales > Araucariaceae > Wollemia > Wollemia nobilis. The sequence continues at coordinate 8,666,848 of JAQPPZ010004166.1, forward strand.
GATCAAAACCCTACCTATAAGAAAGAATATGAAGAAGCTCCTCCATCTGGTACTATTTCTCATGTTCACAATGAATAAGGATAGGTAGTCTATAAATCCATGTGTAGAGGGAACAATTCGCACCCATTTCCCTCTAGCTAGAGTGTATCTATGCCTAGAAGGGGGATGGGAATATTCGCACACCTACAACTCGATGTGAGGGGTACCTGGTGGCATACCTCCTTTGGTGATGGTTGGATATATCTAGTTTCACCAAGAATTATTTAAAGAATACTTCTTAGTCTAACCAAGGATGTTTGTTTAGGTGTATTCTTTCAAATTACAAACACCTAATTTTGGGCCAAATGCAAATAGAACTTGAACTATATACAATTTTAACTTTCTTGAAGACAAAGGCATATCAAGAAATATCTAAGCTATATGCATTTCATATTTATTTTTGGTATTTTATATCTTTTCTCACAAAGATTTAAGAACAGAGAAAATATAGCACTACAAATAAGTATGAAACTAAAAAAAGTCTAATAGAAACACCTACTTGGTCTGAATGTTTGTCCAATGTGATTTCATGACTTGTAAGTGGATTCATGACCTATAAAAGTGAATTCGTGGCCTGTACTGTGAATTCATGGCTTGTACAGTGATTCTGCAAGAAATTTGTAAAATAGTTGCACATAAGCACTACAAATTTTTATCAATGTTTGGGGACCTACTTAGGCCACTTTATGGTTGATCTCAAATATGCAGCATTCAAGTACCCTTGGTACTTTTAGCAAACCATTCATAAAAAATATAAATTGTTGACCATCCAATAAACCATGCAATAATAAAGATTAAATAGCATAAATAATACATATAGTCAAATGCTAACAGAAGCAAAATGATCTAAATGTAATATGCAAATTAAAACTATAATTTTGGAGATAGGGATTTACTCCTAAGTCCCTAGGACAAAAAATTTATGGTCTGTAAGGTGAATTTGTGGCTTGCAATTGAATTTGTAGCATATAATAAAATTCATTGAATGACTTACAAATTTGCAAAAATGCAAAATGTGTGATATGCAAAGGCAAAATAAGATAAAAATATAGAAACAATGCAAATGACCTCATTTTAATGAAGATATAACAAATCATCTTACTCAATTCATAGCAGCAATGGTGGCAACAAGATCTAGAAATAGTAATACTACTTCATGCACTCATTCATTCATTCATATATCAATCATTCATTAGCCTCTTTGGGAGGTGATATGCTCATTTTATAACTTGGATCAACAAGCTCTCGTGAGATTTGAGATGGTGATTTGAGGAGGTTATATGGTTTGGAAGATTCCAAATCTCAGTGACTTTGTGGCCTAAAATTAGAGGCCACAAATTCATGAGATGTGGAAAAGTAGGCCATTTTAGGAAAAATCCATTTGGTCATTCGGGTGGTTAAGTGGCACCCTATTTTAGCGAAGTCACAACCTAAAATTAGAAGCCATGAATTCATTAAAATTGAACTAAAAAAATGTGGTTGGTGGGTGGTTTTGACGTTGCAAGAAAAAATGTGGTTTGATAGTTAGATTGATTGTGTGCTCTAGGGAAGGGGAAGGATTATGACTGGGTCAAAAATCCTTGTCTAAATTTTACCCCATCTTTGGCACATTTAAGATCAATAAATGTGTCAAATAAATATGTAGATATTTGAGCGAATGTGGCAATGGCTGATGTTGGCAAAAAAGGGGTAGATGGTTTAAGATGAATGGTTCATGTAAATATACCATTACATTTTATTTTATTTTTGCATGTAAATCAATGTGCTCAAAAATATTTAAAAAATTTTGATCAGGGTTTCCCTTTGAGTTTCATAAGGAATGTAATATTCCTAATGGAACTTGGAATGAATGATGAAAAATGGAACAAATGTGACAAAATGAAAAAAGGAAAAGGGTGGGCAGGTTAAAATGGAGGGTGGGGGTAAAAAGTAATTCATTTTTACCTTTCACTTTTTTGGTTTGGAACTCTAGAGAAAAATGGCACATCCTACTCAATGAGCAGAAATTGTGTGCAAAGACAACAACAAAGCATCTTGGTGGATATGAGTAAGTGCCAAATTGCTTTTTATTTCCAAATTTTGCTTTTTTGTTGATTTTTTGTGAAATTTTCAAGATTTATCAATCGGATTTTTGTTGCATGGCTGACATCACAAATTCATGACCACATGATAAATTTGTGGCCTATGAATTTGTAAATCCTATGAATTCAAAAAACCCTAGGGATTTTGTGAAACCCTAGCGAAATCATGAAATCACTAGCAAAATCATGAAAACGCTAGCGAAATCATAGAAACCTAGTGAAATCATGGTGAGATTTCTTATTATTGCTTTATATGTTATGATTTGTCATGATTTTTATAATTTTATTATGATGATGAACTGATGATGTTGCATGTTGATTTTTTTGGATGCAGTATGGTACTTTTGAGAGTTAAGAGTGGTGTGTTGGTAATTTTGAGGAGAGAGTGAGGTATCTCACTCAGGTAGAGAGGGATGTGATAGAGCATGTGGGGCTTCTCCATGTAATATATATGCCCGAGGTGGGCATGGATTACTCACTATTGGATGCATTAGCAGAGATGTGGTTTCTAAAATAATTGACATTTTGATTACCTATAAGGGAAATGATAGTGACTTTGGAGGACGTATGGTAGATTCTATGGATATTTATTAGGGGATAGGTAGTGTACCAGTATATGGTATAGGTGAGGGCTATGGAGTATTTTATCGAGGATCGAGTCTATGAGGTTTTCCAGAGTGATGTTAGTATGGATGGGATGGTAGGGAGACCAGATATTTCCACACTAATAGTTGTGTTGAGCGGAGTGGTTACTGGATTGTTGGCCTATCACATGAGTAGGCGACATCTACCATGGGCCTTAGTAGGATTTATGGTTGAGATTAGGGATACCAGGATGCATTTTTCAAGGGGTCTCTTTGTGTTGTGTTGTTTGTATAGAACATATATAATGTCATGTATAAATGATCTCACTACATTGTCCTTACCACCATACTCCAGATATGGAGTTACGAGCATCTAGCAGTGTAAATGATTAAGGGGTTACCTTGATAATAGGTAGATGAGGGGTAGCCAGTTGTGTACCAATGGGATTCCTTAAGGGGAGAGCATGGTAGAGATAGTTAATTGGTTGCAGTGAGACAAGTGGTGTAATAACTATGTCCACGATGGGTGACATGGAGGTCCTAGTGGATGCATCCTGGTTGGGATGAGGATAGTGTGGAGTTAGCTCATGTGCAGAGTATTAAGTGGCTAAGTTCAAATAAGGGTGAGGTGGAGTTGTATCATTCTAATCAAGTACAATAATAGTTTGGGCTAGTGCAGGGGATACCAGAGTTGAGATATTTTTGGTTTTGTTATGTGATAAGGGATCTACCAGGTTTAGGTGGTGACCTTTATGTTACATGGTTGTTGAGCTATATGAGGATGACCCTATTTTGGTGAGTTTGGGGGTGTATTATGTAGTGGTGGAGGCTAGATACCAATAATGGTATAGAGATATTATAACCCTAAGGATTACTCCTAAGTTGGCTCCACATCCATGAGCAATAGTGGATCATCAAATGCAACTAGTTGTATAAGAGGTTTCTTTTTAGAGGGAGGTCGATAGATGTAAAAAAAGGGATGCACACAAACCCTGATAGAGGGGTGTACCTAGAACCAAATAGGGGGATGCACCTGGACCCAAATAGGATGATGCACCCTAGTAGCCTTGTGATGAGGAAAATATAGATTATGAGGTAAGGATAGTAGGTACCAATCGAGAGGAGGAGTTAGAAACGGAAGTTATCACCTAGAGTGTACAAATGGTAGCTTAGAGTGCATAAATAGTGATTCAAGTAAAGCATATAGCAGCTCAAATAGAGCATATCCAAGCATTAGAGGTTGATATATCATAGTTATAGGCTCAAATATAGCAAGATTCAAGGGTAGCACCCTCTGCGAGTAGCAAAGGTCACCATTATCTATAGGAGGAGTTGATGAGGGCCTCTTAGTGAGAATCATTTTACCAGGATCTCTATTATTAGGTAGTTCCAGAGAGATAGAGGGTAGCTATGCCAATATTGATGATGATGCATAGTCATGCACAATCAAGTTCATGGATAGTGACTCGATCTATGAACATACCCCTAGCAGGGCCACTGCTAGATATGGGTGAGGTTCAAGGATCTAGGGGATGATATTCTAGGTTTTGATTTTTGTGGCATGCTTCCTTGATGACTGAGTATGCTAAATGTTTTAATTGTGGCATACCATTTTGACCTATACACATGTATTACTCTTGGGATATATACCATACTATATTTTTGTATTTTTTCTTGTATTATGTTGATGTATTGTATGTGGATGTTTTATTGTTTTACTGCTTTATGTGTATGTATATTGTGAATGATCTAAATTATGATGTATGATAATGCATATAATCATGTTTTTTTAATGTATATTTGTCATGCTAGTAAAAATATGGTTTATGGAAATATGAAGCATGAAGACAAACAATGATGGACAAGAAGTGGAAAATAGTATGTGAAAAAGATGATCAAAATGCATTGGGCATGTCCTTACAACAATAGTTTTCAGTCAATATCCAGTAAGTATGTGTGCTTGTGTATGAAAAAATGGAGGCTACCCCTCATGTGTGGTCATGAAGCGGATCCTGTATGAGGTATATTGCCATGCTAAAGTTGAAGGTGTGAAACCCAATAGCAAATATGGTCAAATTTTATGGTCAAAATGATGATTTGGAGAAAAATGAATGAGAGATGGTTTGTACCCTTTTTATGTGTAAGAAACTAGTCCTTATGCATGGCTGACATCACAAATTCATGACCACATGATAAATTTGTGGCCTATGAATTTGTAAATCCTATGAATTCAAAAAACCCTAGGGATTTTGTGAAACCCTGGCGAAATTGTGAAATCACTAGAAAAATCATGAAAACGCTAGCGAAATCATAGAAACCTAGTGAAATCATGGTGAGATTTCTTATTATTGCTTTATATGTTATGATTTTTCATGATTTTTATAATTTTATTATGATGATGAACTGATGATGTTGCATGTTGATATTTTTGGATGCAGTATGGTACTCTTGAGAGTTAAGAGTGGTGTGTTGGTAATTTTGAGGAGAGAGTGAGGGAGCTCACTCAGGTAGAGAGGGATGTGATAGAGCAGGTGAGGCTTCTCCATGTAATATATATGCCTGGGGTGGGCATGGATTACTCACTACTGGATGCATTAGCAGAGAGGTGGTTTCTAAAATCATTGACATTTTGATTACCTATAAGGGAAATGATAGTGACGTTGGAAGACGTATGGTAGATTCTATGGATATTGATTAGGGGATAGGTAGTGTACCAGTATATGTTATAGGTGAGGGATATGAAGTATTTTATCGAGGATCGAGTCTATGAGGTTTTCCAGAGTGATGTTAGTATGGATGGGATGGTAGGGAGACCAGATATTTCCACACTAATAGTTGTGTTGAGCAGAGTGGTTACTGGATTGTTGGCCTATCACATGAGTATGTGACATCTACCATGGACCTTAGTAGGATTTATGGTCGAGATGATGGATACCAGGATTCATTTTGCAAGGGGTCTATTTGTGTTGTGTTGTTTGTATAGAACATTATATAATGTCATGTATAAATGAGCTTGCTACATTGTCCTTACCACCATACTCTAGATATGGAGTTACGAGCATCTGGCAGTGTAAATGATTAAGGGGTTACCTTGATAATAGGCAGATGAGGGGTAGACAATTGTGTACCAATGGGATTCCTTAAGGGGAGAGCATGGTAGAGATAGTTAATTGGTTGCAGTGAGACAAGTGGTGTAATAACTATGTCCATGATGGGTGACATGGAGGTCCTAGTGGATGCATCCTAGTTGGGATGAGGATAGTGTGGAGTTAGCTCATGTGCAGAGTATTAAGTGGCTAAGTTCAAATAAGGGTGAGGTGGAGTTGTATCATTCTAATCAAGTACAATAATAGTTTGGGCTAGTGCAGGGGATACCAGAGTTGAGATATTTTTGGTTTTGTTGTGTGATAAGGGATCTACCAGGTTTAGGTGGTGACCTTTATGTTACATGGTTTTTGGAGCTATATGAGGATGACCCTATTTTGGTGATTTTGGGGGTGTATTATGTAGTGGTGGAGGCTAGATACCAATAATGGTTTAGAGATATTAGAACCCTAAGGATTACTCCCAAGTTGGCTCCACCTCCATGAGCAATAGTGGATCATCAGATGCAACTAGTGGTATAAGAGGTTGCTTTTTGGAGGGAGGTGGATAGATATAAAAAAAGGGATGCACACAAACCCTGACAGAGGGGTGTACCTAGAACCAAATAGGGGGATGCACCTGGACCTAGATAGGACGATGCACCCTAGTAGCCTCGTGATGAGGCAAATACAGATTATGAGGTAAGGATAGTAGGTACCAATCGAGATGAGGAGTTAGAAATAGAGTTTATCACCTAGAGTGTACAAATGGTAGCTTAGAGTGCATAAATAGTGATTCAAGTAAAGCATATAGCAGCTCAAATAGAGCATATTCAAGCATAGGAGGTTGAGATATCATAGTTATAGGCTCAAATATAGCAAGAGTTAAGGGTTGCACCCTCTACGAGTAGCAAAGGTCACCATTATCTATAGGAGGAGTTGATGAGGGCCTCTTAGTGAGAATAATTTTACCAGGATCTCTATTATTAGGTAGTTCCATAGAGATAGAGGGTAGCTATGCCAATATTGATGATGATGCATAGTCATGCACAATCAAGTTCATGGATAGTGACTCGATCTATGAACATACCCCTAGCAGGGCCACTGCTAGATATGGGTGAGGGTCAAGGATCTAGGGGATGATATTCTAGGTTTTGATTTTTGTGGCATGCTTCCTTGATGACTGAGTATGCTAAATTTTTTAATTGTGGCATACCATTTTGACCTATACACATGTATTACTCTTGGGATATATACCATACTATATTTTTGTATTTTTTCTTGTATTATGTTGATGTATTGTATGTGGATGTTTTATTGTTTTACTACTTTATGTGTATGTATGTTGTGAATGATCTAAATTATGATGTATGATAATGCATATAATAATGTTGTTTTTAATGCATATTTGTCATGCTAGTAAAAATATGGTTTATGGAAAGATGAAGCGTGAAGACAAACAATGATGGATAAGAAGTGGAAAATAGTATGTGAAAAAGATGATCAAAATGCATTGGGCATGTCCTTACAACAATAGTTTTCAGTCAATATCCAGTAAGTATGTGTGCTTGTGTATGAAAAAATGGAGGCTACCCCTCATGTGTGGTCATGAAGCGGATCCTGTATGAGGTATATTTCCATACTAAAGTTGAAGGTGTGAAACCAAATAGCAAAGATGGTCAAATTTTATGGTCAAAATGATGATTTGGATAAAAATGAATGAGAGATGGTTTGTACCCTTTTTATGTGTAAGAAACTAGTCCTTATGCATTTAAGAATCAAAGGATATAAAAGTGGCGCAAATGACTAGTCATGAAAGATGCAATTTTCCCTACATTGAGGACTTTACTAGGCATAAGAATCCTAGTCTAAATGGAGTGCATATGGACAAAACCTAATTAGGTATCATTCCATGCCATTGTCACAAAGTCCACATGCAACTATATGATCAAGCAATCATATATGAGCAAATAAGCTATGCAAAATGTGCAAGTTATGTACAATATGACAAGCAGTCATGTAGTATGACTAAGCAATCATGGAGATATGTTATGAAAATTATATGAATGTGAAGTGCAAAAATAATTATTTATTTGGCATCAATTACCTATGATAATGGTCATACATGTCCAATGAAGGTATTTTAACATTAACCAATCGATACTCACCAGAAATCTTGGTTATCCTTGTAATGATATCAAGTCCATCAAGAATCAATGTGTGGATAGTGAGTTCATTTCCTATCTTGAGTTTTAATATAATGTAAATTAATCAAGAACCAATGTGTGTGGTTTTAAAGTTATTTTACAACATTTGAGTAATGTAATAACACAAGCCAACCAGGAACCATTTTGTGTGCAAGTGATAGATTCATTTACCAATATTGGATAGGGTAAGACTGAACCAATCATGGAGAGAAACAAAAATATAGCTTGTCCTTATGTACATTCAGTGGCCTCTTCAAGAGAGATGTGTCACCACACATGAGCATACTCCACTACCAGTCAAGCATCTATAGCCTCGATGGAGATTAGCTCCATAGTCCAATTATAAGATCTCCAAGATTTGAGAAATCAGATTCTCAACCACTCAAATCAAGTCCTGATGATTATAAATCCTATCCTTACTACTTGAGCCCTATTATATTATGTATTTGTAAAATATTTAGAGATTTGGGGAATCAGATTCTCAACCACTCAAAATTGAGTCCTGATGAGAATTTTACCCTATCCTTACTAATCACTCTTTTCTTTTTTGTATAATTTTGTAAAAATATATTGTTATAATTTATTGGAATATGTGCATAATGGGACAAGCAAGAAAAACTATTTGCTTCAAGGTTTAATCCAATCATTGCTTCATCCATCCATGATGGAAGACTTTATTAACAAATGTGACATGTGTTTGTTTCAAAGAATAGCAGAGTTAGTTCCTAAAACTCAAAATTTTCTTAGTGAGACTTGTGTTTTGGTTCAAGAATAATTTATTGTGAAGAACACAAGCTTATACTGAGAGGGAGGGTGAAAAGTATAAGACCACTTTTTACTTTTCTTTACCAATCAATATTATGCAATGTAAATATAGTAATATCAATAGTAGTAATCAAAGCAATGCACAAATCACCACACACAATAGAGACACAAATTTAATGTGGTTCACCCAATGTGGGCTACTCCACGGAGAAAATATTTCACTAAAATTTTCTCAATCAATCTCTTGGGAATCATTTCCCTATTACAATGTTTATGGACCTCTGTCCAAATGATACACCAATCCCCTAATCAAGTTTGTGGATATTTCTCCACAGGAGAACTCCTTTCTCCTTAGCTTTGGCTGGTGATCTTCTAAAATAATTGTTTCCCCCACTACTCTGGCTAATGGATATCTATCCACTTAAGACATTTGTTCTCATTGCCTTGGATAATGTATCTCTATCCACTAGAGACTATCATCCTCTATACTTTGTTACATATAGAGCCTGCTCTCAGCTCTATCTCAAATCTACACTAAACACAGTCCTTTGGTCTAGCACAAATCTTCTCAAGTTCTATCCTTTGATCTGTATTAAACATAGTCCTTTGGTCTAGCACATATCTACTCAATATATATTTCTGGTCTGGCATAAACCTATCCTCAAATATATACTAAACATAGTCCTTCGGTCTAGCACAAATCTTCTCAATCTCTATCCTCAAGCCTTAACACAAATCTTGACTCAATCACAAATCAACACTATTGGATCTGCCCCAAACCTTAACTCAAGGTTTGAACAAATCAATCAATAAACTCTACTCTCAAGTCTTCTCAAATACTTATCTCAAATATTCCTTATAATATTCCATAAAAGCTCACACTAATCTATCCACAAGTGCTCTCTAGAATTTTTCCAATCTGCTGAACAAGTCCTCACTAGAACTTGTCCAATCTACTCAATAATTTCTATTCTAAAAATCTGTATTGTAAGCTTCCACAAAAGCTCACACAAATTTATCCACAAGTCTTCTCTAAGACTTGCCTCAAATCTGCTCAATAAGTCCTCACTATAACTTGTCCAATATCATAGAAACATAAAGAGAATTTTTAGAGACTCAATATGCTTCACATTCACCACAATACTTAATTACTTTCAATTTCTCTTTTTACCATGGAAAAATATAGATAACTGTTATAGACTCAATATGCTTCACACTCACAAACTCTTAATCACTTTCAATCTCTATTTTATCACAGAAACATATAGAGAATTATTAGAGACTCAATTTTTTTCACATTCATCAACACTCAACCTCTTTTTCAAATCAATTCAGAATATAGAACAATTTTTTTTACAAAACTTGAACTATCACATCAACACATCCACTTGACTAGGCTCAACCAACTCTACTCAATCACTCACTCAATATATTAATCCTTGCTCATAAACCCTAGTCCAAACATATGAACTTCACTCAAATGTTCAAAAAATTCTTATAAACCAATCTCACATAACAATGATACTCATGATCTTTGTAAACCCTAGTTCAAGTTCTTCACTCAACCAATAACTTCAACAAAAATGCTTATAAAACAATCTTCACATAACAATGATACTCATGATCTTTGCAAACCCTAGTTCAAGTTCTTCACTCAAACAATCACTTCAACAACAATGCTTATCAAACAAGGTTACTTTCCTTAACCTCTATTCCAGAAAACCTTGAAGCATTAATTCAAAATACACTCAACAAGGTGAAACAGGTGGAAAGTGGTATTTGATCTAACAACATAAACACAAAGTATGTTGAACAAGAAAGTTGTATTTTATTTATATTCAAAGATAATATAGGTTACAATAGGGACAGGTTTCCCTTTCATAATATCTTTTTCAATAAACTTCACAATAGTCTTGATACCGCCTTCTATCATCCCTCAATGTAGATGGGCTTGCGTACCACCATCGGGTTGTAGTTGATGATGTTTTCCCTCCTTGATTCTGGGTCAAACCTGCAAAAAGGGGTTAGTTCATTGGGGGGCTTGCCTTAGTCAGGCCCCATGTTTAGAAAGACAAAACAGATGGTAAAGATGCATTAAAAACTAAAATTGAAGGTGTAGAAGTTGATAAAATGCTAAAACAAAGCTTACCTCCCAAATTTGAGGTGATTTGGGACCTATAGAACCAATTCACCACCCGAGGGGTGAACTGAGGCTGAATTCATAGGGCGGGGGGTGAATCAGACCCTGAGAACTATTCTACAAAAATCCTTTGGTGGGAAGGTTCCTTGGCTATTGTATTGTTGCTTTTCAGGTTTAGATTCACTGTATCATGTGTTGGTATGCATTTGGGTAGAGTTTTTGTGCTTATATCATAAAAATGGTGAGAGATATTTAGGGGTTTATGACCCACTATTTATAGTAAATGGCAAGGTGTAGGGGGAGAGTTAAGGAAACTAACCCTAGGCTGAATTCTAACCAAATTTAGGTTAGGGTTTGGGAGGTGGAGGTCTCACATTCCTCATAAGAAATATCCTATCCTCACACGTGTGAGGAAGGATTAAGTCTAATCAGGATTAGGAGGTCCTAAGTCAAATTAGAGCTTGATTAGGGTTTCTAGGAAAATATCTTAGCTAACCCTAATTACACACATGTGGGAGGATGCAATTAGTGCTAATTAAGAATTAAGAGTTCAACTAATCAATTTTGCCCTAAAAAGGTGACTTAAGTGAAGTCAACATTAAATTAGATTTTAAGAATTGACTTGGTAATTTTTTTTGTCAATTAATAGCCCGTGGGGACATCAATTGAGTGTAAATAGGTTGTCAAAGGACATCCTAATGTACATAATGTGATTTTGAAGTCTTATTAGGGTTTTGGACCTAAAAGATGATGAATTGGTATATGGAAGTCTACATGCTGCTATGGTGAACTATGACAATATACGTACGACTACGCATGACTACACATGACTACAATAGCCTACAATAGCCTAGGGATATCTGGAATCACCTATGGATACATAGAGATAGTAATATGTGACTTTTGGGTGTCTATATTTTACCCCTTTTTGTACTATATTGTGTGGAACATAGTTTAATACAAAAATATGAAGGGTTTGTGCAGGAGAAAAAGGGATAGAAGGGGAATGAAATCCCATAAAAGGTATGTATCCGCTCGAAGCGTGACAATACACGTTTACTAGATGTCCAAGCAAAAGAAGAGAGGAAGGATAGAATAAGAAGAGAAAAGAAATAAAAACAATGTTGGTGAATGGAAATGGATGATTGTGAATGCAATGCTATGATTTTACTGAGTTTGTATGACATTTTCAATGCCATACCAGTTGCTTGAGAATGCAACTTTTGACTGCTTTGCTTTTATGACTAGATCAGTGTGGTCGAAAAGTAAGAATAGGAAAAAAGCCTAACTAAATCTTTGCTATTAATTGATTGATGATAATATGGTGACAAGTGTCAAACCATATGAACTAAAGGGACATTTACTTATTCAAACATGTCATTCATGATGCTCCATGAATGCCAGATATAAATACTCTAAATATTGCACTAGGATTACGCCAAATGTATCATTTGTCATGTACTCGACGTACAAGAATGCTAGATTGACTTATCCATCAAAATGTATAGCTCTCATGATGTAACCCATGTCTAGTTGGGATTGAGATTATTTCGTATGATAATCTTCAACAAAAATTTTGTAGACAAATGTGCTACTCACACTTTTGGATTTTCAATTGTGTGGTTGCATGTAAAGCTGAATTTGTATATGAATACCCCCTAAAATTAGGAATCAACAATGAGGCGAATGAAATGTGGTGATTTGATGATGCAATGATTGATAAGATACCAATGCATGATGAAAAATGATAAAAAATAAAAATAGAGGAAAATTTGAAGGAGTTCCTAGGGTTTTAGAAGACATTTACCTGATTTCCTAGGGTTTTGGGGGCAGTTTGACTAATTTTGGAAGGTTTTAGCTGAATTCACCATCCAGGGGGTGATTTTATCCTAAATCACCACTCGGGGGGTGAATTGGATCTGGATTCACCACTCAATGGGTGAATGCAGGATTAAAGCCTATTTAAGACCAAATTTGCTTGGCATTGGTTCTTTTTGACAATAGGAGAGATTGGAAAGCAACTTGGCAGATCTTTTGATGATGTGGGGAGAGTTCGATTGACAATTTCAAGGGAGAAAATGGCGAGGGGATGCAACGTAGTGGGCAACAGGCATGGGAATCCACCGGTAAGTGTCCTTTCTCTTTGTTTTTATTTTGTTTTATTTTTCTCGAGAAATGTGAATAAGGGAGGGGAGGTCTTCGTCCCGTTTTAATTTTTTTTGTAATTTTTGATTGAAATTTGAACATGTAGTGTAAAACTAGCTAATTGGGTACCCAAAAAAGTGATTTATTTTTTAGTCTGACTTGTTTTAGCACCGATTTGACCGGGTGATGGGTAGAGTAGGTGTGAAGTTTGACCGTCCATTTTTGGAGTAATGGAGTACTATTTTTGAAATGTTATTGCATTTTATCCATAAAAGTGGGAAATGGGTATCCCGTTATGTGACTGTTATATTTTTTTACCTTCATTTAGCATGATTTCTAAATGTGTTATGTTTGGGTGTAAAGTAGTAAATATTGACCGTTTAATTTACCACTTAGAGGTAGTACTTTTTGAAAACCGATGATATTTTCACGATAGAAGGGTGAAATGGGTATCTGAAAATAATATTTGTTTTTGTAGATGTTTTCGTTTAGCCGATGTTTGAATTGTGTGCCAAGGTGTAGGTAGTGTGAAATTGAAAATGAGTTGTAGGGAGCCTGATTTATACTGTTTTCGACATCTATTTGAACTATCACCACGAAGTGGGCAAATGGTGTTCAAAAATGTGACTGTTATTTTTGGATTGTGTATTTTGATGTGTTCCATTTTGGTGTCTGTATGATAAAATGGGCCTTTAAATTCGTGTGGATTTGTATGTTTTTTTTGAATTTTGTCGACATTTTTACAGCAAAGTGGGCAAATGGGTATTTAAAAATTAATATTTTTATTGTATGTTAGATGAATTGAGTGTGTTTTAAATTTCATGCCACAGTGGGTATGTGGGTGATTTTATTTTTGACTGTTGGAAGCTAAAGATAAATTGTTTGTCACATCTGTTCAAACTTTTACCATAAAATGACCAAATGGGTATCCAAATATGTGATTTTTTTTTTATATATTTCACCATGTGACTTTTGCACTATTTTTGTCTTGAAGTGTGTGTCAAATTAAATAGTTCTAGTTTGTAAATTTTGATTCATGAAGTTTTATTTGATTGCATTGTTATGTGAATGGCTAATGTGTGTTTTTTTTATGGATGAACAGGTGAAAATTCTAGAGCTCCATCATCGTGTACAAAAAATGAAGGAAGATTTTGATAAGTTGATGGATACACCTAATGAGTTGCAGTGGTTGGATGACATATGGTTTCGAGGTGTATGGGAGTGTAAGAGCATACATACCAATAGGGCATATGTGTTCACATTATGCGAGTGGTGGGATGTAGATAGGAACACATTTCATTTTCCCACTGGGGAGATGACTATCACTTTAGAAGATATATATCGGATTTATCGGTTACTGATTAAGGATGTTCTGGTGAGAGCAGTCATGGATGATAGTAAGAAGGCTATTTTGGAGTGATTCTTTGGGATGGATTGGAGAGGCATAGATGTCTCTAAGATGGATTATGAGTGGTTGTGGTTGAAGGAGAATATATCTAAATGACATTGTGCAGCCATGATGATGATCTCCACATATGCCTTACCTAATACTTTCCGGGGTCTTGTTCACCTGGAATATGCTAGATGTGGTGAGTGACATGGTGGAGTGTAGGGTTGTGTTTGCATGGGCACCTACATTATTGGACTAAGTGTATTGGGAGTTACACGATGTTGTACAATTTAGACACATAAGATTGAGTTTGATTCCCTTATTACAGGTATGGGCATGAGAGCACATTGTTATTGAGAGACCATCAGTATTCCCTCACTCTGTGCATGTGAGGGATAAGGAGTATTTACCCTATGCTTTGAGGTGGAGTACAGTGGCTAAGCAAGGTATTAAGAGGTCGCATGAGGGTGACCCATTATTATGGAGAGGTAAGTTTCGAGACCTGACACCTGGTGACATTAGGAGGAGGTCTTGGTTGGGTGGAGTGACCTAGGATGAGTATAGTGAGCAGTTGCACACCATTCTATAGGGCAAGTGGATTATAGGTAGGTATACTCGATAGGCTAAGTACTTTTAGTTTAATCGAGTGAGGTGGTAGTTTGGATTATGGTAGGATGTTCCAGGGGCTCCTGTCATTTAATTTAGGTAGTGAGGTTATATAGTAGAGTTTCCTATGGTTTTACCTTGGGTTGGGGAGAGGGATCCACCTATGGCCACCCCTAATATGGAGGATTTCAAGATGACTCCAAATTTTGAGGCTTGGTAGGTGATATAGATTTGGAAACCTGACAGAGGTATAGTCAATCGATGGGTGGCACTTGATGTTGGGGCACCTCCACCAGAGAGGAGAGTTGGTAGGGGGGATTGAGCTAGGTCAAAGGATGTGGTTGGTTATGAGGATGAGGTTCCTCTATGATGTTCATAATGATGCTTAGGCAGTGCAACAAGAACCCAGGGAGTGGGGATGGAGGAGATACCTGTGGATATTGTCATGACTATGGGTTAGGCTATTGGATTCAAGGAGGAGAGAGGTGGGGCTACTATTGTGGGTGGTATATATGATACCATTGATATTGGTGTGTTCATAGATTTGTAGAGGATTCTTGTCGATGTTTCAGAGAGACCAGATGTAAATGCAGAGGCACAAAAGCTAGGAGGTAGGGTTCATGAGTTGGAGGCTAAGTTCCATAGATAGGAGGAGGTTTTCGAGGCTAGATATGTTAAGGTAATAGCTAAGATGGAGCAGATGAGGGCCATCATGGCTAGGCAGGTGTAGGCTATTGAGAGGTTGACTAGTCAGTTGGTGGTGGAGTTTGCGAAGAAGTTATTATGTGAGACTTCTCTGACGATGCATGGGATTCCACTCCTAGATTATGCTCAGGTGGTATCGCAGTCTTAGTCATGATCGCAAGTGTAGGAACCCTTACATCATAGTAAATTTAGTGTTGCTTAGATAGGATAGATGGGTGATAGGATGGAGATGTAGTATTAGCCTACCATGGATCCAGTTTCGGAGGTCAGGGCAGATTTGAGCAGGGCTGTAGAGATGTGAGTGAGTCATGAGGGACATGGGGAGACAACTGGTGGTAGATAGAATTACTTATGATTATAGTCTATGGGAATTTTGGATTATGGATGATGGGGATGGGCCTATTTTGTAACCTTCGAGTATTTTGGATGACATATATGTAAACATGTTTAATTTTGACTGTGATATATGCATGTGTTATTGTTATGGTTTAAAATGTGTTCTCTTTATTTTGCATAGGTATTATTACATGATTTTTGGGTGTGTATAATGAATATATATTCATGTGTATTGTGATTTAGAGTTATTGTCACATTGTAGTGTGAATATGCTATAGAGTATGCTTGCATTATTTTATTTTGAATGTAATAAGACGTGATAAAATATGAAATGTTTGTAGTAAATGCATGTAATGTAACTGAAGGAGTGTGATATGATAGATGTATGATGAATGCATTGATTTAGAAGTTGATGTGAGGTATGCAATGTAAATGAAATCATGTAATCCTTGATGTGATGTATGTAATGGAAATGCAATAATGTGATCTGTGTGATAAATTTGTGTAACATAGATGCATGGATGCATGTATGAGAATGCTAAAATATGCAAAGGAAGCACTTGTATCATTACATTTACCTATGTGGATGTGATCCCTTCCGTTATCTCATGGACATAGGATAATATAATGTGTATGTAATGGATTTGACTAATGTAGTTTTGATGATCAAATCTTAGACTCCAAACTATGTGAGTTTATGTGGCAACTCATAACTAGTCATAATGGTTCAGAATCTGTCATGGACCTGTGTGTGTAAATGAGTGAAGTTCATTTTTCCATTTTGATAAATAGGTAGGATTAGCTCATTGTAGACACGACTGATCTAGCAAGCTCATCCGTACATGAACAGTGATCTATAAAAAATATGATAGCTAATGCAATAGATATATCACCACTTGTAAGACTATTCCACTGGTAGGCAGGCTCTTGGAGCCTATTACTAGCGACGAAAATCATCCTATTGTTCTCTAGTTGCATGGTTGTTGATGAAGGCCTTATGTACAAGTGCATTGATGGAAGGACAAAATCCCCTGGCAAGTAGACCTAATGCATGTACTTGAATGGATATTAAATATATGGAACCACATGAACTTATACCTCATGCACATACTTGATGCATTGGTGCAAGATTGAGGGTATGCACTGCATGTCCCTTATCCAGGGATGCACTAGAAGTATTTTGTATTGCATCGCCACTTCCAACATGTGACACATCATGAGGATGGTCTTATGTCCTACCTTTATAAGCAAAATGACTATCCCCACTATGGAGCACAGTGTCTTGTTGAAATCTCTCAATGTGTAGGAGGTCAGGACAATGTTGAACTTGGGGATATTTAGGTTCCCTATAGATTTTATTGTTATAATGTTGATCGATTAGCATGTATCAATAAGAACCTTCTTGAAGGGTGTATCATTGATTGATGCAATAATATGCAATATTGAGTCTGCTAGGGTAGTAGGAACTACCTTTATTTCATGATCATAAAAAAGGATCATAGGCTCTTGGTACTACTACATTTACCCCATAAAGTGTGTGAATGCATATGGGTTCTGGAGCTGGAGCTCGATTGATCTAAAAATCTCCATCAAGGTCTCCCTATGCCTAGGAGATCATTTTATGAGATCGTAAATGGACAACTTGGCCAGATTCATTTGTAGATTTTGTTCCAGTCTACTCTTAACAGTTACCATAGGTCGTGTTGGCAAACCTGGGGGATTTTTTTACATCTATCTCTCTCGAGGTGCATATAGGATATGAATAGGTTCTATTGGAGGTTGTGGTTGCCCATATCATTAAATCCTAGTTTCTACATTCACTATCTCAACCATTTATATGCATCCCTAAATGGGTGGATTGACTCAAACTTGGTTGACTTGGGTGCCCTGATCTCTAGGGGCTTCATGATTTGGCAATCGGTTTCTGAATATACCCATGTCTCTATTATCGGGAGCTATTGGGTTGTCAACTTTCAACTCTCCCTTCTCAATCATTTTTTGTACCACATTCTTGAATCCAATACATTTCTCGATGTGATGCCCCTGTATTTTGTGATATGGGTAGTATTGATCTTCACTATATCCCTTTGTCTTGGGATTTTTAGGGTTAAGAAGTTGTACATCAGAAAATCTGATCCTCTATGCCTTGATAAACTGATTAAATATTGATTGCATCAATTTAGTTAATGGTGTGTAATAGCAAGACGACCGATGTTCCCTATTCTGGCCCTAGTTGTTCTTAGGGTCATAGTTTACCGACAAAGGATGAGCTAGATAATTCTAGGGTTGTTGTTCATTCCCCTACTTTGGAGTGGCCAATACAACCTGATTAACCTAAGTAGGCTTGGCCTGCTTCTATTTTTTTTGTCATTCTAATTCTTGATCCACTCTTTCTTGTTGTGAATCTTAAGGTCTCCCTCATCGACATTTATGTCTTCAATAAGCTTGGATTGAGCCAAGGTTTATTTGAATGATTCATATTGTTGTAGTTGTAATAACAGAGATGTGTTTCATGCAGTTCTTTGTGAATATTCGGATGAGTTCTTCAGTGGGGATGGAGAATGATTTTTTTGCCATAATTTTTCTCCACCTGTCCCTATAGTCCATCACTGGATCATTGTCATAGTACTTTAAATTATCTAGATCAAACAGGTTCACCTTCTTCTTGGAACTGAAGGAGAAGCATTCAACGAACGCATTCACAATTTGCTCAAAGTTTGTGATGCTATGCTTAGGCAACTGATTGAACCATTGAGTCACTACACCTGAGAATATAATAATAAATGTTCTCAACATTAGAGCATCATTATACTCAAGGTGGAATCATGCATTCATGAAGTTGGTAATGTTTTCCTATGCATCTTCCTCTCCCTTAAACTTGTCCAGCCTAGGCATCTCAAAGTGCCTAGGATACGCAAGACTCAATACTGAGGGGCACAAAGGTTGGTTTTGTATCTTATTCAATGTTAACTTTTGTCCATCTATGTTCTACTTTTCAAGATATTTAACCCTCTTAGTGAGTATCTGATATGCCTTCAAAGAAGTAATTTCTTGTTCTTGAAGGTTCACTCACGAAGGTAAGGGAGGTAATTCCATGTTTATCTGATTCAAGTGTCTGTACTCATCTCCCATAACCATGGATGGAGGTTCAAGATATGTCTATTCCTGATCTTCTAGCCCTACTCATTCCTCATTGAATTATTTTTGTTCGAGGTCCAGATGTTTTTGATGCTGTGAAGCATGGTGAGTATGCTCATTTCTTTACCTAGTTCTTCTCTCCTACTAAGAATCAATACATCTCTCATGTTGATATCTCTCACCACCTATGTGTGCATTCACTCAATCCAACCTCTCCACTAGGTCTTTGTGCTCAGCTCTTTCTTCCCTCTAGCATTGCTCTTATAGGCGTAGGTGCCTCTTCCTTCGCTCTTCTTGCTCAAGAGCTTTTGCACGCTCTCACTCAATGCATAATGCTTTATCTAACCTACGTATACAGTAATACTGACCTTCTACTAAAGGTTCATGTCTTTCCAACTATGTGTAAGGAGTTCTAATGTTTAGGCCCCTCGGGGAGGTTCATGTTGTGTTCTTACCCTTTTCCACCAAGGCAACTTGTTCTGTATACTATGTTATGTGTTGAGTACCCCCATGATTGGAAGTATTGTATGTGCTATAGGGTCACTTTGAAGCTTCCCTTGGTTTATTGGTGCATCTAGTATCTATGCTACATGAACTTCCTAAATTAGAATATTCAGTATCAATGCTTCTTGGATCTGGTCTTGAGGAAAATCGATACAACTCATCAAGTTGTTGGGTTCTCCATGGTTGATCCTGTGGAGTCCCATTGGCACCAATGAGCTTATAATCTAAGGGTACTCTCCCATCTACAAGGAGACTATAGGATATCCTGGGTCTATGACTAGATGTAGCCCTAATATCTTATCCCTCATTGGGCTGATCTATCCTATGTGTATCATGTGAAGCTTGGGGTCTTGCCGTCCTTCCATACATATGCGATGATGGAGGCCTTGATGCCTCATCATGTTGGTGTGATGATGGAAGCCTTTAACCCTCTGCATATTTGTATGATGAGAGAGTTTGTGATGCCTCTACATGTTGATCTGATGAGGGAGGTCATGATACCTCCACATATCGATGTGATGAGGGAGGTTTTGATACCTCTACATATTGATGTGATGAGGGAGGTCATGATGCCTCCGCATGTCTATGCAATGAGGAAGACCTTGAAGCCTCCTCATATTTGTGTGATGAAGGAGGTCACAATGCCTTTGCGTGTTTGAGTGATGAAAGAGGCTAGGAGGTCCCCTTATTTCTGTGTGATGAGGAACCAAGATGTGGCTCTCATTGGGGTTTCTCAAGGAGTCACCCCAAGGGTTGAGTTGTCACCCCTAAGACTTGTTGAACTTCATTCAATGACACTATGGGTGGGCGGATCAATGCCAATGTGACTGTGAGTGTGTGGAGCATCAATTTTTACCTTGGTGGTGGATCGAGGGTGGTTTCTCCGAGTGTATACCATGGTGACTTATGAGTTATCTTCTTAGGTAAATTCCAAACCATACAAATAAAACAAGTAAATGTTTATCTTGTTTAAGTATTTATGTGTGTGTTCCCTAAACTGTTTGGTGTGTTTTGATTCATTGGATATATAAGCTAACTCTCATCGTGTTTTTAACTTTTTGTTTGATGGTATACTTAAATTATTTAATGGATTTCACCTATATACTCGCACAAGCCAAATATGGTGATGAAATTCATACTCAACGAGGTAGCATAGGTACTACCAACCCTCACCCAACACCCCGTGCATAGTGATACAACTCGCAGGGAGGAGTGTGTTCTATTCTACATGATTAGGACAATTCTTGGGTTAGCCTTGGCCATGGATGGGTCTCGATGATACTCTTTCTCATGGGCCAACCAAGTGGTAATGACCTCCACTATTGGTCATGATCAACGGTTTGGATGTGAGAGCCCAACACTGCTGATATTAAAAATTAGACATGATGTGTGTGGGGTTATTTTTAACCTTACATGTAAATAAAATGCATCACCCAGTAAACATGATCTTTCCTATATGCCTAATATAAAATATATTTCATTTCAGAAAGATGCATTTATTCAGCTTATATGAATCTCAGAGAATGCATTATATTTTATGAATTAATGGCCAATAGCTAGGCCACATGCAAGAAAACTAAACACACAAAGGCCTAGCACACTAGAGACTAGGGTAGACCTTATAAGTAGAGGCCCGTTTTTCCTAGCAGCGCCTAGAGAAAACTAAATAAAATCCTAGGAAAACTCAAACGCATTTTATTTTTCCATTTTTTTTATATTTTCCTTAGAAAAAATGATTTAAGTTGTTTTTTTCTGGAAACAAGTTGTAGACAGAAAACACAAAGAAACAGAGAATGCAACCAACCTCAAATCTTGATCTGATGATGGAAATTTTTCTCTCTGACACACTTTTATTTCGATTGTTGTTGACCAAAGTGATTGCTACTGGCTGCTAATTACAAGAGCAGCTAAGATCTTATGGTTGCTATTGACTAGAGTGGCCAAAACCTGTTGTTCACTATTGACCACAACGACTGAAACTGCACATAGAAAACCCATTAATATTAGTAAATCGATAAAAATAAAAACTTGGTGGGGATCCCACCATGATCACCATATGTGCAACCCCAAAAATTATGCACCACAAATGAGCCTACTTGTGATATTGCTATTATTATATCAAATACAAAAAGTAAAGGAAGCACACAAGCACATATAACGTGAAAGTAAAAAGCAAATAAATCTTCTTTTATTGATGCTTTCAGATCTCGGTTACATGTACGTCCCTCTAAGGGATACTCATTTTGATACAATATATTACAAGTGGGGCAATGATGAATATATCCCCCGTAAGGGGATAGTGCACCTTCATAGACCTCTTGATCTCACACACCAAACTGTATGAGGGCTTATTGATGCCTCCTTCTCCCGATTTTATCTTGGAGGGATCTCATGCTCTGGATACTTCAAACTAATCCTATGAACTTGTATCTACGGACATGGAAACAATAGGGTATAGTAAGTATTCCAGATGCCTCCTCGAATGAGGCTATTAGTATCAAATCTGATAAGTAAGATAAATAAGAATAATTTGATTAAATGCAATGAAACTAATGAAAAGCGTGTGCATATCTCAGGGAAAAATAATGTAAATGCATAAATAAATCAGATCTATACTAAGAATAAATAATAAAGTAGAAAACAATCGGATCTAATGCTATAAAAAAGGAAACTAATGTCTAAACCCTAGGTTACGCCTACGGGCCACTGTCTAGGACATCGGCTACAGAAAGATCATGTTTTATCTTGATCCAAGGGTTGTAGTCTTAAGTTCCTCATTCCAATTAATGTTCAAGGGTCACGAGTTATGTCTTAGTACACTAGTTGGCAGTGAATAGTAATGGATATGAATAGCGAGTACGTAGTCTCTTCTCAGTCGTATAACACTTCATTGCTCCTCGAGGGTGCATAGATTCGCTCTCTAATCTGACAGAGCTTCACTGCATAAACTCTAAAAATTGTGGATCTCTTTTGCTCTTCATGGGAGAGTCCATATGTATACTTTCCTCCCTTTTAGATCTAGACTTTGGCTTCCTGGAGAAGCTTCAATCCAAATTACATGCAACTGACTGTCACGAGTGGAAAGCATCAGTCACAAACTGGCATTAAAGGGATAGTTATGAGGAACTCATGGAGTTCCTCACCAAAATCCTTCCATAAATAATACAAGGTTTAGTTAAACTACATGATTTGGACCCATGTTCATGGCTAGACCATGCATGGTGCTATCCACTATCACGTTCAGTGGCTAGGTGTGGTCGCTACAGTCTTTAGTGGCCAGATGTGGCGGTCACTCTACTTGAGAGTGACCAGGCCTAGATGGGCTAGAACTGCCCTTTTTGAGTGTTCAGGACCATTTCTTACTCTTGGATAAGTCCAAGAGGATTCATATGGTCTACAAATGTGTCCATATGGGTAGTCTCCTAAACATGACGTGTTTTAGGTGTCTACAATTGTATGCATGATTTCTTTTTAAAAAATGAACATCTTTTGCTTACCTTCATATGTTTGAATTGTATGTTTTCTTGTGTATGATTTTTCATCCCATAAAGTTGCAAGGGATCATCCTACAATGAAACAATGATGATCCTAGCTAGAAAATAATATCATTTGCATTGCACTTATAGTAGGTCATTGAGCTAGTGGAGTCCCTCGACTACTTTCATAAAATCTCATCATTTCATTTGGATCTTTTAAACTATAGAAAAAAAATTTGGTTGTGACAAGTATAATATGGTCACCAATTATGACCCAACTACAGCTAGATACCTTGGCTTCTTTTTCTAGGAATCAAAAATTTCTAAAAGAACTTATGTGCATCACCTTGCTTGCTCCTACGCTTGTTTTCTACATTATTGGATGTCATGTTTAATTGTCTATGTTCCTATGCTCTCTCTAGACTTGTTAGTACTCTATGATGATGTTGATACTACAATTTCAACATAAGAGTGGTATATAAAAGGGCATTTCTAAGATAATAATTCATGCCCTAAGCAAAAATCTTCCAATCCTTTATACAATATATTTTTATCATCACATCTTCTAATTTTTATTTTCACCTAGAAAAAGTAGATCATAGGATTATTTGATGTTTGGTAAGTACTTAAAAATCTTATAAATCATCCAATAGCATGGGATAATTCTTTGAAATGTTTTTTCTCGATGAAAGGATCTATCAAAAATATCAATCTCATCAAAAATTTGTTCTCAAAATATCATGCTCATCAAATCATGGTTTATCCTTCTATCCAAATATAATTTTTGGTAGAATCATTCTCCACTTGGTAAGTGTTAGCAATTCCTATATGCCCAAAAAGTGAGGAATGATTTTTTCAAACCTTCTTCTTTGATATAAGGGTCTATCATATATCAAAATCGATAACACACATAGAAATTCTAACATATCAAAAAGTATGATCAAGTTATGATTTATCCTTATATCCAAATAGAAAGTTTAATAGAATCATTCACCACTTGGTAAGCGTTAGCAATTCCTATACACCCATAAAGCAAGGAATGAATTTTTCAAACCTTCTTCTTTGATATAAGGGTCTATCATACATCAAAAATGACAAAAAATATAATTGTGTCAACACCCTAGCAATTTGTGATTCATTCTTATATCCAGCCAGAAGGTGGGATAGAATTATCATTGCTTGACAAGCGTTAGAATTCCTATATGCCCAACAAGCAAGGACTAACTCTATCAAACCTTATTTCTTAATATAAAGGTCAATCACAAACTTAATTTCATCAATTATCACATTTTATCATTATACCTAACATGGATGAATGACATACAATTACTCAATACCAGAAAAAATATTCAAAAACATCGAATGATATTGGATAATTAAATCATAAATCTTATCCAAGTATAATATTTTATCATAATTATCGTATAATCACCTACTCCTAAATCGAGGAACTATAATGAAACATAATCATTGATAAGCCCATATCATCAATATTCTTGACATAAATCTAATAATTTTTGAAACTTTTAGATCATCAATACATTTTGTACATATGATGTATGTTGCATTTAAATTTTCTTAATTATATGATTGTGTGTGTGCATAAACTACATATATTAATTCACTATTTTATTTCACTTCATTGGACTATAGTGATTATATTCTTAATACTATACCAAGAATCATGTGCTAGCGAATTCCAGTCATATTGCATGGCATAGTCTTTCCCCAGAAAGGCATGAACTCAAGAGCCTCTCGGGAAGGGGAGAAACAATAATTATTTATCATCTAGATAATTTATTTGGCTTCAAAAACATTCTATGGGGAATAACCCTTAATTTCTCCTCCTTCATTGAGAAGCATTGAGATATTACTCATATATCATCCATCATTTTATCATTAATATCATCATTGCATGCCTGCACTTATATATTGGTTGTGTGTACACGTAGAAAAATAGGGGTTTTGCAATGATATGATGATTACCACTAGTAGGATATCACTTGCTTGCATTCAATACACACTAAGTCCAGAATACTCTTGCATGATTTAGATATATACATGATTCTTCCATATATGGTTTTTCTGTGTAGTGTTTGTTTATAAAGATAGCATGTTATCATTGGAATAACTATGATATCCTTTTAAACAAATACTAGCATGATAGAAAAAATAATCTCCATCTACATTTAGCTTGCATCTCAACATAGTTGAATACCACATATTGATTTACTTCATTGGGTTTGTCCCCTACAATATCTTTAACAAAGCTTAGCATGTATAAGGTGTTATTTGTTAGGTTGTTATGGGTAAACAAAATCATAAACTAAATCATTTAATCTTCTCCATGCACTATTTTTGTGATGATGACATTTTTTCCCAATATGGTGCAACCTTGTTATGGTCACAAAAAATGCTACCTTGGCTAAACATTGGATACACAACTATCATGATGCAATAAAAAATCTACGCTATACATACCATTATAGGATTTGGGTCCTAAAATGCTAACGGCATGTCATCAGAATACACATTGGATTCTCTATTTGCTTACTTGAAATAATTGCTTGTTTCATGCTTTGGTTAATACATACACCAAAGAATAAAAGAACGAGAAAATAGTTCAAGTCAAAACATTCTCTAAGTTTTAGGGATCTAAAGTTGTAATGTCTTATAGAATCTTCATTCTTTTTAAAAATTTCTTTCATTTTAAGCCCTCTTATTAGGGCTTTTCAATTAAAAAATGGTGCAACATTTCATTTTCTTACAGGCCCTAATAAGGATTTCAAATGATAAACCTTCTTACAAATAAATATTATCTTTAGCAAAAATTTTATAAAGACAATTTGACATCTTCAAAACTGTTAAAAGTATGATAAAGAGCAAAAATATTATGAAATCAATATTCTTGATGGCAAGATCCCTAATCCTATCAACAAAATGAGCAATACAAATAGTGAACTATTTTGAATGAGATATAAATAAAAGTACTATATTAGGGCATCGACTACCCATTAGCATTGTACTATATCAAGACATCAACTGTTTGCTACCATTGTACTATATCAGGACATCAACTATTCATTAACAATATATTGTATCAGGACATCAACTATCCATTAGAATTGTACTATATCAAGACATCAACTTTCTACTAGCATTGTACCATATCAATATATTAACTATCTACATAACAAAAAAAGGCATTGATTGCCTACAAAAACAACAATGTATCTATGTTTTTGTCTATTAATCAGGCTAAAAGAGTCGCCACTTAGAAGTAAAGTATTTTATTGGACATAAGCTATCCTATGGCATGGACTACCTAAAAATCAATCATAGTCATATTAGCGCTTCTCATTTATTAGGCTAAGAGGCCACTGCTTAGGGTCTACTAAAAAATAAATAATTATTTTGTAAAGAGATATTAGGTTATCCTTACAAATGGGTATATATACAATATATAATAATTTAGGACTGGATGCCTAGGTTTGACCTTTATTTTCACAAAAAAAATAAATTTATGAAAATACCTTTCTCTCTTCCTAGCTTGTGGCAAACCATATCAATATTTTTAAACATAATTTAATGTGTGTAACATCTCAAAATTCAAAAATCAAGATATCTTGAAATTATGTGAAATTTATTTTGGACCCTGATCATGGTGTTAATCTGATTATTTCAATCTTTTTGAAATTCAATTTTACACATTCGTTATCCTTCACATTATTCTTCAATATCTTTATCAAATAAGCATTCACCATGTCACACTTATTAGTCACATTATTTTATTTTTTTTTGGTATAAGGTAGAGGTGGTTATAAGGTCCACAAACCTTTTACAAAGTCAAAATGGGCTGGTTCTAGCATCAAGCCCGTATAATCAAAATACAAAATGGATCTTTATAAGACTCACATTAAGCCATACTTAGATTCCACAGTCCTATACTTGTCGCTTGACTATTCAGGATAAAACAAAAACCAAACAACACCTAGCACTTACTAACACTAGGTTGCTATATTGTACACTTGTCACCTCCCAGGCCCCAGCAAATGGGATGCCTTTAGTCACATTATTATTTGACATTAACTTGTTTTGAAATTAGGTGAAATATCCATCAAACCCTTTTTATACATTAGATTTTTTAAAAGAAAAAGTAATTCAATAAAAATGTCAAAGCAATTTAGAAACCAAATTTTTACTCATCAAGCCATACAATGAAACTTATCTAACATTATCAAAAAATCACTAAATTCATTTTCTTATCCACACAATCTAGACAAAATTTTCACATCATGACAAATCAATACCACATAAAAATCATCATGGAACAATACAATGATTGATATATATGCATCGTTTAGATCTAGTGTATCACAATCAACCAAATTTGGTACACTCAAATATTTTAACCTAGCTAAAGCATCTCAAAATTGAAGCTTTTAAGCCACTTAAAAAAGTTAAAATTTCCAAGCTAATAAGATAATCCTAGGTCTCAAACCCACCATTCCTTAGATTCCATAAGTATTAGTAGATGGGAAGACCTGGCCAAGGCCCTTATAGATGAGTATGATGACCCTGGAGATCCCTAAATACTCTGCACCCAGTTTTCACTCATCAATAAATCCATTCATGAAAAGCTCTCTTAATTCAACATTCACTTCAAAAGAATGTAGACTAGAATATCTCAAGAATACCAACCCTCCCACCCTCAGGTGTACCTATACTATATTCATGCCCTACATCCTGAGCTAAGCCTCTTGATACAACAGTCAAATATTAAGATATTCCCATAAGTGTTTCAAGAAGCTATAAATGCAAAAAATATGTTGATCACCATGGGAAAACTCCCTCCTAGAGAGGTTGATCCTTGGCATATTTTGCATGGTTGCAAAATTATTAAAGAAGTACAGTTGTGGACTAAAAAGGGTCCTAGTGGTAGACTATGGGTAAATCAAGGGATCAACCCATAGATTTTGAAATAAGATCTAGAAGAAGTTATGTCATACTCCCAGCACTATGGGTGAGGGAACGAGCTACCCTTGGACAAGGTGATATCACCATATCCCATCCCATATCTCTACTTTTATTAAAGGCATATTGAAGGTCCAGCTAGGAAGAAAACTAAAAAGCAACAAGATCTAGAACCAGAGGAGATTGTTAACAATGCCTATCCATTCTGAAATAAACTTCCTCCACACAATCCATGGTGGATGATAGTTCAAAGACATAACCATTTAAGTAGTGGAAAGGTTTGCAATAATAAAGTATATTTTTTGATGTACAGTACCAATAGTTTGTGCACTACCTTTCAGGACCTCAATCATGAAAATAATGAGTGCCATAAAAGGATGAGGTTTTAGTGAATAAATCTCTTGAAGAAAGGAAGCTTGAGGTCTAGAAGTATTTATACCTACCTTCAGTAACATTGGAGCAATGGATAGAAAATGTGAACCAATTGCAAGACCTAACCAATGGATCACATCATACAAAGCAAGAGTTGAGGTGAGATCTATTAGCAAGACCCAGAGTGGATTTGGCTAATCTCTCCTTGAAATTTTTGTTTGGTGAAAGTATAAAAGTATATCAGAATAACACCTTAGATTTTTGTAAGAAATAGTGTAACCCATGCTACTTGTCAATTTTTTTTAAAAAGGGAATGATACACAATTGTCTGATAAGCCTAGGGGTAGAAGTACCAATAGTACCTTTCATAGTATTGAAGAGTTGGAGCTAGCTATAGAAAGGGTGGGACCCAGGTATCCACATTTCAAAGGGAAAATCATCAAGGTCCTTGGAATTATTAGAATACTTGTAATGATGTTATTGGGTTTACTTGATTTATTGTACTAGATATCATGGTCATAGATATTCCTTTGTTATGTGGCATTTACCTCTCTAAAGCATCAATTTCACTTTTTGGGTTTTGCATTGAAGAGGAAGTTAATGGGATTCGCATCTTTGGAAAAAGGAATATTTTTGAGGTCATCGGCCAAGATATTCATCCTTTTATAATTGGAGACTATAAGCGACCACACATTAGTTATCCTATGATTGTATCATTTGGAGACAGAGAACCTTTTCCAATGGGGTTCACCAGAGGGCTTCTAAAGCAATGAGGCATTGGTTGGAGGGACCCTTTTTATTATTCAAGAAAAATTAGAAAATAATTTTGCAAAGGTCAAGGACCATTTTCATAACAAGGATATAAAGGGAGTGATAAAAGGTTCTAGATGTTTGAGGTATGAGAGTTTTGAGGGAAACCCCATATTCGTGACTTACCAATGGGATAAGTATTTCGAAGAATAAGAACTTGCAAGAATGAATATTAATTCACATGATATGAGATATAAAGGGTCGTGACATTAGTACACTCAAGAAGGCATAATTCACATATCACATGGTGAAAGCTTTAAGGAAAAGTAAAAATTCAAAGCCATTTGGTCCAGATATTGTAGGTTCATAGGTTAAAAGTATATGAAATATTTAGAGCCAGGTGCAAGCATGTGCACTACATTTTTGTGTACATAATTGACATTTAAATAAATGGTTGACTAAAGCTATTGTAATAAAGCTAATATTGAGGGGTGACACCCATGGCAAATATGTATCATAATGTTTCTAGTGTAGTGAAGGGTTGAATCATAATGAGGGCCTCTGAATATGTTGCCCAAATGGATACTAGACAGTCAAGCTATAAGCTCAATTAAAATACACTAAACAAAGTAGTCTAGCTTCAGTACTTTCTAAATCTAGCCAATATATACATCATCAATAGATATCATCTTCATAGATTTATAAAAGGTTGAAAACTTGTTTGTAAGATAGTTTGAGGTATGATATGGGTCACGATTAGCTATTTTTAGAAGGCAAAGGAGAGGTTTCTTAGATGAGGGAGTTTAAGTTCATCCTTGTCAAACACCGTAAGCGGATGAAAAGTAGATATGGATTTCCATGCTTGGTAATCTACCTACCTTGGAAGTGGTCTTGCACCTTGATGGATTATGCATATGGGACTTGCACCCTGATGGAGTATGCATATCTATTTATTGGTGGTGTATGGTTCTCTATTTTTGTGTAACTCCAATTCCCTTTGTCCCCTCCATTTTTTCTTTGTTTCTCCAGGACACTAGTGTTTTTTCCTATGTGTTCCTCATAGCCTTTTTTTCCCTCTCCATTTTTATTTCTCCTTAGTTAAATAAAGGTGGTTGTTGCATTTATTTTCATTCCTAGCATCATCTAATCACTACCATTTCATATGTATTAGGAGGTATTGTTTTCCTTGCTCTATAGACCATGTATATAGTCCTCCTATGTTTTTGCTTAGTTCCTACATTGTTTTGTCTTATTGTTCTTTTCACATCCCTATTTGAAGCTTTCTCTATCATATTGTATCTTTACTTACAAATTTTCATGATTTATTACCTTGAATTCTACTATAATTTTGAGAGGATAAGGCTCTCAGTTCCCCTTTACGAGTAAAGTTCCCCGAGAGATTCTAAAATATAGACCCAAAAGGGGCCACATACTTAGTGGAATTATGAATTTCTAGCTACAAAAGAAAAATGTATTCATGACAGAGTAGAGTTCCACATAAAATATAAATTTTGTATTTGTGTCTAGCAAAATCTAAAGGAGCTAAAAGATGATTTCAAGGTGAACCAATTCCTGGCTAAAGAATCTATAGGTTCTCATGCCTAAATAACACTAACATACTATGATGCAGTAGATCTTGGGAAAGAGAAGATACTCTAATGCCCAACCAAGATAAGCTCTGTGTTATTTCCCACTAATCAGCTATGCAAGAAACGTTCTATGATCAACGCAGTCAAATTTGGCTGAGTGGAATTCTGAGTTGTGGAATACAAGGAGCAATGATGGCATATGGGAAGTTTCCATAGCAGAGGTCCATAACCATACATGTTTTATTAGAGGAAGTGAGAATTTAAAATCTTCTAAAAGATAAATTTTGTAGTCAACATGGTCAAATGATGTGATGCGAAATACAGAGTTGTATATTCTAGGGAGCAATGATAATATTTTCCAAAAGGCCAAAGTAGAATGAGATTTCTGTAATCAAACAGTTCAAGTCTGACTTAGTGTAAATTGAAATAGCAAAGTTTGCAAGAAGTCGTTAGCAGCAACAGAAGCCAATTCCATAGTCAGAGCAGTCAAACCTTACTCAGTGGAATTCGGAGTTGTGTATTCTTTGAAAGTTTGTGATATATTTAAAAACCCATACTCCGCAGTAAATATGGTCAAACCAGGACTAGCAAAAAATGAACCAGTGGATTCCAAAGAAGACAAAGGTAGCGAAACTTGACAAAGGCAGCAAAAAATATTTGGGAAGACCAAACATCACCGGAATCAAGATCCAACTATATTTTTAGTTGTAAATTAATGGTAGAATATTCTTGCAAGAATTAAGAGTGATCCAAATTGATCTATAATCTCTCTAGCCGTAGAATTTGGTTAAGAAGTTGAGCTTGCAAAGTGTGGAGATACAACATTGATGGAGTAGAACTCAGTTCTCTTCTTGAAGATTCATGAGAGGCCACCACCTCAGTACTCTGTTGTTTAACAGAAGGAATCCTTGTAATGTTTCAGTGTGTTAATCATTATAAAAAAATCTATATAAGGAGATTGAACCCCCATAATTAAGGGTTGGATCTAGAGTGTTTGCCTAATATATTACTATAATTATTGAAATATCAATAGAAGTAGCATTACTTGGATGTTTGCCTCTAATTATTCATATTTACCAACTATAGATTCATTCTATGAATGCATTTTTGTTACTGCTTTATGGTTAGTCAATTTTGCTGATATTGGATTGCTAATTTAGAGCACCTTGGAATGGTTCATACCTGAATAAATATTGTAGAAGACTTATATTTCTATTAACCTAAGTGTTGATCTAATTATGCTATTTGGATTATTAGCAATTAGGTGTTTGAAATAGTTTTTTGAGCATTTTTTTATTCTAATGGTGAATATGTTGAGTTTTGATTGTTGTTTGTCTCAAGTGTGGCATACTGGAAATATGATTGATCAAAATATTCTTGTTATTTGTCAATGTTGTTAGATCTATTCGACCACCTAATTTCTTGATTTTTTTCTAACCTTACCCTATTTCTATCCCTAAACTTACACTTTTAATTGAGCTTAATTAAGTCAAAATCTGAAATAGTTTATAAGGTACCAACCTACTTTGGAGGTTGAATTGAAGTATATCTCTGATCCATCCAATGTCAGGGTTTGAGTTGTGATTAGTGGGTATACACCTACCAGAAGTCATAGATTCATAGTTATAGTTCAAGGTTCCCTTGATATCAATTCAAACCCCAACAGGTCCTCTTAGCCATCTAATATTTTAAACATGGGCTAACTCAAAGCCATCCACTTTGTACCCTACTTGCTCCCTCTAAAAGTGCTAAACTATCTGTTCAAGATGAAGGTCATCAATCTCCATTCAATTTGGCATCATCACCCCCTTAAAGGCTCTCCTACCTATCTCATGAGCAGGTTTATACATAGTGGTGAATATTAGCTAATTGGATGAATATTAGGATTTTAAAAGTGTAAATTGGCGAATATGAAGACTCTCGACATCAGCCCATTCGCTTAAAATTTTTTAGATCAATGATTTTTTAGGGTCAATTCACCATAATATATATCCAAACATAGGTATATTTGTACTCATTGGAAATCTCTTTTCGAGCCTAATCTAATGGTGGTATTTTTATTAAGTTATAAGGTGATTTAATGGGTAAAAATATATCCCAAATATGAGATTACATTTTAGGGCTTCAAATGTCCTAAATTTTGGTGTGAATATGATTGATTTGATTTGCTTATGATTCACCATGATTCCCATTTATTTCGACTAGGATTCACCATTTTTTTACAAGTACATTTTGAGTCCAACCCGTTATGCATAACCCTGCTCATGAGTCTTGTCCCATCTAAAATCGATAGGAACATCTAGATCTACCGGTGTCATATGTAATCTCATAGACCATATAATAGTTATGTGCTCCCACTCCTAGACCTATAGTAATAGACAATAGATAAGGTTTGTCCCCTTCTTGTAAGCAATAAGGTGAAATTTTGGTTGAGCCTATAGAGAATGAAGGATCCCTAGATAAATTGCATACAATCATCCCTCATTTGGATAAAGATCTCAAAAAGCCCCTAGTACAATAGTCTCTTATTGGTGTCTCCTACCAAAAAAATTGATACTATATCGTATAATAGTGTTATCAATTGATCTAGCAACCCAGCCTATAATATGGCATTAATGTCAATGCCATAGTGCCTCAACTAAAAGTGGCACCTATGATTCAACCTCAAGATGGATTTATCCTAGTTATATCTCATCCATACATGAATGCCTTGAATAGGTACTTGTAGGATCCTTTAGACATCCTTCAGAGTGGTAGTCATCTCCCCTATCGATAGTAGAAATATACCACACTTATAGTGTCATCCCTGTGCTAGAGTAGTTAGAAGGGCATGGTCAAGCTCAATATTTTGCATGGTAGCCAAGTACAACATACCCACTACATCTAACATATCCTAATTTGTGGATGTCACCATTGTAACTATGCATTGGAGGGTGCAAGGGTGACAATCTCTGCACTATAACACTTTGTACACCTAAAACTAAGAAATAACTACAAAATAGAAGTTAAAATTTTAACTAAGCAATTTAGATAAGCTAATTTACAATTTTGGTGAATATGCCTACTAGTGAATCCATCAATTGGTGAATACACCAAAAAAAGTGAATCTATCGACCTACAAAAATTGTAAATAAGTTGAGCGACATATTCGAGTCAACATATTCATGCACATGGAAAAAATACATTAACAATGGTGACCTAACTACAAAATGACAAAAATAAACTAAACTAATAGACATAAAAAGTCCATACCTCAAGCGAGGCCCCACCTAGGCCTATTCCTCCGTGTACTTTGTGTAAGTGATGAATTGGACATCCCAGTTGTGTCATTTCATAAAACCCTAGCATTTTCTCCATAGCACTTTTTTTCCCTTTGTGTGATAAAAATAATATTTATTACCCCCCTTTTCCTTTTTTTTAACCCAATTTGGGTAAAAACTTGTCTTCTACAAATATCCAACCATCCTATTTGATTTCCTTCATAACTACATTTGGTCCCTCAAAAACTTGAGGGGGCACCCAACTAGGGGTATCAACCAGTTTTGAAAACCTTGTATTAGCCATAGCAAGAAATTTAATTAGTAAAAACTCAAAAAAATTTACTTTTTGCTAAAAATATTTGTTTTTGTTACATTTTACCCCGTATTGATTAATCAAATCCTAGTCACCATATTTTTCTCAAAAATGTAGGCATCTACAGCTATTTTTGATGCATTTATCAAAATTTTAAATGCATCAAAAATGGGAAAAATATAGATACCTAAAATCAATCAACTTCAAGCAAACCAACAACGTAGCTCAATTAATCATAACAAATCAATCAACTTCAAAAATTACAAAAAAAAACACAATAGGGGAAAATCCATCGACTTAGAGCTAATTCACCCTAAAGTGAATCCACTTTTAGCATGGAGTATTCACAAAAAATCAAAATTCTCCCTTAACTACCCAATTTTACCTCTAATGATCACTAGAGCAAATACACAAAGTTGAAAATCTACCTACCAGCATATTTGTTTAGGTGATGTATTCACACCCAAAAATCCAAAATCTAATTTGTGCCTATAGAAGCCTTCTGATGCACAAATCTTGCCTTGAATGATAACTTGCAAGAATAAAGGGTCATTGATAAGGGAATGGGATGGATCCTCATCTACTTCCCAAATGATCCAAAACTTAACCTAATCCACTTCTATTAGTAAAATTAGCAGCAAGTCAAACCAACCAGCATACTAACCACCTTGCCTCACCTATTTGGGAAATTATAGGAGGGAAAAACCCTATAAATTGACCCCTTGGAGAAGCGTTTGGAAATGATTATCTCTCCCAACAATTTTTTTCTAAATTCACTAGCAAAACAAACAAGCAATGAAGTTTTGTCAAAATATTTCATGGAGCCACCAATAATTATGCCATGAAGTAAGGAGAAGGTGGCATCTTGTATTTCGAATCTTGGTTATACATTTTTTTAACATGCATTTTATTTTATGTTTCAATCATCCTTAAATTTTTATTTATTTCAATTCACATTTATTGTATGAAATCATATATGCTGCATTTTTTAATCTAACCATTGCTTTGGTAAAGGATTTATCTTTTACTATCTCTATAGGTGTATTAGGAGGCTCTTACAGGATATAAATCATCACCAAAATTCTTATTGTATTAGCCAAGATCATCTCTAGTTGGTTCCCAATCATACTTTCTAGTTCATTCATGGGTTGAGAAAATCTGCCAACCAAACCTATTTTAGGTAGTGTATTCTCATAGCCTACCTGCATCATCATATCGTTAGATAACACCATTTTTCTATTCCCTAACATCCAAAGTGAATTCCTCGATTAGACCCATATTAGGGATGTATTCACACTAAGTATCTTTGTAGTCACTTTGATATAAACTTTCATATTTTGTCCTCCAACACCCAGAGTAAAATTATCGACTAAACTTTTTTTAGATGGTGTATTCACTACCTCTCTAAGAAGCCTCACATTTCCTATCCCCTTGACATCTATTCCATTAAAATATTTCCCTATGCATCTTTTAGATGGTATAGAAGGGTCCAATTGTCAACATATCCTACCATTTCTTCATTTTAGTTATTATAGCGAATCTATTGAGTAAAACAATTATAGTTGGCATATTCGCTATAGTTCTTTTTGCATCCATATCCAAGGTAATTTCACCTTAATTTTTGCATAAACAAAGGGACTGACTATGCAAACCAATAAAAAGCAATCATATTATTGTTTGGCAGGCCCTAAAAATATAACATCCATCTTTTTTGTTAATTTTGCAAGTTTTAAATGAATCTACCAACTAAAAGAATTATAGTCGACAAATTCGCTCAGGGAGCGTATTTGATTCTAGATGATGTATTCACACCATCCATGAAAATATGTAAGTACCTTTGATCCTCTAGTTTTCTAGATCATTTCATAGACTTGTTTATTTTTTTTTGTTTTGTTCTCTTCTTTTTAGCACATATAAAAGAGAAAAATCAAAAGAATTGTTATATTTCACTTTCCTTTATATTTCACTTTCCTAGGTATATAAAATGAACATCACAAATATATTTTAATTAGGTTAATTTGTATGATTTTACCCTTCTTTCACCCTTGTCTTCATAAGAAAAGAAAAAGAGAATTTTCTTTTCATAGCAGAAATAGCAAAAATTATCAAAAGTAGAATCGCACATAGGATAAATACTTTATCTTTTTGGCATCATTGTTTTTATATCGTATTGCATTGCACTTTCATCTTGTACATTAAATCCTAAGATAGATACCCAAAATTTAGGTGTCTATAAAATTGAACACATCGAATAGATTAGGGAATCTCTAAATCCCTTTGTGAACCCAAAACTCTCCCACTAAATATAGTACTGCAAGCAAAATGTAGTCATCTCCAAAATGATAGGTTAGTAGCAACACTCTCCCACCCAAGTGTGGATGACTCTAGAAAGGGTAAAAATGTACCCCTAGGGTAAAAATCTCCCAATAGAGGATGCATGCCTTTTTGGCATTCCATAGTTTTACGATCAAATTGATTTCATCTAAATCAATAGACTAGAGGCTAATATGGTAACCCTATCCATGGACTTGTTTGATATTGTTGATGAGTATATAATTTTGTTTAAGAAACTAAAAGAGAACATTCAAATTACAAGAAGGTTTCCCAAGAGAAGAGAAGAACATGAAGCATTAGAGAAATAAAGGAATACTAAACTAATCAACATTATATTTAATAGTATGTCTAAAATATATGAGAATTTTTTAGTATTTAATATGCTTTGTGTGTACTCTCAATATTATCTTGCACCACCCATTGATAAGGAATTTATATACTTTTTCCACCATTAGTCTAGAAGAAATAGACATAATGGAAATTATTTTTTTAATTAGGCTCATCCAAAAGAATTTGTTGCCAACATTTAGAATGACAAGAAGCCAAAATATAATAATAATAAGACCAAGAAGTTTTTCAATAAGCCTACTTGTGATTTTTATAAAAAGGAAGTGTACAAAGCATTAATTTTATAGGATTTAGATCAAGAAATTTGAGGAAGCAACAAGAAAAGGGGTATTAATGTTGCTCTTTTCTATGCACAAGGTCAATACAACATTGATAGAGAAACCTCACAAGCACATGTTGTTAGATAATATTACATTATTTGGTACATGTTTATGTACCACCTTGGTACAATATTAGATGAGGTGTATATCTTATATCAGAGTGAGTTTGTATTTCATGTAATGTAATAATGTGTAGGAAATGCACAAGTGTCATGTAATTTATTGTGCAAGTGTTCCGAGTGTGAATGTGCACAAGTGTCCATTATGTAAGAGTGCACATGTGTCCTTAGAATAGGAAAGTGAAGAGTTTCAAAGAAGAGTGAAGGTCAAGAGTACTTCATATGAAGAGTCACATACTATTATATATTTGTGACAAAGCATTGTAATTGGTATAAAAAATGCATTGCACATAGCATGCATTAGTAGACCTTTATTCTATAACATTTTCAATATTTTCATGAGCATTTCCAAGTGATTATTCTATGAGTATTTTTGAGTTATTATTTTTTTAGTTATCTTTATTAATTTTATTTTACTACAACTTTATTATATATGATTATGTGGTCATTTACATTGAGTATTGAGCTACAAAATCTATCTATGGTATTAGATCCACAACATTTTTTCTTACATAGCTTTTTAAAGTTACAAATAGTATAAGGTCATTTTCACTAGCCAAGGAGAGACCAGTGAAGTTGAGGATATTACCACTGGATAAGAAAAACCAGTGAAGATAAGTATTTCCACTATCTAAGGAAAGACCAATGAAGTTAAGGACATTACCACTATGTTGAAGAAAAACCAGTGAAGACAAGTATTTCCATTGGCTAAGAGAAAGACCAATGAAGGTAAGAATTAATACCACTAGGTTGAAGGATAACCAATGAAGATTAAATATTCAATATTAAAAAGTTTTAGATAGACTAAGTTTACCTATTCCAAGAATAAATTTGGAATAGAAGATAATCTACAACATAGTTTCAGGTCTTGAAGATAGACCTTGATATTGACAAGAGAAAGGAGACCCAAGAGAAAAGAGGTCTCATAGAAGCAAACAAAGGAGACTTGAGAAAAGTCCCATTGAAGGCAAATTAAGAGACCCAAGAAATAGGTCCTATTGAAAATTTTGATAGAGAAAGTAAACTTGAAGGTAGAAAAAGACTTCAACATAATTCAAGATAGCATAAAGTCTTGAAGATAATCCTTGCTAAAGGACAACAAAGAACATAAAAGGAAGTATTCTGGTAGTCCACATTGGACAGCAAAATCAAAATATTTAGAATAGCAAAAGAGGAAGGCAGTATTTGGAGTGAATTCCACAAGGGAAATATTAAAAGTAGGATGTCACAAGGACTATCTTGAAGAGAAAGGTAACATTTGAAGGCCACAAGTGTAATATTGAAAGCAAGTTAAATATTACAATAGCATCAAAGGTAGAATAATTGAAGCTATAGAAAGTAGCATATTCAGTCAATAAAAATACTGAAATCTTCAAGAACAACATTAAAGATAGAGAAAGAGATAGAAAATAGTTCTAAGAGAAAGAAATGAGTTTCAAGAAAGATCTCATTGGTTTTGGGACAATCATTGTCATTCGATGACAATCCCATAGATAATAGAGAAGTAATGCTCAGAATTAAATTGAGCACAGGGGGGAATAATTAAGGCTCAAAGGAACTATAAGAAATAAATAAGTATATAATTATATACAAGGCAGAGAAATTTGCATATTAAAGGTGATTAAGTGTATTTTAAGAAGTTAAATTATTAATGGTTGCAGGTATTCAAGAGGACAACAT
The DNA here is from genome assembly GCA_028583015.1 of Wollemia nobilis. Lineage (NCBI taxonomy): Eukaryota > Viridiplantae > Streptophyta > Pinopsida > Araucariales > Araucariaceae > Wollemia > Wollemia nobilis. The sequence continues at coordinate 8,706,106 of JAQPPZ010004166.1, forward strand.
AGTGTAAGTTTAATCTTGGAGAGAACCTTGCACCAGTGATCCAATGCTTGAGTTTCTTGCACCTATATCTGCAAGAGGATAACAAAGTGAAACAAAAAAGGAAGAAAGCATTAGTAAAGTAAATAGTAAGGAGAAGAACATAATATCCATTAGCACTATGAAGCATCTAAGAATGCTAAAGTAGAATAACAAGCAACGTCAAGCAAGGTAGAGTTTAAGGAAAGCTAGGCAGAACTAAAAGTGCTAGCAAGTTGAAGGCTCAAGAACTAGAGAAGAAGATTGCAGGCTCTAGAGGAAATAAAAGGCCTCCATAAATAAGTCATAAGAAAAGATAGACAAGTACAAAATAAGGAAGAGAAAGAGATTTGGCCATTTACGGTGAAAGCAAGGTTTCAACCAAGGGCATATTTATATGGTCAAGAATAAATAGCAGAGGTAAAGTTTATAAAGGAAGTATTACTTCCTAGCTGCATTCAAAATTCAAATAGAGGCACCTACAAAATTAGAAATATGCATGATTAAGAAGCAAATATGCACTAGACTAAGGTTATTCAAGAAGCATCTAGTGTAGTCTAGAGGAGCGTTATAGTAGCACCAAAAACAAAGGAATGTCATAGAAGTGTCATTCGTGAGATCTTATTATATGCTCCTACAAATAAGAAAGCATTACAATCAAGGAAAGATTTGTAAGAACAATCTATGTTAGGGACAAGGTATTCACATCTACATCTACACAGAGAGCAAGAACATCAACAATAGATGAAATATTAAAAGTGATCAAGGAAGTAGTGAAGGGTGAATAGTTTACCATATAAAGTTGAGCAACCAAATAGTGCCAAGTCAAAAGCTTATAGCACCATAACAAGGTAGTAAAGCTCCAAAAGAAGTGTAACAACACTCATTCCAAAGAAGACAACAAACATTAAGTGTAGCACCATCAAGACAATCTGTTGAGTGATATTTTTGTCCAATTACAAAAACATACCCACAGTCAGGATTCTGTTAGGATATCCTCTCTTGAAAGAAATGTTTTAATTTCCCAAGGTTTTGTTTGATGTATTCAATCTGCTTGTAAGCTTATCAATATGTGAAATGTAGAGTTAGTTGGATACCTCAGAAATGCATGATTGTTAACAAGGGGCTTGTTTAATTGATCTAATTTGCAAAAATTCAAGTTTGTAAAAACTTTGTTGTTCATGAAAATTTGTTAAAATGTGTAGTTAATTATCAAATATTCACTTCAGAATAATAACCTTGAAATTCAATAAATATTTGATTTTAACCTTTGAAACTTATTTTAATCAAATTATCCAAAATTTTAAAAAAATTGTATTTAATATTATTATTTGGACAATAATTGATTAAAATCAAATTATTATTATAAACTATGCAATGTCGTTATTTCAAATTTTCATATTGAAATAATCATTTACCTTCATGAAATTTTGAAATTTGAATTTTCATCTTTATGTATTTTTTTAGGGTTTTGATTTTTTTATTCGATGATTTTTTTTTTTAAATACAAAAGCTAGGGTTTAGGAAAAGAATAATAAAATGAAATAAAACAAAATAAATAAAACATATGGTAACCTATGGATTTTCACCCTAAACTGCAAAGAAGATAATATGAACATTAACCAAATTTAAACATTTCTGTCCTCACACAATCTGTATTAAATCTGGTGCAATATTCTAAGAAAATAAAAAATATATTAAAATTATTGTTTAAATAATCACACCATGCATGCATTATTCAAATAGACACAATCTGCATTAAATCTCGTGCAATATTATAAGAAAATAAAAAATATATTAAAATTATTGTTTAAATAATCACACCATGCATGCATTATTCAAATAAATATAATATATTAAAATAAAAAATATATATATTCAATTAAATGTTTCTTCAAAAAAACCTTAAAAAACCTTAAATCTTAATTGGATGAAAACCTTCAATTCAACAACCATAGAGGAAACACTTTCTTCGACAACTAACTATGATATCCAATTCCTCTTCTTCCAAAATGCTTCCGACCCCTTCTCCTTTAGTCTCAACGACTATTTGTAATTTTACAATTTTTAGTTTTCAATTTTCATAACTATTTCTAAAGGGTTTCAACACAAAGTCATTCTTCTTCAGAAATTATATTATGGGTGTATTGACATATTTATAAAATTAATATATATTTTAGAGCACCGTACATACAAAATCTTGGGACATTCTTTATACTCAATCTTCAATTGTTTCCAAAAGCAATCCATGGTCCCCTCTTTCAACTTCAACGCCCAACTGCAATTCTTGACATATCAATCTCAATTTGTCCAACCACAAAGGCAATGTAATGAAAAGGCAATCCACAATTCATGCCATTCACGAGTTCCAACCTTAATGAGTCATAAATCCCTCATAGAAGGGTGTATGCTTTCTATTTGGACCTATCACATTTTGCTGCTTTCTACACAGTCATCAACAATATTAAATATTGTGGGCCACTGCATTTGGAGAAGATATTTATTATGATTTCAGCATGCCATTTTAGTTACAGTCTCCTCTTATTTATGCTAACACCTGCACAACCAGACAGAATGAACATATCTTGGAAGATTCAGGCTTGGCTTCCAGTAAAGACATTCTTGTTTTTCTTTAAAAAAAAAAGCAGTAATATGCTACCTATGTAGAAACCATGCTGCTCAATACTAAATAAGAAATTGGGGGTTGTGAATTCCATGCCAGATACCATTGAATTCCATACACTTTCTCACAAGTAGCAAATGTTGCAAGTGAAAGAATACCCACCTTGGCAACTGTGATCCAAAATATGCCTGATCTGCATCGCATGGAATAAAAACTTAATTGTATAGCTACAACTATGCATTCAAAATAACACTTAAACCATGTTCAGTCAAAATTATTGATTTATTTCACTATTCACCCAAGAAGATTCTGCTTTCTTTCCAAGACGTAAATTAGCCATTTTATTATACTTCTTTTCTACATCTGCTGGCCTTTTATCTTGACCAGCTGATCAACCACTTATCTCATTAAGGGCCTGGCACTTGGCATTGACTGACAACAATTCATCACCAATGCCATCCATCTCTTCATCCATGACACAATTGTCAAATTTTTCCAATCTTCACTTCACCCAACTCACTATGTCATCGCCATCTTGAAAGCATGGTCATAAGTTCAAGCAACACTACTCCATAGCTGTACACATCAGTTTTTTTATTCACTTCAACCAAGTAGCCATTCTCTGGTGCAATATATCCAAGTGTACCCACTACACAGGACATGGAATTTACATTTTTTTCCTTGGGCTCATATATCAGATTTGCCAGACCAAAATCTGCAATGTGTGGTACCATCCTCGAATCCAAAAGAATGATCTGGGGTACACAATCATGATGAAGATATACCAAACCATGAGCTATGCCAAGAGCCATGTTATAACAAATTTCCAAATCTAACACAGGTGGTGGTCTGACCTGATGGAGCACATCATGAAGACTTCCTACAAATTTACGAGCAACAAACCTAGCACATTATGTTGTTTAATGATAACTATCAATCCTGTTTAATGATAACTGTCAATCCACCTTTCATCAATTTTTTAAAAGGGGTTATCGATTCCCTTTGGAAGTGAGATAATAAAATCTTATTCAATGACCTCTCATCAAATGATTTTTTGATGCTCCAAATTGATTTTTTTTTTTTTTCGTCGAAAAGCTTTAAGAAATCAAAAGAACTTCCCTTCTATATAACCGTGGACATTGAGTCTGCGTTCCCAAATATCATCCCAACCTATTGTAAATCATACTGACCTGACTGAAAAACACAAAATTTCACCTCGCTCTGCAGCAACAAACATACAGTGAACTATTTTGCCTTCCTCCCTTTTCAGCGAGTTTTCCTCTCCCATGGTTTCACCAGCACACAAACCAATGAATCTGGACACTACTATGCACATTTATGTAATGATTCATACACAGTGCTTATCTTCGCCTCTACGTATACCAGGATCATTCACAAAGCACCAGAAAAAAAAAAAAATCACAAAGCACCAGAAAAAGTTAAGCTTCTTCTGTCATCCGGTAATTCGAGAAACCATATACGTAACTCCTGTGAACATTGAGGTGTCATCCAACAAAACTTAAAACATCACAGCCATTGACGAAATAGTCATGAGAGTGAAGATGGAGCAACGATGCCCCCATTCGGTTCTTTCGGGCTATTGCTATGGGTTTAGTCCCACATTTATTCAGGATGACGTAGTGAGCTCTGTATTAACACAAACACACGCAGTTGAACATGATAAGTTGTTCACCGTAAAGATACCACGTGCATGCTTACTCACCCCTGCTGACCATAATAAAGTAATTATTTCAAAATATCAAAATTAATTTATACAAATCCATAAGAAGGTAATTATTTCATTTGGTTTGGACCATACTCGTGCAAATATCAAAATTAATTTATACTAATCCATAAAAGGTAATTATATATCAAAATGGATTTATCAAAATTAATTTATACTAATCCATAAAAAGGTAATTATTTCATTAGGTTTGACCGTGCTCGTGCAAATATCAAAATTAATTTATACTAATCCATAAAAGGTAATTATATATCAAAATGGATTTATCAAAATTAATTTATACAAATCCATAAAAAGGTAATTATTTCATTAGGTTTGACCATGCTCGTGCAAATATCAAAATTATTTTATACAAATCCCTAAAAGGTAATTATTTTAGTAGGTGACTTTTTAATTATTTCATTAGGTTTGACCATTCTCGTGGAAATATCAAAATTCTTTTATACAAATCCATAAAAAGGTAATTATTTTATTAGGTGAATACAAAGTGGCCTTTTTATTTTATTGACTTTTTATACAATATGGAAAGGTAATTCCTTTTTATTTTATTAATTATTTTATTAGGTTTGACCATGCTCGTGCAAATATCAAAATTATTTTATACAAATCCATAAAAAGGTAATTATTTTATTGGGTGAATACAAAGTGGACTTTTTATTTTATTAACTTTTAATTCAATATGGAAAGGTAATTCCTTTTTATTTTATTATATATTTTTTTATTAATTTTTATTTTTTTTGTTTTTTAATGAATTCAAAGTGGACTTTTTATTTTATTAACTTTTATACAATATGGAAAGGTAATTCCTTTTATTTTATTATGCATTTTTTATTGTTTTTTATTTTTTTTGTTTTTTATTTTTTTTGTTTTTAATTAATTTGTAAGTACTCAAAATGTGACTTTTTAATTCTTTTTATTTTATTATATACTTTTTATTGATTTTTACCTTTTTTGTTTTTTATTAATTTGTAAGTACTCAAAATGAGACTTTTTATTTAATTAACTTTTTATACAATATGGAAAGGTAATTCCTTTTTATTTTATTATATATTTTTTATTGATTTTTATTTTTTTGTTTTTTATTTATTTGTAAGTATTCAAAATGAGGTAATTTTATTGGTAAAAAATATGAGATCAAACATATGAGAACAATGAGTTTAATAATAAAAATATTCATTGCTTAAAAACATGATAATGATAAACCTTCAAACTTTATTGATGTAAATTAATTATCAAAAAATATTCAATGCAAACAAAATTTGTCATTAATCCTCAAAATTTCAAGTGGGTCCCTAAATTTAGGGTATGTTGTGCGATGACAACACAACCAATATTATGGAAGAGCATAAGCAACTAAAAAAATAAAGGTTTACCTTAGGTATTAGCTCCATTAAGTAGCAACAAAATTGAGGAAGACTCTAAGGACCACGAACATTACGTAGATGTCATCTAAGATATAGAAAAAGTGTCATCCGTAGATACGTGACCCAAGGTGCACAAAGGATATAGTAGATGTCAAACAAGGAACACAAGGACTGTGCAATGCACACAGAAGCCCAAGTGATGTAGGAGATGAAGAGTTGAGTAGTAAACCCATTTTGTAGAAATTAAAGCACCAAGGAAGTCAAAAATTAGGGCAAGAGAGGAGCTAGAGTCATGGAAGATCAAAATCCAAGCATCTAGCAAAAGATATCTAGAATTCTAACATCGTTCAAAAGGAGCATTGAAAGATAATGCATTAGTGGCCAGAGGGAAGTGCAAGCATGAGGTAATTTTATTGGTAAAAAATATGAGATCAAACACATGAGAACAATGAGTTTAATAACAAAAATATTCATTTCTTACAAACATGACAATGACAAACCTTCAAACTTTATTGATGTAAATTAATCAACAAAAAATATTCAATGCAAACAAAATTTCTCATTAATCCTCGAAATTTCAAGTGGATCCCTAAATTAGGGGTACGTTGTGCGATGGCAACAACACAGCCAATATTATGGAAGATCATAAGCAACTAAAAAAAAGAAATTTTTACCTTAGGTATTAGCTCCATTGAGTAGCAAAAAAATTGAGGAAGATTCTAAGGACTAGGAACATTACGTAGATGTCATCCAAGATACAGAGAAAGTGTCATCCATAGATACATGACCCAAGGTGCACAAAGGAAATAGTAGATGCCAAAAAAGAAACACAAGGACCGTGCAATGCAAATAGAAGCCCAAGCAATGTAGGAGATGAAGAGTTGAGTACTAAACCCATTTTGTAGAAATCAAAGCACCAATAAAGTCAAAAATTAGGGCAAGAGATGAGCTAGAGTTATTGAAGATCAAAAGCCAAGATTCTAGAAAAAGATATCTAGAATTGTAACGTCATTCAAAAGGAGCATTGAAATATAATGCATTAGTGGCCAGAAGGAAGTGCAAGCATTACCATAATCTAAGCACCCAAGAAAATGAAATGCTTGAATGTTACAAGTGTATGAAGGAGCATCAACTATTCAAGCATGCATTGCCATGTGGCACAAGGAAGATAGATGGGTATTTTTTGTAACATCTTATGAGAAGCTCAAGTAGGAATATGTGTAAGGAATATCTATCCACTTCTCACATTCTCAAGTAAGGTGAAGAGATTACAATCCACTTCTCACATGTTGAAGCAAAGTAAAAGGCCAATACAAATTTAGCATTGAAGCCTCACATGATTGTAGCAGAACAACCATATTTTCAAAGTCAAGGGAAGAGCATAACGTAGTGTGAGAAATCATTTGCCAAGTTATGCACCCTAAGGAGGTAAATTAGGGTTTGTAGAAATTATTAATTTTTCCTAAGGCCAAAATGAGAAATAAGTAAATTATTATTTATTTTCTAAGGTTAAATAAGTCTAGTGGAGAGATAAGTAGTTTAATAGAAAAAATAATGCTTTAACTACTTTATTGGAGTGATAAGTAGGCTTTATTATTTTTGAAGTCTTGTTTTTCAAAGGATTCAATAATAGCTTTAGTGATTTATTGAAATTCTAAAACCATAGAGTATTTGCAATAATTTAATCATGGAGAGACAAGGAATTCTACTTAAAATTTAGAAATTCATAAGTTTGCAAATATTCTAGTTTCTATTCAATTAGGGAGCCATAAGGTATTCAACTTCAAATTTTTTGAAGAACTTAGAAACTTGAGAAATCCATCATTCATAATCTAGGGAGACATAAGTATCACCATGACATCCAACAAGTTTTTCTCTCAAAGTCCCAACTCCTTAAAGGTCCTAATTATGCTTCATGGAAAAACAAAGTAAAATCAATCTTGATAGTAGAAAAGCTATGGGACATTGTTAGAGGAACCAAAATAAAACCTGTTGAAGGTGATAGAGAAATTCAAAAATATGAAGAAGAAGAAGCTAAAGCTCTTATGATAATTACATTTTCTATTATAGATGAGATACAACCATACATAAGCTCAACAGTAACCTCTACTAAAGCATGGAATACTTTAGCCAAAATATTTAAAGAAAAAAGCTATATTTTCAAATCTTCAAACTCAATTGCACTCTTTAAAGTTCACTAGTGGTGAAAGTATTGAATTTTTTAAGAAGAGTGGTAGACTTAAAATCAAAGATATTAATTTTAGGTGAAAATGTGGAAGATAAATTGCTTGTCCAAGTAATCCTAAGGGCTCTTCCAAAAAATTACAAACACCTAGTTACTTCTCTACAAATCCTTAGCAAGGACATTTCATTTGATGAGTTAGTAAATATTCTCCAAGAATATGAAGTTGAGAATTCTATCAAAGATGAAATGACTAGCAATGCATTGGTAACTAAAGAGAATGCTCAAGGTCATGTTGCTTCAACTTCAAGAGATAGATTTAATAGGAGTAACAAATATTGTCAAATTTGTAAAAGAAGAAATCATAATACAAATTTTTGTAGATATAATCCAAGGAATCAGATAAATCAAAATGGTCAAGCAAATAGACCAATACAATATAGACAATACCAAACTCAATTTCATCCACAACATCAACAATATCAATAATAGCATGCTTCTCAATATCAATATAATCAACCTCAACTACAATATAGAGAATGGAATCAAAAGAGTCATTTAGCTCAAGAAATTCAGGAACTAGAAGTGACTACAGAAGAAAATGAAGTCAAGGCTCTTTTAGCAAAATTCGTAATACATGAAGAAGAATTTTTGAAAGATACTAATCACTCATTTAATCAAAATACAAGATGGCAACCGATTGAAGAAAGCAAGACAGAATAGTACAAGGTTCAAGATCAACATGAAGATCCATATTGAAGATAAAGGTCATAAATAACCAAATAATATAATACAGGGGGTGTTAGAGAATATTACATTATTTGGTACATGCTTGTGTGCCACCTTGGTACAATATTAGATTAAGTGTTCGTCTTAGATAATATATTAGAGTGTGAGTTTATATTTTATGTAATATAATAATGTGTAGGAAATGCACAAGTGTCATGTAATTGAGTGTGTAAGTGTTGTGAGTGTGGATGTGCACAAGTGTCCATTATGTAAGAGTGCACATGTGTCCTTAGAATAGGAAAGTGAAGAGTTTCAAAGAAGAGTGAAGGTCAAGAGTACTTCATATGAAGAGTCACATACTATTATATATTTGTGACAAAGCATTGTAATTGGTATCAAAAATGCATTACACATAGCATGCATTAGTAGACCTTTATTCTATAACATTTTCAGTATTTTCGTGAGCATTTTCAAGTGATTATTTTATGAGTATTTTTGAGTTATTTTTGAGTTCGTATTATTTTTTGAGTTGTCTTTATTAATTTCATTTTACCACAACTTTATTATATGCGATTATGTGGTTATTTGCATTGAGTATTAAGCTACAAAAGCTATCAAAAGTAGCTATTAATTTTATATATTGAACATCCACTTCTTCAAATGAGTGGATAGCAGATTCAGGGACAACTAGTCACTTGATAAAGTTAAACATCTTCTATAGGGTTAAAACGAAACACATGTAGGGGAATGTGTTGTGATTGGCGATGATTCATCATTGTAGGTTGTAGGGTGTGGAGGCATCAACATTGAATCTTTTACATTTGATGAGATACCTCATGTTCCTAATATTGGCCCTAATCTTCTATCTATTTGTCTCATTACTCATACAAATAAGAAGGTAGAGTTTTATACTATTAAAGGGTTATCAAGGACATAGAAAATGGGTTCAAAACTATTACTTATGGTTACTGTGACGAGAATGACCACATGTATAATATGGGATAAATACCTACCTCTTTTTCATTTCATAGAAATAAAAAATTTATTTCTATGTTTTTACATGCAAATAATGAAATTCAAAAGTGGCATCATAGGATTGGGCATATCAAGTATCAATATTTGAGATACATGAATCAACATCATATGGCCATTAGGATTTTGTGCATATCCCCTCCATTTGGTGCATGTGAGGGGTGTATTCTGGGAAATCATCATAAGGAGACCTTTCCAAAAAGGATTGCAAGGTGATAATCTCATCACTTGGAGATTGTCCATAGTGGAATTTATGGACCTATGGGCACACTATATCTATTAATAAATATATACTTTATTCTTTTTATTGATTATTTCTATAAATATGTGTAGTTGTACACAATTCACACTATAAAATAAAAGGAAGAAATTGTTTGATAAAAAATTATGAGTTAGCCTTTTGAGAACTTAACAATCTTCTAAATAGTGCTCCAATCCTAGTAGTTCCTAATCCAAATAAGTACTCTATGGTTTACAAATATGCTTCTCTTGTAAGGTTAGGATTTTTCATGAAGGATGGCCATGTTATCACATGAGTCATATAAACTTAAATTCTATGAATTAACATACCATGTTCATGATATTGAGTTAGTATCATGTGTTTATACCCTAACTACGTAGTGATATGTTGAGTTACCAAATATATCTATATATATAATATAGGATGAAATTGTTTTCACCTAATCAATCTCTAGAGATAGTTGACTCCCTAGTTATTTTATGCCTTTATACAAAAATTTAAAGGAAATGGTTAGAAAATTATAGAAAATAAAAGAAACAATGGTTGATTAGATTGATTTCAATGGGTTGGTTAGAAACTCCATATCCATAATTTTCCTCTAAAACTAAATAAATTTGTAATATATATTAAAGAAAAGGACTAGTAGAAATTAAAGAACAAATGTACAATCATATTTTATATTTGCATTCAAAGAGGTGAGAGAAAATACATGCAATTTGAAAGCAAAAGATAATGCTCAATTCATGAAAAACAATTAAAAAAAATTCTCCAATTTAGTATTGCAAAAAAAAGATTAGAATGAGATTTTAGACTACCAAAAATATATGTGTAAATAAAGAAAAGCTCTTATTTATAGTTGAAGTTGTTTGAAATAGTAAAACCCTAATGTTTATTTTATTACATTACAAAATAAACACATGAGTTTTCTCTAAAACTTTGGTGGAAAATGTTGTTCTTTATAATTTATCTTCAAAGCTATAAATAATGTAATTATAGTTGTAATTTTCTCCATCTCTATTTTTTGTGGTGGATTTTAACTCTTTTTGGTCATTTTAATGGGTCCCAAATTTCTCTTAATTATTATTCACTTCTAGGTGCTTCCTAATTATATTTCATGATATCAAAGAATTAGTCCCTTTATCCCCTTGGAGTTTTTTTATATTTATTTCTCTTTTTCATGCTTAAAATTCAAATTATTCAACAAATCAATGTTGAATAATTTGCCAAGTTACGCACCCTAAGGAGGTAAATTAGGGTTTGTAGAAATTATTAATTTTTCCTAAGGCTAAAAGGAGAAATAAGTTCAAGTTATTATTTATTTGCTAAGGTTAAATAAGTCTAGTGGAGAGATAAGTAGTTTAATAGAAAAATTAATGCTTTAACTACTTGATTGGAGTGATAAGTAGGCTTTATTATTTTTGAAGTCTTGTTTTTCAAAGGATTCAATAATAGCTTTAGTGATTTATTGAAATTCTAAAACCATAGAGTATTTGCAATAATTTAATCATGGAGAGACAAGGAATTCTACTTAAAATTTAGAAATGCATAAGTTTGCAAACATTCTAGTTTGTATTCAATTTGGGAGCCATAAGCTATTCAAATTTAAATTTTTTGAAGAACTTAGAAACTTGAGAAATCCATCCTTCATAATCTAGGGAGACATAAGTATCACCATGACATCCAACACATTTTTTCTCTCAGAGTCCCAACTCCTCAAAGGTCCTAATTATGCTTCATGGAAAAACAAAGTAAAATCAATCTTGATAGTAGAAAAGCTATGGGACATTGTTAGAGGAACCAAAACAAAACTTGTTGAAGGTGATAGAGAAATTCAAAAATATGAAGAAGAAGAAGCTAAAGCTCTTATGATAATTACATTTTCTATTATAGATGAGATATAGCCATACATAAGCTCAACAATAACCTCTACTGGAGCATATAATACTTTAGCAAAAATATTTAAAGAAAAAAGCTATAGTTTCAAATCTTCAAACTCAATTGCACTCTTTGTTGGCAATTTTGGGTTTGAGATCCTAGCTTCTTGTCTATGAGTTGTCATTGATGTCAAAAGGAAATGGCATTAATGTTAAGAGGATGTGTTGGCTTCAAAGGTGGAAGATTCCAAGAGAATATTTTTAAGAGAATCCGGAGAGATTCCATTGGCAAGGGTTTTTCATTAAAACCAAACCGGTTTTTATTAAAACCAAGTTGGATAGGGTTTTTATTAAAACCAAGTTTTTAAAATTATTTAAGGGTTTTTAAACCCTTTTTGAAAAGACTTTTGATTAATTTCGAAATGGTCTTTATTTTCGCCGACGTCAAGGTGTCTTCGAAGAGACTATTTATTCTCCAACTCCTAAGGTTGGAAGGCTAATTAATTCGAAATTCCTCGAATGCAATTTGCGGTGTTTGTGCTCTGTATTCGCTGCGATCGAAGGAAGACTTAGAAGCACGTGCGGTTGAAAAGTCTTCGGGAGTTTTTTTCGAGGGTGAAGTGGAGGGAAGTTCACTTGTGAACTTCGTAGCCCGCGTGGGCTAGTGGCAGCGAAGGCTGCTGTTGGGCGTTGCATTGGCGGAGGTCACCGTTTCGAGTCTCGCGGGGGTGCTTTGCTAGAGTAACACACGTTTTTATTAAAACGTCTTTATGCCATGAAATTCGGAGTTTCTTGGACAACGATTTATAAGGTGTGATTAAATTTTATGAGTTTTGGCTTTTGTGATTAGCATTGAATAAAAGCTTAGGAGAAATAAGGGCATATTTCTTTGGATGTATTTTTAAGATTATTCTTTGCTATGCTAAAATTAAAAATGGAGGTATAAGGTGTGAGTCCGTGATTGTTGATTTATTGGCATGTTATGGTGGTTGTGTTTAAAGAAGTGGAGCTAAAAGGTGTAATAAAGGAAGTTTATATTATTGCTCATTTCTTTTTATTCTAACCCTAACTTGGTTGGAAGTTTGAGAGTTGTGTGTGGTGACAGCTTGAAGGTTCAATTATCTTCTACTCCAATAAGGTATGGGCACATTCTTCTTATGAGTATGATTGGTGTATGTTTTCTAAAATAAGGTTGGAGTGAAAAGGTATTCTACTAGGTATCCTTTGGCTAGGTGTAAATCCTATTTTCTGGTTTGTTGAAGACTACTTATGCATTGTTATCCTTAAGGAGAGTTTTTGGTGAATGCATAATTTTTGGTTTGAGATAGTGGAAGCTTTGTGCACTAGGGTTTATATTTGTGAGTCTAGCTACTTGCATTGAGTTGGTGGAACCCTTGGTTGGCTGTTTTGAGTTTGATGGTTGAGTTGCTTCCATAGAGGTTGTTTGATCAAGTTATTGCTTTACTTGATTCATGATATTGGGCTTACTCCATTGAGTTGATTTGAGCAAGTTATTCTTTGCATTTGGTGATATTGTGTTGGTGGCTATTTTGTTCAAATATCTTTGGAGGGAAAAGGATTTCTACTTGTTTCCTTTTCTTGTGATGATTGGTTGAATGCTTCAAGGTTGATGTTGAGTTGAATGGTGTTGGTTGACTAAACCTTGTTTGATGAGCATTGTTGTTGAAACCCTAATTGATGGTGAAAAGAACATGAGTATCATTGTTATGTGATTCTTTGCATAGTTGGCAATTGTTGGGGTTTCATGTTCTTGAAAGAAAACATTCTATCCTATCCATTTCAGATATTGAGTTGAGTTTTCAGATTTGAGATTGAGATTGAGCTGAGTTGATTTGAGTTGAGTTTTGAGATTGGGATTTGAGTATAGAACATATTGAGTCTCTAACAATTCTCTTTATGCTTCTATGAGTTTGACAAATCACATTGGGTCTCTAACAATTCACTTTGTGATTTCCTACTAAGAAAGTTTTTCTTGGTGAGCTTGCTGAGTTTTTGGACAGGTTCCAGTGGGGACTTGTGAGCAGTTCTTGGACAAGTTCCAGTGGGGACTTGTGAGCAGTTTTGGACAAGTTCTAGTGGGGACTTGTGAGCAGTTTTGGACAGGTTTCGGTGGGGACTTGTGAGCAATTTTGGACAGGTTTCGGTGGGGACTTGTGAGAAGTTTTGGACAGGTTTCGATGGGGACTTGTGAGCAGATTTGGACAGGTCCTAGCAGAGGACTTGTGAGCTGAGTTTGATAGTTCTATCAGAGAACTTGAGGACAGAGGTGCATTGGTTCTATGAGAAGAACCCGAGGATAGATTTGGCAAGTCTTTGAGAAGGCTTGTATGTAGAGGATTGATTTGTTCAAGAGTTGGACAGATCTGATAGACAAGAGGAAGACTTGTACTAGACCGACTGACTATGTTTGGTACAGGTTGCTGAGCTATTGTGGACGTGATCATAGAAGGCAGAGGTCTCTTAGGCTAAGCATTGAGGATAGGAGGTCTTCGGTGGAAAGGAGTTCCACGTGTCTGGCAAGAGGTAGAGGCAATTGATCTTCCGAGGGATCATTTCCAGAGCAGAGGGGAAGGTATCTCCTTTGAGCAGAGGCTCATAAATTTTGATTGGGGGAAGGTATCTCCTTTGAGCAGAGGCTCATAAATTCTGATTGGGGGAAGGTATCTCCTTTGGGCCGAGGCTCATAAACATTGTAATTGGGAAGGATTCCCAAAGAACTTTGAGATAACTTTTAGAGAAAAGTTTTGTGGACGTAGCCTGACCATTCCGGGTGAACCACGTTAAAATTGGTGTCACTTTGTGGATGATATTGTGCATTGCTTTGATATTGCTTTGGGTATATTGCTTTACTATTTTGAAGTATAAAGGAAAAAGTAAAAAGAGGTCTTATACTTGTTCACCCCCCCTCTCAGTATAAGCTTGTGTTCTTCAATTGGTATCAGAGCGGGTGCCTTCGAAAAGTTTAACAACTTGAAGGAAAAGCTAGTAAAGAACACAATGGATCATTCAAGTGGCAATGCAGCACCTATTCTTGATGGGTCAGATTTTGGTCTTTGGAGTGCAAGGATGAAGGTTCATCTAATGGCACTTGGGAATGAGGTTTGGGAAGTGATTGAAGATGAGTACACTATTCCTGAACATGGTCCTAATACTAAAGAAGAAAGGCTCCTACATCACAACAATTCAAAAGCAATGAATGCAATCCTGAAAGGCTTACAGGAAGCAGATCTCACCAAAGTGATTCACTGCAAGACAACTAGTGAAATGTGGAATCAGTTGAAGGTGGTTCATACGGGTGATACAAATGTCAGAAAGGCCAAGTTGAGACACTTCAAAGGTATGTTTGAACAACTCAAGATGAATGATGATGAAAATATTAGTGACTACATGCTTCGTATGGATGAGGTTGTTAACTCCATGAAAGACTTAGGTCTTGAGCTTGCTGAAAATGATGTTTGTGATAAGATTTTAAGATCTCTTCCTAATAGATTTAGTGAAAATATTTCTGCTATTGAGGAAGCTAAAGATTTGGATAAGTTGAAAAAGGATGAGCTCCATAGTATACTTGCAGCATTTGAGTTGAGAACTCAAGTGAAGGTTGATGTCAAGAAAGAGGCGACTTTCAAGGCTACCAAGAAATCCAAGGGTAAACAACTTCAAGATAGTGATGAGTCTTCTAGTGATGAAGAGGCATATTACAACAAGAAAGGCAAGTTCTCTAGAAAGCACAAAAGTATGAAAAATATAAGATGTTTCAATTGTGGAAAGTTTGGTCATTATGCTACTGACCGTACTATTCCCAAGAATGAAAGTGATGAAGATAAACAGGATTCTAAGAGCAAGGATTCTGAAAAGCACAAGCATCACAGGAAAAACAAAGATGAGCACAACAATCAAGGAAAGAGGTATTCTCACAAGCACAAGAAGAGTTTCTACCTAGACAAAGCAAGTAAGTGTTCTAGTAGTGATAGTGAAAGTTCTTCAAGTGATAATGAAAATGAGATGTTGTTCATATCAGAAAAAGAGGAAGAACCGAAACATAGATTCATTATCATGAAATGTCTTAGATGTGGAAATTTTGGTCACCTTGAGGATGATTGCACAAATAATGATTTGGTTTCTAGTATGTATGAGGATGCTTCAGAAAACTATAAGGAAGATGCATGTATGGTTTTTGAAAAGGGTAGCACCTCTAGTGATAAGAAATCTGAAAAAGGCTTTGATGATTCAAAAAGCAAACAAATAGAGGAAGATATAGAGGAAGGTGAAGTAGATCTTGAAGGTGAACTTATTAGTGCTCTTAGTGCTTTGAAAAAGGAAAGAAAGAAGAATGCTAGACTCAAGGATAAGTTAGATGAATGTTGTATGGAGAGAGATGATCTTATAGAAAGTCTTGACTTCTCTATGGCTAAGACACAAGAACTCAAGGATGAGTTAGAGTCTAAGGTTCTTGAGTATAGTGAGTTAGAACAGAAAATGGCTTCTTTGAAAGAGGAAACTAAAGAGTACAAGGATAAGCTTTACAGGTTTCAAGATAGCTCCAAAAAGGTTAAGTCACTCATCAAAGGTCAAAGAAAGACAACAGATAAAATAGGCCTTGGTTTTGTTAAGCCACACAAGGAACAAGTTGGAGAGTCTAGTAAGAGACTCCAAAAGGAAGAGAGTTCTGATGAGGAAAGTATTTCAGAAAAGGAGTCCTTGAATGATAGATGCACAAAAATAGAAAACAGAATTCAGAATGAGAAGAAGAAGTTTTCAGAACCTAAGAGGTCAATTAAAGGAAAGTTTCAAGGCGAGATGTTTTGCTTGTCACGAGGTTTGGTCACATGGCTTCACATTGCATGGCTCAAGTGAAGGAGGTAAATGACAGTTTTAGAAGTGCTAGTTACTTTCAAGGGTATTGCTACTCTTGTCAATAGTTTGGGCACAAGGCAGTTTATTGCAAGGCAAATAACAAGAACAGGTTTGGTCAGAATAGGTTTGGCCAGAACAGGTTTGGTCAGAACAGGTTTGGTCAGAACTGGTGGATTCAAAGATCAGGTTTACCTTAGAGAAACAACATCGTCAAGTGTTTCAAGTGCAACAATGAAGGTCACACAATCAGACAATGTAGAGCTGAAATTCCAGAATACAGGAACAGGAACAGTGGCATGATCAGGTCCAAGGATCAAGGCATGGACAAGAACAGGGATGAGAACAAGAACAAGAACAATGATAGGAATAGGAATATGGACAAAGAGTTCAAGAGAAGGCCCGGCAAGGAAGTTATAGACGCTGATGATGATCAGTGCCTAATGGGAGTTTTACTCCCACCCAAGAATTAATCACCTCATCAAGAGGTGGGGGAGGGACTAAGCTAAGAGGCTCATTCTTAGTCCCGAGCCCCAAAGGTGACCCTTTGCCATTGATGACAAAGGGGGAGAGATTTGAGTAAGGGGGAGAGCCTCAAGACAGGGGGAGCTATTTATGTTGAGTTTCTGTGTTGTTGAGAAGCATGGTTTGCCATCAATGACAAAGGGGGAGATTGTTGGCAATTTTGGGTTTGAGATCCTAGCTTCTTGTCTATGAGTTGTCATTGATGTCAAAAGGAAATGGCATTAATGTTAAGAGGATGTGTTGGCTTCAAAGGTGGAAGATTCCAAGAGAATATTTTTAAGAGAATCCGGAGAGATTCCATTGGCAAGGGTTTTTCATTAAAACCAAACCGGTTTTTATTAAAACCAAGTTGGATAGGGTTTTTATTAAAACCAAGTTCTCTTTATAAATTATTTAAGGGTTTTTAAACCCTTTTTGAAAAGACTTTTGATTAATTTTGAAATGGTCTTTATTTCCGCCGACGTCAAGGTGTCTTCGAAGAGACTATTTATTCTCCAACTCCTAAGGTTGGAAGGCTAATGAATTCAAAATTCCTCGAATGCAATTTGCGGTGTTTGTGCTCTGTATTCGCTGCGATCGAAGGAAGACTTAGAAGCACGTGCGGTTGAAAAGTCTTCGGGAGTTTTTTTTGAGGGTGAAGTGGAGGGAAGTTCACTTGTGAACTTCGTAGCCCGCGTGGGCTAGTGGCAGCGAAGGCTGTTGTTGGGCACTGCATTGGCGGAGGTCGCCGTTTCGAGTCTCGCGGGGGTGCTTTGCTAGAGTAACACACATTTTTATTAAAACGTCTTTATGCCACGAAATTCAGAGTTTCTTGGACAACGATTTATAAGGTGTGATTAAATTTTATGAGTTTTGGCTTTTGTGATTAGCATTGAATAAAAGCTTAGGAGAAATAAGGGCATATTTCTTTGGATGTATTTTTAAGATTATTCTTTGCTATGCTAAAATTAAAAATGGAGGTATAAGGTGTGAGTCTGTGATTGTTGATTTATTGGCATGTTATGGTGGTTGTGTTTAAAGAAGTGGAGCTAAAAGGTGTAATAAAGGAAGTTTATATTATTGCTCATTTCTTTTTATTCTAACCCTAACTTGGTTGGAAGTTTGAGAGTTGTGTGTGGTGACAGCTTGAAGGTTCAATTATCTTCTACTCCAATAAGGTATGGGCACATTCTTCTTATGAGTATGATTGGTGTATGTTTTCTGAAATAAGGTTGGAGTGAAAAGGTATTCTACTAGGTATCCTTTGGCTAGGTGTAAATCCTATTTTCTGGTTTGTTGAAGACTACTTATGCATTGTTATCCTTAAGGAGAGTTTTTGGTGAATGCATAATTTTTGGTTTGAGATAGTGGAAGCTTTGTGCACTAGGGTTTATATTTGTGAGTCTAGCTACTTGCATTGAGTTGGTGGAACCCTTGGTTGGCTGTTTTGAGTTTGATGGTTGAGTTGCTTCCATAGAGGTTGTTTGATCAAGTTATTGCTTTACTTGATTCATGATATTGGGCTTACTCCATTGAGTTGATTTGAGCAAGTTATTCTTTGCATTTGGTGATATTGTGTTGGTGGCTGTTTTGTTCAAATATCTTTGGAGGGAAAAGGATTTCTACTTGTTTCCTTTTCTTGTGATGATTGGTTGAATGCTTCAAGGTTGATGTTGAGTTGAATGGTGTTGGTTGACTAAACCTTGTTTGATGAGCATTGTTGTTGAAACCCTAATTGATGGTGAAAAGAACATGAGTATCATTGTTATGTGATTCTTTGCATAGTTGGCAATTGTTGGGGTTTCATGTTCTTGAAAGAAAACATTCTATCCTATCCATTTCAGATATTGAGTTGAGTTTTCAGATTTGAGATTGAGATTGAGCTGAGTTGATTTGAGTTGAGTTTTGAGATTGGGATTTGAGTATAGAACATATTGAGTCTCTAACAATTCTCTTTATGCTTCTATGAGTTTGACAAATCACATTGGGTCTCTAACAATTCACTTTGTGATTTCCTACTAAGAAAGTTTTTCTTGGTGAGCTTGCTGAGTTTTTGGACAAGTTCCAGTGGGGACTTGTGAGCAGTTCTTGGACAGGTTCCGGTGGGGACTTGTGAGCAGTTTTTGGACAGGTTCCGGTGGGGACTTGTGAGCAATTTTGGACAGGTTTCGATGGGGACTTGTGAGCAGTTTTGGACAGGTTTCGGTGGGGACTTGTGAGAAGTTTTGGACAGGTTCCGGTGGGGACTTGTGAGCAGATTTGGACAGGTCCTAGCAGAGGACTTGTGAGCTGAGTTTGATAGTTCTATCAGAGAACTTGAGGACAGAGGTGCATTGGTTCTATGAGAAGAACCTGAGGATATATTTGGCAAGTCTTTGAGAAGGCTTGTATGTAGAGGATTGATTTGTTCAAGAGTTGGACAGATCTGACAGACAGAGGAAGACTTGTACTAGACCGACTGACTATGTTTGGTACAGGTTGCTGAGCTGCTGTGGACGTGATCATAGAAGGCGAAGGTCTCTTAGGCTAAGCATTGAGGACAGGAGGTCTTCGGTGGAAAGGAGTTCCACGTGCTGGCAAGAGGTAGAGGCGGTTGATCTTCTGAGGGATCATTTCCGGAGCAGAGGGGAAGGTATCTCCTTTGAGCAGAGGCTCATAAATTTTGATTGGGGGAAGGTATCTCCTTTGAGCAGAGGCTCATAAATTCTGATTGGGGGAAGGTATCTCCTTTGGGCCGAGGCTCATAAACATTGTAATTGGGAAGGATTCCCAAAGAACTTTGAGATAACTTTTAGAGAAAAGTTTTGTGGACGTAGCCTGGCCATTCTGGGTGAACCACGTTAAAATTGGTGTCACTTTGTGGATGATATTGTGCATTGCTTTGATATTGCTTTGGGTATATTGCTTTACTATTTTGAAGTATAAAGGAAAAAGTAAAAAGAGGTCTTATACTGTTCACCCCCCTCTCAGTATAAGCTTGTGTTCTTCACTCTTTAAAGTTCACTAGTGGTGAAAGTATTAAATTTTTTTTAAGAAGAGTGGTAGAATTAAAAGCAAAGATATTAATTTTAGGTGAAAATGTGGAAGATAAATTGCTTTTCTAAGTAATCCTAAGGGCTCTTTTACAAACACCTAGTTACTTCTCTACAAATCTTTAGCAAGGACATTTCATTTGATGAGTTAGTAAATGTTCTCCAAGAATATGAAGTTGAGAATTCTATCAAAGATGAAATGACTAACTATTCATTGGAAACTAAAGAGAATGCTCACGGTCATGTTGCTTCAACTTCAAGATATATATTTAATAGGAGTAACAGATATTGTCAAATTTGTAAAAGATTAAATCATAATATAAATTTTTGTAGATATAATCCAAGGAATTAAATAAATCAAAATGGTTAAGCAAAGAGAACAATATAATATAGACAATACCAAACTCAATTTCATCTACAATATCAACAATATCAATAATAGCATGCTTCTCAATATCAATATAATCAACCTCAACATAGAGAATGGAATCAAAAGAGTCATTTAGCTCAAGAAATTCAGAAACTAGAAGTGACTACAGAAGAAAATGAAGTCAAGGCTCCTTTATCAAAATTCGTAATAAATGAAGAATAATTTTTGAAAGATACTAATCACACATTTAATCAAAATACAGAATGGCAACCAACTGAAGAAAGCAAGACAGAACAGTACAAGGTTCAAGATCAACATGAAGATCCATATTGAAGATAAAGGTCATAAATAACCAAATAATATAATACAGGGGGTGTTAGAGAATATTACATTATTTGGTACATTCTTATGTGCCACCTTGGTACAATATTAGATTAAGTGTTTGTCTTAGATAATAGATTAGAGTGTGAGTTTATATTTTATGTAATGTAATAATGTGTAGGAAATGCACAAGTGTCATGTAATTGAGTGTGCAAGTATTGTGAGTGTGGATGTGCACAAGTTTCCATTATGTAAGAGTGCACATGTGTCCTTAGAATAGGAAAGTGAAGAGTTTCAAAGAAGAGTGAACGTCCAGAGTACTTCATATGAAGAGTCAAATACTATTATATATTTGTGAAAAGGTATTGTAATTAATATAAAAAATGCATTGCACATAGCATGCATTAGTAGACCTTCATTCTATAACATTTTCAGTATTTTCGTGAGCATTTTCAAGTGATTATTTTGTGAGTATTTTTGAGTTATTTTTGAGTTCATATTAATTTTTGAGTTGTCTTTATTAATTTCATTTTACCACAACTTTATTATATGTGATTATGTGGTTATTTGTATTGAGTATTAAGATACAAAAGCTATCACAAGTAGCTATTAATTTTATATATTGGACATCCACTTCTTCAAATGAGTGGATAGCAAATTCAGGGGCAACTAGTCACTTGAAAAAGTTAAAAATCTTCTATAGGGTTAAAATGAAACACATGTAGGGGAATGTGTTGTGATTGGCGATGATTCATCATTGCACGTTGTAGGGTGTGGAGGCATCAACATTGAATCTTTTATATTTTATGAGGTACCTCATGTTCCTAATATTGGCCCTTATATTCTATCTATTTGTCTTATTACTCATACAAATGAGAAGGTAGAGTTTTGTCCTATTAAAGGGTAATCAAGGACATAGAAAATGGGTTCAAAACTATTACTTATGGTTACTATGATGAGAATGACCACATGTATAATATGGGATAAATACCTACCTCTTTTTCATGTCATAGAAATAAAAACTTTATTTCTATGTTTCTACATGCAAATAATGAAAGTCAAAAGTGGCATCATAGGATTGGACATATCAAGTATCGATATTTGATTTACATGAATCAACATAATATGGACATTAGGATTTTATGCATATCCCCTCCATTTGGTGCATGTGAGGGGTGTATTATGGGAAAGCATCATAAGGAGACCTTTCCAAAATGGATTGCAATGTGATTATATCATCACTTGGAGATTGTCCATAGTGGCATTTATGGACCTATGGGCACACCATATCTCTCAAGAAATATATACTTTATTCTTTTTATTGATTATTTCTATAAATATGTGTAGTTGTACACCATTCACACTATAAAATAAAAGGAAGAAATTGTTTGATAAAAAATTATGAGTTAGCCTTTTGAGAACTTAACAATCTTCTAAATAGTGCTCCAATCCTAGTAGTTCCTAATCCAAATAAGTACTCTATGGTTTACAAATATGCTTCTCTTGTAAGGTTAGGATTTTTTATGAAGGATGGCCATGTTATCACATGAGTCATATAAACTTAAATTCTATGAATTAAACTACCATGTTCATGATATTGACTTAGTATCATGTGTTTATACCCTAACTACGTAGAGATATGTTGAGTTACCAAATATATATATATATATATATATATATATATATATATATATATATATATATATATATATATATATATATATATATATATATATATATATAATATAGGATGAAATTGTTTTCACCTAATCAATCTCTAGAGATAGTTGACTCCCTAGTTATTTTATGCCTTTATACAAAAATTTAAAGGAAATGGTTAGAAAATTATAGAAAATAAAAGAAACAATGGTTGATTAGATTGATTTCAATGGGTTTGTTAGAAACTCCATATCCATAATTTTCCTCTAAAACTAAATAAATTTGTAATATATATTCAAGAAAAGGACTAGTAGAAATTAAAGAACAAATGTACAATCATATTTTCTATTTGCATTCTAAGAGGTGAGAGAAAATACATGCAAGTTGAAAGAAAACGATAATGCTCAATTCATGAAAAATAATTAAAAAAATTTCTCCAATTTAGTATTGCAACAAAAAGAGTAGAATGAGATTTTAGATTACCAAAAAGATATGTGTAAATAAAGAGAAGCTCTTATTTATGGTTGAAGTTGTTTGAAATAGTAAAACCCCAATGTTTATTTTAGTACATTACAAAATAAACACGAGTTTTCTCTAAAACTTTGGTGGAAAATGTTGTTCTCTATATTTTATCTTCAAAGCTATAAATAATGTAATTATAGTTGTAATTTTCTCCATATCTATTTTTTGTGGTGGATTTTAACTCTTTTTGGTCATTTTAATGGGTCCCAGATTTCTCTTAATTATTCTTCACTTCTAGGTGCTTCCTAATTATATTTCAAGATATCAAAAAATTAGTCCCTTTATCCCCTTGGAATTTTTTTATATTTCTTTTTCTTTTTCATGCTTAAAATTCAAATTATTCAACAAATCAATGTTGATGTCGATGTGGCATTAGCCCAATTACTCAACAAATTGGTGGAACGATTGGTTTAGTGAATTTGATAATTAGTCATTTCATGCTCTCTTTTTGATTAATTAGTGCCCATATTAGTCTTGAGCTAGTATTGACATGGCCATATCCCAAGTGACATCCTCGGTCATGCTAAACTAATTGAGTTCATGACTATCCTTGGCCTTTCTACTCCTTTATAGGCCCTTATTGTTGATGTGATATATTCCTTATCTAAATCTATTTTAATGCTCTATTTTTGATATAGACACCAAAATCTAGCCTCTTGTCATTTATTCTTATCCTTCAATCATAGTCTTCCATTATTTATATACATATATATGTATTTAATTTTTTATTATAGAAATAAATGTTAATATTTTATGTTTATATTTATATATATTTAATAAAAATATATGTGTTTATGTGAATAATGAAGAACACAATCTTATACTGAGAGGGGGGTTGAACAGTATAAGACCTCTTTTTACTTTTTCCTTTATACTTCAAAATAGTAAAGCAATATACCCAAAGCAATATCAAAGCAATGCACAATATCATCCACAAAGTGACACCAATTTTAACGTGGTTCACCCAGAATGGTTGGGCTACGTCCACAAAACTTTTCTCTAAAAGTTATCTCAAAGTTCTTTGGGAAACCTTCCCAATTACAATGTTTATGAGCCTCGGCCCAAAGGAGATACCTTCCCCCAATCTGAATTTATGAGCCTCTCGCTCAAAGGAGATACCTTCCCCTCTATCTAAATTTATGAGCCTCTCGCTCAAAGGAGATACCTTCCCCTCTACTCTGGAAATGATCCCTCAGAAGATCAACTGCCTCTACCTCTTGCCAGCACGTGGAACTCCTTTCCACCGAAGACCTCCTATCCTCAATGCTTAGCCTAAGAGACCTCTGCCTTCTATGATCACGTCCACAACAGCTCAGCAACCTATACCAAACACAGTCAGTCGGTCTAGTACAAGTCTTCCTCTGTCTGTCAGATCTGTCCAACTCTTGAACAAATCAATCCTCTACACACAAGCCTTCTCAAAGACTTGCCAAATCTGTCCTCAGGTTCTTCTCAAAGAACCAATGCTCCTCTATCCTCAAGTTCTCTGATAGAACTCTCAAAAACTAGCTCACAAGTCCTCTGCTAGGACCTGTCCAAATCTGCTCACAAGTCCCCACCAGAACCTGTCCAAAACTGCTCACAAGTCCCCATCAGAACCTGTCCAAAACCTGCTCACAAGTCCCCACCGAAACCTGTCCAAAACCTCAGCAAGCTCACCAAGAAAAACTTGCTTAGCATGAACCCACAAAGAGAATTGTTAGAGACCCAATGTGATTCATCAACCTCATAGAAGCATAAAGAGAATTGTTAGAGACTCAATATGTTCTATACTTAACTCCCAATCTCATCACTCAATCTCAATCTCAAAAGAATAAGATAGATGTAGTATGCTTTTCTCAAGAACATGAAACACAACCCAACAATTGCCAACCATGCAATATCTCATATAACAATGATACTCATGTTCTTTCCACAACCAATATCTTTTCTCAACCAATTAGGGCTTTAACAACAATGCTTATAGACAAGGTTTAACCAACATCATTCAACTCAACATTAACCTTGAAGCATTCAACCAATCATCACAAGAAAAGGAAACAAGTAGAAATCCTTTTCCCTCCAAAGATATTTGAACAAAACAACCAC
This sequence comes from Wollemia nobilis, assembly GCA_028583015.1. Classification (NCBI taxonomy): domain Eukaryota; kingdom Viridiplantae; phylum Streptophyta; class Pinopsida; order Araucariales; family Araucariaceae; genus Wollemia; species Wollemia nobilis. The sequence goes on from JAQPPZ010004166.1 coordinate 8,731,278, forward strand.
CAACATAATATCACCAAATGCAAAGAATAACTTGCTCAAATCAATCTCAATGGAGTAAGCCCAATATCATGAATCAAGTAAAGCAATAACTTGATCAAAACAACCTCTATGGAAGCAACTCAACCATCAAACTCAAAACAGCCAACCAAGGGTTCCACCAACTCAATGCAAGTAGCTAGACTCACAAATATAAACCCTAGTGCAAAAAGCTTCCACTATCTCAAACCAAAAATTATGCATTCACCAAAAACTCTCCTTAATGATTTTATTGCATAAACAATCTTCAATATCCAGAAAATAGGATTTACACCAACAAGAATACCTAGTAGAAAACCTTTTCACTCCAAACTCAATTTCAGAAAATACACCATCAACAATAATAACCATAGAAGAAGGTGCCCATACCTTTACTTTGATGAAGAAGGAGAACTCAAAACCTATCACAACACTTGGCCAACCTTAGTTCTCCAACCTTTGGAGAAAATGAATAACACCACCACAAATGCTAAAGCGCTTTCATTGCTGCTATCCTCGTGCATCACGACCAAAACGAAATTGCCCACAACATGGGTCAAACTTGGCACCTCTGCCCAACGCTTCTTCACTCAACACACCACCACCATTGGAGCACAAGTGCCCAATGAAAAATATAATGTAATCCTATGTGTTGTCTTCCTTCAATCGCCAAGGATTTGAAAACGTAAACGTTTTCCTCAAGCCACCACCATCATCATGAGCGCTGTCCAAAAATGTAACTCCCTAGAAAACATAGTTCGCAGTCTTATCAAATGTCGGAGAAACGCAATCGTCGGACGTCAAGCGCAAGAAAAGCTTGGGCAATTCAATATGGATGGACAATGAAATACAATGAAAAACATCGCTTTTACGGAGGACACAGAGCTACGAAATTGCATCGATCGAAGGTACCATTACTTTAGAAAATCATCCCCACTTATATAGCCATTTCTCCTTAATTGTTTGACGTCGGTGCTCCTCCAACGATGGCAACACGTCGGCGAATGAATTCTTTATGTGCGTCGCTTAAGGGTTAAAAGACCCTTTAATAATAATTAAAATAATAATTATTATTATTTTATTAATAATAAATTAAACTTAGACCTTTGTCAAAGGTTTGAGTTAATTTAATTATTAATAATAAACATGGACCTTCAAGGTTTTTCAAGAAGTAAAAACCTTTGCATTAAGTTAAGCTTGGTTTTAATAAAAACCCTTAATGAGTCCAAATGGTTTTAAGAAAAACCTTTAACCTTGTCACCATGGTTTTAATAAAAACCCTTTAACATTATGAAGCTTCTCAAGATATTTTTGACATCACACTCTTTTTGATATCAACACAAAAATGCCTTTTGACATCAATGACAACTTATACACTTGAGCAAAGGCAATGTACCCAAAGTACCCAAAATTGCCAACAATCTCCCCCTTTGTCATTGATGGCAAACCTTTACTGAAAACACTTCTCAAGAGCCAAAACTGAAACCAACTGTGCTAACAAGCGAGAGACTGTGCCCACAACCGAGAATCTTCCTTTGAAGTTTTGCTCCCCATGACTTGAAGCTTTCCTCTTCACTTTGAAGCTCTCCCCCTTACTCATATCTCTCCCCCTTTGTCATCAATGGCAAAGGGCCACCTTTGGGGCTCGGGACTAAGAATGAGCCTCTTAGCTTAGTCCCTCCCCCACCTCCTGATGAGGTGATTAATTCTGGGGTGGGAGTAAAACTCCCATTAGGCACCGATCATCATCAGCGTCTATAACTTCCTTGTCGGGCCTTCTCTTGAACTCTTTGTCCATATTCCTGTTCTTGTCACTTGTTCTTGTTCTTGTTCTCATCCCTGTTCTTGTCCATGCCTTGATCCTTGGACCTGATCATGCCACTGTTCCTGTTCTTGTATTCTGGAATTTCAGCTCTACACTGTCTGATTATGTGACCTTCATTGTTGCACTTGAAACACTTGACGATGTTGTTTCTCTGAGGTAAACCTGATCTTTGAATCCACCGTTCCCCTTCCCCTTTCCCACCTTTCCCACCTATTCCCAAACCTATTTTGACCAAACCTGTTCCTGTTATTTGCCTTGCAATAAATTGCCTTGTGCCCAAACTGTTGACAAGAGTAGCAATACCCTTGAAAGAAACTAGCACTTCTGAAATTTTCATTTACCTTCTTCACTTGAGCCATGCAATGTGAAGCCATGTGACCAAACCTGTGACAAGCAAAACATCTGCCTTGAAACTTTCCTTTAATTGACCTCTTAGGTTTTGAAAACTTCTTCTTCTCATTCTGAATTCTATTTTCTATTTTTGTGCATCTATCATTCAAGGACTCCTTTTCTGAAATACTTTCCTCATCAGAACTCTCTTCCTTTTGGAGTCTCTTACTAGACTCTCCAACTTGTTCCTTGTGTGGCTTAACAAAACCAAGGCCTGTTTTATCTGTTGTCTTTCTTTGACCTTTGATGAGTGACTTAACCTTTTTGGAGCTATCTTGAAACCTGTAAAGCTTATCCTTGTACTCTTTAGTTTCCTCTTTCAAAGAAGCCATTTTCTGTTCTAACTCACTATACTCAAGAACCTTAGACTCTAACTCATCCTTGAGTTCTTGTGTCTTAGCTATAGAGAAGTCAAGACTTTCTATAAGATCATCTCTCTCCATACAACATTCATCTAACTTATCCTTGAGTCTAGCATTCTTCTTTCTTTCCTTTTTCAAAGCACTAAGAGCACTAATAAGTTCACTTTCAAGATCTACCTCACCTTCCTCTATTTGTTTGCTTTTTGAATCATCAAAGCCTTTTTCAGATTTCTTATCACTAGAGGTGCTACCCTTTTCAAAAACCATACATGCATCTTCCTTATAGTTTTCTGAAGCATCCTCATACATACTAGAAACCAAATCATTATTTGTGCAATCATCCTCAAGGTGACCAAAATTTCCACATCTAAGACATTTCATGATAATGAATCTATGTTTCGGTTCTTCCTCTTTTTTCTGATATGAACAACATCTCATTTTCATTATCACTTGAAGAACTTTCACTATCACTACTAGAACACTTACTTGCTTTGTCTAGGTAGAAACTCTTCTTGTGCTTGTGAGAATACCTCTTTCCTTGATTGTTGTGCTCATCTTTGATCTTCCTGTGATGCTTGTGCTTTTCAGAATCCTTGCTCTTAGAATCCTATTTATCTTCATCACTTTCATTCTTGGGAACAGTACAATCAGTAGCATAATGACCAAACTTTCCACAATTGAAACATCTTATATTTTTCATACTTTTGTGCTTTCTAGAGAACTTGCCTTTCTTGCTGTAATATGCCTCTTCATCACTAGAAGACTCATCACTATCTTGAAGTTGTTTACCCTTGGAATTCTTGGTAGCCTTGAAAGCTGCCTCTTTCTTGACATCAACCTTCACTTGAGTTCTCAACTCAAATGCTGCAAGTATACTATGGAGCTCATCCTTTTTCAACTTATCCAAATCTTTAGCTTCCTCAATAGCAGAAATATTTTCACTAAATCTATTAGGAAGAGATCTTAAAATCTTATCACAAACATCATTTTCAGCAAGCTCAAGACCTAAGTCTTTCATGGAGTTAACAACCTCATCCATACGAAGCATGTAGTCACTAATATTTTCATCATCATTCATCTTGAGTTGTTCAAACATACCTTTGAAGTGTCTCAACTTGGCCTTTTTGACATTTGTATCACCTGTATGAACCACCTTCAACTGTTTCCACATTTCACTAGTTGTCTTGTAGTGAATCACTTTGGTGAGATCTGCTTTATGTAAGCCTTTCAGGATTGCATTCATTGCTTTTGAATTGCTGTGATGTAGGAGCCTTTCTTCTTTAGTATTAGGACCATGTACAGGAATAGTGTACTCATCTTCAATCACTTCCCAAACCTCATTCCCAAGTGCCATTAGATGAACCTTCATCCTTGCACTCCAAAGACCAAAATCTGACCCATCAAGAATAGGTGTTGCATTGCCACTTGAATGATCCATTGTGTTCTTTACTAGCTTTTCCTTCAAGTTGTTAAACTTTTCGAAGGCACCCGCTCTGATACCAATTGAAGAACACAAGCTTATACTGAGAGGGGGGTGAACAATATAAGACCTCTTTTTACTTTTTCCTTTATACTTCAAAATAGTAAAGCAATATACCCAAAGCAATATCAAAGCAATGCACAATATCATCCACAAAGTGACACCAATTTTAACGTGGTTCACCCAGAATGGCTGGGCTACGTCCACAAAACTTTTCTCTAAAAGTTATCTCAAAGTTCTTTGGGAAACCTTCCCAATTACAATGTTTATGAGCCTCGGCCCAAAGGAGATACCTTCCCCCAATCTAAATTTATGAGCCTCTGCTCAAAGGAGATACCTTCCCCTCAATCTAAATTTATGAGCCTCTGCTCAAAGGAGATACCTTCCCCTCTACTCTGGAAATGATCCCTCAGAAGATCAACTGTCTCTACCTCTTGCCAGCACGTGGAACTCCTTTCCACCGAAGACCTCCTATCCTCAATGCTTAGCCTAAGAGACCTCTGCCTTCTATGATCACGTCCACAACAGCTCAACAACCTGTACCAAACACAGTCAGTCGGTCTAGTACAAGTCTTCCTCTATCTGTCAGATCTGTCCAACTCTTGAACAAATCAATCCTCTACACACAAGCCTTCTCAAAGACTTGCCAAATCTATCCTCAAGTTCTTCTCAAAGAACCAATGCTCCTCTGTCCTCAAGTTCTCTGATAGAACTCTCAAAAACCAGCTCACAAGTCCTCTGCTAGGACCTGTCCAAATCTGCTCACAAGTCCCCACCAGAACCTGTCCAAAACTGCTCACAAGTCCCCACCGAACCTGTCCAAAACCTGCTCACAAGTCCCCACCGAAACCTATCCAAAACCTCACAAGCTCACCAAGAAAAACTTGCTTAGCATGAACCCACAAAGAGAATTGTTAGAGACCCAATGTGATTCATCAACCTCATAGAAGCATAAAGAGAAAAATTTAGAGACTCAATATGTTCTATACTTAACTCCCAATATCAATCTCAACTCAATCTCAATCTCAAAAGAATAAGATAGATGTAGTATGCTTTTCTCAAGAACATGAAACACAACCCAACAATTGCCAACCATGCAATATCTCATATAACAATGATACTCATGTTCTTTCCACAACCAATATCTTTTCTCAACCAATTAGGGCTTTAACAACAATGCTTATAGACAAGGTTTAACCAACATCATTCAACTCAACATTAACCTTGAAGCATTCAACCAATCATCACAAGAAAAGGAAACAAGTAGAAATCCTTTTCCCTCCAAAGATATTTGAACAAAACAGCCACCAACACAATATCACCAAATGCAAAGAATAACTTGCTCAAATCAACTCAATGGAGTAAGCCCAATATCATGAATCAAGTAAAGCAATAACTTGATCAAAACAACCTCTATGGAAGCAACTCAACCATCAAACTCAAAACAGCCAACCAAGGGTTCCACCATCTCAATGCAAGTAGCTAGACTCACTAATATAAACCCTAGTGCACAAAGCTTCCACTATCTCAAACCAAAAATTATGCATTCACCCACAAACTCATCAATGATTTTAATGCATAAACAATCTTCAATATCCAGAAAATAGGATTTACACCAACAAAAATACCTAGTAGACAACCTTTTCACTCCAAACTCAATTTCAGAAAAATACACCATCAACAATATACATGGAAGAATGTGCCCATACCTTTACTTTGATGAAGAAGGAGAACTCAAAACCTATCACAACACTTGGCCAACCTTAGTTCTCCAACCTTTGGAGAAAATGAATAACACCACCACAAATGCTAAAGCGCTTTCATTGCTGCTATCCTCGTGCATCACGACCAAAACGAAATTGCCCACAACATGGGTCAAACTTGGCACCTCTGCCCAACGCTTCTTCACTCAACACACCACCACCATTGGAGCACAAGTGCCCAATGAAAAATATAATGTAATCCTATGTGTTGTCTTCCTTCAATCGCCAAGGATTTGAAAACGTAAACGTTTTCCTCAAGCCACCACCATCATCATGAGCGCTGTCCAAAAACGTAACTCCCAGAAAACATAGTTCGCAGTCTTATCAAATGTCAGAGAAACGCAATCTGCCGGACGTCAAGCGCAAGAAAAGCTTGGGCAATTCAATATGGATGGACAACGAAATACAATGAAAAACATCGCTTTTACGGAGGACACAAAGCTACGAAATTGCATCGATCGAAGGTACCATTACTTTAGAAAATCATCCCCACTTATATAGCCATTTCTCCTTAATTGTTTGACGTCGGCGCTCCTCCAACGATGGCAACACGTCGGCGAATGAATTCTTTATGTGCGTCGCTTAAGGGTTAAAAGACCCTTTAATAATAATTAAAATAATAATTATTATTATTTTATTAATAATAAATTAAACTTAGACCTTTGTCAAAGGTTTGAGTTAATTTAATTATTAATAATAAACATGGACCTTCAAGGTTTTTCAAGAAGTAAAAACCTTTGCATTAAGTTAAGCTTGGTTTTAATAAAAACCCTTAATGAGTCCAAATGGTTTTAAGAAAAACCTTTAACCTTGTCACCATGGTTTTAATAAAAACCCTTTAACATTATGAAGCTTCTCAAGATATTTTTGACATCACACTCTTTTTGATATCAACACAAAAATGCCTTTTGACATCAATGACAACTTATACACTTGAGCAAAGGCAATGTACCCAAAGTACCCAAAATTGCCAACAAATAAATCCTAGCCATCCACCACGACTTAATCTTAGCCATCCATCCATCTAAATCCATGTCACTTGCTCATATTTAATGTCCACCCTTCCTCATGTTTTAATCTTGGATGCCCACTAGTGTCATTATTAAAGGGCGTATTATAAAATATGATTCATTTTAATGAATCAAGGTCCTAATTTTTGAGATTACAAGCACCCTAGAAATCAAAGCACCAATAAAGTCAAAAATTAGGTCAAGAGATGAGCTAGAGTTATGGAAGATCAAAAGCCAAGATTCTAGCAAACGATATATAGAATTCTAACATCGTTCAAAAGGAGCATTGAAAGATAATGCATTAGTGGCCAGAGGGAAGTGCAAGCATTACCCTAATCTAAGCACCCAAGAAAGTGAAATGCTTGAATGTTACAAGTGTATGAAGGAGCATCAACTATTCAAGCATGCATTGCCATGTGGCACAAGGAAGACAGATGGGTATTTTTGTAACATCTTATGAGAAGCTCAAGTAGGAATATGTGCAAGGAATATCGGTCCACTTATCACATTCTCATGTAAGGTGAAGAGATTGCAATCCACTTATCACATGTTGAAGCAAACTAAAAGGCAAATACAAATTTAGCATTTAAGCCTCACATGATTTTAGCATAACAATAATATTTTCAAAGTTAAGGGAAGAGCATAACGTAGCGTGAGAAATCATTTGCCAAGTTACACACCCTAAGGAGGTAAATTAGGGTTTGTAGAAATTATTAATTTTTCCTAAGGCTAAAAGGAGAAATAAGTTCAAGTTATTATTTATTTTCTAAGGTTAAATAAGTCTAGTGGAGAGATAAGTAGTTTAATAGAAAAATTAATGCTTTAACTACTTGATTGGAGTGATAAGTAGGCTTTATTATTTTTTAAGTCTTGTTTTTCAAAGGATTCAATAATAGATTTAGTGATTTATTGAAATTCTAAAACCATAGAATATTTACAATAATTTAATCATGGAAAGACAAGGAATTCTACTTAAAATTTACAAATTCATAAGTTTGCAAATATTATAGTTTTTATTCAATTAGGGAGCCATAAGGTATTCAAATTCAAATTTTTTGAAGAACTTAGAAACTTGAGAAATCCATACTTCATAATCTAGGGGGACATAAGTATCACCATGATATCCAACACATTTTTACTCTCAAAGTCCCAACTCCTTAATGGTCCTAATTATGCTTCATGGAAAAACAAAATAAAATCAATCTTGATAGTAGAAAAGCTATGGGACATTGTTAGGGGAACCAAAAAAAAACCTGTTGAAGGTGATAGAGAAATTCAAAAGTATGAAGAAGAAGAAGCTAAAGCTCTTATGATAATTACATTTTCTATTATAGATGAGATACAGCCATACATAATCTCAATAGTAACCTCTACTGGAGAATGTAATTCTTTAGCCAAAATATTTAAAGAAAAAGCTATAGTTTCAAATATTCAAACTCAATTGCACTCTTTAAATTTCACTAGTGGTGAAAGTATTGAATTTTTTTAAGAAGAGTGGTAGACTTAAAAGCAAAGCTATTAACTTTAGGTGAAAAGGTGGAAGATAAATTGCTTGTCCAAGTAATCCTAAGGGCTCTTCCAAAAAATTAGAAACACCTAGTTACTTCTCTACAAATCCTTAGCAAGGACATTTCATTTGATGAGTTAGTAAATATTCTCCAAGAATATGAAGTTGAGAATTCTATCAAATATGAAATGACTAGCAATACATTGGTAACTAAAGATAATGCTCAAGGTCATGTTGCTTCAACTTCCAGATATAAATTTAATAGGAGTAACAAATATTGTCAAATTTGTAAAAGAATAAATCATAATACAAATTTTTGTAGATATAATCCAAGGAATCGGATAAATCAAAATGGTCAAGCAAATAGAAAAATATAATATATACAATACCAAACTCAATTTCATCAACAATATCAACAATATCAATAATAGCATGCTTCTCAATATCAATATAATCAACCTCAACTTCAATATAGAGAATGGAATCAAAACAACCATTTAGCTCAAGAAATTCAAGAACTAGAAGTGACTACAGAAGAAAATGAAGTCAAAGTCTTTTAGCAAAATTCGTAATACATGAAGATAAATTTTTGAAAGATACTAATCACTCATTTAATCAAAATACAGGATGGCAAACAATTGAACAAATCAAGACAAAACAATACAACGTTTAATATCAACATGAAGATCCATATTGAAGATAAAGGTCATAAATAACCAAATAGAGAATATTACATTATTTAGCGCATGCTTATGTGCCACCTTGGTACAATATTAGATTAAGTGTTCATCTTAGATAATGTATTAGAGTGGGAGTTTATATTTTATGTAATGTAATAATGTGTAGGAAATGCACAAGTTTCATGTAATTGAGTGTGCAAGTTTTGTGAGTGTGGATGTGCACTAGTGTCCATTATGTAAGAGTGCACATGTGTCCTTAGAATAGGAAAGTGAAGAGTTTCAAAGAAGAGTGAAGGTCAAGAGTATTTCATGTGAAGAGTCAAATACTATTATATATTTGTGACAAGACATTATAATTGATATCAAAAATGCATTGCACATAGCATGCATTAGTAGACCTTTATTCTATAACATTTTCAGTATTTTCGTGAGCATTTCCAAGTGATTATTTTGTGAGTATTTTTGAGTTATTTTTGAGTTCATATTATTTTTTGAGTTATCTTTATTAATTTTATTTTACCAAAACTTTATTATATGTGATTATGTGGTTATTTGCATTGAGTATTAAGCTACAAAAGCTATCACAAGTAGCTATTAATTTTATATATTGGACATCCACTTCTTAAAATGAGTGGATAGCAGATTCAGGGGAAACTAGTCACTTGACAAAGTTAAACATATTCTATAGGGTTAAAATGAAACACATGTAGGGGAATGTGTTGTGATTGGCGATGATTCATAATTGCAGGTTGTAGGGTGTGGAGGCATCAACATTGAATCTTTTACATTTTATGAGGTACGTCATGTTCCTAATATTGGTCTTAATCTTCTATCTATTTGTCTCATTACTCATACAAATAAGAAGGTAGATTTTTGTCCTATTAAAGGGTAATCAAGGAAAAAAAATTGGTTCAAAACTATTACTTATCATTACCATGATGAGAATGACCACATGTATAATATGGGATAAATACCTACCTCTTTTTCATTTCATAGAAATAAAAAATTTATTTCTATGTTTGTACATGCAAATAATGAAAGTCAAAAGTGGCATCATAGGATTGGGCATATCAAGTATCAATATTTGAGATACATGAATCAACATCATATGGCCATTAGGATTTTGTGCATATCCCCTCCATTTGGTGCATGTGAGGGGTTTATTCTGTGAAAGCATCATAAGGAGACCTTTCCAAAATGGATTGCAAGGTGAGAATCTCATCACTTGGAGATTGTCCATAGTGGAATTTATGGACCTATGGGCACACCATATCTCTCAATAAATAAATACTTTATTCTTTTTATTGATTATTTCTATAAATATGTGTAGTTGTACACCATTCACACTATAAAATAAAAGGAAGAAATTGTTTGATAAAAAATTATGAGTTAGCCTTTTGAGAACTTAAAAATATTCTAAATAGTGCTCCAATCCTAGTAGTTCCTAATCCAAATAAGTACTCTATGGTTTACAAATATTCTTCTCCTATAAGTTTAGGATTTTTTATGAAGGATGGCCATGTTATCACTTGAGTCATATAAACTTAAATTCTATGAATTAAACTACCATGTTAATTATATTGAGTTAGTATCATGTGTTTATACCCTAACTACGTAGAGATATGTTGAGTTACCATATATATATATATATATATATATATATATATATAGGGTGAAATTGTTTTCACCTAATCAATCTCTAGAGATAGTTGACTCCCTGGTTATTTTATGCTTTTATACAAAAATTTAAAGGAAATGGTTAGAAAATTATAGAAAATAAAAGAAACAATGGTTGATTAGATTGATTTCAATGGGTTGGTTAGAAACTCCATATCCATAATTTTCCTCTAAAACTAAATAAATTTGTAATATATAATCAAGAAAAAGACTAGTAGAAATTAAAGAACAAATGTACAATCATATTTTCTATTTGCATTCAAAGAGGTGAGAGAAAATACATGCAATTTAAAAGCAAAAGATAATGCTCAATTCATGAAAAACAATTAAAATTTTTTCTTCAATTTAGTATTGCAACAAAAAGAGTAGAATGAGATTTTAGACTACCAAAAAGATATGTGTAAATAAAGAGAAGCTCTTATTTATAGTTGAAGTTGTTTGAAATAGTAAAACCCTAATGTTTATTTTATTACATTACAAAATAAACACGAGTTTTCTCTAAAACTTTGGTGGAAAATGTTGTTCTCTATATTTTATCTTCAAAGCTATAAATAATGTAATTATAGTTGTAATTTCTCCATATCTATTTTTTGTGGTGGATTTTACCTCTTTTTGGTCATTTTAATGGGTCCCAGATTTATCTTAATTATTCTTCACTTCTATGTGCTTCCTAATTATATTTAAAGATATCAAAGAATTAGTCCCTTTATCCCCTTGGAATTTTTTTATATTTATTTCTCTTTTTCATGCTTAAAATTCAAATTATTCAACAAATCAATGTTGATGTCGATGGGGCATTAGCCCAATTACTCAACAAATTGGTGGAATGATTGGTTTAGTGAATTTGATAATTAGTCATTTCATGCTCTCTTTTTGATTAATTAGTGCCCGTATTAGTCTTGAGCTAGTATTGACATGGCCATATCCCAAGTGACATCCTTGGTCATGCTAAACTAATTGAGTTCATGACTATCCTTGGCATTTCTACTCCTTTATAGGCCCTTATTGCTGATGTGATATATTCCTTATCTAAATCTATGTTGATGCTCTATTTTTGATGTAGACACCAAAATCTAGCCACTTGTCATCCATTCGTATCCTCCAATCATAGTCATCCATTATTTATATACATATATATGTATTTATTTAATATATACATAAATATTAATATTTTATATTTATATTTATATATATTTAATAAATATATATGTATTTATGTGAATAAATCCTAGCCATCCGCCATGACTTAATCTCAACCATCCATCCATCTCAATCCATGTCACTTGCTCAAGCTTAATCTCCACCCTTCCTCATGTTTTAATCTTGGCCACCCATTTGGTGTCGTCGAAACCCTAACATGTTCAAGGGCAGATTATAAAATATGATTCATTTTGATGAATCAAGGTCCTAATTTTTGAGATTACAAGCACCCTAGCATTTTGTCCACTCACAAACCCTATCCACTTCGCTATCATCTTCTTCCCTCATTGTCGCCATCGCATCTGCTATTTTCATCGCCACAAAACCCTCGCAAACCAGATCTGGTTTTGCCTCACTCCCATCCACCCTCGAACGCCACCCAGAGTTCATAGAACACTTCTGAGCATTTCTGGAATGCTGTTGGGTATTCACAACCATCACCGAATACCTCTGGGTATTTCCTGTAGTAGATTTGTAGTCCGTAAGCCCTCGGATGCTTTAAGAGCATTCACGACTATTCGAACATAGACACAGGAGCATAAATCAACATTGACAAGGTAAGATATTAGTTGCATTATTTTATATTTTTGCATTTTTGTTTATAGTTCAACATTGCAACATTTAGGGTTTACAGGTTTTATCATTCAGAGGGCCTCACACAGTGGAGCCCTCGTAGGTGCTTTTAACCCCTTTTATGTTGTTTGTTGTTTGCAGGTGTAGGAACCACATTTTTGGAAGTTGTTGCAGCTAGGGTGGTCCCGTAGGGATACACAAGCCCACCCGCACACTTGTTTGGATCAAGGATGAACCAGAAGACACCAGTTGTTCATTGAACTAGGGTTTTGAAACCCTATTATCTGTAATCATTGTATCAAAAGCATTTGTAACCCCATATTGGGGCACATTCATTGTACAACTTGGAGATCTGCCTATATCAATAAATATTATTCATTTTGTGCATTCTGTGGTGTTATTGTGCTTTTGTACTTTTACTTTGTATTGGTGTTGTTCATTTTTTGTTTACAAAATGGCGATCATGGTGGGACCCCCAAAGGGTTCCTCATTTTGATTTACCTTGTCACTGATTTCTATTTTTGTTTCTATTTTGCAAGTTTCCAGAAGTTTGATCGCATGAAAATCATGAAAACTAGGGTTTCTAGGAGTTGTAGAGTTCGATCAGTGGTCACGTGGATGCCCTGCAACGTTCGAGGGATGCCCTGTAGAGTTTAGGAGATGCCTCACAAGCATTTAGGAGACTCTGGGTGGCATTTAGAAGAGTGGGGAAGAAATACGTAGGCTTCCTGGTAAGCTTGGTTCAAACCCTAACTCAATTTTTGTTTTCATTTTTCTGCTTTTTAATAGTAAAATCAATAAGAAAATATTCATTTTCTATTTTAAAAAGCAATTACATTTTTCATCTTAGGCATTTGCATCTTTCATATAGTTTGCATATAGAGTAGAGTTGCATTCATGCATTCACTGTAGTTGCATCATCACATTTAATTTAGATTTTTGTTGCTTTATGGTGTTTCATTTACTATTTTTGTATGTTGTTTGCATTTGAAATGACAAAAGCATAAGTAGTTGCATATTAGGGTTAAAAGCTTCCATTTTTGCTTTTCTAATTTGGAACAAGGTCATAATACCTAAGTATACTCCTATTGTTGGAATCACTTGATGATTCAGGGTGGAAGAACTGGGTGAACCCTCCACTATTGGAATCACTTGATGATTCAGGGTGGGTCTTAAGTGGTGTACCCTAAGTTCTTTTGAGTAACTTGGTGTTAATGTCCTTGGCTTCTAGCTTAGACAAGTGAAATAGGGTGTTTTTAACATTGAATGAACACTATAGATAACATAAATCTTAAAATGAATCACACACTTTGCACGTCACACATTTAACAATAGTGAGTTGGATTTCATCACCAACCATTGTTCGAGATTGGTGATGGTGGGCTTCATCTCCATCCATCATCTCATCCCATAGAAACCATAGTCACCCATGAGTAATATTTTTGGATTTCATCACCAGAAAGATTCTCATTTTCCATCCAACCTTAGAATCCACCTTGCATAATAGTTTAGGTTAGCACATCAACAACACACAAACCCCACATAAAAAGAATCTGTTGCAAAACATAGGATTGAGTTGCTTGTTTGATTTTGTGTGATTTCCATTGCATATTTTTTGCACATTCCACACATTCACCATCCCCAAATGACTCATTAGCTTATGGTTTCAACTCGAAGCCAAGAAAATATTTTGAGTCAAGCCTCCATTAGCCAAACCACTTCATCCATGGAGTGTTCCACATCTTTCCCTACCACTTCTATGGTTAATCCTATAAGTGTGATACAGATAAGCTATTATGGTTTATCTATGGGACCCTCACACGTTGTGTATACCTCAAATGTTGATGTGTTGCATAGAGCCATCAATACCCCCATTCCAAAAACTGAGCCATCATCTCCTACCAATCCTAACATCACCTACATAGATATGGCTAAAGTTGGAGCTTTTCTAAGATCCACTAACCATGTTCTAGAGAAAATCAATAGCCCACCTAGGCATAATCCTTCTTCTCAGTAGGAACTTGCCCACTCGCATCCTTCCAGTTTCACCCAGGTGTATACTAACCCTCTTTTTGAGGCATCATCTACACCTTCCCATCACTTGTCTCTTCCACAACAATCATGTAGCCAAAGCATTTCCATCCCATCTTCCTATACCACCACCTATGGCAATCCATTGTATGAAGCACATGTCAATGCTGCTTCACAAATGCTAGTCTCCACTGCATCCAATGTCCCCCATTCAGTTGCAATCCCTATTGCAACCTATCCTCCACCCACTTCATCCATTTCCACCACACCTACACCATCTACCTCAGATATTTCCATACAACAAGCATGGCAACACCTCAAAAAATTGCTCATGGGTCAACAAGATGCTCATTCTTATTCCCAATAGCAAATACAGGTGGTAGATTTTAAGCCCCAATCTATTCCAACCTAACCTACCTTCTTCACCTCAAATCCATCATGGGTATCATAATATTCTATGGTTTCCATCCCCACACCTCCATTAACCCACACCCATTCCATTCCCACAAGTCAACACATTCATAGTCCTCAAACCTCATCTCCATTCCATCACCCACAATCATTCCCTCATCAAGCCCAACATCATCAAATACAATCCAATCCATCAAACCATCAAAATCTCATCACACCCCAACATTTCACCACTTCATCTCCACACAATCACCAAGTAATTCAAGGCTTCCACATACCTAGGGAAGATCCTAGAATTTAGGCATTGCAACAATAGATTGATAGCTTGATACAACACACTCATGGTATGATGAACCAGAAGCCTACTTTAAGATAACTCATCAATCAACCCATTCAATTTTTGGTACCATCACCACCATATCCGATAGATTTTACAGTGCCAAAATTTGATAAATTTAAAGGGACTGAGGACCCTAGAGAGCATGTAAGCACATTCATTCACTCATGCTTCAGAATCCAAACTCAATATGCTTTAATGCTCAGAACCTTTCCTCAGACATTGGGGGGAGATGTCATGGAGTGGTATAACCATCTACCTCATCATAGTATTTATACATTTGAATAGTTGGTAAACCAATTCCTCGAGAGATTTTCCCTCAATGTTCATAAAAAATCACATTGTCTGACTTATACAATCTTAAGCAATTTGATGATGAGTCAGTCTATGATTTTGGCAACCATTGGAGGGTTGTTATCACAAAACTACCATTCTCCCTACCAATGGAAGAGTTAACTCGATTGTTCACCAAGAGTTGCTTAAAACCCATCTCCTGGTTATTGCAATTGCAACAATACAGCTCATTCGAAGAAGCTCTTGCCTAGGCTAGCATAATTGAGGAAATCAAAATCCAAGAAGGTGTGCTAAAGCCTAAAAAGAAAGAATGGTAGAACAAGGGCCAATCAAAAGGAAGTTATTCTGGCCAATCTAAGCCAAATCAAGCCAATCAAGCAAATCAAGTGAATCAAGTGGTCATGAGTCAGTCGGTAATGGCTCAACAACAACAACCAATGCAACAACAACCATAACAAATTGCATATCAAGTGGTTCCCCCACCCCAACAAATTCAAAACACAGTGCCAACTATGGATAATCACCAACATCGATAATCTGTTTGACAAAACCACCATTACACACCCTTATCTGAATCATATGCTTCCATATTTCGTAGGTTGTATGACACAAATCAGCTTGCCTTACCTAAGGTTAAACCAGATGATCCTACCAAGCATAGCAAAAGCTATAGGGAACATTTGTTTTGCCCTTATCATCGATATAATGGGCATGATATTAACGATTGCTTCACATTCAAAGATATAGTGCAAGACCTAATTGACTTAGGGGCCATCAAGGTTGATAGTCCCTTAGCTCAACAAAATTAGAACCTTGGCATTTATCAAACACCACTTCCTCATCATGAGGAGGTGCAACCAACAATAGGAGGGTCAAACATCAAGACTCCTCCTAATCAAGTCAACCATGTGCAACAATACCAAGGTTTTGTGGGTGTTATTCATGTAGTCACCCAAGGTCAACAACGCACCAATCAACAAAATGCACAACAATAGACTATCCAATCTCCCATAGCACCTCAAGCAAGTGTGTCTCCTCAACTTGCCAATTCATCATCACCCATTTAGTTCTCCACCAATTCTTCCCAACCAATTCACATTCCAAGTCATCCATCTCCACCCACTCATCCTTCCAATCATCCACAAAGGCCAATCATCTCTCTGAGTAGCCAGATAACCACTAGCCTTAAAATGGCTTCAACAAAACTATCTATTTATGAGCTAATACAACAATCTCCCCCACACCATGAGGCATTAATGGAGATTCTAAAATCCATTGAACTCCAATCTCAGGATACTAATGCCTTTAGCAATTTTGTGGGGAATATCCGAACATGTGTGGAGCCTTCCATTACATTCTATGATTTTGAAATCAAACCAATATCATCAGAATCAGTGGACCCTCCATTACACATCATGGCTCAAATTGATAGGAAGCCATTCAAACGAGTTTTGATTGATACCGACTCCTCCATCAATATCATCACCACCTCTACTCTTCAACATCTTAATCTTCCACCATCTCATATAACCAAATCCACCTTCACCTTGAAAGCATTCAATGATGCTCTCTGTTCCATAGTTGGCACTATTGTTTTACCCATCGAAGTGGGGGTAAAAATATTGCATACAATGTTCCACATATTGGAAGGATCCATGGCATACAATGTACTCCTTGGATGCCCTTGGATTAGGGAAATGAGATGTGTCCCCTCTATACTCCATCAATGTCTAAAATATGTACATGAGGGATAAATTCATTGCATACCAGTAGACATCGAACCATTTAAGTATTGCAATTTCATCTCAAATCCCTATGAATCCACTCTTCCATCTACTCATATTTTCTTGACCCCATCAACCACATCATCCACCACACCATCCACCTCTTCATCCAAAGTTCCTATTCCTGAGGAGCTCCCCATCACTACCCCACATCAAGCTTCCACCTCCATGCCCCCATCCTCATCACCATCGACTACATGTACATGTGGTCAAGCCCAATCCACATCATCAACATCAACATCCCCCATCATTATTCCCTCCACATCATCACCCATTCATCAAACACCTCAGCCAAATCCACCTTCATCCACATCAGCTGATGTCTCACAAGTCGAATTAATGGATTGTGAGATGCCATTCCAGTCCACACCTCTCCCATTATCAGAGCCACAAGCCAATCATGAGTCTTCCACATCCACTTCCACATCCACCTCCACATCATCCCAAGTTGTGGTCCACCTCACTAGTCCTAGCATTGGTGAATACGTGGTCCAAGACATTACTATCACACCACTTAGCATCCAAAATGCTAGGGATTATGGTCACCCACGTGACCCACCCTTATCCATAGGAGTGGTGTACAACATGGGTTCAATGCCTAACAATATCAATTTTGTGTATGGGGGGATTGATTCATCGTCCAATCCATCTTCCCTAGATGAACCCAAACAACCAACTCTTGCCAATATACAACACATGTCAATTTTTCCATCTTGATACTTTCATCGAGTCAATTGGTAAGGATATGGCCTAGGATGACATGAACAAGGAATGCACGAGCTCATCGATACTCCATATCGAGAAGCGCATGACCATTCAGGTTTAGGCTATCACTCTTATTCTTCCACTTCTTCTTTTGAACAAGCTTTTCAAAATCTCCATTTGAATTTAGAAGAAGAAACCCATCACACCGATGACTTTGAGGAGGAAATCTATGAAGAATATGATGTTATATCGATAGCTTCTGATGAATCTGATGAGGAATCAACACCCATCATTCCATTCACCGAACAGGATGAGTATTACCTCAGAATGTTCCCCATCCATCAACCCATATTTTTCTTGCTTCTTCCATAAGAGTGAGTTGAACCAACCAGTGAACCACCACCTCCACTTCATTGATCCACCTCATCGAAACATTTTGTAATATATGTACATAATCAAAAAAAAATAAAAACACAAAAAAAAATTCAAAACAAAATCATTGCATTGCATGTGCATGGATTTTTTCCTATTGCATTTATTTGTGTTGCTTGCTATTGTTCAGGTTCCCAAATTTCTTGCATCGGTTCTAGTAGATAGGATCTATCCATCCTTCACATTGCCAACCACCAGTTTTCCCTTTAAGTTAACATGAATCCTGTTGACTTATTCACCCCACTCCATAATCCATATAATTTGGCAAAGCCAATTCCAATTGACATGAGCCTTATTGATATGGACTAGATTTCCTCACCTCCATCCTTTTTTGAATTCATCCTTTTTGAGGAATTGTTAAGGGCTTCAACCAACTACATTCCTCCGTCGCCTCCACCTTCGCCTTCACCTTCGCCTTTAGATCTCAAGGTTTTCTAGGTAGACATGGAAGAGGGATGTGTCAGAAGAGTTTGATAACATCATAGATGACATTCATTTGATCCCAATACCCCATCAGATTGAGGAAGGTTCTCATATGTCCATTGAAGATACCATCGATGTGAACCTTAGTTCAGACGTAGACAATCCTCAAATCATCAAACTTGGAAAAAATTTATCCGCAGATGAACAAGAGCAATTAATTACTCTCCTCAAGAAGAAGAAGGACATTTTTGCATGGTCCTACAAAGACATGCTTGGTCTTGACCCTAACTTGGTTGTCCACAATCTCACCTTGCACTCTGATGCTAAGCCGATCAAACAAAAATTGAGAAAGATGCATCCTACCATTGCCCTCATGGTCAAAGAAGAGCTTCAAAAGATTTTAGATGTGGGTTTCATTGTACCCATTGACTATCTTGAGTGGATTTCAAACATGGTACCTATTTGTAAGCCTAATGGGACGATACACATTTGCACTAACTTTCAAGACCTTAACAAAGCGTGTCCTAAGGATGAATTTCCTCTACCAAACATCGATACTCTTGTCGACACTTGTGCTGGCCATGAAATGCTTTCTCTAATGGATAGTTTTTTAGGATACAACCAGATTCGAATTAATACTGATGACCAACATAAAACAACATTCACTACACCTTGGGGGACTTTTTGTTACAAGGTGATGCCCTTTGGCCTAAAAAATGTAGGTGCCACTTATCAACATGCCATGGCATACATCTTCCATGATTACATGCATAAGATCATCAAATATTATGTGGATGATCTCTTAGCAAAATTCAAAACTCGATAAGAGAACATTGGTATCTTGGAAAAAGTCTTTGATTGACTTCTAGAGCATAATGTAAGGTTGAACCTGTAGGCCCAAAAGGCTACATACTTAGCAATTTTTGTAAAATTGGCTAAGTTTCCAAGAGGAAATACCTAAGCAATGCTAAACTCCACTAGTGTGCAGAATCCATGGTCAACATGGTCAAACAGTGCCTAGCGGAATCCAAAGTTGTGGAATCTAGAAGAAGCGACACTAGCATGAGGTTAATTTCCATGGTGGAAGATCACAAGCATAGCAGTTTTTGGTAAAAATGCAATTAAGTGTGGGAAAGGTGTAAAATCTATTGGAGGCCAAAATCCATAGTCAACATGGTCAAACAACGTGAAGCGGAATTCAGAGTTGTAAATTTTGAAGGTCAAGAGGTAGAGCATTGTCAAAATCCACCCAAAGTCGATGCAAGATTGAAAATCCATAGTCAAATTGGTCAACCTGGACCTAGAAAAAACTGAAGCAGCAAATTCCGTAGAAAATCATCAAGCTTCGCAAGAACCTCATTTCTATGGTCAAACTAGTCAAACCTGTGTTAGCGGAATTCAAGGTTGTGGATTTTGTGAGAAGATGAAAGTGGAAACAGAATAGCTAAACAAACAGAGAATAGCATAGATATTTGAATCCAAGAAATGCAATGGAAAATCGGGGAAGACCAAACATCACTGGAATCAAGACTCATCTGTATTTTTAGTTGTAGATCGATGATGAAAAATCTTCTCAAGAACATAGGATGATCCAGATCAACCTATAACCATCCCAGCTATGGAATTTAGTTGAGAGCTGAACACAACTTGTAGAGCTTAGAAGTGTAGCATTCATGGAGTACAACTCATATTTTCTTTCTTAAAAACCAATGAGAGGCTGCCACCTTAGCATTTTGCTGATCTGGCAAGAAATTCCTTGTAATGTTTCCAGTTTTTTACTATCATTGTAAAATCTATATAATGAGGTTGAACCCTCATGTTTAAGGGTCGGCTCTGGAGTGTTTTCCTGATATATTACTGTAATTGCTATGAAATCAATAGAAGGAGCATTACTTGGATGTTTGCCTCTAGCTCTTGTCTTCATCAATTGTTAGTTTATTCTATGAATGCATTTCTATTACTGTTGTCATGATTAGTCAATTCTGTTGATATTGGATTGCTGATTTGGAGCACCTTGGAATGGTTCATGCTTAAAAAAATGTTGTAGAAGACTTCTATTTATGTTAGTCTAATTTTTGATCTAATTTTGCTATTTGGATTATTAGCATTTAGATGTTTGAAATAGTTTTATGAGCATTTCCTTATTTTAATGGTGAAGATAGTGAGTTTTGATTGTTGTTAGTCTCAAGTGTGGCATACTGGAAATGTGATTGATCAATGGATTCTTGCTATTTGTCAATGTTGTTAGCTCCATCTGGCCATTATTTTCTCAACCATTTTCTAACCCTTATCTCATTTCTATCCCTAAACTTACACATTATTTTGAGCTTAATTGAGTCAACACCTGAATTAGTTGACAAGGTATACCAACCTACTCTAGAGGTTGGATTGAAGTTAATCTCTAATCCATCCAATGTCGAGGTTTGAGCTGTGATTAGTGGGTATGCGCCTCCCAGAAGTCAAATATTCATAATCATAGTTCAAGTTTACCTTGATGTCAATTCAGACCCCAATAGTTTTGGCACGCCTGGTGGGACCCTATTTACAAGAAACATTAGTTAACCCACAAAGTTTTATTTCTTTTATCTTTCTCGAAGGAATCAAGATTCAGTGAATTATCTTGACCTCATTAAGCGGTGAACTATAAATTCACTTGGTGACTCCCCTGAATGCAAGAACCCAGAAAGCCATTCCAATAGATCAAATATTTTCATGAATACTAGGTCATCTACGAAAAATAATCCTGAGTCTTTTGTCTTTTATGAGCTTCCTTTAAAGGGATCCACTATCATAAGGAAATTTTCATCATATTTTTAGGATGTCATTGTCATATTTTTCCACCAAGATATCCTCAATCTAGCAATAATTCATAATATAAAAAATGAGGATGTCATTGTCAGAATTCTAGCCCTATCTTTTAGAGGAAAATCCTTCATTGGTTTAGAACCTTAGAAGACAACAACATTACCTCATGGGCTGAATTAGCTGAGCCTTTTGTTGAAGAATTTAATGAGTCTGCTGATCCTTTTTCTCTCCTAAACCAATTCACATCCATGCAAAAGCATCAGCAAGAGTCAGTTTCAGATTTTAATCTAAGATTTAGTAGAACTTGGAAAAGAATTCCACCTGAAGCTAGGCCCGTTGCCCCTCTTGCTTTTATGTACTATATCAGAGCTTTGGGGTCAGAACTCGGGTTACAAACTTAGCAGTCTAGAGTCTACACCTTCCCCCAGGTTTACAATGTGAATGTACAAGCCGAGAATATCCTTATCAATGTAGGAAGGTTACCTCCAAAAACTATTATACCTTATTGTTCTGAGATTCCTAATACCCAAAGTCAGCCAACTTCATCTTCCTATATGGACCCTCCTCCCTTGTCATCACCACTCCCTCAAATGGCTCCTATTTTACCTCCTAAAATACCATCTCCTTCCATCCCCTTCCCACCACTACCATCTCAAGCTCCTCAAGAATCCATTATGCTTCTTGATATTTAGAGTACTCTCAAAATACTCAATAAAAAGATGAATGTGATGGAGAAGAGAGAGATAGAAAGGTCACAACCAAGGAGATTCCCCTATATTAACAGATATCAGAAGCCTGGTCCCAAAAATAGTACAAGAATCAAAGTTAATGTAAATCAAGAAGATCAAGAATATACTCCTAAGACCAGTCTGGTTAACATGTGGTGTCTGGTGTGCAATGACCCCCATGATTCAGAATCTTGTGCTATGTACCAATGTCATGTACAACAAGATATGGAAAGAGTAGAAAGGAACCAGAAGGGGAGAGTTAACATGTTGCGGTAGTATGATCAAGTCATGGTCAAACAAGATTTTCTTGAAGAAGAGCAAGTCTCAGTCATGACCAGGTTCAAAAAGAAACCCTTACAAGTAGACCCATAGAATATGGGTAGTTTCCAAGTGCCTTCTCAAAAAAGGAGAGAACCACCACTACAGGGGAATGATCAATTTCCTATTCCACAAGTAGTGGACAAAAGCAATGTAGCACCTAGGAGACAAGAAAGGGAGATAAACATTCCAAGAGGAGGTGAGAAAGAAAGGAACAAGGAGCAAGAAAGTGCAAGAAAAGAAGCCCAAGAAAAGCTAAGTTTCCCTTCCATTACAAAAAGACAAATAATTGAGGCTACACAGCAATACAGAAAGAACTATGGAGAACCCGAGAGGAGGTATGAAATACCTTCACTAGTTCAAATGGAATATAATATTGTGGATGAGTTAAAGAGGGTTCCATCTAGAGCAAGCCTATATGATACTCTTTTTCTCCCTGGTCAAATAGATTTGTTGAAGGTATCTCTTCATAAAATGTCCCAAGGAAAAGAAACAACCACTATTTTCAATGTGTCACAAGATAAAGAAAAAATATCTCCTACCACCTTGAAGAAAAAGCCTCCTCCATTCTACATTTCACTTAGAATGGAAGGATGGGTGGTCCACAATTGTATGATAGACTCAAGCGCCTCAACAACTGTTATGCCAAAAGTAGTCTACGATGAGATGGGTATGGAGTATACAAGATCTTGTCAAGGGGTTTTACAACTTGATGACACCCCTGTGAAGACCGTGGGAGTCATAAAAGATGTATTGATGAGGTTACACAGGGCCCCAAAAATCACCATTGTTCAAAAAATCGTGGTGGTAGACCTGGAGCCTTATTTTGGTATTTGCCTATCAAGGGAATTCATGGCCAAGATGGGAGGATATATGTATCTAGACTACTCCACTATGATAGTCCCCTACAAAGGCAAAAGGATAAGAATAACCCCAAAAAATCCTATGTCCTTTCATATTGGAAAGATTGAAGAAGACTTGTACAATCACTCAGTGATGGAAGAGCCAGAGTTAGTGGAAATCTTAGAAGATCTAGAAATAGAAGATGATTTGCCCTTTAAAGATGATTACAACCTATCAAAAATTGGGCTAGGTACATACAATATTTCTACTGAGGTAGAGAAGAATATCCCTGCCATATCCAATCAATCACTCAGGTAGACATAAGTTTGGACAATGCATTTTGATGGAGCAAGATGTAAAAATAGAGTCAGAGCTGGTGTAGTTTTGAAATCTCCCTTAGAAGGAGTGAAAAGTTTTTCTTTTAGATTCACTTGGGCTTGCACAAATAATGTTATGGAATATGAAGCTCTGTGCTTGGGATTGATGCAAGCAAAAAATATGGGAATCAAGATATTAGACATTTATGGTGATTCAGAGCTTGTAGTCAACCAAGTGATAGAAAAGTGTAGTAGTAAACATCACTATCTGAAGACATATAGGAACAGAGTATGGGACTTAATGGAATCCTTTGATGCACTAAATATCTACTCTATCCCTAGAGAATAGAATACACTAGTAGATGCTTTGGTAGTTAAGGGTTCTAATTTTAATCCTTCCTCAGACCTTGGGTCAGCCGTAAGTAAAAGAGTCAAATTAGTCTTCAGACCAATAGTCCCAGATAGATAAATCTTCTGGCAAGTTTTTGACAATGATGAGTAGATAATCGATTTTCTAGTCAGAGAGGCTTGTCTAGCTAATGTGCAGGAGGAGCTTTCCCAAGAATTAGATCCACAAGATGTTATTCAGTTGAAGAATAATCACATTCCTAAAGGCATGATCACATTGGAAAGCTTGTTTGACAATGAAGATGGAAAGAAGTCAAGGACTATGAAAGTTGATGGTAAAATCTATAGAAAAATTGAAATAGAAGCAAACAAGAAGATTAATGTTGGAATAAGATGCTCCCCAGAAGAAGTTGAAGGAGTCAAGGCACTATGTTTTAAATATCTAGACATTATTGCCTGGTCTTATGAAGACCTCAAAGTTTATGATAAGAATGTCATTCAGCATACCATTGAGCTGGAACCTGATGCAAAACCTTTTAGATAGAGGTAAAGGCCTATGAATCCGAATATCGAGTCCATAATGAGGTAGGAATTGATTAAGCTTCTAAAAGGGAAAATTATCTATCCTATTAAGCATTCCACATGGGTTGCCAACTTGGTCCCAATGAGAAAGAAGAATGGAGACATCCAGTTATGTGTGGATTTCTAGAACTTGAACAGAGCTTCCCTGAAGGATCATTATCCACTTCCCTAGATGGATCAGATTCTGTAGATGGTGTCAGGAGTAGAAAGATATTCCTTGCTAGATGGCTTCTTTGGATACAACCATATTTGGGTTAGAGATGAAGATCAATTCAAAATAACTTTTACCACTAAGTGGGGCACATTTGCTTATCAGAGAATGTCATTCGGTCTATCCAATGTAGGAGCCACCTTCCAGAGGGCCATGGACTATACTTTTGGTGAGTTGATCAATAAAATCATTATGATTTATCTGGATGATATGATAGTGTTTTTGCATAGGAAAGAATCACATCTTGAACATTTAGAGAAGGTTTTCCAGAAGTGTAGAGAGTTTGGCATATCTCTCAACCCAAAGAAATCATTCTTCATCGTTCATGAAGGTAAATTATTGGGACATGTAGTCTCCAAAAATGGGATGGCAATAGATCCAGATAGAATAAAATCAATTCTAGCCCTTCCCCTACCTACAAACAAGAAAGGGTTGCAGTCCTTCTTTGGGAAGATTAACTTTGTAAGAAATTTCATATCAGACTTCGCTCAAGTGGTCCGACCCATCTCAGAGCTACTTAAGAAGAATATGGAGTTCAAGTGGACTGAGAAAAGAAAACAAGCCTTTGAAGCTATAAAGCAAGCAATTGCAACTGCACCAGTATTGATAAATCTAGATTTCAGCAAAGATTTCATTTTATATGCCTATGGAGCTGAGGAAAGCTATGCATCAGTACTCACTCAAAAGGGTGAGAATGGAGAGGAACATCCTATCTTCTTCTGGAGTCAAACCTTGCATGAGTATCAGACAAAGTATAATTTTATTGAAAGATAGGTATTTGCTATAATGAAATCTCTAAAGAAATTATGGCAGTACTTAGTCCAAAGTAAAACTCTGGTTTATGTGGTACACCCAGATGTGAGAAACTTTATCCTCCAAGGAGAACTGGGTGATAAAAGGGTTGGATGGATTACCAAGATACAAGAGTATGATGTAGAAATCCACCCTACAAAGTTGGTCAGAGGGAGAGCATTATGTCAGGAACTCGCAGCTAAGGCAGATTTAGAACAAACAATAGCCTATCAAGAAGCAGAAGATGATCAGGAGGTCACTTTTTAAGATAATTCTGATTGGATAGATCAATTGATAGCCTATTTCCAAATAGGGGTATGTCCGTAAGGTCTCAATCCTTCACAATGGAGGAGATTCAGATTGTAAGCTATGAAGTATGTATTACTCCTGGAAGGACTATACAAAAGGAACTTGGATGGAGTGCTTCTAAGATGTCTGAGAGATAATGAAAAATAGAAGGTCATCAAAGAATTTCATGGAGGCCTATCAAGAGGTCACTTTTTAGGAAGAATAACTACCATGAAGATAATAAGGGTAGGATATTATTGGCCCACTATATTTGTAGATGTTTTCAAAGTAGCTAAGTCCTGTGATAAATGTCAAAGGTATGTGGGAAGAACCAAGAATGCAACATTTTCGCTCAAGCCAATTCAGGTAGAGGAACCCTTCCAACAATGGGGACTCGACTTTGTTGGAGTCATCAGTCCAAATTCATCAGTAGGGCACAAGTTCATCCTTACTACCACTGACTATTTCACTATATGGGTGGAGGCTATTCCAACCAAGAAATTGGACCAGGAGGTGGTAATTTATTTTCTAGAAAATTTGATCACAAGGTTTGGAATTTTAGAAGCATTAGTAAGTGACAATGGCCTAGACTTTCATAGGTGAAAAATACATTGAATTTACAAGTATGGTATAAATATTAAGAATTCTTCCAACTATTACCCTCAGGGTAATGGATTGGTGGAATCAACCAATAAAAACTTGCTCAAAATTCTAAAAAGGGCACTAGAGGAGAACAAAAGGAGTTGGCATCTATTACTTGACTAGGTTTTATGGGTAGATAGAATCACTATCAAAAGGTCTATTAGGACATCTCCTTATGCATTAGTATATGGCAAGGAGGTCATTCTACCTACTCATCTGGAGATACCAGCTTTAAAATGGGCCAGCCAAGATCAGGAGCTCAATCAGAGTCTACTCGAAGCCAGACTAATGCATCTATTACACTTGGAAGAACAAAGAACTTAGGCATATGAGAACTTTCAAAAATACTCCATGAATACCAAAGAGTGGTTTGATAAAAAGGTAAAGTTTAGAAAATTCAAAGAAGGAGATTCAGTGCTAAGGTGGAATGTTGAAAAGGCTAAGCCAGGTAATCACCAAAAATTTGACTCTTTCTAGGAGGGACCCTTCAAGATTGTCGAAGTAAAGGAGAGCAATGCCTTTCAGCTTCAAGATCAAAGAGGAAACATACAACCCATCCCTATTAATGGGTATCATCTCAAACTATATTTTAGTTAGAGAAATCCTCTTGTTGTAATATATGTACATATGTTGTATTATATTTCTTTTTCTTTTTGTATTATATTTCCAAAAGCAAATGAGGGAAAGAAGGTCATTTTTCTTACTTGCAGAAAGGGTTGTGATATAATCTACCAGGAAGTAACGTGATGAAGAATCCATAGTCAAAGTAGTCAAATGGCTCTTACAAAAATCTAGAACAGTGGAATCCTAGTCCCAGCGGAGTTTTCAAGAGACCTAAACCCTTCAATAGTTTTTGAAATAGGCATGGCCCCAAAATCCATAGTCAACTTGGTCAAAGTTACCTTTGCGAAATTATAACTTGTAGAATTTCAAGGACAGCATGAAAAGAGCATGCATTTTTAGATCAAGCGAAATTGGGAAAGCAAGTATAACATCAAAAATTCTACTAGGTCCATTATTCCACTGTAAGGATGGGTAAATAAATGTACCTTGAGAAGTGTACCAATGGATAGTTTACCACCATCTACCATGAATTCCATCCAATCAGAGATGCATACTTCACTGACAAGCCATGCTTCACAGCATATGATTCACTCATTTGAAATCATGGGAGGTAACCATCCACTCATTCCCATTAATGATGGAGTGCTTGAAAACCTATTTAAGTGGACAAATTCAAATTTTTAATCATTTACGAGCAAGCGAGATGAGGAAATAGAGTGTTATAGAGAATAGTTGCTACATAATTCCTAGATTTGTGAAGAAAAGGTTATTCAAAGGTTGAAATGGCATCATCTTCAATGAAGTAGATCGAGCAGGCTAGCAAGATGGACAAGCCATACTACATAGACAAGAAGGTAGGGGTCATAGACACGAGGATGATGTACTCAACCAGAGACAACCTGATATGGGGATACGAAGAGAATTTCTTCAAGGGTGAGCCTCTTCCAGACCAAGGTAAAGGGGCTATGTACTCTTTCCTTGCTTACTATATTTGTGATGTTGTACATCCATACCCTGAGTTAGTATCTGCTATAGCAAAATATTATGACCCCGCATCTAGGGCTATGAGAACATCCCACGATAGGGTTTTGTTTCACATCACTGAACAAACCTATCAAGATATGTTCACAATAGGATAGAAACCCTAAGTACCCCCTAGAGAGTTTAGCCTGGAGCAACAAGCAAAATTTTATTCTCTAAGAAATTGGGCACAAAATGGAAGTCATTTTAGAGACTGGGTGTATGGCCAACTCAAGACTATTAAGCCCAGTCAAGCCCTACCCACAACTCCTATTCCCACCAATGAGTTTGTGGAACCAGAGCTCTACTCCATGTTAGCGGTCATAGCAGACCTTGAGTCAGATGTAGATGTAAAAGACTGGTAATTGGCTATGGCATATTGCATCTCCAATATCAGGATGTATACCCCGCAACCAGGTGATAACAATAATTCCCCTATTTTATTCAATTGGCCCACATTTCTTGCCAAGAAGATGCATGAGCAATTGGTAGATATGAAGGATGATGAAGAAAAACTAGTATTCAGGCATTGTTCCAACCTAATTTGGATGTTCTTTGGTGCTACTAGAGAGGAGTACCCATGGATATCAATGGTTGATAAAGATGTAGATGGACATGTACTACTAGTATATTATTGGACAAGGGTTCTGAGTAGAACATAATCATTTTACACTTTCAATTTTGAATTCCTTGGACCGGCTCTTAAAGTCATGTATGGCGACTATCCCAGACTGGCCCTAGAGATTGAAAAGAAAATTAGAGTAAAAGGAGTAGAGGAAGGATACTGGTATATCCTAATAGAGGGTACGGTCATAAGGTTATATGGTTTCACAGAGAAACCTTTCTTGTTGCCTCATTATGTCACCCATCGCTTATTCACACTAGAATATTGCAGGTAGGTAGACTACATAAACTATAGGTTTGGTTTCAAAAACAAAATAAGAGAAACTATGGAATATGGTTTCAATGAAGGTGATATCACTATGTGGAAAAAGTGGTAATGTGAGCAAATCATGATAAATTTGGACAAACTAGGTCTTACCCAGCTTCCATAGAGGTGGGGATATGACCCAGACAACTTGTTCATAGAGAGGATTAAAGAGTTGCATGGAGAGAAAGCAACTAAATTAGTTAAATCCAAATGCACACACATAGAGAAGGATAAAAATAATAGAGAGCAGTCTCCCATCCGATGGAATGTAAGCAAAATGGAACCACTTCCACCATGGAGATATTTCTATGTGCATGTGAATGACTACGATCCAACCAAGGTCTCTCATCAGCTCAGTGATGTAAAAGAAAAATAAATGGAAGAAACCCACAAGTGGTCTTCGACCAAAATCCTCGAATGGTGGAAGATGAGAGTGGAGAGAAATGCAATGAAAAAAAAATATCCCACTCCCAAAATTGATGATGAGTTCGAGAAGAGATACGATGAATAGGTTACAACTTGGAAAGCTTAGAAAAGGAAAATCCTAGCATTAGTTCTAGGGAAAGAAAAAACGAGTGAAGCAAGAAAAGGAAAATCGAAAGGTAAAAAGGCTAGAACAGCCAAGAAACATCATGAGTCCACTCCACCATCCACTACCCCATTACAACAAGAGGAGGGAAATTTGAAAGAAGAAGGAGTAGCAGAAGATACTCCAAGAAGGAGAAGATCAAAATGTAGAGCCAATGAGGCTAAAACCCTCACAAAATAAGATCAAAAGAAAAAGGGAAAAGCATTAGACCTCACTACTACAGCCCCCTCCAAGAAGAAGGGTAAATCAACTCTAATTACAGAACCTACAAAAGCACTTCCTCAACAAAGATCATAGCCAACTATTTCATTCAAGAGGAAGGTGGAGGGCATTGTATTGGAAATTGACATAGAAGCTCTAAAGAAATAGAATTTGGATAAAGCAGAGGAGGTAACACAATCTCCCACTACATATGGTGGGTAGGAGATTCAAGAAGACTAGTAGAAGAACATTGAGGAGACTCTCGGATAGTCTACCATAGTAGGCTCAGGTATGGTTTCTAATCTCTTTCCTCCTTCTCCTACTTATTCCCTAGAGAAATATCATTCCCCTTATCAAGATAAAAATATAGTACATCTATCTTCATCAAAACTAGATTCCCCACAACCATCTCTACCTCATCCACATTCACCTCTTCATTCAGTCCACTCTCCACTCCATACTATCGAGAATCCCAAAGCTTCATCTCCCCCTATTTTATCGCACTCTACATTATCTTCTCCACCTCCAAATTCCATAAATCCAACTCCCCCATCATCATTACCTCCATTAAAAATGGCAATATCACTACCATTAACTCCTCCATCAACCATGGCAACTAGTTCCATTTTAGTTGCTATTTTTGTTATGGATACAAATTCCACTCTTATTACCTCCACTCCCCTTTCTACTATAGTAGTCCATATTTTCCCTACAAATGTCACCCCATCCACTCCTATGGATCACCCCAAAATAACATCTCTATAAAAGATTAAGAGAACCTCACTAAGAGCACAAAATTTCTAGAGTATGAAGCTAGCCCAATATTCCAAAGGAGAAACTAAGGTGAGAAGGACAACAATAGTCGATCTTGTATCCTAATAGAGGACAAAGTATAAGATGATTCCCTTGGTTGATAAACTAGAGGAAGATATGATAGTGGAAGACTATCAGATTGCTGAGAAGACTAGGGATATAGAGCAATTGGCCATAGAAGATGTGATGATCACAGCCAAAGCAGGGATAGAAACTATGTTTGTAAAAACTGACATCTATAGGGAAAAGTCTACCAAATTGGAGGAGAAGGTTGCTAGGCTTCTAGATACCATCAAGGACCAAAATAAAGAAATACAAGCTTTGGAAAATGATGCTAAGAAATGGTAAGAACAGGTTTGAAAATATGATTGATTTCAAGGAATAAGTTCAACAAATGTAGGAGCAGAATAAAAAATATGCAGAGCAAATTCAAGCTTTATAACAACAACTCCAAGTTGAGAGAACAAATATGGCTAGATTCTCCAAGACCAAGGTGAAGCAAGTCAGAAGAGAAATCCTATCCAAAATCTTGGAGAGGTGCTCCAAAATCTAGCACATATTTGACTTCATGGACGAAGCTAGTGAGGTGTTGCCAACAGCAAGAGAAGACATAGAAGCCATCACAAAACAAATACAACCAATTGCTCCTAAGGCCAATGAGCTCCTCAATTTTTTTGAGGCTAAGTATAACCAGTTGGGTAAGCCTATTCCCAATAAGGATTGGAACACCTCAAGAATTGTAGCCAAAATCATCCTGAAAAGGAATAGTTTGCTTCAAAAGGGGTGGCCATTAATTG
Source organism: Wollemia nobilis (assembly GCA_028583015.1). NCBI lineage: Eukaryota > Viridiplantae > Streptophyta > Pinopsida > Araucariales > Araucariaceae > Wollemia > Wollemia nobilis. The sequence goes on from JAQPPZ010004166.1 coordinate 8,762,966, forward strand.
ATAAATTGGATGATGAGCTTCAGAGGATCATTGATATCAATGAAGAGATGGTGCAATGTGGTTTTAATAGATTTTGGGAGGAAAATAATCTGATGATATCAAAGAAGGATTTCTAGGAGAGCATACAAGCATTAATTGAAGATGAATAAAAAATAGATGCATGGTAGGAGCTGATCGACCAAGACAAGGTCACTCAGTTGATAAAGAGCTCAACCAGATTGAAATATTTGATGATCAATTTGGTAGAATGGGGAACTACCTCCTCCTATGATATGATGGTAGAACTGCGTTATGTCCATCGACAACTTTTGGAAATTCAAAATCCCACACTAGCATCCTAGAACAAGGCCATGGATATCCTGAATCTAGCTAATCAGACTCTGAAAGGAGAACCTGAATCAAAGGAGTCTAAAGATAAGGAAGGGTAGCAACATATAGAGGAAGCAGAGGAGGAAGAAGAACAAGATCAAGGTGAGTAGGTAGAAGACCAGGAGGGAGAGGGAAATGAAGATGAGGAACAGGAAGATACACATGAAGAGGAACAAGAGGGAGAGGTTGAAGGAGAAAATGCAACCATAAATATCTCAGATGAAGAGGCGACAGAAGATACTGCCCAAGGTCAAGACCATCAATAAAGGTAGAAGTGCCAATAATTTTATTGTAACATAGTTCATAAGTTTTGAATATTAGTGATTAGTAGTTTAAGCTATAAAGGTAGTTTTGTAGGAGCATTTTTAAGCCTGATAGTGTCAGAAGGTAGAAAAGGCATGAGCCTATCTGAGCATGAAAAAGCTATGAAACTGGAGATAGCCAGGTGTATAAAAGAACATGATCCCATGCATTTTGAGTATAGTAGTAACTACTTCTAAGCATGGTTTCCATGTGAACCATTACTCTCTGAGTTTTCCAAAAAGTGACTTAAGAGAGTGGGGTTTGCAAGGAAGTTGTTCCTGGAAGCATAGTCCATGACCAACTGAAGTGAAGTTATGCTTACCTGTAAGAATATTAGTCAGCGAAGATGAAGATAGTAGATTGTGGAGGTACATGGTCATGGTGCTAAGCTCGCACATTATATTTTTTTAACTCTAGTGCCCAATGGATAAGGATCTGAGTTCGTAAGCCTTGCTAGCAATGCTCCCCAGGAGGCACCAAAATGTAGGCCCAAAAGGCTACATACTTAGCAATTTTTGTAAAATTGGCTAAGTGTCCAAGAGAAAACTCCTAAGCAATGCTAAAATCCACTAGTGTGTAGAATCCATGGTCAACATGGTCAAAAAGTGCCTAGAAGAATCTGAAGTTATGGAATCTAGAAGAAGCGACACTAGCATGAGGTTAATTTTCATGATGGAAGATCACAAGCATAGCAATTTTTGGTAAAAATGCAATTAAGTATGAGAAAGGGTGTAAAATCCATTAGAGGCTAAAATCCATAGTCAACATGGTCAAACAAATGAAGCAAAATTTGGAGTTGCGGATTCTAAAGGTCAAGAGGTAGAGCATTGTTAAAATCCACCCAAAACCGATGCAAGATTGAAAATCCATAGTCAAATTGGTCAACCTAGACCTAGTGGAAATTGAAGCAATGGATTCCATAGAAAATCATCAAGCTTCACAAGAACCTCATTTTCATGGTCAAACTAGTCAAACCTATGTTAGCAGAATTCAAAGTTGCAGATTCTGAAGAAGAGGAGAATGCAGTGAAACCTAAGAAATGTAATGGAAAATCAAGGAAGATCAAACATCACCAAAATCAAGACTCATCTATATTTTTAGTTGCAGATCGACGATGGAAAATCTTCTCAAGAACATAGGATGATCTAGATCAACCTGTAACCATCCTAGCTATGAAATTTAGTTGAGAGCCGAACACAACTTGCAGAGCTCAGAAGTGCAGCATTCATGGAGTACAACTCACTTTTCTTTCTTGAAAACCAATGAGAGGCTGCCACCTTAGCATTTTGTTGATCTGGCAAGAAATTCCTTGTAATGTTTCCAGTTTTTTACTATCATTGTAAAATCTATATAATGAGGTCGAACCCTCATGTTTAAGGGTCGGATCTAGAGTGTTTGCCTGATATATTACTGTAATTGTTATGAAATCAATAGAAGGAGCATTACTTGGATGTTTACCTCTAGCTCTTATCTTCATCAATTGTTAGTTTATTCTATGAATGCATTTCTGTTACTACTATCATGATTAGTCAATTCTATTGATATTGGATTGCTGATTTGGAGCACCTTGGAATGGTTCATGCCTAAAAAAATGTTGTAGAAGACTTCTATTTCTGTTAGTCTAATTGTTGATCTAATTTTGCTATTTGGATTATTAGCATTTAGATGTTTGAAATAGTTTTCTGAGTGTTTCCTTATTTTAATGGTGAAGATAGTGAGTTTTGATTGTTGTTAGTCTCAAGTGTGGCATACTGGAAATGTGATTGATCAATGGATTCTTGCTATTTGTCAATGTTGTTAGCTCCATCCGACCATTATTTTCTCAACCATTTTCTAACCCTTTTCTCATTTCTATCCCTAAACTTACACATTATTTTGAGCTTAATTGAGTCAACACCTGCATTAGTTGACAAGGTATACTAGCCTACTCTAGAGGTTGGATTGAAGTTAATCTCTAATCCATCCAATGTCGGGGTTTGAGCTGTGATTAGTGGGTATGCACCTCCCAAAAGTCAAAGATTCATAATCATAGTTCAAGTTTACCTTGATGTCAATTCAGACCCCAACAAAACCCCAAAAAGTGTTTCTTTGGTGTCACCTCATGCAAAATACTAGGATTAATTATCTCTAAAAGAGGCATTGAGGTGGACCCAAACAAATTCAAGGCCATCATGGAGATGCCTCCCCCAAAAAAACATGAATTAATTGCATAGTTTACAAGGAAATATTCAATCGATCTATCATTTCATTGTGCAACTTTTTGACAAATACAATCCATTCAATCACCTACTAGAAAAGGGAGTGACATTTTCATGGAAATATGAATACAAAAATGCTTTTGATGATATCAAGAAATACCTATATTCTCCACCAATTTTAACTCCTCCTTGTCCAGGGATCCCCTTCTATATTTATGTTTCAACAACAGACTTTGCATTAGGGACAATGCTTGTGTAAAAGAATGAAAACAATTGAGAGCAAGTTGTCTACTACATTAGTTGAACATTGGTAAGCTATGAAACTAGATATGCTTACGTGGAAAAATTATTCTTAACAGTGGTTTTTACCACTAAGAAACTCAGATTAAAAATGCTTAGTCACACCACATATGTCATAGCTCACAAAAATCCTCTGCGTATTGCATTTACAATAACACCTACACTACAAAATGGTTATTGCTTCTCAATAAATTTGATCTTGTGTTCATCAACCAAAAATACATTAAAGATCATATCATAGTCGATCAACTTTTGGAAGATCCACTTACTAGTGATAAATCCTTGATTATTGAGATCTCATATGATTCGGTCTTCATTGTCACTGAACAAGAAGAAAATGTCATTCTAAAGGAAGATGTCAATATCACACTATTCTTTGACTATTCTAAGTGCAAAAATGGTCAAGGTGTTGGAGTTGTGTTTCATACACCACAGGGGGTACCTATTCCCTTATCTTTCAAAATTGGATTCTAATGCACAAACAAAAATGCAAAGTATGAAGCCTTAATATTAGGTCTTCAAGAAACCATAGCTATGGGCATAAAACATATCAATATATTTGGTGACTCTCAACTTGTTGTTCATCAAATAAAAAGAGAATATCAATGCAAGGAACCAATCATAAAGCTTTACCATGAAGTAGAAATGATATTGCTTGCTAAATTTCACTAGTATGAAATCAATAGTTTACCACATTTGACTAATATATTTGCAGATGTGATGGCCTCTCTAGGATCATTGATTACAAAGAAACCTTTAGGAGAGGTACAACCACTCATTGTCACAATGATATCTAAATCTGCAATTATTTGTATTAAATATAAGGATGGGAAAGATGTTTGCTTTATCCATTTAGATCCATATGAGCCTTGTTCCAAACAAATAATAGCCTTTCTCAAGTTTGGAATACTCCCATTAGACATGTCACAAACTGCTAAACACACTTTCAAGTAAAAGGTAGCTTGTTGTAATCTCTTAGGAGGCGTGTTGTATAAACATGGTTATGATGGATTCCTCCTTTGTTATCTCAAGCCTGCAAGGTACAAAGAGTCATAACTTAAGCTCATGATGGTACTTGTGGTGGTAATTTTACACATGGGTTACTATTGGCCCACCATGGAATGCGAATGTTGCACTTACATTAATCATTGTCAAAAATATCAACAGCATGCTAATTTAACTCATGTACCATCACAAGTATTACAACCTATTTAAATCCTTTGGGTCTTTTCACAATGGGGTCTTGATTTTATTGGCAAAATCTTACCTCTTTCCTTGAGACAACATACATTCATCATCACAACCACTAAATACTTCACAAAGTGGGTTGAGGTAATTCCTCTAACCAGTACGATAGGACCTCAAATTGTGGATTTTATACTTCATCATATCATCTATAATTTTTGTATTCCTAAAAAAATTATCTCTAACAATGGAAAGTCTTCCAAAAATAATGATGTTCAAGCACTTTACGAGAAATATAATATCTAGTACAGTTTCTCAACTCCTTATTACCCACAAGCAAATGGATAATCTGAGGCTACTAACAAGACCTTAATTTCTACTCATCAATATTGGCATACTCAAATTCCCTTGGCATTATGGGCTTATAGAACAAACATTCACATTCCCACTAGGGCAATACCATTTTCATTGCATGAATTCATACATGATGATACTGCTAGACAAGCATGTTTTGACCAACTCACGCTTCTTTATGAAAGGTGTTTCAATGCTTTAGAGCATTTATGAGTATCAATATTGCCTAAAGAATGCTTACAATGTCAAATTTTATCTACGTGAATTCCAAGTAGGAGATATTGTTCTTAAAGATAATAAACAAAAAACCAATGCATTTCCACATCTTTCTGATAAATTCATGGCTAATTGGCTAGGTCCATACATTGTCACTCAAAAAGTGGGTCAAGGATCTTATAGGCTTGCCAGTATAGAGGGAGTCGAAGAGCCCAAACCAATTAACATCATCCACTTGAGAGTATCCTATGCTTAATGTGATATATATATGTATATAGACATGGCTAATACACAAAAACAACATTGCATTTCACACATTAAAGTTTACACTTTGCGTTTCACACATTGCAGTACACACATTACATTTCACAAATTGCATTTCATACATTGCATTCACAACCACCTTCACACATTTCATTCACCATATTAGGGGTTATTTGTTAAGTTTAGACAATAATTGGTGTAATAATTTTTTTTTCCTTAATCAAGGGCACCTTCAAATTGTCATCCACTTCATCGTACCATTCCATAAATTAAAATTATCATTTGCAAACCACATTTCCATATCCCTAGGTGTTTTCGGTCACTCAGCCACTCCTAGTTTTTCTAGAAACCTCCAATACATGTCAAGTTTTCTTTAGGACCAAGACACATTTTCACTAATAAAATCTTGAGTTCTGGGAATTAACTCTAACATTATTGAACCAATAATAATCACACGTCTTAAAAGCATCTCGTGTCAAAGAGTGATAAAACCATGATTGGGTTAAACCTCAAAGCAAAAAGGGTATTCCTTTCTTGTCCCATTATGCACATAGTACAAAAATAAAAAATAATGTTTTTCACCACTATCACAATCATTTACAAATACAAGAATGAGTAGTAAGTATAGGTTAAAATTCTCATCACACTCTGGTTGAGAATTCATTCCCCAAAGCTCTAAATATTTTACACATCACACACCATAGATCCTCAAGTTGTAAGGATACATTTCAAGTTATATGGTTAGGTAGTTTGAATCCCCAAAGCTTAGAGATCATATTCTTGGACTATGGATCTAATCTCCACTAGGGCTATAGATTCTTGACTAGCATTGGAGTACACTCATGTGTGGTGACACATCTCTCTTGAAGAGACCTATGATGCACATATGGACAAACTAGCTTCTTGGTCTTCTTCATGATAGATTTTCATCTAAATTTACTCAATATGGGTTAATTAACTCACTTGCACACACATTTGTTCTTGATTACCTTGAGTCATTACCATATTCTTGATTCGATAAATGAATTCAGTACACACAAATTTTGTCTTAGAGAAATTATACAACATTTAGTGAGTTTTTTTATATCACTAGTATATCTGAGTCTGCAAAACAATCAATTTTCTATATTAACATCCATATCATTACGTGAGTCTTCCATTTCACATGCCATAATTTTGGTGCCCCTGATTAAACAATACTATACATGATAAAGTAAAATCTAAACTATAAATTATCATTAGTGCATTAATTCATTTGCATCCATACACATTATCATTGCATTATCATTATACATGTACAAAAGCATTCACACAAAAGCATAAAACAAAATGTTTTAGCCATATATATATATATATCACATGTACAATGAATGCCCAAAGGCTATATACAATGGAGAACCAAGGCTCATATATAAAAAGTGTATCTCAACACTAGCTACCACCTATAGAAGGACCCCTCTGATATTGAAGGAGCCCTAAATCTAGAGCCACTATGTCAAAACTCACTATGCCTAATAGTCCCAGATAAGGAGGAAGAGGGTCAATTTGGTAGTCCAATGTTATGCTGCATAAGTAGATCCTCCAACTCCTAGATGTATACATCTCAGGACCAAAGGTGTAGTACATCATATCTTTGATGATGGTCTCTTTGTGCTATCTCTAACTAGAGCCTCATGATCCTATCCTTGCCTTCACCTACAACCATCCATATCTCTAGCTCTATTCGTAGCTAAGCTACCTCTACATCTTGCTCTACCACCATCTGCTAGAGTTGGTCTTGCTTAGCCTTGAGTCTTACCCACTCCTCCTCACTCTGATCTAGATATCTCTTTGCACCCTCCTCCATATCATCCCTACTATCACCATCACCTCTAATATTTGGAGGCTACTTTTATTCATTCCTCGCTAGTCTCTCTCAACTGCTAGATCGATGATGTCTCTGATGTCTGGGAGCCTCATCATCATCCCCACTATCCTCATCCATTATTGTACTAGGTATCCATGGTAGATGTGTAGTAAACCATGCATCATACTCAATAGTAGTTCTCGCATAATCCACATGAGGGAGATCTATCTTCTCATCATCCTCATAGGGCACCCACCATGCCTCTGCACAAGTTAGACCTATCTCATCTCGATGATGTATGTACACCATTGGTACCTCAAAAATATCATATTGTAGCCCAAACTACCATAGCACCTATGAGAACTAGATCAGCTCCACCTCACTCATATGCCACCCAACCACCCATATAGTCTTCCAAAATCTCCATAGCTACTCCCTATCACTATTTCAAGTAGCACCTCACCATGGTCTCTAATGCACCTGATCAAGTTTCAAACCTACCCATAGATCTATGTACTCCTGGCTATTTTAGCTAGGATAACTCCAAAACACCTTTTCATCCACATACCATATCAAATCATAGGGATGCTCCCCATCCCATGCCTCAATAGGTAACCCTACAGGTCAAGCCACACTAAAATGCTCCCAATCCCAACACTACAACAATACACTGCAATCCAACCCCTTCTGCCCCTGCCTCCTCATCTTGTACAAATACAAGCATAGCTGAGCTAGGAAAGTAGGTACCCATGCATACACCCAAGGCTCATCTATCATATCATACACTAGCCTAATCATGTTCTATGGGAACCGACAACCAATGTTGTTAGGTGCCACTATGTTGGCCAACAGGAACATGACCAATGTGGGCAATACCTCCAACTCTTTCTTGGTATACATCGCAAAGTACATAATACATCCATCCTTTACATTCACATCCTACCATCAAAATCCAAATATTTAGCTCATCTCATGCCCTCCATCGTATCCAACCTCAACACGTAACCCCTCCACTAGCACTCAAAGAATACGGTACACATCCTCGAGTGTTATTGTTGCCTCACCAGTAGGAAACTAAAAATTTCACTTATCTAGATCCCATATCTCTGCCAAGGTAGAGATATACCCCTCATCAACCCTAATCACATCAATTTTTATATCTCTAGCTATCCCACAGCCTCCAACCAATCCCAATAATCCTTTTGTAGCATTTTTCTCATCCTTAGTATGAGGGGTGAGAACTGATATCGAGCCTCCAAATCCTCAATTTTAGCACAACACATACAAAATAAGAGCACATTAATTTCACATTCATCACATAATTCATAAAAAAAAATTGCACAAGTCCAAACAATAGTGCCAAGGGAACTTACCTTAGCCACATGCACCACTACTCCTACTGCATCCACACCCTCCATTGCAATAGCCTCCACTCCACCTCACTCCTTCACCCACTCACTCACTTCTTTAGACATAGCTTCTAGAATTTGCAAATTTAAGAATAAATATAAATTTACCTCTATAGACTATTTATAGCTATTTTTGGCATGCTAAATTCCCATGGGCATTCCTTAGTACATTGAAATGTTGAATAGCATCTATAGAATGGAAAATGCTTGTCGACATTTTTGCATGATGTGAATGCTAGCTGATGTTTGGCTTCAAAAATTTGAAAAAAGACAAAAATGATTCAAAATGTAGCTTACCTCCACAAAACCACTCCATATTGCATCCATACATTCATTCAATCAATAGATCATGTTTTGTGAAACCAGAAACTAATTTGGACACTTAATTTTTACTTGCAACCAAAAGTCGCAAAAATTGCCTTACAAACTTCAAAATAACTCAAAATTATTAGAAATTTTGAGTAATAAGGTTGTCATTGATGTCAAGTGTTTGGTACAAGTTAAAATCCATTATTGGTACAAGCATAGTGTAAAAATAATTGGTTATAATATTTTATATTATAAGCCAAAAAGGTTGGCTAAAAGGTGGAAGACAAAATATTAACCCCATGGTATTAAAGAGAAAAGAAGATATTATAATATTTTAATATTATAATAATTAAGCCAGAAGGGCTTATTAAAAAGAAGGGAAAAATAATTGATGAAGACCCCCATACAAAATTATTATTTAATACTGAATTAAATAATATAATATTTAACCTAAAGTTAAATATTATATTAATAAATAATTAAATTTGAATTTGGCAAAGGCGCCAAAAATTAAATTTAATATTGGAGGCATCTATATTTTCGTCGACGTTTATAAAAACACCTTGGAGCATATAAAAGGAGGAAAGAAAAATTAAATATGCAATTTGAATGTTGTAAGTCTACTTTCAAGGGTATTGCTACTCTTGTAATCATTTTGCTACTCTTTCCAAAGTGGACATCTCTTCCAAGGGTATTGCTACTCTTGTAATCATTTTGGTCATAAAGCAATTCATTGCAGGGTTCATGTCAGGAATGGGTATGGCTTCATCGAAAGGAACTTCAAGATATTCGTACCTTCTAGGAACCACAACATTAAGTGTTATAAGTGCAATAACATTGGGCATAAGGCCAAGTGGTGTAGAACAAAATTTCTATAGATAAGAAAGAACAAGGACACTCAAAAGAATCAAAAGGGTATGTTGAGAAAGAAGGTGGACAAAGAAAAAGAGCATTGTATGCTGGGAATAGTTTTACTCCCACCCAAAAATTAATCACCTCAAAGAGAGGAGGTGGGGAGGGAGCTGAGCTAAGAGTATTATATTTAGCCCTAAAGGATTCTCTTTGCCATTGATGACAAAGGGGGAGAGATTTGAGAAATGGGAAGAGCATTTAGTCAGGGGGAGCAGTTTCTTAGGGGGAGAAAATTTGGAAAAAGGAAAAAGGATTGTTTAAAAAAAAAGGGGTTGCCATAAATGAAAAAGGAGGATATTGTTGGAAATTTTGATTAATAAGGTTGTCATTGATGTCAAGTGTTTGGTGCAAGGCAAAGTCCATTATTGGTAAAATAAAAGTGGCAAAATAATTGGTTATAATATTTTATATTATAAGCCAAAAAGGTTGGCTAAAAGGTGGAAGACAAAAGATTAACCCCATGGTATTAAAGATAAAATAAGATATTATAATATTTTAATATTATAATAATTAATCCAGAATGGCTTATTGAAGAGAAGGGAAAAGAATTGATGAAGACCCCCATACAAAAGTATTATTTAATACTACATTAAATAATATAATATTTAACCCAAAGTTAAATATTATATTAATAAATAATTAAATTTGAATTTGGTAAAGATGCCAAAGATCAAATTTAATGTTGGAGGAATCTATATTTCCT